>OY728140.1:782588045-783213045 GCA_963277665.1 Viscum album
AACATTGAATTTCCCTCCCAACCTACTAAAAAGGTCAATTTTTCTGGTTATTATCCTATAACTCAATCAAAATATGATCCTTTTTCATAAAATTATAATAAGGGGTATAGTAATAATCCCAACCTATCTTGTAAGGATCATGTTGTATTTATAAAACTTTATACTCTATGTTTTTCACTATAGATTATGAATTTTTTTTAAATCTATAAAGGGAAGAACATTCAAGATATCAAGGGAATCTTGAGGGATTGGTTCACCAAATGATATCTAGGATGGATGATCAGGATTCCAGTTATAAATCTGACATGTAATAAAAAAAATTCAATAATTACAAGAATAATCATCAAATGAAAATCAGTCAAATGACTAGGGAGTTAGGTGGTAGAGAAAAAATGAAAACTGGTAAGTACAACTGAAGTCATTCCTAGAGAGAATTCATATATTCCATAACAATAAGTTGTTTAAAAACTCAAGGAGAAGATAAAAAGGACCATAAAATAGTCTAAATGAATATATATAAAATTATGTAACTCAAAAACTAGATAATAATCAATCATAAAATGAGGGTAGTAGCATTGGAAATGATGAAAATAAAAACGTTCCAACTGAAAAACGTGTTGAAAATGACTTCAAAAATAAAAAAAGTTAAATGAAAAACATGTTGAGTTTGAGGGTATAGCTACTACTCTAAAAACCTTTTCCCCTCCCATAACATTCACTCAAAGGCTAAAACAAAAAGATAATAAACATAAACTTCTCAAGTACCATGTTATTTTAACCAATCTCTATGTCAAAATTATATTCAACTAATCCTTGATTAAGATTCATTCATATTTAAAATATCTTAAGAAAATAATTTCAAACAAAAACATTATTAAAGAGTTTTCCACTAACAGCCTCAATGAAGAGTTTAGCACAAAACTTCAAAATAAAATCCCTCCAAAACTTAAATGTCTATGGTGTTTTATCATTACCTGCACATTAGGGAATACTGTTAAACTCAAATCCCTTTGTTATCTGGTCTCTATTATAAATTTTCTTCATTTATCATGGCTTAAATATTTAAAATTTGGTGAGTTTCAGACAACCACTATTATTCTATAGTTGGTTGACCAATCTATCACTCACCCCATAAGAAGAATTGATAACTTATTAGTTTGAGTTGAAAAACTAATTTTTTCAGCTGATTTTCTTGTTTTAATATAGGGAGTGTGACCAAGAGTTACTCATAATTATTGGAAGGCCTTTCTTGGACAATGAGGGTGATTTAATTATGTTTCAAAGGGTTATTTTATTTTTAAGTTTAGAGAGAAACAAGAGTAATTAACTATGTTTAAAAATATCAGAGAACCCATTTTAGGTGAGAACATCTCAAGGGTATAAATATTATAGGTTGAAGACTCATTTGATCATAAATAAAAATTGGATAAACATTCCTCAACTAAATAAATTCAAATTGAAGTTGAAAATGATGTTTCACACATTATTGATTTTACTCAGAATGAGAATCTGAAAAAATGTCTAGATTTGGACATCAATTCTTTTCCTATAGTGAAGTGTGAAGTTTATGATGAATTTTATATTTCTAAACCTAAATAAATTTTAGGATATCTTTAATCTTATTTCATTTCTAATAACAATTTTGAAAAAAAATGATAAGGTTGAGGGATAATTATTAAAACAATTTGATGATTTTTATTTAATAAATATCTTGAAATATTACTGAGAAACTCATGTAAGTTTGATGTACATGTTGGAAAACAGTGAAGAAAAATGAAAATTTGGTTCTAAAATTCAAAAAATGTGCATCATTAAAAACCATTTTAAGAAAAATATTGAAGACCATAGGCCAATTAGGCCCAATAGTCATCAATATGCTAAACAAGGACTCGATTTGGAGTTAAAAGCTTTTCTAACTCGCTTGAAATACTCTTTTTTAGGAGAAATCTTAACAATATATGTTATTATTTCTACTAAAATGAATAAAATCTAGAGTAAAAATGTTTGGGTGTTTCCAAAAAGTTCAAAACTAAAATAGGTTAGTCTATAGATGACATTAAATGGATTAGCCCTTTATTCTATATGTATATGATTCTTATGGGACCAGAACATAAACAAAGGGTTGAGGGTCAAAGGAGACAAAATATAATATGAAAGAGTTTTTTTAGAGAACAATTTATTAAGATACTAGATGTATAAAGTATATACCCCATTACAGATATTTTGTGGTTTGGTCTAGTCTAAGTAGTTCCTAAAATGGAGGTTTCATAGTTGTAATGAATGAGAAAATGAAAAAAATTCAGATAGAAAATTCACCAAGTGGAGAGTCTATATAGATTACATAAATTTGAATTCTATTACTAGAAAAGATCATTTTCTAGTGATATTTTTATCAACTACTTGAAATTATTGTTGGGAATTAGTTATTTTGTTTTCTAGATGGTCATTATGGCTACAAGAAAATTCTTGTATCCCTAGAATAATGGGAGAGAACTACATTTACATGCCCATTTGGAATATTTTCTTACTAAAAAATTCCCTTTAGCTTGTGTGGTGTGCTAGATACTTTTAAAAGGTGAATTATGGGAATATTTTCAACAATATTGAGAGGATCATCAATGTTTTAATGGAAAACTTTTCCATTCTTGGTATTACTTTTGAGAGATATCTAAAAATCAGGAAATGGTTTTAGAGAGATGCCGAGAGACCAATTTTATTCTTAATTATGAGAAATGTCAATTCATGTTCAAATAAGTAATTGTATCATGAAATAAAGTATCTTAGAGGGGAATAAAGGTTGATAATTATATGATTGAACTAATTCAGTGTAACGCCCCGACCCCAGTTACCCAGAGTCGGTGCATTATTTTAATACATTGGCATGATTACAAGGAATCAAGTCCCGAAGGACCGATCAGTTTAGCAATCTTGGAAAAATATATCACATACATGAATGTTACATTTACACTTTAAGACGTACAAAACAACATAAATAATTTTAATGAATGCCATTATTCCCTTGGCTGAACCCTGCATATCAATTACATTGCACTTCTTGGAATCCTGGGAAAAATAAAACATAGAAAGGGGCGAGCTCAAATGCTCAGTAAGGGTAAGCAATACAGCAGAAACTTTCAAAAATAAGCATAAACATTTAAGGAAATGTATAAAACTAAAACAAAAGCCTTTTAAACTTGAACTTCAGCATAATATGGAAGAAATAAAATTAAATAATGCCATTTACTTATTCACATGGATATTCTACTAATCGAATAATCACATGCAATATCACTAACCACTTTCATAATGATGGAATGCATAATGCTAGACTATCATAAGCACATAGCCAAAGCCTCGTGCCAAGACTACAAATAAGATTTTGTCAAGGCCTTGTGCCAAGACACTAGTTTGTCTCATGAGACCTACTGATGCATCGAGGAGCTATAGCGGGCTCCACCCGTCACTTACTAAGTCCAATGTTTTCCCATATGAAAAGGTTTAAACATAACATAAACATTCGTATTAAAACTAGCATACGAAATGTCAATACTTTCTCCATAAACAATGAATGGTATAAAAATAACACATCCACAGTAAAACATATCACAAAACCTTCAATACAATACAAAAGTTTTGTATCATAATAAATAAACTTCAAATAAGCTTAAAATCCATCAAAGGATATTGACAAAGATGAAATCAAAACTATTTGAGAGAAATATCTCTTTTCTCGAAATCATTGAAAAGTCACACATTTATAAAGGAAGTAATTTAAAAGAGATTTTTGAATCAAAGTGTCCCATACCAATTTTAAAATTTTGAAAAGAAATATCATTTCAAAACAATCATGTCCAAATAAATAAATCCTTAAAATAATTTTGAAAACATGGACATTAATTGAAAATATTTAGAAAGATAAATCTTTAAAACATTTAAAATTATGATCTTGATAAAGAGTACATTTAAAAAATTCTTAAAATATTCATTTTGAAATCATTTAAAAGTCACATAATTATAAAATAAAACATTGAATTTGAAAATATTCTTATAAGCTTGTAAGGGAAGCTTCAATGATTTTATAACGGTGGAAAATAACCACATCTGCCATATAAGTTTAAAAAGACATTCTTACCTTAAATTTGTCGAAAACGTTAAAAAGTACCTTGTTCGGAAAACGATGAAAAGATTCCTTTAAAAACACATAAGGGTATAAATGACTTTAACCCATTGTCTAGTAAATAGTAAAAATGTTTTTAAATACATTTTTAAGGAACATGAATGTGGATGATAAAGAGATCCCAGTAGATAATTCCATATAAACAACCTTGGATAACGAAGAGATTGTGAAATAAACCCTTACCAATTTGGTAACTTACGAAACATACAACCCATGAAAGAGGTATCATACAATGAATATGTAAATACACATAAATTAAAGTGTATTACACAAAAAATACAATTATGGGCAGTACATACACCACAAAAAAGTTAATAGTGGCAATATGGCATGAATCTCACGGGAATAAGGAGTGAGATGAAAACCCCTTACCTTGCACTTTCCTTTAGTCGAGGGTACGTTTAACCTCTTGTAAGAAGATCGTAGTATGTTATTAAATTATACCAGAACCATATCAATATTTATGATATCATACATGATTAATTTATGACTTTATATTATCCATTTAATAATAATTTTCATGTTAAGTTAACATTTCGGGTAATAATCACTTTCTTTATCGTACGTGTTTTAACTTGTCACTATTGGTTGTATCACTTAGATCATGATTTAAATACTTCCAGAATATAAAACATGATAAATATATCATATATATTTAGAATATAAATATTTATAATAGACATATATATGAAATGGAAAACACCGTTTATGGAAACGGTAGTCTGTACGTACGCATAAACGCAGTTTCTGTTTTCATATAGTATTGAACGGAAGTAAGTGAATAAGATATATGTAAGTACATAAATCCTTATATATATATATAGTAGCATTATTATTTCATATATTACATAATTATTAGTAATATATATTTTTATAATCGTCGATGAATGGTGAACTTGGAAATGAATCTCATCGCGTCGTGGAGACGGTAATCCGTACGTACGCACGTATGGTGACATGTCATTCAAAGGATGGATAGAATAATGAATATGGTTGTACCATATTTATAATAATATTACATTATATAGGAGATACTGGATTCATTATTTTAGAATTGTAATAACAAAGATAGAAGAAGTGGAAGAAGAAAGGAACTTGAAAAAGGGTGGTGAAATCATTACCTCTTCTTCGGGTTCTTCCTTTTGATTTGATCAAAAGGGCTCTTTAGGATGGATTTCTGACTAAAGGAAGGCCTCTAGGATGAAGTTAGGAAAGTTGATAGAGTATTTGGGCAGGGGTTGGCCGAACCAAAAGGCTTTGAATGTGTGAATTAATGAGAAGGGGGAGTGTCCTTTTATAAGAGGGGTGAGAGGCACCTTTGGAAAAGCTAGAAATATTATTTTATAATAAATTCATATTCGGTTTATAATGGCTCCAAAGTGGATTATTTAAATATTAAGGTGGGTATGGGTTGAAAACCACTCAACCAATAGAATTTAGACAGGTTTGGGTCATTATATTAACCTTATCTTTTAGTTTTAACTCTTAGTTAATTAGTTTGACACTTACCATGTCACTTTGTATTTTTATATTTTATAGTTAATAAACTTACTATATACATCCAAGAGACCCCCAAGTGGTCCATTAATGATAAAAATATCATTATATAAGTATCTTGGACGAACCTTAGATTTTTAAGAATTTAATATCAATTAATAATATAATATTTGTTTTAAAAACTCTTTTATGTCAATTTTGACACTATTTAATAGTTGACTTTTGTAAAAATAATAACAGAATGATTACTTAGAAAAAGGTTAATTATATCAATACTAATATGTCATATTATCCTATAAAATTATTTTAATTCATTAAAAGTCTCAAATTATATTTATTTGGGTATTTATAATATCAATTATTTTAATTTTTCACTATTATGGTAATTACTTCATCATCATTGTGTCATAAATAAATTAAATTATTTAATGTATAAAAATTATAAATAAAATATCATTATATAGGAAATTATTTTATCTTTATAATGAATATTTATAGTAGAAAATCCAACATATATAACCCTATGTAAAAATTGTTTTTCTAAAAGCTATATGCTTATGTCATTTTTGTATTTATTTTAACTTAATTAAAATAAAGTGTCCCTATCACCTACAAGTGGCTCCATGGGGTCCCAAAATCGACCAAAATATACCCATGGTCGGACATGTATCCACCAATAATGTTAGGACACTTTTTAGGGTAATTTATTATTATTAAATTATTATTTTTTAACCCTTATTTACCAGATTTACCCTTTAACCATGGTAAATAAAATATTTACCGAAGTAATTATTCAAAATGTCTAAAAATAAAACTTACCTATTTACACAATTTGGACATCCTGATTCCAAATATGGAATCCATTTTTTTAAATTCAAAACACAGAAGTGGCATAAATTAATTTAAAATTAATTCCCACTGTCAAAACAAAAAGCGTGTTTTTAAGATATAATAACTATCAAAAGATTGATACTTGTTTATGTCCGGTTTAATTGTGAAATTATGTCCAATGACAAACATTGTATTAAATAGTAAAAATATATTCTAAATATACTTTAAAACCACTCAAATTAATAATTTATCACTATTAATTATTTTGATTAAAAAGGTTGTTTTTATTTAAAATTTAGTAATTTTCACTATTCATCAAAATATTAAAGTTATCCGAAAAGTACCAAAATTTCACCTTAGGATAAATTTGATACTCCGAATCGAAAAATGAAGTCCATTTTGAGATAAAATTTCTAAAATTTTAAAAAGTATGTATTACTATTCATAATGTCTACTTTGATTGGTCGTGGTGTGTGTTAGAACTCGAAGTTACGTACAACACACGCTACTGTATTATTCAAAGAGAAGCGTACCGTAGAAGCTCGGGGTGTTACATTCTCCCCTCCTTCAATAAATTGCGTACTAACAATTTGATATTGTTCTTTGAAAATAAAGGTTGAAAATAGAAAATATCTTTGTGGAAAAACCCACATCGGAAATTTGGTTAATAAAATTTAGTCTTAACAAGATGAAAAGAGAAATGAAAGGGTCACCAAAAAATTATGATCTCGATTAGGAGGACATTGGTGGAAATTATAGACATATAATTGGAAGAAAAACGTAAATATTTATAGGTAGTGATTGAGCTCATCAATCACAAACAAGTTTAAAATTGAGGTCCTTAAATTTATCAATCTATGATGATTTAAAATACCATCGGTTCAACAAAACATAAGGTATTAGGATAACACATTTTTGACATTTCAAAATATCTTAGTTGAAATCCCACATCAAAAAATGAATTAATGAGGCCTCTATTTAAATTAAAGAGTGGAAAGTATGAAGATTACGGAAAATAACACATACTAGGGTTCCATGTAGGAAAATATGGATATGGAAGAGAAATATAACCATCAATTATCTGATGGAGAGTGGTAGAGAACATGGCTATGAAAAGGCCAACAATCCCAAATCCATAAATTAGTGATGATCTAAGGTACCATCTAGGATAACATTTTTGTTCTAAGTTCCTTTTCTTAATGTTGAGGAATTTATTTATGAGATTGGCTAAGATCATAAGGAGATATACTTACTTTATAATTAGAGTTTTATCCATTAATAAATTTCTACCACAAACTCATCTTACAACTCAAAAATACTTTATTTATCCTAATCGTATAGGGTTCTAAATATAATGAATTTATAATTCACATATCAGACCCTTTATGTAAAGAAACTACATTATACCATCCAGGAACTTCATGTAGCACAATGGTAGGCGATAAATCCAAATTGCACTATGGTTGTGGGTTCGATTCCCACAGCTTTGTCCGACACGACGGGTCGTCACACGGTCTGTGTGTTGTCCTTTTATAAAAATCCAAAAAAAATTACCTTTAAAACTTAATACATTCCAACCGTTAGACTTATCCAAAACACTATTATCCAAACTCCTAGTCCAAAATTTACAAGGAAGTTAAACATAATGAGGATGCTTTTTTCCAGGTAATAACATGTGAACGCCTTCCTCATATATTATTTTACAACACCGCAACATCCTGAATTACCAAAATCAACCATCTCTTATTCCAAAATCACTACCTCAATATTAGGACCATATTAAGGTTTATCTTTCATTCAACTATGTAATTTCCAAAAAAAATAACTCGTTGTAGAGTCAATTTTCTTAGTACCAAAAAATCTCAAATCCTTAATTAAATAGTACTACAGTACAATCCTTATTTATTTCTAGAACATCATTGATACAACACTTAAATTAAATAATTCTAAAATAACAACATAAGAACACTAGTCATTCCTCTTCATCTATGGTAGTATCATAACTTGATTATTATCCAATAGCATCATTTGTGGCATAGTCTGATGACTGGGACATTGGTTCGCGTAGTGTCCAAACTCCTTGCAAATGAATCATTGTACATTTGAAACCATTTTCTTACCCTTACAGTCACTTACTTTGTTCCCTTTTCCTCCACACTTATAAAAAACTCTCATTCCTTTCAGGAAAGTTCCAGGGTGTTTCTTCCCACAGTTATCACATATGGGAAAATTCTTCTTTTCCCTCTTCCCTTTACCCATATTTCTCTCTTCCATCCTTTTATTCTCTTGCTTCCCTTCAAAGCCATAGGACTCTGAGAATTCTTTACTCATCTTATCAACACATGATACTATTTCTTCGCATGATGATAATACGTGGGAAACTATTTCCCTTCTAAATTCTGGCTTAGGACCACGAAAGATATGATCCTTCTTACTCTTTGGATCATATGTATTACGGGAGTTCACATTCCTTCTATTGGGCGCTATTTCTATACAATAGCATAAACTAGTTCAGTTTATGAATTGCAATGAATAATTACCAAACTTATAAAATACTAAACACAAATTAAACAGTTTATGGATATAATCCATAATCATAAAAATGTTTTCTTTGAGTAAGTATATACTCATAATCCCTTCATAATGGTTTGTAAATAAAATGAAAATTATCCTAAGCATATCCCTCGGGAGTGTCGTAACCAAGAGTGCAGCAAGGATCATTGTCGTGTACCAGTTCTCATTCGAGTCTAGCTCAAAATGGTGTTTTCGGGTTTTACCCCTAGGTACATCTGTGCTAGATCTGTCTCTACCTGCTCGTATCCAGACAGAGATGTATTGCTCGGAAAACTCACAAAATCTCTACAATACCAAAATTATAGGAAGTTCTTCTATACTAATCCTCAAATTCTATCTTAGGGATATGTGCTCTAATCAGAGTTTATCTAAATCTAGTTTCCAAGGTTATTGCTAAACTTCCTCTGATACCAACTGTAACGCCCCGACCCCAGTTACCCAGAGTCAGTGCATTATTTTAATACATTGGCATTATTACAAGAAAACAAGTCCCGAAGGACCGATCAGTTTAGCAGTCTTGGAAAAATATATCACATACATGAATGTTACATTTTCACTTTAAGACGTACAAAACAACATAAATAATCTTTATGAACGCCATTATTCCCTTGGCTGAACCCTGCATATCAATTACATTACACTTCTTGGAATCTTGGGAAAAATAAAACATAGAAAGGGGTGAGCTCAAATGCTCAGTAAGGGTAAGCAATACAGCAGAAACTTTCAAAAATAAGCATAAACATTTAAGGAAATGTATAAAACTAAAACAAAATCCTTTTAAACATGAACTTCAGCATAATATGGTAGAAATAAAATGAAATAATTCCATTTACTTATTCACATTGATATTCTACTAATCGAATAATCACATGCAATATCACTAACAACTTTCATAATGATGGAATGCATAATGTCAGACTATCATAACCACATAGCCAAGGCCTCGTGCTAAGACTATAAATAATATTTTGTCAAGGCATTGTGCCAAGACACTAGTTTGTCTCATGAGACCTACCAATGCATCGAGGAGCTATAGTGGGCTCCACCCATCACTTACTAAGTCCAATGCATTCCCATATGAAAAGTTTTAAACATAACATAAACATTCGTATTAAAACTAGCATACAAAATGTCAATACTTTCTCCATAAACCATGAATGGTATAAAAATAACACATCCACAGTAAAACATATCACAAAACCTTCAATATAATACAAAAGTTTTGTATCATAATAAATCAACTTCAAATAAGCTTAAAATCCATCAAAGGATATTGACATAGATGAAATCAAAACTATTTGAGAGAAATATATCTTTTCTTGAAATCATTGAAAAGTCACACATTTATAAAGGAAGTAATTTAAAAGAGATTTTTGAATCAAAGTTTCCCACACCACTTTGAAACTTTTGAAAAGAAATATCATTTCAAAACAATCATGTCCAAATAAATAAATCCTTAAAATCATTTTGAAAACATGGACATTAATTGAAAAGATTTAGAAAGATAAATCTTTAAAACATTTAAAATTATGATCTTGATAAAGAGTACCTTTCACAAATTCTTAAAATATTCATTTTGAAATCATTTAAAAGTCACATAATTATAAAATAAAACATTTACTTTGAAAATATTCTTATAATCTTGTAAGGGAAGCTTCAACGATTTTATAATGGCAGAAAATAACCACACCCGCCGTATAAGTTTAAAAATACATTCTTACCTTAAATTTGTCGAAAACGTTAAAAATTACCTTGTTTGGAAAACGATGAAAAGATTCCTTTAAAAACACATAAGGGTATAAATGACTTTAACCCATTGTCTAGTAAATAGTAAAAATGTTTTTAAATATATTTTTAAGGAACATTAATGTGGATGATAAAGAGATCCCAGTAGATAATTACATATAAACAACCTCGGATAATGAAGAGATTGTGAAATAAACCCTTACCAATTTGGTAACTTACGAAACATACAACCCATGAAAGAGGTATCATACAATGAATATGTAAAAACACATTAATTAAATTTTATTACACAAATAATACAATTATGGGTAGTACATACACCACACAAAAGGTAATAGTGGCAATATGGCATGAATCTCACAGGAATAAGGAGTGAGATGAAAACCCCTTACCTTGAACTTTCCTTTAGTCAAGGGTACGTTTAACCTCGTGTACGCAGATCTTAGTATGTTATTAAATTATAACAGAACCATATTAATATTTATTATATCATACATGATTCATTTATGACTTTATATTACCCATTTAATAATAATTTCCATGTTAAGTTAACATTTCAGGTAATAATCACTTTCTTTATCGTACGTGTTGTAACTTGTCACTCTTGGTTGTATCACTTAGATCATGATTTAAATACTTCCAGAATATAAAAAATGAAAAATATATCATATATATTTAGAATATAAATATGTATAATAGACATATATATGAAATGGAACACACCGTTTATGGAGACGGTAGTCCGTACGTACGCATAAACGATGTTTCTGTTTTCATATAGTATTGAACGGAAGTAAGTGAATAAGATATATGTAAGTAAATAAATCCTTATATATATATATATATATCTCCAGTAGAATTATTATTTCATATATTACATACTTATTAGTAATATATATTTTTATAATCGTCGATGAATGGTGAACTTGGAAATGAATCTCATCGCGTCGTGGAGACGGTAATCCGTACGTACGCACGTATGGTGACATGTCATTCAAAGGATGGATAGAATACTGAATATGGTTGTACCATATTTATAATAATATTACAGTATATAAGAGATACTGGATTCATTATTTTAGAATGGTAATAACAAAGATAGAAGAAGTGGAAGAAGAAAGGAACTTGAAAAAGGGTGGTGAAATCATTACCTCTTCTTCGGGTTCTTCCTTTTGATTTGATCAAAGGGGATCCTTAGGATGGCTTTATGACTAAAGGAAGGCCTCTAGGATGAATTGAGGGAAGTTGAGAGAGTATTTGGTCAGGGTTTGGCCGAACCAAAAGGCTTTGAATGTGTGAATTAATGAGAAGGGGGGGTGTCCTTTTATAAGAGGGGTGAGGGGCACCTTTGGAAAAGCTAGAAATATTATTTTATAATAAATTCATATTCCGTTTCTAATGGCTCCAAAGTGGATTATTTAAAGATTAAGGTGGGGATGGGTCTAAAACCACTCAACAAATAGAATTTAGACAGGTTTGGGTCATTATAGTAACCTTATCTTTTAGTTTTCACTCTTAGTTAATAAGTTTGACATTTACCATGTCACTTTGTATTTTTATATTTTATAGTTAATAAACTTACTATATACATCCAAGAAACCTAAAAGTGGTCCATTAATGATAAAAATATCATGATAAAAGTATCTTGACCGAACCTTATATTTTTAAGAATTTAATATCAATTAATAATATAATATTTGTTTTAAAAACTCTTTTATGTCAATTTTGACACTATTTAATAATTGGCTTTTGTAAAAATCATAACAGAATGATTACTTCGAAAAAAGTTAATTATATCAATAATAATATATCATATTATCCTAGAAAATTAGTGTAATTAATTAAAAGTCTCAAATTATATTTATTTGGGTATTTATAATATCAATTATTTTAATTTTTCACTATTATGGTAATTACTGCATCATCATTGTGTCATAAATAAATTAACTTATTTAATGTATAAAAATTATAAATAAAATATCATTATGTAGGAAATATTTTTATCTTTCTAATTAATATTTATAGTCAAAAATCCAACATATATAACCCTATGTAAAAATTGTTTTTCTAAAAGATATATGCTTATGTCATTTTTGTATTTATTTTAACTTAATTAAAATAAAGTGTCCCTATCACCTACAAGTGGCTCCATGGGGTCCCAAAATCGACCCAAAGATGCTAATGGTCGGACATGTATCCACAAATAATGTTAGGACACGTTTTATGGTAATTTATTATTATTATAATATTATTTTTTAACCCTTATTTACCAGATTTACCCTTTAACCATGGTAAATAAAATATTTACCGAAGTAATTATTCAAAATGTATAAAAATAAAAGTTACCTATTTACACAATTTGGACATCCTGATTCCAAATATGGAATCTATTTTTCCAAACTCAAAACACAGAAGTGGCAGAAATTAATTTAAAATTAATTCCCGCTGTCAAAATAAAAAGCGTGTTTTTAACATATAATAACTATCAAAAGATTGATACTTGTTTATGTTCGGTTTAATTGTGAAATTATGTCCAATGACCAAAATGGTATTAAATGGTAAAAATATATTATAAATATACTTTAAAACCACTCAAATTCATAATTTATCACTATTAATTATTTTGATTAAAAAAATTGTTTTTAATTAAAATTTAGTAATTTTCACTATTCATCAAAATATTAAAGTTATCCGAAAAGTACCAAATTTTCACCTTAGGATAAATTAGATACTCCGAATCCAAAAATGAAGTCCATTTTGAGAGATAAAATTTCTAAAATTTTAAAAATTTGGTATTACTATTCATAATGGCTACTTTGATTGGTCGTGGTGTGTGTTAGAACTCGAAGTTGCGTACAACACATGCTACTGTATTATTCAAAGAGAAGTGTACCGTAGAAGCTCGGGGTGTTACATTCAGTATCTTCCCCCTCTAGTAAATGTCAAAGGTGTTATATGTTTTCAGGTCCGTACCAGTTTTTTTCTAAGATTCATAAAATATTTTTCTAATATCATTATGCCTCTTTTATCACTGATAGAGAAAATTCACTCTTTTTATTTTATGAAAAATGACTTGAATATTTTAAAATTATTATGTAGTATCTAACTTATTCACCCATCATCACTGCTCCTGATGGAAATATTCCATTTGATCTTATGTATGATGCCAATGATGTGGATGTTGGAGCAGTTTTAAGTCATAAAAATGATAAGAGAATTTATGTGGTGTACTATGCTAGAAGTTTTTTAGATAATTCTTAATTAAATTACAGCAAAAATTAAAATTAGTTTTTGGTTGTTTTGTTTTCACTAGAAAATTTTAGGTAGTAATTATTAGGATCCAAAGTTATAGTCTTCATAGAACATTCTTCCTTGTAAAAGTTCCTATCTAAAAATGAGACCAAACCAATATTGATTAGATGGTTACATTTTCTATAAGAGACTTATTTAGAGATAAAATATATGCATAGATATAAAAATGTAGTGGTAGATCATTTCCATAGATTTTCTAGTACCCAAACTGATAATACTAGGGAAATAAATTCATCTTTTCTCAATGAAAAACTATTTGTTGTTAAAGTCAAACTATCTGTATTGTTTGTGGATTTTGAAAAACTTTTTATTTACCAGATTTATTCCCAAGTTTAATACTAAAAATAAAAGGAAAAATCATTTCTTAACTTAATCACTTTATATGGGATGAACCATTACTGCTTAGAAGCGGTGTTGATGGAAACTTGAGGATTTGTGTTCCATAAGAAGAAATGTTTCCAATTCTAGAGTGTTTTCATTCCTCGTCTTTGGGAGGTCATCATGGAGGAGATATGACAACACAAAAATTAATTCTAGATGGATTATATTGGACTACAATATTTATGGATGCTATTATTTTAGTTGTGGGATGTGTTAAGTGTCATAGGATATGAAATTTTCAAATAAATCAATAGCTACACTAGAAAGGTATTTTAGAGGTTTAGATTTTTTATTTTTGGGGGATGGACTTTATGGGACCATTTCTATATTCACATGGGAATGGGTAAATTTTATTGGAATTATAATATGTTTCTAAATGGGTTTATCAAGTTACATTTCCAAATTATAAAGAAAACTATTTTATTAAATTCATTAAAAAGAATATTTTATCATGATTTAGAGTACCTCGAGCTTTCATAACAGAAAATGAAACCATGTTAAAATATTAAAACTTAAATCCATGATGGAGAAGTATGGGTGGGTAAATAGAACAAGAACTTATTACCATCTACAATATAGAGGATAAGTAGTAATTTCAAATAGATATAAAAATATATTTTATTTAAAAATGCCTCTAATTATATCAAGGATTAGTCTTTGAAATTAGATTAGTCATTATGTTCCTATAAAACTGCATTCAAAACCCCAATAAGAATGTCTCAATAAATCATGTTGTCTAAGAAGTAATTTTATTTACCTATAGAGTTTCAACACAAGTCATATTGGGTTGTTAATTCTTTAAAATTTGATTTTAAGACTACTAGATAAATGTGGTTACTTAAGTTGAGTGAGTTGGGTTGAGATTGGGAAATGGACCTATGATAATTCGACGATTTATAAAGAATGGTTTAAAGATTTTAATGATTTTAATAGCCAAAATAAAAAATTTAACATTATATGGGAGGTCTTGATGTTTATTTATAGACATAAAATTTTACCTAGGATTATTAAATCCAAATGTTCTGGACCTTTCATTATCCTTAAAGGCCTTATAAATGGGGCTATGGAGCTTGTATCATATTATAAGATACCATTTTTTGGTTAATGGTTAGAGGGTTAAATACTATTTTTAAGGGATTATAATGGGGTTGGATTCCATCCTTATGTCAAGATGATTTTCTTTTTTTGTCTTACTAAAGACTAAAAATTTAGTGCTTTGTGGGAGTCAACCCATGGTAATTATTATATGTTTTAATATTTGTTTTGTGAAGAATAAAGTGTTGATGTGTATTTCTGATACTCTCTTTTTCTTATTGGATTTAATTCTTGGTCTTCCTCCCTATTTTTAAATAATATTACTATCATGGTGAAAAAATAATACCAAAGTCCCAATTTCTTTCAAGTAAAAGAGAATATACACACATGAGCTTTAATGGATAAGTATTCCTTAACGCAATATCTTATTTTTAATTATTTTCAAACTTTTTTTTTGGAATATAATGATTATCTTTTTAATATATATTTATTGAAGGGTATGTTACTATGTAATTTCACCCAACCAAAGAGGGAAAAATTTTGTGTTGTGTTTAAAAGTAGAAATATTTTTTAATCATGGGAGTTATTGTTTTAATTTCTACATATTTTATTATAAATTTTTTTAACTAAAAATTGAATTTAAATTTGTTTATATCTACTCACAATATCAAATTAAGTGTGGGGGGATACTAATCTAGTTGTTTTTTAAGTGAATCTTTATATATTTGTTGTGTTTTTAGTATATTACTTTCAAGATTGTTAAAAATACAATTGAAATTTTTTTAAATACGTTAACACTCTCTAAATTCTTTGGTTTAAAGATTTTTTGTGGAGTCATTGTTTTTCATGATATTTTTTTGAGATTTGTTAGAAATAATTCGGTTTTTTCTTACTCATTTAAGTCATGTACGTTTTAAAATATATATTTGGAGAATTACTAGGAATTTTGGAAACATGATTTTTTAATTTATTGTCACCCTTTAAACATACTCTCAAACTACTTATTAAAATATTTTTTTGCTTTAATAGTTATTTTTTATTCCAATTTAAGTTTCAACATTAGGAAAAATGTTTTATTTGAAGTGTATGTGAGGGTTATTAATTATTAATAAATTTTACTACAAATTATTAAACATAAAAACCACCTCGACAAATTTTTCCAAATTGATCAGTTTTCAAACATCAGCTTTCTTATTTAGTGGATAAAAATTTTTTTGATGTTTAAAATATATTTTTCCAACTTGATAAGGTAAACTTTTTCTATATTTTAATGGATTTAATCTAGTTCATAAATTTCTTTCCCTCTTTATGTTTTTGTTTTTTGGTCAAACTTTGGGAATATGATTTATAATCATCATTGGTTTTTATCCTTTTTACTATGTTTTGTGCTTTTCAAATATGAATTTAAATTGGATATGAAATGAAAATCTTAATCCAAGTTGAAATTTTCATCTCTTAATTCTTTCATTGCTTAATTGTTTATTTTTTGGATAAGTTATTTATACTCATTATAATTATGAAATCTTCTCATCCATACTGAGCATATGATTATTATGTCTTATAATTATGTAAGTCTATTCTCATAGAGGTAAAGATAAGTTTTAAGTCTTAGTTAAATTCAAAGCGATTATTATTTTATCTTTTTTAAAAAATTTAATTTCATTCATTTTTTAAATATCAAAACAAAATTTTTACCAATACACTTATTTCTTGAGAATAATAATTTTTTCTTTAAATGGTCCAAAAGGAATATTTTTTATGAAAACAAAATCTTAGTGGTGATTTCTATTTCACTCTTTAGAATTATTTTCTTCCACTTAATTTGTTAAATTGATTTTTTGAGGGAAATAACTGCGTATATATTGTATAATTTAACATTTTTATTTTATTTACATGTTTTCCACATCATTTCTTTGAATTTTTAAAGTTGTTTTAATATTAAATGTGTTTTATTTGGTAAATTAAATGTTCTTCATTATCTTGGTTAGAATTTTAATTCTCTAAAAGTTTCATCATAATTTGATGTCTCATCATAATATTTATGAAGAGATTAGATTCAATTTTTCATACATTTTAGGAACTAATTTTGATTTGATCATGGAATTTTTAAATTGAAAAATTAATTAAACTATTTTTTGTGGTCCAAATACGGATTTAAAATGTTTCAACCAATTTTTAAATTTTCAAATATATTTTGGTTGGATAAATATTTTATCATCACTATCGAAGTATCTATATTTATGATTTATTCTCATAGTTTTGTGTTTTGATTTTTAATCATATTTGTGAATTTACAATGATTATCTATGTATGTAGTAGTGTTTTTTGAAAATTTACTCAACTATCCACATAAAATAAATGATCATCATAAAATAATTCTCTAAAATATTAAATTTGGTAGGCAATTGCGTAAAGGAATTCATATAGACAACTCAAATAATAGAATTTTTTATTTTGAATTTATGTAAGATAATTTTTATTTGTGTGAAAATTTGTTCTTATGTAAGGTGAAATCTAGAAAATGTAATAGAAATAAATTCTAGTGGCTCCAGATAAGATAATTTCATCCTATGTAAGATAAATTTTATAAGATAATTTTCTTACACAACCAATGAGAATTAAGTGACCCAAGGAATCTTCTTTCTTAATCGAAGTCAAGGGGAGGTGATTCATGGATTTTGAGTAATTTGATTATGGGATAAGTACCCTCATGTGAAGTTATGGAAAGTTTATCCAAATCTTAAAACAATAGTCAAATATGATACCAAGTATGTCTGATTGAAGATGAAGAGGCCACTTGAGACTAAAGAGGTAAATGGTGGTGGCATTAAAAAACGCTAACTATTATTCTCAAAGGGAGGACGAGTGAGTAATGATTCCTTGAAGCTGAATGCTCTGAGTCATTATCAAATCCAATGATGAATCTTGATGCCTTCCTAGTCCAAAAACCCTGAGATATGACATTTCATAGATGAACCGAAGCAAAAGAATCTACCACTGCCTAAGGTTACATAGCATAAATTCAATATTTAGGTTTCATTATATGTTATTGACTAAGAAATAGAATAGGAGACTATACTAGAAGATGGGAAAGTGATCTATATTTATTGAAATATACCTTTTCAGTTTGAAACTGATAAAGAGAACATGTAACTAGCTGGGAGTGTTGGGGAGGAAGCAGATCAGTTCTCGAATAAAAACTCAATTGTGAACAAAATTGCGATAATCATCAATATAAAAAAAGTATAAAACCAAATAATAATATGAAATAAATTGAGTCACATATTTTAACATGGAAAAACCCTCCAATAGGGAGGATTAAAAACCCCTTGAGAAACTACAAAAAACACACTATTAATCATAGAGTACAAAAATCCAAGTGGAAGCTGGAATATTGAATTTAAAATACAGCATAGAAAAACTTTTGTGAAAATGCAAAACCCAATAAGCAACCATATCCTCTCTAATAATTGTCTCATGATGAGACATCACTCTCAGAATATCAAAACTGAACATGAAATTTAATTGCATCGCCTTCAGTAATCTATTGCACAACTTGATATGTTGCAACTCCTTCTTACCCATGCCCAAAAATTGTTTCCTATGTAGTTGATTCACACCACAAATGATGCCTGTTGTCCTTTTCATAAGCCCTAATAGGAAAAATATCTTGTTCAAATATATATATATATATATATAAATATATAGCTCCCCATGTATCTTTCCATTTAAAAAAGATCTCATGAAAAAAAATTATATAAAAATATATCTTGACAAACAATATCTTCAAATATGAGAAGATCCAAAAAATCTGGGTTGAACCTCATTATTATCCCCCCTTCAGCCCACCAAATAAAGAGATTAATTCCAACAAACTCTATTGGAAAGAAAAATAGTTGGTATTGCACCAACCATCAACCACAATAGAAAATATGACAAGGCATTTTTACAAATTTAACAGAAACTTCAAAGCTCCTCCTACAAAAGAAATCCAAATGTTGAAGTCTTCATCATACATGAGTCTCCACTTCCAATACAAAATTAAATAATATATGGATCTCCCATAATCATAACTCTGATATAAACTAGAGAACCTATAGTAATTAATTACTCATGATGCTCAACATCCTTCAAGTAGTCTAAAACTCTCAACATGTCACCCTGATCATTGATTTTAATTATTTCTTAACTTGCAACACACATTGAATAAAATGAATTAGGTGTAAGAACTAAAACTCCAAGCATGGATTGCTTCAATTTTCAAACCATATACATATTATTCGATGGTCTTTGACTCATGCATGATGATCGCTTATGCTGAAAATCTATTAAAGTCATCATTAAAACTATATTCACAACATAACCACACACCTTTACATTTTCAATGTAAATCATTTCATCCATTTTACCTCAGACATAAACCATTGATCCTATAGAAATTTTTCATATTTCATTTCAAAACAAACTCATAAATCCATCATTATCAAGAGCACTAGATGATAATAAATTATTGTTTATAACTTTCACATTTCACAAATCCATTAATGGCAGTATACACTTGTATTCATAGTGATACAAATATCACCAACACTAATAAAATCATTAGAATCTCTATTGCATGTATCCAATTTAACAAAGTTGGATTCTTCATATAAATAAAACAATTTCATATTCATTGTAATATGTTGTGAATATGCTGAATCAATTACACATTCATTGTAAATTTATGAACTATGAAAACCAACACTGATTGAAATTAAATCACACCCACCCTATATAATACATACAATAGTATCCTTATAATTTTCCTCCTTTAGATTTTTTAAATAACAACCGTTTCTCTACACAAGACCCTCCTTATTGCAAAAGAAAAACTTCACCTTTATTCTTTTCATTGACCGACCTCTCTGATTATCACTTCCATCTTTCATTGATACAATACCATTATTACCAGAAGATTTTCCATCATTATACTTTCATCGAGCCTAATTCATCAAAAATGATGAAATTACATCATCCAACATTAAATTTTCTTTTTTTAATAGCAATGTGGAGATGATATTATCATATGAATCGTATAACGAACAAAAGATAATCAAATCTTTTTCTTCTTCTTCAATTTCAACAAGTACCACATTGCATTTATCATCGATATTGACTGGACCTGAAGAAACCTCCATCATAATTTTGGTGAACTCATCTAAATGGTTTCTTAAATCTCCATTATCTAGTCTTTTCAAATGATACAATCATTTTTTAGATATAAATTATTTGTGTGGGATTTTGATTTATACCTTCTTTTAAGTTTTTCTTAGATCTAATCTAAATTTTTTAGACTTATCACTTCCCACAGAGTATTATCATATGAATAATCTTAATAATACTTTTCACTAACTCTTTCAAATCTTATCAGTCGCTATCATTCATTGTATCTAGCTTCTCTAATTTTTTCTTCAACCCCTTCACTATCTTCTCATGGAACAAAATATTTTTAACTCGCTACTACCATAGATTAAAATAATTGTTTCCTATTGAATAGTTTAATGTTGGAAGAAATCCCATGTTGTGAATCACCCATATCTAATTAGAAATAAAAATGGATAACCTTATCTAATATTAGTTTTTGGGGATAAAGTAGATCAATTCCTGAATAAAACACAATTGAAAAAAAATGTGGGAATCGCCAACATAAATTAAGCACAAAACCAAATAATAACAGGAAATAAATTGAGATTTTAGATTTTAATTTGTTAAAACCCTCAAATACAATGGATTAAAAAACCATAGGGAAACTCTGAAAATACACTATAAATCATAGAGTATAAAAATCCCAGTAAAATCCCAAAAAATGAATTGAAAATACATCATAGAAATACCTATGTGAAAATACACACCCTGATACACCTTCATATCCTCTCTGATAATCATCTCTTAATAAGAATTTACCCTTTGGATATCAAAAATGAACATGTATCGTCATTTAAGAACCTTAACTAAGCCATTTCAAAACCAAAAATATCATTTATACTTGTTTTCCATTCCCAAAAACTATTTCCCATGTATTTTCTACACACCACAAGTGATGTATGTTTCCCTTTCTATAGACCCTCATAGTCCACATATCTTATTCAAATATATATATATAAATATAACTATACCCATGTATCTTACCATTTAAAAAGGATCTCATCATATAGATATATATAAAAATACATCTTAAAAAAATATCTTCAAAACTAATAAGATCCCCAAATTCTGGGATGAACCCCATTAGGGAGAATCCCAAAAGAGGACTAGTTATAGTTGATGCTAAAGAAGATAACTGATCGTCGTGATTTTGGGATTATGTCGAGCTGAGTGGGACATGGACAATGTGAATAGATGATTGAACCTTGATTTTGGTTTTATGAAGAAGTTTAAATCTTGTTCAAAATAGGGAAAACATATGGACACTACGTTGATGCATACTATGTTTGGATGAATATAACGAATACCTTGTTCGTTGTGGTTATTCATTGTGTATGGATGAATAGAAGGTGTTGGGGACTTCATTTCTCTTTAGTGTCACAACTTCGAATATAGAAATGGATGCACACAACCTGCTCGATTTAATTCCCAAATGGCAGTTGTTCTCAAGACCATCCTAGGTTTCATCTAAGAAGATGATACTTACAGAGTTAAATATTTTTCAGTTTTGGGAGTTTCCAAGGTTAAAGATGAATTTTGAATAAATTTGACTTATTTTCAGGGGTTTCACCCATAATAAAGCTAGAATAAGGATGGTTTTGGATAAAGAACCAATGCCAATCAATCAAAATTTTAGTTCTAAGAGATTTTTTTGGAAAGTTTTTTTGATAGGGACTATGGAAGGGGTTTCTTTAAACAGTAATAAACTTGGGAATATATAATTTGGTAGTTGAGTGAAACTACCATTTTTTTAGTTTTAAATAATGCGATCCCACCAGAGATGTGTGGGTCCACTCCTAATTTGGGAGAGTGATTTGTGGAAGGGAAAATTATCGAAAACCAACCCAGTTGTATGCAGTTGATGTGTAGTATCCTTTGTTGAAGTAGTCGGCAACATGGAGGAAATTATCATGGGTAGATGAACTACCCACCAACTAAGGGAGAAACTAGTTTTATCTTCCCTTTAAATCGGGATTCAGATCCCATGAAATTGTAATGAGAAACCCTATTTTAACACTGTGTGGTGATCCTCCAATGATTTCTCACTAAAGAGAATTGAGAAATGGCCCCCTTTCTCCCATGAATGTAGGCACACTGTCGAATCACGTTAAAACTCTGAGTTTTTCATTTTTCATTTTTGTTGTGTGTTTGATTTTGTTGCCATGAATCTCAATTTCTCTAACAAGTGATGTCAAATGGAGGGATTTTAAATGGTAAAGAGATAGCGAATTTTTTCGATGACCAGAAAATTTAAAGGTCTTGGGAAAAAATTGAGGCTAGATTCTTAAAGACCTCAGTGATATGATTCCAACGGTGCAAGCAGCGTCAAAAAAGGAGCTGAAACGAAGCCGGTAGAGCTAGTCAAAGTTTAGGTAAAAGCACATGTGCTATAGTACACCCTTTTCCAAAGAAGATAGAACTGTTCACACTAGCAGTGAATTTCTAGTATGTTTTTCATCTACTATTTCGATGAATCACTTCAGCACCACATCAGTGGTCTATCTGAACCATTGAACTTTCTGCCTATCGAAGTCTGTTTTCAACAATCCAGGAGTTTATTCAAGCTATTTCAACCATTCTAAACACATCCATATGGTTATATTTTCCAAATTCTCACTCCATCAAGTGGATTCAAATAGGTTCGACATCAATGGTGGTAATCGTGTTTTATTACAATGATGATGGCTGTTGGTAGAGCACTACCAAAATATGATATTAAAAATTTTGATAATTGGAAAAGTTTTGGCTTGTAGAAAATCACATTGAAAGATATTCTAGTATAATAGGTCATAATAAGACTATTGATCAGAGAAAATATTGACATAACCTGTTACGATGATTGGAAAGATCTTGAGATGCAGGTCGTCCGCACAACATGATCATGCAACACCTCTGCTTACGAGTCTCCCCACTGAGATTCCTCCATTGGCTACATCAGAGAGGATTGGACTATGACCTGAAACAAATAGACTATATCACCTTCCACTCTAGCATCTAAGTTCAAGTCTTCCAACTCCTCCATCACTTTCTAAGAATCTACAGATTCTCGAACAGCCTCCCTCTACAACCTTCTACTCAAAAAATAGGTCATGACATTCCCCTGTACTGAGGTTTAGGCGATCTCAAAATCAGAGTCCTGAAGAAAATTCATCCACATCCAAATCCATAGATTTAGATCACATTGGGAAAAAGATATACTTAAATATCTGGTGGTTCGTGAAGAATAAATAGCTCTCTCCAATGGGGTAATTATACTGCAACTTCAGGTCAAACATTTCTGCTGCTAACTCCAGATCATGGGTGGAATTATTATGATTGTGGGGGAGTAACTTCCTAGACCCATAAGATATCACCACCTTATACTTCATCAATAAGAATCCCAATCCCAAATTGGAAGCATCACAGAACACCTCAAACATCACCACTTCCACTAGAAAATATAGCACTAGAGCACTGACCAACTTCCCCTTAAGATAGTCAAACACTATCTAGAACTACTCCCTCCTCAAAAATTCTTCGTCTTTTCTGGTAAAAAAATGTCAATGTGGATGCAACTTGAGATAAATTGAGTATAAACCTCCAATAATATTCTATAAGACCAAGAAAACTGCAAACTTATTCCACATTCTTGGGTGCTACATAGGAAACAACTACTTTATCCATCGATGGGTCTACATCCACACCCTACTAAGACGCCACATGTCCAAGGAAATTCACCTTTAATTTTTAAAAAATACACTTGGAAAAATTTCTATAGATCTTGTGGCATTGAAGAACCTGTAAAATGGTCCTGAGATGATCGTCATGCTCCTCCTCTTACTTTGAGTATATCAAGATATCATTGATGAATATGATGATGAACAGTCCAAGAACTCAAGAAAGACAGAGTTCATGAGCCCCATGAACATGGTTGGTACGTTCATAACACTGAATGGAATGACTACGAACTCTAAGGGACCATACCTGCACTTGAAAGAAGTTTTAAGGATATCACCCTCTTTCACCCTCAACTAGTTATATCTTGACCATAGATCGATCTTAGAAACCCAACTTACCCCTCTTAACTGGTCAAACAGATCTTTTATCCTCATGATAGGGTAACGGTTCTTGACCGTTACTTGATTCAACCTCCAATAGTTTGTACACAACCTCAGACCACCATCCATGTTCTTCAAAAAGAAGACTAGAGTACTCCATGATGATATAATGGGTTGGAATAAACCTTTCTTCATCAGACTATCTATCTGAATCCTCAAATCCTGCAACTCAGAGGGCTCCATCTGATAAGGATCCATCAAATTTGGAGAAGCATCAGGCTAAAAGTCTATCCCGAACTCAACATCACATCAAGAGGGTTGAGTCAAAACCTCCTTAAAAACATCCAAGAACTCCCCAATGACCCTGGGGACTTCCACCACCCAATGTCCACTAATTCCACTGACTGCTCAGTCAACACGGAAAGAAGAGGCTCCACATGTCGAATGCCCACCTGAAAACCTCACTCACCAATGCAATCCACACACTGATCATTCACATATTAAAACACAAATCTCCTCTAGAACATTCGATAACATCATGCATGGAATACAACCAATTTATAGAGAGAATGAAATCGTATGGCTTCATCTATAGGAAGAACAGATCCCCACATGATTTATGTGGTCTCATCATTAGTCTACATCCCCAGCACACATCAAACAAGTTTGTATGAAATCTGACTTGTGTACTCAACATCATGGGAATAGTAAGTTTATCAATGTCTAGTCCCAAATTATGGGCTAGATAGGGTGAAATAATGGAGTGTGAAGCTCCTAAATCAAACAAAGCACAATAAAGGGTACTAAAAAGTCGATCGTGTCTCCAATGATCTATGGTCCTGCCAAAACACCTACCTATAATGTGTGAAACTAGCCACACTCATCTCTTCTCCCCCTCTACTGATGACCTACTTCGTGACCACTATCTATTAAAGGTCCCTAAGGAACACCTAGAGGTTATCCCCTACCTACTCTATCTCCCCTTAGTGGAGCATGAGCCTGCTATCCCTACTACTAAAACAACCTGGCCAGAAACTGCTACTGAGGCTAGTGTTGAACCTATGCACCTCCACCATCATGTGCTCGAATACCCATTGGAAACTGATTCTAAATATGCACATGGACTCCACAGATGAAACACCTCAGACCCAACTTTGCGGGAAATTATGGGGAACTGCTAGCACCATAAGGTTGGAAACTATGTTGCTGAAGTTGACTCCCCACCTGTCGAAACCTCGAAGGACCTGGCACCTGAAATCTTCTACTAGAAACCTTTCCTCTAGAAGAACCCTCCGGGATCCCCTCTCATGGTATACATCCTCATGAGTGAATCATATCAACATCCTTTTCCTTCTTCTGAACCTCTAAGTACATTAGAAATGTAAACGGTGTAACTGCATACTGGATAGAAGGAAAAAGTTCCTCCTCTAGGTGTCTCACATGAGACTCCTCATCCAAAAAAAGATCAAGGGGGAAAAACGAAGTAGATCCTTGAACTTAATTTCCATCTCCCATACCGACATACTTCCCTGGTGGAGGTAGATAAACTCCTACCTCTTCTCAGCCTTCATGGTAAACGAAAGAAATTTTCTCAAAAATCCTTCTTGAAAATGACCTACAGAACATCATCATCTTTCCTCTCCCTAAGGTACAACATCCACCACTAATGTATAGCTCCCCGCATCTCACTAACTACAAAAGGAACCCAGTACTTTGTCAGATACCAGATCTAACTGAAGGTGATATCAAGATCCTAGAGCCAGCTCTCCATCTTCATGTCTGAAACACTACCCTTATACTTTCCCAAGGCATGCCTCTAGAAATCATGTATTTTTCTCTACTACTGGTCATCCGCCTCTACTGCATCAACCCTCCATCGATCAATTAGATCAGCCTGCTGAGCCTCAATAGCCCGAGACACACACGAATGACAACTATGAGCCATAGATGAAAGGTAAATAAGGAATTCCTAAGCCCAAATCGTATTTAATTTTATTAAAATTCATTTTAACATATTTAACTCATTATTCATTTCAAATTTTCCAAAACATAAAATTCAAAAAAAACAAGTCATTATGATGCATGTAACTTCCCTAGGGTCTCTACCCTACAAATGGTGTATCCTCACTTGGTCCTTTAGTTAGCTCAGAGTCCTTACATTAGATCACAAGGGCCCCAAAATCCCATTTCATAGATGGTCTTCCCTAGCCCATGTCATGTACCAAGTTCACCTAACATTGTATCCCTACTAAACAATGCAATACTCACTTTGGATAACTCCAAACTCCATAATATCTCTCAACCATCATACTATGATATCATTATATCATGACCCCTCCCAAAAAAGATACCCCTCTTGGGTTGGCAATAAAGAAATGGGGATAATGACCCCTGAATCCCGCCTCTTGTAGGCCCTAGGGTGGAGACCAGTACCAGGGGTATACAATCTCACGTAAAGGGATGTATTTTTCTTTTTAGAAAAACAATATCGAGAGATAAGATGTATCAACCTAAAAATAACTCTAAGAAATACAAAAAATAAATCCAAAAAACCATCCAACATGAATGCTTAATATAAAACTATTACAATGAAATAAAACTTCAAAGTACCCATTGTAAAACTAAGTAGAGACACAACAATTTTCCAAAATTCCAAGCTAGTAAGGTCCATCACGGTCCACATAATTTTCCTAGAAACCTAAAATTAGTTTTATATACATAGGTTGAGAAAACAAGTACACTCAATAAGAAAACCAAGGTATCTCATTCACATGTAAATTAAGCATACTAAGGCCCATGTGTGAAAACTGCAGAACCAAATAGCACCTAAGCAGGTATACTAACCATCCCAACCTCACTGAGGCACTCCCACAAAATAACACAAGTAAAGTAAAGTAATATAATGCACATCAATAATAGGGTACCCCACACCACTTTCCCACTAATTAGCCACTCTCACACCCTAAGAGGAAATGTCATGAAACTCCTATATCTTCCAATCACACCACATCACAACCTACCCACACACACATGGGACTCAAAACCACACTTCATCCCATCACCAGGGCTACGAGCCACATCACATCTCACCCGCGGACACCCAGGCTCCATACCACATCACATCCCACCCGCAGACACCTAGGCTCAATACCACATCACATGTCAAAAACACCTGGGAAAGTACAACACGTCTTATCCCAAAGACACCTGGGAAAGCACAAATCATCTCATCCTAAAGACACATGGGAAAAAAACTTACCTACACATACCTAGGTCCTAAAACCACAACCTACCCGAAGAATCTTGGGCTATCACCACCTGGAAGAAGGAGCAAGGAAGAGAGGGTTGACATACATCCATCCTCCCACTATGATGTTTGGGAAAGACACCCTCCCCCGTGACGATGGGGGTGTTCGGAACATAATTCTCAACTAGGGTGGGTGCATATATAAATCATAGAATAAATACTTGTATATATAGATATAATACGAAACTCTCTAGCACATCCTATGGGTTCTAAAATAAACAACCATCTCACAATACTTCCAACTTCACTATTACCTCTAAATTCATAACCACACAACCAGCCATAACTCAAATCATACCCCCATGAAATTCATTTAACCAATTCTCATTATTTATTAAAAAACTAATTTATTCATTCCATCACTACCTGGGAAACTACTAGGCCCACCAAAAAAACCACATAGAAAAGTCACATAGAGGAATAAGAACCATGGTAAATTAACCCACTTCACATTCCTCTTCATTTAACACCAACGCCAACCATTGTCATCACCATTCTTAAAAGTCATCTACCCAATCCATCCTCTCAACAGAGTGAACCCCCAAATAACTACTGCACCTAGTAACACATAATCACACAGCCTGATCATGTTCTTGTTATACAAAACTTCCCATTCATTCAACAACCAAGAAATCTCCCAACCTGAGATTCCATTTCACCACCCGAACCACCCTAAATCACAAATCCACACCCACAACCCTACTAAACCACAAGTCAAAACAATCCCACACAAATGAAACCACTTCACGAACCAAGGAAAGGAATATTCAGGTTTAATAAGGTATTCCTCACTCAATTTCCAAATGTTAATTCATTGGTTATCATAGAAACAATATAATCCTGGGGAATCTATTTATTTTATCCAAATAAACACGGTTAATAGATTCCATGTATTTGTTTAAAGATAAGTAAAAAACTTGAATTTTTAACCATTCTGTGTGCAACCAGGGACCCCCAATGGCAATGATTTTTATAATGAATATAGTTTATATAATTCACAACATTGATCAAAATATCAATAAAATAGTATGATCATAGGTAACTTTCCCCAACCCCTATTTATTGCTTTGAAACCCATTTGATTATCTTTATTGAAATTGGATTCAACTATAATCACAAATAGACATTCGTACACCCACCCTACATGATGCACAATTGAGTGAGATGAAGGGAAACCTACTTGGAAGAAGAAGCGATCAACACTTCCTTATTTCACCAAAGCAGGGGGTGCACATGCATTAGGAAAAATCCTTCAGGTAAAATTCATTCTAAAAGCTGTAACAAAATGCATGACTCCTAAAGGAATAATGGTTCAAGGAATCTCATACCAGGGGAAAAAAGAAGGGAGAATAGGTATAAAGGTGTTTTGGCCCTTGGAATATCTAAAACAGGGTCACAGTTTAGATACATCTTCAATTTTCCATTAAAGTCAGATCTCATCAAGATTACATGATTTGACTAATTAAAAGCCCCCAAACTCTTAGGAAAATAAAGATGTGATTAATATACCTTGAAACAGCTTCAAAACCACTTAAATATGGTGTTAAACACATTTTTCATTAAAGAAAACATTAATAAGGTAAAACTAGAAAAAACTAGAAACAATACAAACTGCTAGAAATGAATCACAGTTAGATGAGTCATTACTACAAGTCACCAGTGTGGGTCACCGTTCGAAAAGCTACTAGTGTGAGTCACTGTTGTGATCTACCATTGTGACTCAATGTTGTGACTCATCAGTCTTGACTCACTGGTCCTAACTCACCATTCTGAGACACCGTTGGGAAACTGGAAAAACTAGGAAATTTTGCAGTGTTGAAATAAGTCACCTTGACCTCCCAGAACACTACAAACACCGGATTTTCACAAAGTAATGGACCAGAGAGGTTTGGGCCATTACATATACTAATATTATTTAACAATAATTTTTTATTAAATATTTATATTTTTATATTTTTATTTATTTATAAATTTATATACTTTTATAAATTTTATAGTATATCATATTTACATATACGGTTTAAATATAAAATTTTATTAATTATTTATACTTTTATGGTTTTCTAGATTTATAAATTAATATAAAATTATAGTTTTATTCATTATAAATTAATATAATTTTAAACTTTAATGAAATTTACTTTTATATATTATAATTTTATGCCATTATAAATTTTTAAAAATATATATTTATATAAATTATTTATACTTCTATAAAATATATGTACTTTTATAAAGTTATATAAAATAGGAGAGAGGTCAATGAACATAGGATATACTGAATTTTGTATCTTTAATCACATGTAGATTTACCTCAATTTTTTGAACAAATACAGGTTTACTTGATTATTCATCTTCCATGAACTTAGAAACAATTCAAAAAACACTGGGAAACTTTTTTCATTCACCATGATTCTTCAAACTCATGTAAATATCTTATTGAAATGATCCATCTAGGGCATCCATAACCCAACATTGGAAACTTTAGCCTTCACTTAGCACTATTTTCACCTCCTACATAATATAGATTGATAATAACGCCATGGAAATGGCATGTCACTAACTCTATACAAACCATAGGATATCCATCATGACCTCACTCCCACAAAATGTGAATTAATGTTTAACCCCATTGGAACTACTAAACCTACATTACATCCAACATCACTTGTAGGGTTTAAATTATGGGAGTCCTCCCTAACTACATATTCTATCAGATTTTTTGTTTACTTCTCAGGGGATGAGTTTCATGAAAAAAAATCAATAATAATTATCATCCTCATCAACTTCATACCATGAACGTTTATTATTTCATTTTGATTCCCGAGATTCATCCCCTATCTCATATAGATGAATTTAGAGGATAACACCTACCACCAATGGAGTAGTTATTTTCTTAAATTAAATTACCTATTTCTACAAAGAATTATTAAATTATTTGAAAAATTCAAATCTTGGGTTACCCTTATTTGAAAGGCCCCTTTCTGTTTATTTATTTTGTTAAATATTAATATTACTAAAACAAATAGGATGCATATGAATAATGAAAGGATGGATGCCAATTGTATAACAAAAGATTATGAATATGGGGTGAAATAGTTCATGAAGTTTGAAAAAGTTCATGCATATGACCCTTATCAAATATTTTTTCCTTGTTTACACTTTTTATTCATGGATAATTAGTCGAGAGGAGTTGTAAAAACACTTGATATATCACAAAATTGGTCAAAGTTATAAATGTTGTAATTAACACATGGAAAAAAGAGAATGTAGCTAGTTTCTGTGTTAACACTTCATTTTATGGACCATATGATATGATTACAAGTATAGATAATAAAAAAGACAGTATCAAGGATGTGATTATTAGTGTGACAGATAATGAATATCATATTGAGTAAATGAAAATGATAATTGAAGATAAACTTCATGATTACCCAAAATTTTTTGATAAGTTAAAGAGTTATGAAAAGAATCCATTGTATGTTGGTTACACAAAATATACATCATTTTCATCCATACTAATGTTGTATAATTTAAAAACTGGCAATATATAGAATGACCCCAGATTTACTGGACTACTTTCTATCTGGAATGATATGATCTTAAAAGATAATGAGATACTTAACCAAACATATGATACTAAATGAATGCTACATTCGATTGTATGATCTCTAAAAGAATACATGCTTGTAAAAATGATTGTATAATGTTTCAAAATTACCAAAAATCACTTAAATAATTCCTAGAGTGTGATGATTATCAATACATGAAAGATGAATCAAGTCTGATGAAATTTGTATGGTCCTTTCCAATCATTATAAGGTTTAGGAACCTATATGGAAGTGAGGAAACTTCAAGGCAATTGAAGTGTCATGCATCTACAATAAATAAATATGGGAAAATTTATCACTAGATGGACTATTCTTAGTGGAATAGAATTGATCATGAGTATCCTTAATTTGGAAATGATATGGGAAACCTTCATCTGGAATTATCTATAGATGGAGTGAATATTTTTGGTTTTCAAAGTAGAATTCATGGTACATGGTTGATTATGTTGGTAAATTATAACTTCCCACCATGTTTATGCATGAAAAGAAAATAAAGTATGTTATATATTCTTATATCAGGACCAAAACAATCGATTAATGATATTGTTGTTCATTTGGATCCACTGATTGAAAATTTAAAATTATATTTGGATTTAGGTGTTTCATTGTATGATGCTTGCAGAAATAAAGATTCTGCATTAAGGGTCATGTTGTATGGGGTGATAAATGAAATTCCTACTTATAGAAATTTTCTAGGATATGGAATTAGAGGAACGCAATGGTGTACCATTTTTGAAAAAAGTATACAATCAATTAGGTTGAAACATTCATCGAAGATTATGTTTCTAGGATATCATATATTTCTACCCCGATGACATAAGTACCGATCTTGGATGACATCATTCGATGGGATTTCAATAAAAAATATATCACCATCTCCACTAATAAATGATCAATTTTTTGAAAAAGTAAAACGTATGGAAACTACATTTGATAAACCTTTTTTAGAAAATCTTATGAAAACTATTTATAAAAAATATTATGTTTTTTTGAATTTCCATACTAGAATTTTCTACACATCATAAATTTTCTTGATGTTATCCATGTTGAAAAAACTTTTGTGATAGTTTCATTGGCATGTTACTAAATTCACCCAGCAAAACTAAGTATAGAATTAAGGCTTTGTTGAACATAATTGACATGAGAATACAGGAAGAGTTGGAGCTAGTAAAGGGTGAAAATAGACTTTTCTTCTTCCAGTTGTGTGTAATCTTTCTAGGTAAGAGAGATATTAGTTTTGAAACTTCTTGAATGACTTAAAGGTTCTAAATGGGTATTCATTTAATATCAAGAATATCTTTTCAATGACTGATTTAAAGTTAAAGGGTCTAAAATAGCATGATTTTCATATTTTGATGTAAGATCTAATTCTTGTATCTTTATGTTGAATTTTTTCCAAGAATTTCTATCATAAATTAACCAATATTTTTTCATTTTTCAAATATATATGCAGAAAAGTTATAGACCCGATGAAATTTTCAACTATGGAAAATGAAATTTCCATCATATTATGTGAATTGGAAATGTTCTTCCCAATATCATTCTTTAATATGATGGTTCACTTGGCACTACTACAAAATTGAAATTTAATAGATCTGGTATTTATCAATGCTAGAAAAAGCACTGATGAATGGAATCTTTATCATCACTAAAGTAAGTAGTGATAAATTTAACCCTTTATCAGTGTTATGTTTTTAGTGCTCATAAATAAGTTCTTTATCATCACTAAAAAAGTGATGATAAATATTCCTTTTATCAGTGCTTAAATAATTATCACTAATAAAAGTAATATTTATCAGTGATTTTTTAAAAGTTCTGGTAAATTTTTCCCAATCTAATTAAAAAAACATAAACTGTTGCAAACCTTTCGTGATATCAGAATCCTTCTATAGAAGCCACTCATTATTGATGCTTCTCCTTGGTGAATCGAAACTCTAATTACACTAACCCGCTCTAATTGCACTAACCCACTACCTAAAATTTCTCAAAAATCATTTGACATCTATTTTTTGGTTGTAGTTAGGTTGTATGGAGAAAACATTGAGATATAGAGCCAAGGGTCTCATATTTTCTTCAACCTAGAGAGGTAGACTTGTATTTTTATTTGTAGGTTCCGATTTCCTTTATTTTTTGTTTTGAGATTTGGATCCGAGGGTTTTTGATTTTCCTTTATATTTTCATATTTTCTTTCTGTATTTTTTCACCAGTTGTTATATACTATTTTTCTTTTTGTTTATGATATGTTGTTTTCTTGAATACTATTTTGAATATCCTATTTTGGTCTTTTTAAATTTTTTTTTTGAATAAGTTTTCTTCTTTTTCTACATCTATTCCCTGGCTTACTCCACAAGCAAAATTTTGTCATTATTTTGAAATATTAGTGAATCACCTCTAGTCCATAGATAAACTAATTAAATAAATATTTATGCCACTGTATAAATAGTGTAGGTTTTAGAATTGAAAAACCTTAAGCGAATGAGAAAATTTATTTAGTAAACTAATTCTTAGTCTGATGATGGTGTGAAGCTTTAGTAGAAGATTATTTTATGCAATTAAGGTAAGGTAATTTATTTATTTAAATTATATTTTAATATTTTGGCATAAGGGTTTTTCCTTACAAAATTATTTTCTCAGAATTTTTTTTTTAAGATTAATCTTAGTAAGGGTGATACCATGCATATTTTTTTCAATGGCTCTCTATTTTCAAAATTAGTATGGGGTTGTATTTATTTTACTATTTTGTGATATTCCATTGTAAGGGTTACATATATTTCTCATGATTGTGTTGTTTTATTTCTTTATGCCAGCTTCTTTATGGGCATCCTTAAAATATCAAGGATGGGTCAATGTGTATTAGCTGGCCTCCCTAGAATCCTTAGGTTGCAACATCATTTTTTCCAAAAAAAATAAAATAAAAGTTATCAAATTCTATATATTAGAAAAAAATTGGGTATTCATCATTTTAGGTCTATATATACATTTTAGGTCTATATATACATTTAATTAATGGTAATATAATTTATACTTAAATAACCAACTATATATTGTAAACTCATGTTACTTTCAAAATAATAAAATTAGGTAACTGTATGTAAATTTTTTTGAAATAATTAAACTTTCCAAAATTTTAAATAGTTATATTTTATACAAAATTAACTAGAATAATAATTATTTATAATTAATGTAATTTTATAGTTTTTATTCATAGTATCTTTTAGTTTCATTAGAAAAAATAGTAATATGTATATATATCAAATAATATATTGTATATTTAAATAAATTTAAATATTATACATAATACACACACACATATATATAATTATATTCAAGTTACTAATATAATACCCACACACATATATATAACATATATATATATAATATTTTGATATATTCACTTTATTTATCTATGTATCGAATGAGGATTGACCCCAATTTCATAGTTTTTTATGGTGGAAGGCGTGAACCCCATTCAGATTCAATACCTATTGAGGTAAGTGTGAGTGAAGTACATGCCTCTGTCGACCTCTTTTTCCAATCATATAAAACCATATCATTTTTTAAATAAAATAAAACCTATTAAAAACCAAGTTTTATAAAAAAAATTATAAAAAAACCTCAACCAATTATTTTATTAATGTTTTATTCAGATCCTTTTGGATTGATTAAGGGATAAAAATGAAATTAATTCATCATAAACTCTTCCTACACATCAAATCAAATAAATTAATTTTAGTAACATACACTCTTTAGCTAAAATTACACTATAGTAATGAAAGACCCTCGGGCTGCACAACACTACAGTTGTGTATTCTGATTCTTCCATCTCCACCCTCTCCATTTCTTTCCTACCATTCGCTCTTTCATTTATCTAGATGCTTGGTTCTTTTCTCTGGAGGAATTGGTGAAATTGGAGGAGTCGACTTAATAACTAGTTCCAATGGGGTAATTCTCACAAAAGGGAGACATTCCCCCTTTTAGAGAACACAATGAAGTACAATTGTCATCCTCATCAGCCTCATCTCCCAAACAGTTATTATTGAAGTTTATTACCTTGAGACTCATCCCCCATCTCTTTTATATTGCTTATACTACTCTGATAATTACTCATACCATGGATGACTACTGCTTAGGTTATTTCAACTACCTAGGTGCATGTCCATAAGAGATGGATGATGTGTTTCAAACAACAAAAGGAAATGATAAATGTTTAGGAGATGAGCTAATGAGGATAAAATTTGTCTATAAATTTCCCCTTTGAATGAATTTAAATGATAACACCGACCATAGTAGAGAAATTATTCTCATCCTACTCACTTATTGATTGATTTTTTGGAAAGATATATTTTTATTTTCTTATCATTATTCTTTCTTTACCGTCGACATATCCCTATGGTCAACAATGTTTTCATAATAAAATCATTATCCATAGAACTAATTTATTGTTTCATATTTATGTTTAATTTATTTCTTTTAAGTATTACTCATATAATAATTTCTTACTTGTACAAGTGTATTATTTTGTTTGAGCCTACAACTGAGATAATTACAATAAGAAAATGCATCATAAATGCATACAACCATTAGAGAAAGGTGAATTACTACAACTTATTTAATTAATTTTGACATCATTTTTTCTACTATTTGTAAGTTAATTTTCTTATCATTTTTGTATAATTATTATTTATTTTTTTCACATATCTTTTAAGAAGTAATATTTTTCTTTAAATTATCCTCCAATAAGCCACACAAGATATAAAATGATTATTTCTTCCAATGTTTCCATGATTTTTATTTTCATTGAGTTTTTTTTTCAAACTTCCAACACTACAAATTAAGTTGATGTTATTAAAAGAAAAACCCTTCTTATTGATGAAAGCCTCTGCTCTTTTGACTTTCAACAATGAGAAAGGTTTTTCTGCTAAGAAAATTGATTCAATATATTGTCTTGACTATTTGAAATAGAAATACACTGGAAGCATGGTAACATTGGAAGTTATAATTGTTTTGACACTTTGGGACGTGTAGGAATCATCCACACCTCAATCCAATACATAGTGTGACCAGTATGACTCTAAGTGTTTATTTTTATTTAAAATTGACATTAATTTTAGTAAAAAGTATAGCTAACATACTCAAAATAAATAAAACATATTATGATTATTTTGAAACTTTAGTTAAATACTCCATAAGTCATTTTATACTTGTAAGAATCAGCCGCACCTAAATTCAACATAAGGTGTGACTGGTATGACTCAATGTATCTTTTATCAGTTTAAAATCGAAAGTTTAGTTAAAAAATTTTCACTCAATGAAATCAAATAAAGCATGCTTGTATTTTCTTCAAAATTTATTAAATTTATTCATAAGTCCATTTTAACATGTAAGAACTAGTTTCACATCAAAATGATACATGGTGTGATACATATAGGTCAAAGTGTGTGTTTCTAGTTTAAAATGAAATTTCAGTATAAAAAAAGTGGCATACTCAAAACCAATAAAATGAATCCATATTTGTTTGATAATTTAAGACAATGTTCCATAAGCCATTTTATATGTATAAAAATCAATTGTACTTTAATATGATGTATTTTGTGACTATTATGACTCCATGTGTATCTTTATTTAAAAATGACATAAATTTTAATAAAAAGGACAAGTGACCTACTCAAAACTGAGAAAATTCTTTCATATTGCTTTGATACATTAGGTAAATGATCCATAAGTCATTTTTGATGTTTAGGAATCATCCTCACTTCAATTCGATGCATGGTGTGCCCAGTATGACTCAGTGTGTCAGTTATCTGTTTAAAATTGATATTTTAGTTCAAAAAAATGTCACTCACTGAAACCAATAAAATACACTTGGATTTTCTTGATAATTTATGACATTGATTCATAAGTCATTTGTGATGTGTAGGAATCAACATCATGTCAAACCGATACATGATGTTACTATAATGAGTTAGAGTTTTTGTTTCCAGTTTAAAATGACATTATAGTAAAAAAAGAAAAGTAATGTACTCAAAACCAAGTAACCACATGCATATTTTTTTGATACTTCATGAAAATGATCCATAATCCATTTAAAATGTGTAATAATTAGTCTCACATCAATTGTACACATGGTGTGATTGATATGAATCAAATTTCATCTTTTTATTTAAAATTGACATCAATTTTAGTAAAAAGACAACTCACCTACTCAAAAATAAGAAAACACATTTAGATTGTTGTAATACTTTATCAAAACAATCCATAAGTTATTGTTGACATGTAGTAACCATATACGTCTCAATCTAATACATGATGTGTCTGGTATGACTCAATGTGTCTATTATCAATTTAAAATCAATATTTTAGGTCAAAAAGTGTCACTCACTAGAAACCAAGAAAACACACTTTGATTGTATTTATAATTTAGTAAAATGATTCATAAATCATTAGTGATTTGTATGAATCAGTATCATGTAAAACCGATACATCATATGACCAGTATGAGTCAAAGTGTATGTTTCCTATTTAAAATGACATTTTATTAAAAAAAAATACAAGCGACATACTCAAAATTGAGTAAACACATTCGGATTGTTTTGATACTTTAGAAATATGATCCATAAGTCATTTGAGATGTGTAATAATTATCCACATGTCAATTTGACACATGGTGTGACCAGTATGACAATAAGTGTATTTTTTCAATATATAAGTATCATTTTATTTTAAAACACGCATCACATTGCCAAAACCAAGGAAATGATCCTAGATTGTTTTCTCTTCATTTAAATTATGTATTAATACTTTATTTTTCTAATTTAAGTGTGCTTTTGGTGCTGTAGTGTGCTATTACAGTACACTACACTGGTTGGGTAGTGTGTTGTAGTAGAACACTACAGTGTTCCCCTATATCAATGCTTATAGAAGCGATGATAAATGGTACTTTATCAGTGCTCGAGAAAGCACTAATAAAAGACTCGAGCTTTTAATCTTTCCCCAGTAGTTATTACTTCTATAAAAATGATAAAGGAACTTTTTAGCACCATTATAGGCCTATTTTGTAGTAGTGTGGTGAGAGAGATTTGACTATGTGGTCTTATACATTATAGATGGAAGTACCCCATTGAATGGTACATGAATATTTTAAAATTTTATTTCAAAAATAGAAGTCATCAAGGGGATTTTATTGAGGAGGGATATATTATTGAGGGATTCATTGAATTCTTTACCGACTACCTATCTGGTGTGGAAGGCATTGATCTACCAAAATCTCATCACACTGTGTGGCTTATGGGTGAATGGATTTTTGGAATAGATATTATCAAAATAATTACATATCAGGAGTAATTACACCTTTATGTTTTTCATAACATTTTAGAGGTTTTCCCATATGTAGAAACCCACAAATAATTTCTTAGGGATTTGAACCCATCAAGGGATGAAAAATATATATCAAATACACATAATCAATATTTTATCAGGTGGTTTCGAGAAAATATTTTTAAAGAGTTTTATGAAAATATGAATTAAATTTAAGAATAAATCTGATGACTAGCCAGAGGACCATGTGTGTATGTATCATTTTACAATGGTTATGTAATTAATGGTTATATGTTCTATACAAATGAACATGATAAAGTAAATACCATGAAAAATAGTGGAGTTACCCTTGTGGATGAAGCGATGCATGTTTCTGGTATTAAAGATAGAAATCCAATTTATGCGAATATGTCATAGTTTAGAATCATCAAATAAATATGGGATTTGGGTAATACAACATTTTAAGTGCCGATTTCTCAACGCAAGTGGGTTGATAACAGGAGTGCTATTAAAATATATGAATTTAGATTCATGAAATTGGATTTCAATAAGGAAGGTTTCAAAGATGAATTTTTTATAATGTTCTCACATGTAGAAAAAGTATTTTATGTTCCAAATCCCCCAAACTAAAAGTGGTCAATTATTTTGTTATCAACCAAAACCATTGAAGGATCAGATGAAAATTCAATTGAGAATGACCCTTTAATTAGGACATTACAATCATTTTTCAAAATTCCAAATGTATATGGGGTTTTTTATGTTATAGGAGACCAAAATGAAGGTATTTGGATACTCGATATAGGGTTAAAATTCCTTACAAGTTTAAAAATAAAGAGATTTTAATAATCGGGTAATATTTTTTTGTAATGTACATTGTGTTACATCATGTTGTTATCTATTTTCTACAGCATTTATGTAATCTAAATTAAATGTTAAACCAATAATGCTGATAATGAATTTTTTATGTGTTGATGCTCCTAATACTAAAGAACAATAGGTTTCTCAACCTATTGTTTCTCTCAGTGTAGAGGAACAATGACCTTTTTCACATGTTGATGTTGCCCATCCAAAGAAACAACATATTTCTCAACCTGATGCTACTCCCAGAGCAGAGGAATAATGAACTTCTTCACATGATGATTCTACCAATCTAGAGGAACAACATATTGAAAATTTTGAATTCGAGAAAATGGTAGAAAATGAAAACCCGGTGTGAAAAAAATAACAGGAATGCCATAGCATGATAGTGTTAGAAACAATTATTAGGGTGACAAGAAAAGTCATCAAATTCTAGGTTGGATGGAATGTTTGTATCCATCTTATTAACCCCAACAAGGATATGTTTATTATTTTCATTGGTCTCATAACTCTGAAGTACATTCCAATTTATTTAGATTCATGGAACCATGTTTTTTTCATTTTTAAGACACTGATTTGGGAAGTGATTATAGTAATGTTATGATATCCTTACTTTGTTTTAATAAAAAAATGAAATGCTAACTTACTCTTTATTATCCCTTGAAAAGTACATTTATAGTAGATGAATCCCACAAGAAATTTGTGTTAATTATTACTAGAAATACTCAAAGATAATTTTTCAGAATTATAACAAGATTTCATCTTAATAATATTGAAGGTAAAATAAACCTACACCAACCACTTTTGTATGCACACCTAATATTCCAAGAAGCATGGGATGGGTTTATTGGATATCATGGGGATATATCTTTTCATGTACATTTTTCCTGGTAATGAATTTTTTAAAAATACATGTATTAATTACTTTGATTGATAATTTTTTATGTATGAAATGACAACTGAGTGCTAAAAATAAGGAACTCGCATCAAAACCAATATAACCCTACCATAAAGTAAGGATAGGGGACACTTCACTTGAAAAAAATTGGTATGTATTTTAAATCTACTATAATACTTTTATGAGACATGAAACAACAACATAATTATGTTCCTGTATTTATATACAGATTGATGAATCCAAATTCAAAGACGTTTCCATCCCAAATCATGTCCTATGGAAGGAGTAACATGTAAATAAATATGAGGAACTAATATATTAAAATGTACAAAAACTGTGGGAAACAATATTTAAGTATGACATAATAAAAAAATTACATTAAATTTTTGTTATATAATAATTATTTTCTTATTTTCTTATATTTTCTATCTAAATTGGACACAAGAATCATCAAAACCTATACCAGATGGACACCTACTCTCGATGGCCTTTAAGTGGCTAGAAAAGTATGGTCGTGTCAGAGTTCTCAATTTTGGGTTAACACCCTGAACATATTTTGAGAAAATAAAACAACAAGAGGATAATAATAAAGAAATGAAAGATATAAAAAAAATATTAGCTTCCCCTAAAGAAAAATTTCATTGGTAGTATGAGTTGCTATAAAATACTATGGGGGATAAAAGAGATGAAACAAGTCAATAAAAACCACTACATGGTGATCCCTCCCCACCCCCCACCATATTTGAGGTGTTTCATTCCCCTCAAAGAGTTGTCTTAGATGAGGTAATCAATATTCTCATAATTGTTTCTATGAAATTTGAATCAGATTGACATTGATACCTTTTTTGTATTGATATTCTATAGAGTGAAAATTATATTCATTTATATCTATCAACACCCACCCATCACCTTATTTTGAGGGATACCATTTTCAATATCCAATAAGATATTCTAAACAACATGCCACTTCCAATAGGTCATGTGATAGTGGGGATTACCATATCTCGTGAGTTGAGTGCCAAGATACCTATTCCACTTAACGATGTAGATATTCATATGGTCGACCAAGCTGTTAGAACATTTATAGCATGTTTGTCGGATCTTGTAAAAAAATATGTCAATAAGGAGGTATTCATTTTCAATTTACTTTTAATGCTAAATATTTATTAATTAATGAAAAAGGTTTAAAGCAATGAAAGTTTCTACATAATGAAAAAGGGAAGGGGTTAAAAAAAGGTCGAATCAAACCCATCTAAAGGATGAATAATCCGAATGAAAAATATATTTAGAAAGAACATTTACCCCACCCATTCAATATCCTCATTTACTAAGATTGAAGGTTCATGTGGATACAAAGTTACAAAGTGGTAGTAATCTCATAGCTTATTTTGAAAAAAAATTATTGATAGGCTATTACAAACTACATTTCTATTGAGAATATAAATAAAATCCTCAAGTATGAATGTCTAGGATTCTCAGTTTTAAATTTATACATTAGGTGTGTTTTCTTGATTTTTTCCCATATCTTGTATACTAGGTTAATTATTACTAAATATATTTCATATTTTTTACAGGAATATATATAAATACCAATCGAAGGGGTTACCCCATGAACAAAAATATGGAATCATTAGTCCCCACATCACTTCTAAATACCAAAAGAAAATAAAATTAAAAAAATGGTTGAAATATTGGGAAAACTAGATAAATCGTTTGAATGAAATATTATAGATAACATACTCTTATTAATACCAACAATGTCAGGGTAAAACTCTACAATTTAGTAATACCAAATATATTTTTCAAATATTTCATTACTTATTCCTTTTTTTGTATTTAGGAAAAATTGGATACTCATTACTATAAATCTGGATACTCTAAAGATTTATTTTTTTGGATTCATTTCATGAATACCAAACAAATCGACCACACATGATGAAATTTTCAATTTTTAATATACTACATCCAAAGTTTTTGAACTAACCTTCAAGTTATATATTTTATATCATCTTTTAATGATAATTATATTATGATTGGGTGGTGTTTAAATATCATGAAAATCATGGCATGACGATAATCCATGTGCATATGGATCCTGACAAGTTCTACAAGTGGACAAGTATCCGGGTAATAATATTTCACTATCCAAACACATATCAAAACAAATTAATAATTTTTCTCAATTTTTTTTATAATGAATGAAATAAAAAAATATAAAAGATGTTGGTTATTATGTTTTTAAATTTATGAGAGAGATCATATACCATCAATAAACTAGCAACCCCGAAGAGTTATTTTTAAAGATAATTAATATTTCATTTAAAATATTTATTAATCCTTTGTGTATTTATATTTTTTTCCTATACTACCCTGACATTAAATAATCCCCATATTCACAAGATGAAATAGATTTTTTAGAAACGAATACGAAACATACTCGATGGCATAATACAAACATATATTATGAATATGTGACTTCCTACTTCTTATTTAGTTGATTTTATCATCGTTTTATCTATTTTTTAGTTAATTTCCTCAACATTTCTATCTGATACTTATTTTGTTAATTTTCATTGAGATCATAAATAAATGGTCTCATGTGAGATTAGACTTAGAGGCCATAACTAAAATAATAACAAAAATGAATTGTGTCAAGAATGTATACAACCATCATTAAAAGGTGAATTCCTACTACCTTTTAAAAAATAGAGAGAGTTCAATGAGAAGGTTAAATAGTTTTTAATATACTATGTTTTTCTTATAGTATTATTTTTTCTCTACTACAATAACATAATCTAAATTAAATGTTTGACTACCCATGCTATAATAGACCAACCCAAAACAACCAAACTAGTCACTTGAGCCATCCCATTACGGGTGGGGTAAAATAGTGGAAGCAAAACTAGTCTTGAATATAAGAAAAACAAGACACATAACTAGAGTACTATGTAGAAAAAAAATTAAAGATACAGTAGAGCCTAACTAACTAAACTATAAAAACATGACAATTCTAAAAGAAAAGTCTTTGTATGACCAATTATTACCTCCAAACTATCCCAAAACAAAAAAACAACATAAAGAGAAGCATGCATGCTACAGAATGATATTCCCATCACTTGTATCCTACAAACCAAGATCTACTAATTCCCACAGGCAGAAGTAGGGTGTGAGAAACAAAGCCTATTAGGATACCACTAAAGAATATATAAAATTTATAATGATAATAATGCATAAGTCCATGCTTTAAAACAAAAAAATTATAAGTATTTTTACAAATAAATGAATATGAAATACCTTTTCAAATAAACCATATGTTTTTACAAATTGAATGCCATGATTATAAATCCATAAACAAAAAAGTAAATATTCCGAAAAGAAAATATACATGTGAGCTAACATCCATGAAATATAATATCATTTAATTAACAATCAGAGACAAAAATGCACCTACCAGCCAAGCTTTATCCTATTGGAAAATACATATTAGACACTAACATTCCCAAACATGGCATAAATATTGATTCAAAATAACACCAAGTCCATCCATAGACCATTTAAATGTAATAGGATACATCCTAATGGTGCCACACACACTAAGGCTACTTATGTCTCAATCTTGATGTACCCAAGGTTCCCACTATATAAGGATTTTGAATTTTTGTTTAAAAAATATTTCACACATTTTTATAAAACAATTTCAAAGCTAAGAAAAAATTCTTTTTTGTTTGAAATATATTTTTCATTTTAAATCATGGATATTTTATTTTCAAAGAAAAAAACCATTTTCAATAGAGAACCCATTCCCTTTTAAATTTCAACGCATTTGATTCCATTTTAAATATCAAGGAATTAATATAAATAATAATAAATTAAATAAATTAGAACAATTGAACAGATACACCTACCTCAAGGGTATAGAAAACCTAACCACCTTTAACAATAGGGATTGTAAACCACAAGAGATGCCTTTAGAATAAAAGGCACAACCAAAGACTAAAAATGATTGATAGAAGATACAATCTAATTACCAATCCCTACAACAAAAGGTGTCTTAACCACCAATAAGAGAGAAACTGAGAGGAAATATTACTCATAGATATGAAGCATCTAAACCCATTGAATACTTGTTGAACTAATTGATCCAGAAAGAAGGAAGACCTCCAAAATTCCTAGGGTAAGATCTTTGGGTGAGTGGAGGGGGCTACAAAAACAAATGAGCCCTCAAACACCTGCAAAACACCCTAAAATTGGAACTTGGGGTGTTACATGGCATGAAATCCCTTTACAAATCATGAAACCATTTTAATTCAAGTTAGGAAGAAAATATGTCACCTTATATTAAAAACGTTATTTTTTAGATTACATTACATGTGACTCATACACGACATGTAATGTTTTTACATTGTGTAATATAATTCACAATGTGTGTTCAGCAGCCACTACATGTCATGTAATCCCATTACACGTCCTGTAACTGCCCCATAAATAATATAAAATTCCAAGGAAAAGATGAGAATACATTAAAACTTTAAATTCACCATTATAGATATCCTCCAAATTCAGGACCAAAAACACATTCTCAAAAAGGAAAAGAAAACTAAATTAAAAGATTAGAACATACCTAACAGAAAGGTAACACGACATTACAATATCCCCACTATAAAAGATTTGTATCCCCAAAAAGAGATCAAGATCCTATATTTAAAAAAAAGAGTAGGCGATTGCTACCTCATCAATGACTCAAACTCCCATATCTCATGGTAATCATGTTTGCACTTCCATAATACCCAGACTAAGGGAATCATTTTACTATATGGTACCTTATCCTAGTGATCTGTAATCTGAACTGGATACTCAACCAAAGTGGTATCGGGCTTAGGAATAACATCCTCCCATATAATCACATGGGAAGGATCTGGTACATACCTCCTTAACTAGGAAACATGAAACACACCTTTTATATAATTCAAGCCATACGGTAACAACAACCAATTTTCCACCCTCCCCAGTCACTCAATGATCTCAAAGGGGCCCACAAACCTTGGTTTCAACTTACCCTACTTCCCCAACAGATGATGTACCAAGGGAGGTGAAACTTTGAGATAGACTTGATCACCAACCTAAAACTCCAAAAGCTAACGGAAGTGATCCAAATAATATTTGTGATGAATATGTTAAGTTATATAATGCCTTTGGATCAACTTCACTAACTCTATCATCTCTTGAATAACACTCAAACCAACCAAGGACCGTTCACCCAAATTTTCCCCATCATAAGGGAGATTGACATGACCACCCATATAGAGCCTCAAAGGTCACCATTTTTATCAAATCTTGATAACTATTGTTACAGGAGAACTCGACCAAAGGAAAATGTCTATCACAAGATCCACTAAAATCAAGAACATCAGTCCTGAGAATATCCTCAAGAACCTAGATAGATCTCTCTATTTGTCTATCCATCTGTGGATGATAAGTAATGATTAATTTCAACTGGGAACCCATTTCCTCCTACAACGCTTTAAAGAATATGGATGTGAACCTCAAGTCCCTTTTAGAAAAAACTGTATAGGTAACCCCATGAAGATTTACAATTTCTCAAACATACAAGTTCTCTTTACTTTATTTATTGGCCGAAGATGTGTTGATTTAGTGATTCCATAAAAAATATCCCAAATTTCATCCTTCCCACTAGGATTATATGGTAAACCAATGATGAAATCCATTGAAATATCATCCCACTTCCAAACCATAATGGGTAAAGGCTGTAAAAACATATATTCCTCTATTGTTCTTACTTAACTCATTGAAAAGATAGACACCATGATTAAAATCTACAACTAACTGCCTCATCCCTGACCACCAATATCAATGTCTCAAATCGTGGTACATATTTGTATCCCCGTGGTGCATGGACCAATAAGACCAGTTTCTGTTGTCTAAAAACTCTTGTCTCAAAGAAAACAGAACAACCAACTTATTATGGAAGCACAAATCTCCACTAGGAGACCGAGATAACTCGCTTGAGATCTCCCCCCACCCACCATTTAAGATTTCTCCTAAGAATTAGATCTCGACATCTATTATCTTATCAAGTTGAACTTGATCATCAAAAGATGATTCATCTTTAATTGAATCTAAGAACATATTCTCGCCAACAGTTTTTACTATTGATCTCTTATCATAGAGAAAACTGATCAGAGACCATTGATCAACTGATTCCTTCACTAATTATATTGGAAATTTTCTACTCAATCCAGCATCCACCAAAATCACTTTCTTAGGGGTAATTACGATATAAAAATAAAAGGTCTCAAGATACTCAACCCATTATCTCTTACACATTCTGATCCCTCTGATAAAAAATATACTTTATGATTTTGTGAACAAAATATACCATAAACTGATTCCCAAAGAGTTTGTGACATCACATTTTGAGCGCATGCATTATAGCTACCAACTCAAGATCATGGGTAGGGTAGTTCTTCTTGTGAGGGAATATCTTGTGAGATCCATATTCCACATCATGTTTCCCCTACATCAAGACACAACCCAAACCTATACCAGAAGCATCGCATAAAACATCGTAACCAAGTCCTGGTTCTAGAAGAATCAAAACTGGTGTTGAATTAAACCTCATATCCATATTTTTAAAGTATCTTTGACACTTTACATTCCACTCAAAATTTGCACCTTTATGGGTTAAATATGTCATTAATGATGCGATCTTGGAGAATTCTTGAAAAAATAGTATATAATAACCTTCCAAACCCAAGAAGCTCCAGATCTCAAACACATTTCTAGGATGATCCCAATACATAATTGTTATTACCTTTTCAAGATCAACTAAAATGACCCTCTCATATATCACATTCCCTAGAAACATCATTTCTAAAATCTAAAACTCACACTTGGAAAGCTTACCATACATATTATGTTACCTCAATGTTCAAATAATGATGTTCAAATGGTCTTATATGTCTTGGATTATACTAAGATATCATCCACAAACACAACAAGAAAAGATTCAAGGAACCGATGAAAGATTAAGTTCATTAAATCCATGAATACCATAGGAGCATTAGTGAGACCGAATGGAATAACCAAAAACTCAAAATTCCCATATCAACATAAAAACATTGTATTGGGTATATCATATTATTGGACTCTCAACAAGTGGTACCCTGACCTCAAGTCAATATTAGAAAACCAATGATCCCATCTTAGCTGATAAAAGAGATCATCAATTATGGGTAAAGGATACTTGTTCTTAATGGTCACCTGATTCAACTTTTGGTAGTCAATGAAAATTATAATAATTCTATATACCTTTTTAGAAAAGAGTATAGGAAAATCTCATGGTGACACGCTAATAAAAATAAATCCTTTCACCTTCTAGATCCTCCAGATAGACTTTAAGTTCCACCAACTCAGTAGGTGCCATTTTATAGGATGGCATAGAAATGGAAAAAATTATAGGTATCAGGTCGATAGTAAAATAAAACTATCTCTATGGTGGAAATATAGATAAATCATCCAGAAATACCTCAGGGTACGCACACACAATAGAAGGTAGTTGACCTCCCAAGCACGGATCCACTGTGACATGAAATATTTATGACAACTAGCATGAGATTAAACTGACATAAGGAACAACTAGACCTACCCTTCACGATCTAGAGTCCCACTCACCTTGGAAAACATGAGTAACCCCAAAGACAAATAAGAACTATACTCAATGTTGATAACATTCTATCAGGGATTTTATTCTAACCGTACAATACATATTGATAATCAAGTAAAAGATGTCAAGATCAATCACTAAGAAGTCCCAAACCACCTCAAAATATCCTATCACTACCAGAAATGTTAGACACATAAAAACTTATTCAGACCACTTTACCAAAGGCATGGAAAGATATAACAAGAATGGAATAAGATCTAAATATAACCCCAACACTCCAACCAACTTTGACGATATAAAATAATTAGTAACACTAGTATCAAACAAATATGGTACCATAGAAGATGAAATAAGTATTGTACCTCTGACAGTATCGAGCCCTACATCAGATTCCTCCAGCACACAATCTGATGCCTAAAGTTGTCTGGACTTAGCCATTTGGGCATCCCCCCATTATCTTGAGAATGATACTCATCTCCCTTGTAAGCATCAACATGAAATTGTGACCCCTTGGTGAAAGTGGATCCCACCTTTCTTTCTTAGGACATCTTATCACAGAAAAGGTTTAAATGGCTAGATCAACCACAAATATGACAAGTTCTAGGAGCCTCCATACACTGAGGCCAGGTATGGACACACCTCCAACACTGGTAGAAAATAACTTGTTGTTTCCCTATAGATGCTCCTGAAATAGGTCCTGTAGAAAACCAGCCACCCTTGAACTTTCTTTTCGGACTAGAAGAAGAACCCTGGATTACTGTTTCACCTACTAAAGTTATTCCTAAGACTATCCTCCCAGCTAGGAATGCCTCATCCAAAGATTTTTTATCTACAACCTCTAAAAAGGTTGGTAGGAAAAAAATAACAACCATTAACTGAACATTGTCCCTCAACCCCAACTTGAACCTCTGAGCCTTTATGTTGTCATCGGTGATAAGATTTGGTTCCAGATTCACCAAATCAGAAAAGCAGGGGGAGTAATCTAGTACAATACACTCCCCTTACTCCAATGTTAGAAAATCCTGGGTCTTTGCTACATGTAAAGTCTTGGGATACAATTTCTTATTGAATATCTTCTTGAACGAATCCCAGGTAAGACCTTCGTGAAATTTAGCTTGCACTATTGAGTCCAACCATATTCATTCTTTTCCCTCAAGAATATATGTAGAAAAACTCACATGATAATACTCAAGAGTCATCAAAAGGTTGAAGATCATTTCTATTCATTCAAGACACTCTTCTTACTCATGAGGTTCTTTATCACCACAAAAGACTGGTAGATGATGATTGGTAAATTCTAATCCATGATCCAATGCCCATCATGGGTTCACCATTCCTACTGAACCTAGAGTCTTAATGGTAAAAATCATTGTTTAAACTAAATAAAGGTCCATTAGGGGATCCACCAATAGAAAATACCTCACATCTTCCCCTATTATATTTGGAAGATATCTTCTATGAGGAACTGTCTATTAAACATAATAAAAAAACAATCAACCACAAGAAACTTCCAAAACCATTGAACCAACAACAATAATCCAAAACATTGATTTAAAAAAATAAGACAAATTATGAATCATATCACAAAAAACACCTTTTTAAAGTAATAAGTCCATCTACACAAAATACCCACTTATTTTTATTCAAATGACCTTACACACACCAAGTCCTAGAACATTTTAGAATAGTTAATTTAAATAAACCTCCTACATAATTTATTCAAACGAACCTAAATACTCTGTCATAGACTTAGTAATGATTTTCCAACCACCCATGGAAACTCAAATTCAATAATGGGAGTGAGCTGGCCAGGACCCTTTTCTATACCTACTGTTTGAATTTTGATGATTTTACTCATGTTTACCCATGACACTAAAACAACTTAGGCAGTGTTGAAACACTTCAGGCTAAGCGTGGCTCAGATACCAAATTGTAACAGACCAACTCAGGACAACCAGACCATTCACCTGATCCATCCTATTATAGGTGGGGTAAAACATATAAAACAAAACTAGTCTTGAATATAAGAAAAATGATACATACAACCAGAGTACTATATGGAAACAAACAAAAGTTATAAGTGATCGACTAAACCATAAAAACATGATAAGTCTAGACAAAAATTCTATGTGTGACCAAGAATCACCTCCAATCTATCCCAAAATGAAATATCAATATAAAGAGAATCTTGCATTCTATAAAATAATCTTCCCTTTACCTATATCCTACAAAACAAGGTCTACATCCACTCAGAGGAAAAAGTAGGGTGTGAGAAATAAAGCCCAGTAGGATACTACAAAATAATCTATACAAGTTATGATAACTATAATTTACAATTCTAATCATTAAAACAAAATATTTTTACAAGAAGATTCATAAATAAATGATTTTGAAATCCCTTTTCAAATAACCCTTGATTTTTCACAACTTTCATGCCATGTTTCTAAAGCTAGGAACAAGTAGATAAAGATACAAAAAATAAAATATACATGTGATCTAACATCTATGAAATATAATATCATGTAATAAAAAACCAAAAACCAAAATTCACGTATGATTCAGGATCTATCCTATGGGACAATACATATTAGACACATTCAAGAACAAACAAGGCATAAACTTAGATCTAAACTAACATTGAGGCATTACATAGACCATCAACATATAAGAGATTACCTCCTAGTAGTGTCACACACACTAAGGTTACCTATATCTCTATCTCTATGTACCCAAGGTTACCACTGTACATGGTTTGTCAATTTTTATTTTAAAAACCATGCTCACATTTTTATAAAACATTTTCAAAGCCAGGACAATTTTCTTCTAGGTTTAAAATTCATTTTACATTTAAAATAAATGAAATTATATTTTGAAAGAAAAAAAACCTTTTCAAATGATAACCCATTCTATTTTAAATTTCAACACATTCAATTCCATTTTAAATTTCAAGAAATTAATATGAACAAAAACCAATTCAAGAAATTAGAATAATTGAATAGATCCACCTACCTCAAGTACATAGAAAACCTAACCAACATTGAAAATGGTGATTAGAAACCACAAGATATTCCTTTATAAGACAATCCACAACCAAATACTGAAAAGGATTGATAAAGAACACAATCCAATTTCTAATCCATATAATGAATGGTACCATAACAACTAATGAAATAGAAACTAAGAGGAAATATTACCCATAGAGACAAAGTGCCCAACCATGTAGATCAATTACTGAATGAATCAATATGAATGGAAGTAAGACACCCAAAAATGACTAGGGTATGAGCTATAGTTGAGTGGAGGGAGATAAAAAAACAAATGAGCTCTCAAACACCCACATGAAACCCTAAAAACTGGAACTCGTGTTATTACCTGATGTGTAATCCCTTTCCATGTCATGAAACCCTTTTAATTCAAGTTACACCAACAAATGTGTCACCTCAGATTAAAAAAAATCGCATTACACAATGTGTATCCCGTACATGACATGTAACATTTTCATGATCTGTAATCCAATTCAGGATGTCTATTTAGTGGCCACTACATGTCATTTAATCCCATTACACATCATGTAATTGTCCAAATAAGAGTTGAAAATTCCCAAGAAAAGATGAAAATCCAAAAAAATCTATGAATTCACCATAATAGGTATCCTCCCAATTTTGGGCCAAAACACATGCTCTATGAGGAAAAGGAAACCAAAAGAAAATAATAGAACATACCTAATAGAAATGTAATGGGGCATTACACATGCCGACAATTCCTTCTCCACATGATGATGTTACCAATCCCATTAAAGAATAGACTATAACAAAAGAACCATATGGGAAGATGTAAAGGTAATGTTATGATATACTAGCTCTATTTTACTAAAAATTATAAAATAAAATTTTGATTTAATTTTCCTTATTCCTTATAGAGTTCATTTATTTTAGATGATTTTTTTCAATATTTTATGACTTTCTACATAAAAACTTCCATAGAATTATTCACCCTTAAAACCTTTTCACCCCTACAGTGTTGGTATTTATCACTTTCTTTCATGTTTACTCCACTACCATTTTAGTAATATCAATGGAACTACCTATACTCAATCACATAGATAATCTTGATGATTTCACAGTAAACCCATAGTCTATAGAAGTAATATATTGTTTCATATTTCTGTTTAATTTATCTATTTTTAGTATTATTCATATAATAATTTTTTTCTTATGAGGTTGGATATAGAGACCCTAGACTTTTACATATATCATTACATGATTTTAAGTATAATTAAATATCAAATTACAAGCCAATGATCATAAAGTCTAGTGTCTTGGAAGACTAAGTACATAATAAAACATTATAAAAACAACTTTTTATTTAATCCCCGTAATGAGATCCTATATTCCATTGTTCTCATACATATTCATAGGATAACCTTGGGATAACATGAACAAAGGGATGAGCTAAAATCCCAATAAAGGTAAAACATAGTAATAAATCTTTAACATATGGGTTAGAAGGAATGACATAATGATATAAAAAGGAAAATAACATGTGAAATCATAATATATCAACATGGGATCATATAAACATGGAGTCATAATAATGTTGAAGAAACATAAAACGTGAATTTAGCATGATTCAAGACTATTTTCACATAGAGGAGCAAAATTCAAGGTTAACCACCAAGATTGTTGCACATAGTAGCACGAGTCAAGGCTAACCGCCAAGACCGTTGCACATAACATATCATAAAACTCAATGTTACCCAATGAATTAGAGTGATATCTGGTTTTACCCATCTTAACATGTTTATTAATATTCTTTCCACATAAATAATCATACATAAACATAAGGGTACCCATGGAAATAAATGGGTATCGTAATCAAGCCATAAAGCATAATTTAATGGGCATATCATATAATTACCCATGAAAAAAAGGAATTAGATAAATCTTGGAAATTAAAAAGGTATAATAGGCATATATCATAATAATTGATTCCAATTTTAAGTTATAACATGTAAAATAGTTTTTAAGAAACTTTAAAATTAAAAAAAATAGTGTGGTCTAATGAAAATATCAAAGATCATTTAAAATATAAAAGGGAATAATATTTTATATAAAAACATAAGTGAAACAATAATTCTTTCATGATAAAAATAGTGGTTTTATAAATATAATGTTTTCTTAAAAACATATCATATATTGTACTTGAAATTGGGTAAGAATTCGGGAATTTCCCCTAAAATGGGTTTGCTTATTAGGAAGTATTGAGGAAGGAATCATTTAAAAACATGTATATCCCCAAAAGATAATGAGGTATGGATCTTAAAACATGAGTTTTGATCATATAAACATTATTTATAAGTTTAAATAAAAATAAAATATAACTTCATTTGGATAAAAATAATGATAGAGCAACCTGAAGGAATGTAGGAGGTTCAGGTAAAATCCCTTACAGAATATAGGCATGGTACATGGTGTACTTAAGAGGGATTAATGAGAGATAAATGGGTTTCTATTATTTTATAAATCATTATGGAAGTATGGGGGAGGTTAAAAATCATACCCCATCATTAGTAACTGCACATAAAAGGACATAACATAGAGAAGATTCTTGAATAAATGTGAGAAAGAGAGGATACCTTACCTTAAGTCTGATGGTGTTCTTCCCTTGATCTTAATGACCGGAATAACCAAATTAGGTTCATTAATTAATTATTAAAGAACCTAAAATACATGTTATTGATTTATTATAACCTTATTAAGTTAATTACTATCCTTTTGATGAGTTAATAGGTTCAGTTTCATTGTTTGGGAGTGTTTTCTTCCTTGGTTTGAATGGTCAGTTCACTTATATTCATGTTAGGATAAACATGTATGATGGGAATGGTTGTCCAGAATTGAAGTTATATGACATTGGTGAATATCCAAAAGATTTCATGGTTATAAAATTCATTTGATTATTTGGAGTGAAGGTGAATCGTTGTATAAAACATTAAGGATAAACACTTGGATTAATTTGGCGATTTTGCGCACAACAAACTTGTTTTGTATTATTATTTTAAATTATGTGTGTAAAAGGATTCCAGAACATCACATAAGATAAAATAAATATTTAATAGTCTGGTTCAACCATAAAAATGGTTTCATTACCAGAATTTAATATGGTAATAGAAATTGTTAACTCGTCGTCCTTGAATGTGATAAATTAACACATCTCAGAAGGTGTTTTCAGTTCTTTCATATAAAAAGAGGGGAACATAAAGATGATAATGAATTATCCCATTACCATAAAAAAAATTAGTAAATGTATGGTACTATATTTTTCATAGCATTTGGATGAGGATAGGTTAGTAAAGAAAAGAGAACAAAGGAGTGTGAAAAGAAAATGAAAGGAAAGACAAGAGGAATTTACCTCTTGATTTAATCTTCCTTGAGGGCCTCTTAAAGGGAGAGGATTTGGTCTTTTGGGGAGACCAAGGGATGATAGACGTGGGGGAGGAGATTAGGGATAGATATTAGTAGAATTTTGTAAATTCACTAATCTTGATATGAGTAAAGAGAAGAGAGGGGTGTGGGTGTGGGTGGATTTTATAGTAGAGGGGAGGAGGGTTTTCTTAATATTTTAATCATTAGTTTATTATTATTTCATAAGACAAGAAATAGTAATGATTCTGGTGAAAAAAAATAGTAATATGTTTATGTGAGTTTGAACCAATGTCCATTTACATCATCCATGACTCAATCATGATGCACAAATTAATTTATTTAGCATTTATCGTAAATTATAATATTTTACTATTCACCAAAAATTCAAGTATTTTAGAAAAAACCCAAAAATTCACCCCAACCATTTTTTGATGTGTAGAATACAAAAATGAAATCCATTTTTTAAAAATAATTTTCTAAATATTATTAATTTTATTTTTAATTAAAATCATAATTTACTTGAAAAATACATATTTTAAAACTATAACTGATTTTATAATGTTTTCAAAAATTACATAAGGTATTATAAAATTATATTAAAACCAGAAGAAATAAAAATTTTAATTTATGAAAACATTTCCGGAAAATAAATTTTATTTTAAATCAATTAATTAATTTTAATAAATTTATGACTTACAAAAATACCAATACTTTTACTATGGTCATATTATCACTTATAAGATGCTTATGTTTTTTTATATATTCAAGGGTGAGGTTATTATCCTTTTAAATGATTTTTTATTCATAAGGGTCATATTACTATTCATAATGGTAGTTAATATTCATAATGGTAGGTTATTATTCATCAAAAAATTAAGTTTGTCTTATTGGACTCCAAACATCTTATAGATCACAACTGTGTATGTCAGATTTTCAAAATTAAAATCACATAAATTAAAATATTATGTTTAAAGGTCACATAGTACTAAGTAGTTCATTGAGTTGTGATTTAATGTGATTATATGGCATAATTATAAGAAGGTAATTTCCATTGATAAAACATTGGGTCGTTATATTATTCCCCTTATTAAATTTCACCCTTGAAATTTCATTTTACATTCTAAGCCATAAACATGTGTGGGTACTTTTCCTTTATTGCCTCCTCCAATTCTCATGTTACCTCTTCGTACTTGTGGTTCTATCATAGTAATTTGACTAGGTGAGTAGTCTTTTTACGTAGAAACTTATCTCTATGATCTAATATCTTCATTGGTTGCTCCTCATAAGAAATATCATTCTCCAACTGTACCGCCTCTAAAGAGATTACATGTGAAGGATCTGGTATGTACTTCCTTGAGAGGGATACATGGAAGACATCGTGTACTTTAGATATGGTAGGTGGAAGTTCCATCCAATAGGCCATAGCCCCAACATGATCAAGAATCTCAAAGGGGACGATGTACCTGGTACTTAACATTCCTTGCTTCCCAAACCTTGTGACCTTCTTCCATGGAGATATGCGTTGAAATACCATGTCTCCAACTTTGAACTCAAGTTCTCATTGAAGATTGTATGAATAACTTTTTTTTTTGAATTTGGGATTCCTTGATGTGTTGTTGAACGTTTTTCACCTTCTCCACCATTTCTTTGACCATTTTAGGTCCTAGAAGCCTATGCTCACTGACTTTATCCCAACACATTGGTATTCTGCACCTTTTCCCACAAAGGTCTTCGTATAGTTCCATTCAGATTCTCAAGTGGAAACTGTTGTTTTAGGAGAATAAAACTAGTGTAATATGTTGGTCACATCCTACTTTGAAGTCTATAGAACATTCTCTCAACATATCTTCTAGTGTCTGAATAGTTTATCTGATTGGCCATCAGTTTAGGGATGATAATCCATACTAAAATTTAGTTCAGTGCTTAGAGCATGTTGGAAACTTTTCCAGAACTTCGTGTTAAATCTCATATATCAATCAAATATAATAGATAGTGGTATTCCATATAGTCTTACCACTTCTTTAATATATATCCATGCAATTTGATTCAATTATAAGTCCTCTTGAATCAGGATAAAGTGCATTGTCTTTGTAAAATGATCCACAATGACCCATAGAGAATTTTTTCCTCTGGATGTCCTTGGAAGTCCAGTAAAAAAGTCCATGGTGATGTTCTCCCACTTTCATGTTGGTATGGGTATTGGTTGCATCATCCCATTAGAATTGTGTCTTTTAGACTTCACTTGTTGACATACTGGGCACTTTGATGTATACTCATCAATCTCTTTCTTCATATTGTCCCACCAAAAATTCTCTCAGAGATCTCGATACATCTTTGTGATCCCTAAGTTAATAGAGAAGGTTGAGATATGTGCATCATTAAAAAGATCCTTCTTTATCTAGGGATCTAATGGTACACATAATCGTGACCCAAATCTTGCAACTCCTTCCTCATCAATCATAAACTCATAGGATTTATAATTTTTAATGGATTCCACCCTTTTCTGAATTTCCATATCTTTTCTTTGAGCACCCTTTATTTTCTCTATGAGGGATGGTTGATAAATCACTTGATAAAGGATTGATGTTGTTCCTCCCTTAATGATTCCCATGTCCATTATCTATAAATATAAGAATATTGGATCCTTTCCAATTCTCATCATTGATAATGATGCAGGATCCTTTCTACTTAGAGCATCTGCCGCCTTATTTTCCTTACTGTGATGGTAGTGGATTGAGAATTCATAATCCTTGTTGATCTCTAACCATCTTCACTAGTTCATATTATTCTCTTTTTGTGTGAATATATATTTGAGACTCTTATGATCCGTATATATCTCACACTTCTCCCCAAAGAGAAAATGTCGCCAAATTTTCAATGCAAAGATCATAGCTACTAACTCCATATCATGTGTAGGATAGTTTTTCTCATAGATTTTTAGCTGTCTTAAGGCATAGGCTATAACTTTATCATTTTACATCGGTACACATCATAATCTCTTCTTTGAAGCATCATTGTATACCACAAAGATTTCCCCACTTCTTGGGAGTGTGAGTATTGGTGTAGTGATAAGCCTCTTTTTAAACTCTTTAAAGTAGTCTTCACATTCTTAAGTCCAAACAAACTTCACTCCCTTCCATGTCATATTGGTTATTTCATTTTAAAATCATGATATGTTCTTCACAAATCGTTGATAATACCCAGCTATACCCAAAAAGATGTGGATCACTGTTACAAATGTTGGCCTAGGCCACTCTTCAATTTCCTTTATCTTGAAAGGGTCCACATATATCCCTTTGCTGGTGATAATATTCCCCAAGAATGATACTTCCTCCATTCAAAACTCACATTTACAATAATTTTCATATATATTATCCCTTTGCAAAGTCTTCATTGCAGTATTCAAATGCTCCTCATGTTCCTCCTTACTCTTAGAGTATATCATAATATCATCGATAAATACTACCACAAATTTATTAAGGTAATATATAAGGACTCTATTCATTAATTATATGAATATTTCTAGAGCATTAGCGAGTCTTAAGGGAATCACTATGAATTCATAGTGTCCATACCTCATTCAAAAGGTATTTTTGGGAATATCTTCCTTACTCACCTTTAATTGGTGATATCCCGACTGAAGGTCTACCTTAGAGAAATAATTGGCCCCATAAAGTTGATTGAACAATTTATCTATCTATGTTAGGGGATACTTATTATTTATCATGGTTTTATTGAGATCATGATAATCAATGCAAAGGAACATTGAACCATCCTTATTCTTGACAAAGAGGACTGGTGAACCCCATGGTGAAGTACTCGGGCGTATAAAACCCTTATCTAGATTCTCCTGTAACTACTTCTTTATCTCTTCCAACTCTGTGATGGTCATTCTATAAGGTTTCTTTGATATAGGTAGGGATTCAGGAATAAGTTCAATTTAGAACTCAACCTCTTGATCAGGAAGAAGACCAGAAAACTCTTCAAGGAACACATCAGTGAAATCCCTCATGATAGGCATGTCTTCAAGCATGATTTTTTCCTTTGTCTCAATCATTTGAGCTAGACATTATTTCTCATAAAGAATTAATATCCACACTTGAGACAATGATTCAAAATGATATTTTTTTCTCCTTACACTTGTAAAGAATTGGAGGATGCTTCAAGATGTAAAGAGTGATCTCCCTTTCCCGACAGTTGATTTTGGAATTGTATAAAGATAGCCAATCCATGTCCAAGATAACATCAAACTCTACTAAAGGAAGTATAACAAGATTTTATAGGAGGTTCAGTACATAAAAATTTACTGAGGAGGAGTTATAAACCATAGACACAACAATTTCCCCATTCTATATTCTCACAGATAACATATCCTCCAAATTTTGAGGGTGTGTTTGAATAGTTCTAATAAACTTGCAAGATATGAAAGAATGTGTAGAACCAGAATCAAATAGTATGTTAGCTATTCTTCAATGAATAACTAGCATGCATGTCACCACATCATTGTCCATATCCACCTTAGTATTAGTGATAGCATAATCCCTTCCTTCTTGCCTTGGAGGTTTTTGTTGATTTCCTATGACAACCCTTGGCTTAGGGAAATTGTTTGCATAATACCCATGCTCTTTGCAGTTATAACACTGCACCACTGGCTGAGAGTTTATTTGAACCTTCCATTCTTCTTCCACATTAGCAAGATTCTTCATATCATGTCGGGAGTTTTTATCCATATGTCCCATATTTCTACATTTGAATCAATTCCTGGTTCCCTTTAGATAGTTCCCAAGATACTTCTTCCCATAATTTTTATATGTGGGATGTTCGGGATTCTTTCCATCATGGAATTTATTTGTAGAACTGCCCACATTAGATTCCATTTTTCCTATTTTTTTCATTGGGCCCATGATACCACTCAGAGTCTCTGATCTCTATTTCAACCTTAAGGGCACAATAGACAATATCCTCATAGCTATTGAAGTCTCAAATCGCCAACGTTTTTTGTGAACTTTACTTTAGTCTGCTAAAGAAGCAATCCACCTTGATCTTGGTGTTCATGAAAAAGACATAGGCATACCTTGCAAGCCTTGTAAAGCTTTATTCATACACCCCATTTGACTCATCTTCCTTCTACTTGAGTCTAAGGAAATCTCTTTCCATCTTGAGATGGAGGGTTCAAGGAAAATAATTATTGAAAAACATTCTCTTAAATTCCTCCTAATCCATGTAATCAATTTCCTCTTGGGAATTCGTATTCTTGATCAGTGTCCACCACTGATTAGCTTCCATATCAAAATGATAGACCACAAGTATAACTTTCTATTCTTCTGATCACTGAAGGATAGAGAACATCATTTCAAGTAAGTTAATCCACTATTCCATGAGGAGGGGATCGGAAGATACACTAAACATGGGAGGTCTTGGATACATGAAGAATTAAATGGAAACATGGTCTTTCCTTATGGTAGGAGGGTGTTCCACATGATTCAAGTTATTATTCATAACTTGAGCTAGCTGAGCAAGTACTATCATGAAGTTTTGAGCACCCTGTCCCATCGTATTTGGAATATCATTAGGGAAATCTTTACATTCCCTATCACATTGATTGTTGGAACATGTTGTTATATTTCCCACCATTAACTAAGAAAAAGATTGTACAATTAGAGGTCTTGAATACTTAGCAATAAAAATAAAACTTTGATCATAATAGGATAAACTTGTAAAGGAGAATTATATCCTAACTTGTGATTCCCTATGTCTAAATCTAGGTTATCCTTGATATATTTATTAACTTATATTCTTATAGTATTTTTTCACACCCTGACCTATGATAATAATTTATTTTAATTATTTTTCTGCCTTAAATAAATTTTTCTGGGGTTCGGGTGAGTCTTGGATGATTTTTTTCTTTGTGTTTTGTTAAAAAGTGTGCTCTTTGTCGTTGACGTCATCTGGTGCACGGGCGGAGCATGAATTTGGAGCCACATGACCTTGCCCTAACAACTACACTTCTCGCTGTCTTTGAAAAATTGAAATAGAAATTTTTTATATTTAAAACGCACACCAATTGTTGTCATTTAATATTTTTATTATTTTTAAAGACTTTATTATCATTAAAATAAATAAATACTTGTATTATTTTTATTTTTATCATCACAATGTTTTTATTTTTATTATTATTATTATTATTATTATTATTATATTAGAGTTATAGTTAATTTTCATTTTCATTTTATTTCATATTTAGTTTTTTTTAGGGTTTGTTGTGCACTGTTTTTTTCCTCTCCTCTGCGCGCAGTCCTTGCACCCCGCTTCCACCCCTATTCTCTCCTATCTTTCTCATCAAGTGGACGGCTCCTCCCCCCTGTCTACTTCTTCCATGCAACACCAGCACACCACCTCCCTCATTCTCCCTTGCAGCACACCGGATTTCCAGCGCTTCACCGGAGGCCATTCCTCCTAGCCCGCACTGCCCACCGGCGCTCGGCCTCCTCTCCTCTGTCCGCCGCCACACAGCCAGCCCAGCGCCGCTCCTATCTCGATGCATTCTCCCCGGCCGAAGTCCTCCTTAGGCGTGACCAGGCCCCATCGATACCCCCCACCTGCTTCGGCCCCCTGCTCTCCCATGCATGACGCCTCTCCCTCCGGCCCTCGGCTCCCCCCTTGTTGTGTTTGAGAAAACCAGCCCCATGCCTTCCCCTGTAGCACCACCCTGGACCGACCTCCCTCTCCACATTCTACCAGCACCTCGACAACGCCTATCCACGGCAGCCCCTCCTCGCCCTCGCCTTCGGCCAGACAAATCCAAGGCTTTCCATCCTCTTGTCTCTGTGCAGCACGCCCAGTATCTCCCCCCAGATGCGGATCTCCTATCCTGCCCGACGCACCCAACAGCCAACACCCAGTACAGCCGGACCTTTCTCTTGTTGCACGCTAGCCAGCCGAAGCGTTATTCCGAGCCCCGTCGCCCCCCTTCTCACTTGGCGCAGCACTGCTTCCCCCTCATCCGGACAGCGTGCCTTCACCCAGCCTCCGGCAAGGCCTCCCTCAAGCTATGAGACCCCCCTCCTTGAAGCGTTTCTTTTACTTTTATTTTTACTTTTATTATTATTATTAGTAGTAGTAGTAGTATTGTTGTTATTATTATTATTGTTGTTGTTGTTGTTTTATTTATTATTATTATTATTATTATTCATGTTGTTGTTGTATTTATAATTATTATTATTATTATTATTATTATTATTATTATCATCATCATCTTACTCTTGTTGTATTATGGGTTTTAGTTGATGGTGGGTTTATTTTGGTAGGTTTTTGATGTTTTAAAACCCTCTCAAAGCGGTCTCGGGTTTGCGTCGTCATCGCGCTTCAGTTTCGAGGTGAGCATTTCTCCCCGCCGCTTCGTTCACATGCTCTGGTGAGTTTTTTTTTGTATGTGTCTGAGTCCTTGATATTTATTATGCTGAGTGTTGGACTTTATCACGTGGTTTCGGACACACATTGTGTCATCGTACCTTGGTTCTGAGGTTGTTTTCTCGTCAAGCTTTGATCTTGAGGTAGGTTCTCATTGCACTGCTTTTAAAATTTAAGTTACTTTATTTCCTGCTATTTTCGCCCTATATAAATACATATGTGCTAAATATTATTATGAAGCTTAAGATTAATTCATTTACTATGCAACGTTATAATTCAATTCTTGTAGTATGAAAATGGTGTCGTTTTGTTATGATTGTGCATGGTAATTTTTCAATTAAATATTTTATTAACATTAATAAATGAGAAGTAATATAAGATAATTACTTTTTAAATGAATATTTGGTGTAAAAAGATCCATTTATTTTATACACGACGCTTGAAATATTTTCTTGATGAACGGACACCCAGTAGTGAAAGAATTCTCATTTGGATTTTAAACATAATTCGCAGAATACCAAATGTTGTTCTGTTTAATGATAAATGATTTCTTCTAAAGCATGAACAAATATTTTGTTTCTCATGAGAAATTGGCCGGTTGGCTCTTACAATTTATTTGTAAAAATAAAATGGTTTGGTTTGGTTTTATAAAAATATTGGTAGCCTGTGAAGTAGTGTTTTGGGGCTCCTTAAATGGTTTCAAACTGGTTTTGGTCTTATAACGAAGTTGTACTTTCTTTTTAAAGTGGTGATTGTGGAATGTATTCAATGCCCATTTGGAAATTTATGGAAAACAATGAAAATGTTTTGATAAAAACCCTCCTAGGATAACTCTCCTTCCTTGGTTGCAATTGATTGTTTGGGAGGTCACGCTTAGAGGCTCTCGGGTGGTTGAGTAGTTTAAAGGCAATAGGTTGTCCCATGGAGTGTCTAGGGGTGATGACTGTTGTGATTTTTATATATATATCATTGGATTCTCGGTTGGCATCGGTTGGCTCAACCCCTTTCCAAACACATGAGACATGGGAATCTAGCATATTGAGAGAATATTCTAAGAAGAGTGTTGCACTGGTAGGTTATGGTACTGACCAGTGGCCCATAATAGGTAGATGTATTGGGTTTATTACTATGGGATTTTCCCTCGACCTTCCTGAGAAAGGATGGTCGAGCGTATTGAGCGTTTTGATTTAATTTTGTGTGACATGTCAATGGGGATGATATCTCATGTATTGGTGTCTTCTAGTTTATTCTTGATCTTCTAGGTTCACCCATGTCTGTGACTTTTTAGTTGCTTGAAATTATGATTTGGTACTTGTATGTATTCCTACATTTCCCTTTTTGTGTGATTTCTTTTGTGCATTTTTTATATATTTTTCCCTTGGAAAGTGATAAATTGGTTTTGACTTGGTTTCTAGAAATGGTTTTCAAATGAAAGTGTTTAATCCTCTTTGTACAAATTTGGAAATATAAGTGTCACTTTCCCTTTCTAAAAATCCATTGACACTAATGAAATAAACCCAAATTTGGAAATGGTTAAGGTCAATGGTTCATAATTTTTTTTAAGTAAAATATTTAGAAAAACATAATTTTATAAAATATAGTTCAAACTTGAGATGATGTTTCTTTTATTTTAAAGGTAGTGCATTGGGAATAGATATCGAGCTAGCCTACTGATTTTTTATACTCACGCCTATAGTTCTTTTCTGTTTTTAGTGGTTGTGTAGGCTACAGCTTGAGTGCGCTCACCTTGGGAGATTCTTGATCGTTGAGTCGGAGAGTGACCCGTTAGGTCGCACATAGTTAGTTTGGACGTCGTGTTTGGTCAGTTTTATTTTATTTTGTTCCTATTTAGTCTTTTCTACTTGTTTTATTTATTCTGTTATGCTCTGTATTATTTCTACTGCTTTATTTATTTATATTTGGAGAAATTGTTCCCACAGCCTCTATTGATGCCCTGGCGCTTGTCACCAGCCCGGGAGGATCAGGAATGCCTCTCGGGCCATGTCACGGACCGGCTCGGGTGACCGGTTCAGGGTCGACCCGGGTGGGTTCGTGACAAAATGGTATCAAAGGAGGTCGGATCTTAGCGGACCTCACTTTTCAGAGCACCCTTTGTTATTTGGGATGTCAAGTTAGATGGAGTAGGATTGTCGGGACTCGAGGGGTAGGTGTGGGAAGAGCGTTGCGAACTCTTTCTCGTTCTGATCCTCGGGTTTCCATGGGAAGTCCGGTTTAATTTTTTTATTTGGGTTTTTATGGAGCGTTTTATTATTGGGGTACGATAAAGGGAGTTTGGATAATAGTCCTAAGCTGAAAGGCCTGGAAATCCATGTGGACCTATGGGCATGGTTCAAAAAAGACTCTTTGTGTCAGTGACGTGATTGACATATGGCCGCCAACCACATGGACAAGTCACTCACCGACACTAGTTCCCTGTTGAGTTGTTTTGAGTCTCTTGTGATTTTTGAAAGTGGCTTGTATCTGGAAAAAAAGGTTGTTTTGAAAAATGGTTATTTGAAATGACATATTTATTTTTTGAGGATTTTTTTAAAGGAATTGGTATAAATGATTTGTTTTTAGAAAATGAAGTTTCTTTGTTTTGGCCTTATTGTTCCTATGGGTGCTCACATGAATAGTGGTATGATGGAAATGTGGACAGATTTCTGGTATGTTTGATGGATGCCTGGGGTGGCACGGATACATACATGTGAGTGATACTCTAAGGGATACCAATGGAGAGGGTTTAACTCACCAATCTTGTTTTAAATTAAAGATGTTTTCAAAAGAAATGTTTTGATTTTATAATGACTCGTTTTATTCTGCTTAGAGCCTTTCATATATGCAGTGTTGGTTTTTGAGGATTTTTATTTATTGAGTTGGCCTTGATTGGGTTTTTTACTTTTCCTTGTCCAACGCTTATCCCTTTGAAGCTTCGATGGGTGATCATAGTGTGGTTGATCAACCTAAGGATTTTATTCTTGAGTTTCGGAAGCTAGATCCACCTCTATTCTATGGTCAAGAAGACCCTTCCATAGCAGAGGAGTAGATGCGGAAGATTGAAAGGGAATTTGACCTTGTTGAGTTTCCTGAGTCATTGAAGGTCATGTTTGTAACCTTCATGCTTGAGGGTTCACTGTGGATGTGGTGGAAGTCGGTGTCTCGGAACAAGCCCCGTCAAGAGATTACCTGGGAGTTTTTCAAGGTTTTGTTCATTAGTAAGTATTTCTCTAAGGAAGAAAGGGTGAGAAAGGGGATGGAGATGGGTTGTCTACTGCAGGGCGACGAATCTGTGCTGGAATATTTCCAGCGCTTTGTGGAGCGAGTCCCATATGATTCAGGGTATTCCACGAATGACCCCATGAAGGCTCAATGATTCGAGGTGGGTCTCTTCCCTAATCTACAGTCAAAGGTGTCAGAGTCCAACCTAACTTCTTTTGTCGATGTGGCGAGACAAGATTTTCATGTCGAAGTCGCGATGGTAGGAGTGCTCGAAGTAGTCCTCCCTCTTTTGATCTCTATGAGAAGTGGTGAAGATTCTGGAAAAGAGATGAGTAAGCAAATGAAAGTGGATGGAGCAGGTTGTGGAATCAAGAGGCCTTGGGATCTATCATCAACCTCTTCGAAGCGATAGATCTTTGTGTGTTATCAGTGTGGCAATATGGGTCACAAGAAGTCGTCCTACCCAAGCGCTCTGAAGCCCTTCCAGGCATGTGGACACCTGGGTCACTTGCGACGATTATGTAGAGGCATTTTTAGAAAGCATCACAAAGGAAGTTCTCAAAAGTGATGTGTTGTTGGGTTTTTGTTCAAAATTTTTTGTGTAAGTTTCCTTTTAGTGTAAGGGATCTTTTATCGTTGTATTTGTACTGATGGTGTTTTGGGTTTTTAAATGTATGGGAATGTTGTGGGTCTTTTGATGAACTTCAGTTTACAATGTTAGCAAGGTTTTCATTACAAAACTATGTCCTTTCATATGTAAAATTAAAAGATATATGTTTCTTATTGGGATTATCAGAACCTGACTGTGAGTTAGTAGATGCTTCATCCATCAGAGCTCCAGCCAAAAGGCCTCAGAGTGAAGTCAGCGCGTAGTCAAGAACCCCCAGGGAATTTTAAGGAGTCTGGTTAAAGTTGTGCATCTACTGTGTGGTGAGATAGTTTTGGTGTTGCTGCCCTGGTTTCTCTATCATTACAATTTTCATCTTGTCGTAAAGTGCACGATGGACTTATCCCTTGCGCAATGTCGGTAATTATGATTTTTTTATACAAGTTTCTGATCGGTGACCTTGCATGGGCCACCCATGTGAATCAGTTGCGACTTCGGTCTGTGTCCATCCCGAAGTGGTGATCCATGAGTAGTTGTCTGTCATAGTTTCATTGATCAAATCCTTGGGCCCTTCCTCCCCACCCATGGGGTAAGGGTTTTTGGTTTGCACAGACTTTTTGGGTCAACTCCTACCCCTTTCGGATGGGAGTGAGTGGCTTAAATTTTCATGCTGGTCTCCTTTTAGCTTGAGTAAGGCCCGGTTCAGGCCTAGGTTAGATTTATTTTTTGGTCACTAATAGGTTTGTTCTCTATGGTGGGGAAACCCATAGTCTCTTTGGGTCTTCTCTCAAGTCGTTACCTGGTGCTAGTTGAGCCCTTATGGTGGGGAGTCCATTCAGGCCTCCCCTCTACTGGTGATCTATTTCAAGAAATGAGGTTGAGTCCTACAGTTGGTCGGTGGAATGTCCTTGGGTTAAGAGGTTGGATCATGTTTATGTGGAATCCTTAGGTGTTGATTGATCGGCTGGATGGTGTCGTGGATTTCCGGGGGCAGAAAACATTATGGTGGGGAGAATTTTCACACCCTGACCTATGAGACTAATTTATTTTAATTATTTTTCTACCTTAAATAAATTTTTCTGGGTTTTGGGTGAGTCTCTGATGATTTGTTTCTTTGTCTTTTGTTAAAAAGTACGCTCTTTGTCGTTGACGTCATCGGGTGCACGGGCGGAGCGTGAATTTGGAGCCTCACGACCTCGCCCTAACAATTGCGCTTCTCGCTGTCTTTGAAAAATTTAAATAGAAAGTTTTTATATTTAAAACGCACACCAATTATTGTCATTTAATATTTTTATTATTTTTAAAGACTTTATTATCATTAAAATAAATAAATACTTGTATTATTTTTATTTTTATCATCGTGATTTTATTATTTTTATTATTAGTATTATTATTATTATTATATTAGAGTTATAGTAAATTTTCATTTTCATTTAATTTCATATTTAGTTTTTTTTTAGGGTTTGTTGTGCACCATTTTTTTTCCTCTCCTCTATGCGCAGTCCTTACACCCCGCCGCCACCCCTATTCTCTCCTCTCTTTCTCCTCAAGCAGGCCGCTCCTCCCCCTGTCTACTTCTTCCACACAGAACCAACAAACCACTTTCCTCCTTCTTCCTTGCAGCGCACCAGATTTCCAGCGCTTCACCGGAGGTCGTTCCTCGTACAGCCCGCACTACCCACTGGTGTTCGGCCTCCTCTCCTCTGTCCATCGTCGTACAGCCAGCCCAGTACCACTCCTATCCCGGTGCATTCCACCCAGCCATAGTCCTCCTTAGTCGTGACCAGGCCTCATCGATACCCCCACCTGCTTTGGCCCCCTTCTCTCCCATGCACGACGCCTCTCCCTCCGGCCCTCGGCTCCCCCCTTGCTGCGTTTGAGAAAACCAGCCCCGTGCCTTCCCCTATAGCACCGCCCTGGACCGACCTCCCTCTCTGCCTTCTACCGTCACCTCAACAACATCTATCCGCAGAAGCCCCTTCTTTCCCTCACCTCCGGCCAGGAAAATCCGAATCTTTCCCTCCTCCTATCCCTATGCAGCGCGCCCAGCATCTCCCCCCAGATGCGGCTCTCCCATCCTGCCTGACGCACCCAACAACCAACACCCATTATAGCCAGCCCTTCCTCTTGCTGGACGCTAGCCAGACCAAGCACTATTCTGAGCCCCATCACCCCCCTTCTCACTCGGCGTAGCACTGCTTCCCCCTCAGTCGGACAGCGCCCCTTCACCCAGCCTCCGGCAAGGCCTCCCTCAAGCCGTGAGACCCCCTCCTTGAAGTGTTTCTTTTATTTTTATTTTTAATTTTATTATTATTATTCTTATTATTATTCTTATTATTATTATTATTATTATTGTTATTATTATTATTGTTGTTGTTGTTTTATTTATTTATTATTATTATTATTCTTGTTGTTGTTGTTGTTGTTGTATTTATTATTATTATTATTATTATCATTATTATTATTATTGTTATTATTATTATTATTATTATTATTATTATCATCATCATCATCTTAATATTGATGTATTATGGGTTTTAGTTGATGGTGGGTTTATTTTGGTAGGTTTTATATGTTTTAAAACCCTCGCGAAGCGGTCTCGAGTTTGCGTCATCGTCGCGCTTCAGTTTTGAGGTGAGCATTTCTCCCCGCCGCTTGGTTCACATGCTCTAGTGAGTTTTTTTGTATGTGTCTGAGTCCTTTATATTTATTATGAAGAGTGTTGGACTTTATCATGTGGTTTCAAACACACGTTGTGTCATCGCACCTTGGTTCCGAGTTCGTTTTGTCGTCGCGCTTTGATCTTAAGGTAGGTTCCCATTGCACTGCTTTTAAAATTTAAGTTACTTTATTTCTTGCTGTTTGCGCCCTATATAAATACATATGTGTTAATATTATTATGCAACTTAATATTGATTCATTTATTATGCAACGTTATAATTCAATTCTTGTAGTATAAAAATGGTGTCGTTTTTTTATGATTGTGCATGGTAATTTTTCAATTAAATATTTTATTAACTTTAATAAATGATAAGTAATATAAGATAATTACTTTTTAAATGAATATTTGGTCTAAAAAGATCCCTTTATTTTTTACACGACGCTTGAAATATTTTTTTGACGAACGGACACCCAGTAGTGAAAGAATGCCCGTTTGGCTTTTAAACATAATTCGCAAATGTTGTTCTGTTTAATGATAAATGATTTCTTCTAAAGCATGAACAAATATTCTGGTTCTCATGAGAAATTGGTCGGTTGGCTCTTACAGTTTATTTGGAAAAATAAAATGGTTTGGTTTGGTTTTATAAAAATATTGGTAGCCTGTGAAGTAGTGTTTTGGGGCTTCTTAAATGGTTTCAAACTGGTTTTGGTCTTATAACGAAGTTGTACTTTCTTTTTAAAGTGGTGATTGTGGAATGTATTCAATGCCCAGTTGGAACTTTATGGAAAATGATGAAAATGTTTTGATAAAAAACCCTCCTAGGATAACTCTCCTGCCTTGGTTGCAATTGATTGTTTGGAAGGTCACGCTTAGAGGCTCTCGGGTGGTTGAGTAGTTTAAAGGCAATAGGTTGTCCCATGGAGTGGCTCGGGGTGATGCCTGTTGTGATTTTTATATATATATGATTGGATGCTCGGTTGGCATCGTTTGGCTCAACCCCTTTCCAAACACTTGAGACATGGGAATATTGCATATTGAGAGAATATTCTAAGAAGAGTGTTGCACTGGTAGGTTATAGTACTGACCAGTGGCCCATAGTAGGTAGATATATTGGGTTTATTACTATGGTATTTTCCCTCAACCTTCCTGAGAAAGGATGGTCGAGTGTATTGAGCGTTTTGATTTAATCGTGTGTGACATGTCAATGGGGATGATATCTCATGTATTGGTGTCTTCTGGTTTATTCTTCATCTTCTAGGTTCACCCATGTCTGTGACTTTTCAGTTTCTTGAAATAATGATTTGGTACTTGTATGTATTCCTACATTTTCCTTGCCGTGTGATTTCTTTTGTGCATTTTGTATATATTTTTCCCTTGGAAAGTGATAAATTGGTTTTGACTTGGTTTCTAGAAATGGTTTTCAAATGAAAGTGTTCAATCCTATTTGTACAAATTTGGAAATATAAACATCACTTTCCCTTTCTAAAAAGACATTGACACTAATGAAATGAACCCAAATTTAGAAATGGTTAAGGTCAATGGTTCTTACTTTTTTTTTAAAGTAAAATATTTAGAAAAACATAATTTTATAAATTGTAGTTCAAACTTGAGATGATGTTTATTTTATTTTAAAGGTAGTGCATTGGGAATAGATATCGGGCTAGACTACTGAGTTTTTATACTCACACCTATAGTTCGTTTCTGTTTTTAGTGGTTGTGTAGGCTACAGCTTGAGTGCGCTCGCCTTGGGCGATGCTTGATTGTTGAGTCCGAGAGTGACCCGTGAGGTCACACAGAGTTAGTTTGGACGTCATTTTTTGTCAGTTTTATTTTCTTTTGTTCCTATTTACTCTTTTCTAGTTGTTTTATTTATTCTGCACTGCTTTGTATTATTTCTGCTGGTTTATTTATTTATATTGGGAGAAATCGTTACCACAGCCTCTGTTGATTCCCTGGCGCTTATCGCCATCCCGAGAGGATTAGGAATGCCTCTCAGGCCTTGTCGCGGACCGGATCGAGTGACTGGTTCAGGGTCGACCCGGGTTGGTTCGTGACAAAATGGTATCAAAGGAGTTAGGCTCTTAGCGGACCTCGCTTTTTAGAGCACCCTTTGTTATTTGGGATGTCAAGGTAGATGGAGTAGGATTGTTGGGACTCGAGGGGTAGGTGCGGGAAGAGCGCCGCGAACTCTTGCTCGTTCTGATCCTCGGGTTTCCATGGGAAGTCCGGTTTAATTTGTTTATTTGGGATTTTATGGAGCGTTTTGTTATTGGGGGATGATAAAGGGAGTTGGGCTATTAGTCCTAAGCTGCATGGCCTGGAAAGCCATGTGGAGTTATGGGTATGGTTCAAAAAAGACTCTTCGTGTCAGTGACGTGATTGACATATGGCCGCCAACCACATGGACAAGTCACTCACCGACACTAGTTCCCCGTTGAGTTGTTTTGAGTCTCTTGTGATTTTTGAAAGTGGCTTGTATCTGAAAAAAAAGGATGTTTTGAAAAATGGTTGTTTTAAATGACATATTTATTTTTGAGTATTTTTTTAAAGGAATTGGTATAAATGATTTGTTTTTAGAAAATGAAGTTTCTTTGTTTTGGACTTGTTGTTCCTATGGGTGCTCACATGCATATTGGTATGATGGAAATGTGGATGGATTTTTGGTATGGTGGATGGATGCCTGGGGTGGCATGGATACATGCATGTGAGTGAGACTCTAAGGGATACCGATGGTGATGGTTTAACTCACCAAGCTTGTTTTAAATTAAAGATGTTTTCAAAATAAATGTTTCGATTTTATAATGACTCGTTTTATTCTGCTTAGATCCTTTCATATATGCGGTGTTGGTTTTTGAGGATTTTTATTTATTGAGTTGGCCTTGATTGGGTTTTTGACTTTTCCTTGTCCAGCGCTTATCCCTTTGAAGCTTCTATGGGTGATCGTAGTGCGGTTGATCAACCTAGGGATTTTATGCTTGAGTTTCAAAAGCTAGATCCACCTCTCTTTTATGGTCAAGCAGACCCTTCCGTAGCAGAGGAGTGGATGCGGAAGATTGAAAGGGACTTTGACCTTGTTGAGTTGCCTGATTCATTCAAGGTCATGTTTGTAACCTTCATGCTTGAGGGTTCACTGTGGATGTGGTGGAAGTCGGTGTCTCGGAACAAGCCCCGTTAAGAGATTACCTGGGAGTTTTTCAAGGTTGTGTTCATTAGTCAGTATTTCTCTGAGAAAGAAAGGGTGAGAAAGGGGATGGAGATGGGTTGTCTGCTGCAGGGTGACTGATCTGTGTTGGAATATTTCCAGCACTTTGTGGAGCTAGTCCCTTATGATTCAGGGTATGCCACGAATGACCCCATGAAGGCTCAATGCTTCGAGGCGGGTCTCCTCCCTGGTCTATGGTCAAAGGTGTCAGAGTCTAACCTAACTTCTTTTGGCGATGTGGTGAGAAAAGCTTTTAATGTCGAAGCCGCGATGGTAGGAGTGCTCAAAGTAGTCCTCCCTCCTTTGATCTCTATGATAAGTGGTGAAGATTCTGGAAAAGAGATGAGTAAGCAAATGAAAGTGGATGGAGAAGGTTGTGGAATCAAGAGGCTTCGGGATCTATCATCAACCTCTTCGGAGTGAGAGATCTTTGTGTGTTATCAGTGTGGCAAGCTAGGTCACAAGAAGTCGTCCTTCCCAAGTGCTCTGAAGCCCTACCAGGCATGTGGACACCTGGGTCACTTGCGACGATTCTGTAGAGGCATTTCTAGAATGAATCACAAAGGAAGTTCTCAGAAGTGATGTGTTGTTGGGTTTTTGTTCAAAGTTTTTTGTGTAAGATTCCTTTTAGTGTAAGGGATCTTTTATCGTTGTAGTTGTACAGATGGTGTTTTGGGTTTTGAAATGTATGGGAATGTTGTGGGTCTTTTGATGAACTTCAGTTTTCAATGTCATCATGGTTTTCATTACAAAACTATGTCCTTTCATATGTCAGATTAAAAGATGTATGTTTCTTATTGGGATTATTAGAACCTGACTGCGAGGCAAGTGATGCTTCATCCATCAGAGCTCCAGCCAAAAGGCCTCGGAATGAATTCGGTGCATAGTCAGGAATCCCCAAGGAATTTTAAGGATTCTGGTTAAAGTTGTGCATCTACTGTGTGGTGAGACAGTTTTGGTGTTACTGCCCTGGTTTCTTTGCCATTGTAATTTTCGTCTTGTCGTAAAGTGCACGATGGACTTATCCCTCATGAAATGTCGGTAATTGTGCTTTTTTTATACAAGTTGTTGATCGATGACCTTTCATGGTCCACCCATGTGAATCAGTTGTGACTTCGGTTTGTGTCCATCCCAAAGTGGTGATCCGTGAGTAGTTGTTTGTCATAGTTTCATTGATCAAATCCTTGGGCCCACTCTCCCCGCCCATGGGGTAAGGGTTTTTGGTTTGCACAGACTTTTTGGATCAACTCATATCCCTTTCGGATGGGAGTGAGTGGTATAAATGTTCTTGCTGGTCTCCTTTTAGCTTGAGTAAGGCCCAGTTCAGGCCTAGGTTTGATTTCTTTTTTGGTCGCTAATAGGTTGGTTCTCTATGGCAGGGAAACCCACAGTCTCTTTGGGTCTTCTCTCAAGTCGTTACCTGGTGCCAGTTGAGCCCTTATGGTGGGGAGTCCATTCAGACCTCCCCTCTACTGGTGATCTATTTTAGGAAAGGAGGTTGAGTCCCACAGTTGGTCAGTGGAATGTCCTTGGGTTAAGAGTTTGGATCATGTTTATGTGGAATCCTTAGGTGTTGATCGATCGGCTGGATGGTTTCGTAGATTTCTGGGGGCGGAAAGCATTATGGTGGGGAGAATTTTCACACCCCGGCCTATGAGACTAATTTATTTTAATTATTTTTCTGCCTTAAATAAATTTTTCTGGGGTTCAGGTGAGTCTCGGATGATTTGTTTCTTTGGGTTTTGTTAAAAAGTGCACTCTTTGTCGTTGACGTCATCGGGTGCACGGGCAGAGCGTGAATTTGGAGCCTCATGACCTGACCCTAACAACTGCACTTATCGCTGTCTTTGAAAAATTGAAATAGAAAGTTTTTATATTTAAAACGCACACCAATTATTGTCATTTAATATTTTTAGTATTTTTAAAGAATTTATTATCATTAAAATAAATAAATACTTGTATTGTTTTTATTTTTATCATCATGATTTTATTATTTTTATTATTTTTATTATTTTTATTATTTTTATTATTATTATTATTATTATATTAGAGTAATAGAAAATTTTCATTTTCATTTTATTTCATATTTAGTTTTTTTTAGGGTTTGTTGTGCACCGTTTTTTTTCCTCTCCTCTATGCGCAGTCCTTGCACCCCGCCGCCACCCCTATTCTCTCCTCTCTTTCTCCTTAATCAGGCTGCTCCTCCCCCTGTCTACTTCTTCCACACAGTACCAACACACTGCCTCCCTCCTTCTTCCTTGCAGTGCACCGGATTTCCAGTGCTTCACCGGAGGTCGTTCCTCATACAGCCTGCACTGCCCACTGGTGATCGGCCTCCTCTCCTCTGTCTGCCGCCGTACTGCCAGCTCGATGCCACTCCTATCCCAGCGCATTCCACCCGGCCATAGTCCTCCTTAGGCGTGACCAGGCCCCATTGATACCCCCACCTACTTTGGCCCCCCTGCTCTCCCATGCATGACGCCTCTCCCTCCGGCCCTCGGCTCCCCCCTTGCTGCGTTTGAGAAAACCAGCCTCGTGCCTTCCCCTATAGCACCGCCCTGGACCGACCTCCCTCTCTACCTTCTACCGGCACCTCAACAACGCCTATCCGCAGTAGCCCCTCCTTTCCCTCACCTCCGGCCAGAAAAATCTGAATCTTTCCCTCCTCCTGTCCCTGTGCAGTGCGCCCAGCATCTCCCCCCGGATGCGGCTCTCCCATCCTGCCCGACGCACCCAACAACCAACACCCATTACATCCGGCTCTTCCTCTTGTTGCACGCTAGCCAGATCAAGCACTATTATGAGCCCCATAACCCCCCTTCTCACTCGGCGTAGCACTGCTTCCCCCTCGGTCGGATAGCGCGCCTTCACCCAGCCTCCGTCAAGGCATCCCTCAAGTCGTGAGACCCCCCTCCTTGAAGCGTTTATTTTATTTTTATTTTTACTTTTATTATTATTATTCTTATTATTATTCTTATTATTATTATTATTATTATTATTGTTGTTTTATTTATTTATTTATTATTATTATTATTATTATTATCATCATCATCTTACTCTTGTTTTATTATGGGTTTTAGTTGATGGTGGGTTTATTTTGGTAGGTTTTTTATGTTTTAAAACCCTCACGAAGCGGTCTCGGGTTTGCGTCGTCGTCGCGCTTCAGTTTCGAGTTGAGCATTTCTCCCCACCACTGGGTTCGCTTGCTCTAGTGAGTTTTTTTTGTATGTGTCTAAGTCCTTGATATTTATTATGCAGAGTGTTGGACTTTATCACGTGGTTTCGGACACACGTTGTGTCATCGCGCCTTGGTTCCGAGCTTGTTTTGTCGTCACGCTTTGATCTTGAGGTAGGTTCCCATTGCACTGCTTTTAAAATTTATGTTACTTTATTTCTTGCTATTTTCACCCTATATAAATACACATGTGCTAAATATTATTATGAAACTTAAGATTAATTCATTTATTATGCAACGTTATAATTCAATTCTTGTAGTATGAAAATGGTGTCATTTTTTTATGATTGTTCATGGTAATTTTTCAATTAAATATTTTATTAACTTTAATAAATGAGAAGTAATATAAGATAATTACTTTTTAAATGAATATTTGGTGTAAAAAGAGCCGTTTATTTTATACATGATGCTTGAAATATTTTCTTGACGAACGGACACCCAGTAGAGAAAAAATGCCCGTTTGGATTTTAAACATAATTCTCGGAATACCAAATGTTGTTATTTTTAATGATAAATTATTTCTTATGAATCATGAACAAGTATTCTGGTAACCATGAGAAATTGGCTGGTTGGATCTTACAGTTTATTTGGAAAAATAAAATGGTTTGGTTTGGTTTTATAAAAATATTGGTAGCCTGTGAAGTAGTGTTTTGGGGCTCCTTAAATGGTTTCAAACTGGTTTTGGTCTTATAACGAAGTTGTAATTTCTTTTTAAAGTGGTGATTGTGGAATGTATTAAATTCCCGTTTGGAACTTTATGGAAAAAGATGAAAATGTTTTGATTAAAACCCTCCTAGGATAACTCTCCTGCCTTGGTTGAAATTGATTGTTTGGGAGGCCGTGCTTAGAGGCTCCCGGGTGGTTGAGTAGTTTAAAGGAAATAGGTTGTCCCATGAAGTGGCTCGGGGTGATGCCTATTGTGCTTTATATATATATATGATTGGATGCTCGGTTGTCATCGGTTGGCTCACCCCCATTCCAAACACTTGAGACATGGGAATCTGGAATATTGAGAGAATATTCTAAGAAGAGTGTTGCAATGGTAGGTTATGGTACTGACCAGTGACCCATAGTAGGTGGATATATTGGGTTTATTACTATGGTATTTTCCCTCAACCTTCCTGAGAAAGGATGGTCGAGTGTATTGAGTGTTTTTATTTCATCGTGTTTGACATGTCAACGAGGATGATATCTCATGTATTGATGTCTTCTTGTTTATTCTTGATCTCCTAGGTTCACTCATGTCTGTGACTTTTTAATTGCTTGAAATTATGATTTGGTACTTGTATGTATTCCTACATTTCCCTTGTTGTGTGATTTATTTTGTGCATTTTGTATATATTTTTCCCTTGGAAAGTGATAAATTAGTTTTGACTTGGTTTCTAGAAATGGTTTTCAAATAAAAGTGTTCAATCCTCTTTGTACAAATTTGAAAATATAAACATCACTTTCCCTTTCTAAAAATCCATTGACTCTAATGAAATGAACCCAAATTTGGAAATGGTTAAGGGCAATGGTTCGTACTTTATTTTTAAGTAAAATATTTAGAAAAATATACTTTTATAAATTGTAGTTCAAACTTGAGATGATGTTTCTTTTATTTTAAAGGTAGTGCATTGGCAATAGATATCGGGCTAGCCTACGGAGTTTTTATACTCACGACTATAGTTCTTTTCTGTTTTTAGTGGTTGTGCAGGCTACAGCTTGAGTGCGATCTCCTTGGGCGATGCTTGATCATTGAGTCGGAGAGTGACCCACGAGGTCGCACGGAGTTAGTTCGGACGTCGTGTTTGGTTGGTTTTATTTTATTTTGTTTCTGTTTAGTCTTTTCTACTTGTTTTATTTATTCTGTGTTTCTCTATATTATTCCCGTTGCTTTATTTATTTATATTGTGAGAAATCGTTCCCATAGCCTCTTTTGATGCCCTAGAGCTTGTCGCCAGCCCAGGAGGATCGGGAACGCCTCTCAGGCCATGTCGTGGACCGGCTCGGGTGACCGGTTCAGGGTCAACTCGGTTTGGTTCATGACATATTTTTTCCCTTAATAATTGTTTGTACTAAAATCATGAATTTACCAAATCATATCCCCCAAGAGAATCAAACCTAGAGTTCAGTAAGGCCCGTTTTCGTGCACTAGTTTCCATTAGAGTCTATCTCAAGGTGGTGTTTTCAGGTTTTACCCCTAGATACATATTTTTTAGAACCATCTCTACCTATTTGTATCTATACAGGGATATATTTTTTTGATAAACCACTTACTCTATACTTACCAAAATTTAGGGGTGTTTTCTTATACTTAGTCTCATCCTTAAGGTTCTTACTAAAGTGCTCTATTCTTAATCTCCAAAAATAACTAGACCATGCCTCTAATACCAACTATAGTGACCCTATACTTTTACATATATCATTACATTATTTTAATCATAATTAAACATCAAATTACAATCCAAGGATCGTAAAGTCTAGGGTCTTCTAATACTAGGTACATAATCAAAAATTATAAAAACAAATTTTTATTTAATCTCCATAATGAGATCTTGTCTTCCATTGTGCTCATACATCTTCATAGGATAACCTGGGGATAACATGAACAAATGGATGAGTTAAAAGTCTAGTAAGGAAAAAAACATAGTAATAAAGTTTTAGCACATGGGTTAGAAGGCATCGCATAGTGATATAAAAAGGAAAGGAACATGTGAAATAATAACAAAGAAACATGGGATAATATAAACATAAAGTCGTAATAATGTGGAAGAAATATAAAAAATGACTTTAGCAAGAGTCAAGGCTCATTTCACATAGAGTAACACAAGTCAAGGTTAACCACCAAGACCATTGCGCATGGTAGCACGAGTCAAGGATAACTGCCAAGACCGTTTCACATAACGTCTCATGAGACTCAAATTTACCCAATGAATTGGATTTCTATTTGGGATAACCCATTTTAACATGTTCATGAATTTTCTTTACAAATAAATAATCATACATAATCAATCATACATAAACATAAGGGCACCCATGGAAAGAAATGGGTATCGTAATCAAGCCATAAAGAATAATTTAATGGGTGTATCATACAAGTGTCCATGAAAAAAAGGAATTAGATCAATAATGGACATTAATAAGGAATAATATTCATATATCATAATAATTGATTCCAAATTTAAGTGATAAAATGTAAAAGATTTTTTAAGAAACTTTAAAATTAAAACATTTTAGTGCGGTCTAATAAAAATATCAAAGATCATTTAAAACAGAAAAGGGAATAATATTTTATATAAAACCATAAGTGAAAAAATAAGGTTTTCATAATAAAAATAGTGATTTTATAAATATAATGTTTTCTTAAAAACATATTGTATTGTGTACTTGAAATTGGGTAAGAAATCGGAAATTTCCCTTCAAACGGGTTTTCTTATCGAGAAGTATTGAGGAGGGAATCATTTAAAAACATGTATATCCTATAAAGAGAATGGGGGATGGATCTTGAAACATGAGTTTGGAAAATATAAATAGTATGAATAAGTTTTACATAAAGATAAAATACAACTTTATTTGGAGAAAAAGAAAGATAGAGAAACCCGAAGGAATGTAGGAGGTTCGGGTAGAATCCCTTACGAAATATATGCATGGTACCGGGTGTACTTAGGAGGGATTAATGAGAGAAAAAGGGGTTTCTATTCTTTTATACATCATGATAAAAGTATCGTTTAGGTGTGAAATCATACCCTATCATTAGTAACTACACATAAAAATACCTAACATAAAATAGATTCTTAAATAAATGTGAGAAAGAGAGGATCCCTTACCTTATGTCTGATGGTGTTCTTCTCTTGATCTTAATTACCTGAATAACCAACTTAGGTTTATTAATTAATAATTACAGAACCTCAAATACATGTTATTGATTTGTCATAACCTTATTAAGTTCATTCATGTCCCTTTTTTTGATTTAAGAGGTTCAATTTCATTGTTTGGGGTGTTTTCTTCCTTGGTTTTAATGATCAGTTCACTTATATTCATGTTTGGATAAACATGTATGATGATAATGATTGTATAGAATTGAAGTTATATGAAATTAGTGAACAAACAAAATATTTCATGGTTATAAAATTCATTTGGTTATTTTTATTGAATGTGAATCATTATATAAAACATTAATAATAAACACTTGGATTAATTTGGAAACTTTGCTCACAATTAATTTGTTTTGTATTATTATTTTACATCATATGTGAAAAAGGATTCCAGAACACCACATAATATAAAATAAATATTTAATATTCTGGTTCAACCATAAAAATGGTTTCATGACCAGAATTGAATATGGTAACAGAAATTGATAACTTGTCATCCTTGAATGTGATAAATTAACACATCTCGGGTGGTGTTTTCATTTATTTCGTATAAAAGGATGGGAAAAGATATATAATAATGAATTATCTCATTATAATAACAACATTCCAGTACATTTATGTTACTATAGTTGTCATACCATTTGTATGAGGACTGTTTAGGAAAGAAAAGTGAACAAAGGAACGTGAAAAGAAAATGAAAGGAAGGAAAATAGGAATTTACCTCTTGATTTAATCTTCCTTAAGAGCCTCTTAAGGGGAGAGGATTTGGTCTTTTTAGGATACCAAGGGCTGATGGACGTGGGGGAGAATCTTGGGGAGAGATATGAGTAGAATTTAAGAAATTCATAATGCTTTAGAGGAGTAAAGATAAGAGGGAAGTGTGAGTGGTTTTTATTGTGGAGGGGGGAGGGTTTTCTTAATATTTTAATCATTAGTTCATTATTTTTCATAATACAAGCAATGGTAATGATTATTGTGACCAAAAACAGTAATATGTGCATGTGATTTCAAAATAATGTCCATTTACATCATCCATGACTCAATCAGGATGCATTAATTAATTTATTTAGCATTTATCGTAAATTATAATATTTTACTATTCACCAAAAATTCAAGTATCTTAGAAAAAACCCAAAAATTCACCCAAGCCATTTTCAATGTGTAAAATCAAAAAATAAAATCCATTTTTCAAAAATAATTTTATAAATATGATTAATTTAATTTTTAATTAAAATCATAATTTACTTGAAAAATACAGATTTTAAAACTATAACTGATTTTATAATGTTTTCAAAAATTACGTAAGGTCTTATAAAATTATCTTAAAACCAAAATACATAAAATTATTAATTTATAGAAACCTTTTAGGAAAATAAATTTTATTTTAAATTAATTAATTAATTGTAATAAATTATTTATGACTTACAAAAATGCCAATACATTTACTATGGTCATATTATCACTTATAAGATACCTAAATTTTATTTATATATTCAAGGGTGAGGTTAAAATTCTTTTGGATGATTTACTATTCATAAGGGTCATATTACTATTCATAAGGGTGTGTTACTATTCATAAGATTAGGTTACTATTTATCAAAAAATTAAGTTTTTCTTATAGGACTCCAAACATCTTACTAATCACAACTGTGTATATCATATTTTTTAAATTAAAATCACATAAATGATAATATTATGTTTAAAGGTCACATAGTACTTATTAGTTCATTGATTTGTGATTTCATGTGATTATATGACATAATTATATGAAGAGAATTTCCATTGATAAAACATTGGGTTGTTACAATGGATTCTTTTGTTTGATTTGGGGTGGTTTGTTTGAAGCTACTCATGCTCGTGAGAGAATAAACTTTGAGGTTGCAACTGAGATAATGATAACAAGGAAATGGGTCAAGAATGTATACAAACATCTTGAAAAGGTGAATTCCTACTACTTATTTAATTAATTTTTTCATCATTTTACCTACTATTTATATATTAATTTCCTCATAATTTTTATCTAATTCTTATGTATATTTTTCAACAGATATTTTGGGCAGTGAAATTTTTCTTTCAATTATCTACAATAAGACACTAAAGAGATAACATGTTCTTTTTGGACAATGTTACCATACTTTACATTGAATTTATTTTTCAAACTTCCAACATTGAATATTGAGTCGATGGTTTTAGCCTAAAAATATTTCTCTTTTTTGAGAACCAGAAGAGTAGAAAAAAGTTTTTTGGCTAAGAACATCGATTCAATATGCAGTGTTCGAAGTTCAATAAATAAAGGTAATGAAAATCATGGTAGAATTGGAAGTTAGAATTATTTTGATACATTAGGAAAATGATCAATAAATCATTTGGTATGTGTAAAAATTAGTCGCACCTCAATCTGACACACGATATGACCAGTATGAATATAAGTCCATATTTTTATTTAAAATTGACATCAATTTTGGTAAAAAGACAACTGAAATACTCAAAATAGAGAAAAAAACATTTATATTATTTTGATACTATATTAAAACAATCCATAAGTCATATTTGATGTGTAGGAATCAACCAAACCTCAATTCAATGCATTTTGTGACCGATATGACTCAAAGTGTGTCTTTATTTAAAATTGAAATTAATTTTAGTAAAAAGAACAAGTGACATACTCAAAATCAATAAAAACATTCAGATTATTTTGATACTTTAAGAAAATGATTCATAATCCATTTTTTGAGGTGTAGGAATTAACCTCACCTCAATCGAACACAAGGTGTGATCGGTATAACTCCAAGTGTGTCGTTTTATTTAAAATCGGCATCAATTGTAGTAAAAAAGAAAGAGTGACATACTGAAGGCCAATAAAATAAATTAATATTATTTTTATACTTTAGAAAAATGATCCATAATTCATTTTTGATGAGTATGAATAAACCTCACCTCAATCTGATGCACGATGTGGCCGGTATGACTCAATGTGTCTGTTATTAGTTTAAAATTGTCATTTTAGTTCAAAACGCGTGTCACTCCCTGAAAACCAGCCAAATGCACTATAATTGTCTTGATAATCTAGTAAAATGATTCATAAGTCATTTGTGATGTGTAGGAAGTAGTCTCATCTAAAACCAACACATTATGTGACTGGTATGACTCAAAGTGCATGTTTCTAGTTTCAAATTACATTTTAAAAAAAAGAACAAGTGATATACTGAAAATAGAGAAAATTCATTTTGGATTGCTTTGATACATTATGAAAATTATCCATATGTCATTTATAACATGTATGAGTCAACTCCTCCTCAATCCAATTCATAGTATGAAAAGTATAACTCCATGTGTATATTTTTATTTAAAATTGACATTAATTTTAGTAAAAAGAATAAGTGGCATACTAAAATCTAAGAAAACACATTCGGATTGTTTTGATATTATAGTAAATTGATACATAAGTTGTTTTTTACGTGTAGGAATCGACCAGACCTCAATCTAATTCATTGTGTCAATAGTATAACTCAAAATGTATGTTATTAGTTTAAAATTGACATTTTAGTTCAAAATGTGTCACATAGTGAAAACCAAGAAATAATGCTCCAATTGTATTGATAATTTAGGAAAATGATTCATATGTCAATTGTGAAATATAGAAAATAGTCTCACATCAAACCAACACATGATACAACCAGTATAAATCAAAGTGCATGTTTCTAGTTTCAAATAACATTTTAGTAAAAAAAACACAAGTGAAATATTCAAAATTGAACAAATGCATTCATATTGTTTTAATACTTTAGGAAAAAATACATAAGTCATTTTTGATGTGTAGGAATCATCTACACCTCAATATGATGCACGGTGTGATCGGTATATTTCCAAGTGTGTTTATTTATTTAAAATTGACATTATTTTTAGTAAAAACAACAAGTAGCATACTGAAAACAATGAAAACTCATTCAGATGGTTTTTATGATTTAGGAAAATGATCCATAAGTTATTTTTGATGTGTAGGAATCAACCACGCCACAATATAATGTATGGTGTGACTGATATAACTCCAAGTCTATCTTCTTATTTAAAATTGAAATTAATTTTAGTAAAAAGAACAAGTGACATACTGAAAACAAATTGTACATATTTGGATTGTTTGATACTTTAGTAAAAGGATCCATATGTCATTTTTTATGTGTAGAAATCAATCGCACTACAATATAATTCATGGTGTGATCAATATGACTCCAAGTGTTTCTTTTTATTTAAAATCGACATTTATTTTAGTAAAAAGAACAAGTAACATACTGAAAACTGAGAAAATTCATTCATATTATTTTGATACTTTAAGAAAATGATCTATAAGTCATTTATGATATATGTGAATTAACTAAACCTCAATTTGACACACAATGTAACCTATATGACCTAAACTCTCTTCTATCATTTTAAAAGTGACATTTTAGATCAAAAGATGTGTCACTCACTGAAAACCAAGAAAAAATGCTCTGAATATCATGATAATTTAGTAAATAGATTCATAATTCATTTATGGAATGAATGAGTCGTATCATGTCAAACTGATACATTATGTGATTGGTATGACTCAAAGTGCATGTTTCCAATTTGAAATGATATTTTAGTAAAAAACTCAAGTGACGTACTAAAAAAATATTATCATTTATTATTTATTATTTTAAAATAGAATAATTCCAAAACATATATTTTTAAAAAAATATCCAACAATTCCAATTGAATTATTTTCAATAAATATTTATAACTAAAGGGGTATTCAAAAATTATTTGTAAAAGAATATTTTAAAATGAATTTTGAATATTTAAATGAAGGAATTTTTCAATTTATAAAATATAAATAAAATTCCCAATAGGAATATTTTGTAGGGTGATGTAGAATTCATATTTTAGCTACCAATGTATAAGGACCCGGCCTTATAACATTACTTAATCTTGAATTAAATGAATAATTCACATTGAGGATCTTTTGAGGTTTAGAGTTTTATAGAATTAGGACATAAATATCACATCTCAAAAGATTAAAAAGTAGACACTACTACTATAAATGATTTTTCACAACAATAAAAAAATCCTTAAATAAAACAAGAGTCCTTTTCTTGATATAAATCTACTTGAATACTTAATTTCTCTTACCCTTCCTTATAACCTGTGAAAAAAATTTCAAAAAATTGGGATGAGCATAAAAAGCTCAGTAAGGTTTATAACATAATGAAAGGAACATTAACCCGCCAATAAATAAAAATCAATGAAACCATAACTTTCAATCATAACATACCTTCTGAAATCATAATATTTATGTATAACTCATAGAAATCATAAGATATAAAGGTAAATTGAGGCATTCATAACATTCTTACGTAGGGAGCAACCATCATGGTTACATTTAGAATACCCATCACAGTATATTCCCTAAATCTCTTCAGAGAAACCTTAGCGTTTAACTCCTTCGCGTTACCCAATGCATTAGAGAGCTATCATGAGATCACCCACCCTTAGTTTATCACGGAACCACCCGTCTTCATAAACAATTCCCAAGAACCATAACATAATCCTATCACATAAAACATGCATAAAGGAAACCTAAAATTTCCACATTTCAATCACAAGATATCAATACAACACATTGATATAATTAAGACATTATCAAAACCATTTTCAATACCAAAATACATAAAAGAGTATATGGTATTTTTTTCCTTTTAAAAACATTACGACTTGTTAAGGAAGCCAAAGATCAAATAATACTCGTGGCGGTGGAAAGGTCGTTGTCACCACGTACGTTAAAAAAAGAAACATTCCTTTTTTTCATTTAGTAAAACGGTTTGTAGAGGAAATATTCCCTTCAAATGAAATGAAAAAGTAAAAAAGGGTTTTATACACCGTATAAAAGAATGTTGTGTATAAAACAAAATATGCCTCAATGAAAGGATATTGAGACGAAGTCCCTTACAAAGACGGTATCCTTAGATTAAGGATAAATCAATTATGTAATTATGTGTGAAAAATATAAATACTCACAATATAAGTGGATATTAAGTGTAAAAAAATCAGGGTTCATTCACACATATTCATATTATGACATAATCAAGAAGTAGAGGTTTAACCTAGAGAATTGAAATTGGGTTAAGAAGTTCCCTCACAAAAATTCGACAGCCTAACGGCGTCACATTAAAATTCAAAAAATGAGTTTATGAGAGAGAAAATGGTATCTCATCACTTGGACACAAAATTTACATCAATAAGGATATAGAAGAAAATATCCCAGTATAATAAGATGTAAATTAAAAGACATAACAAAAATAAGTCTTTTAAAAAGAGGAGGGTGACTGGTTCCCTTACCGAATTGGGTAACTTCCGAAACACATACCCCATGAAAGAAGGGTCATACAATGAAGATGTAAATACCCATAAATTAAATTATATTACACAAATAATACAGTCATGGGCATAACATACACCACATAAAAGGAAATAGTGGCAAATGTAGCATGAATCTCACAGGAACAAAAAGTGAGATAAAAACTCCTTACCTCGTGGTAATCAATCGAGTCGTATGACCAAAAGATAATAAGAACCAAATGAATCACATAATACCATGAATATCATGATAATAAATATATCAAAAGGCAGTACACAATACACCACATTCAATAAATAAGTAGCGAACAATAGAAATCTCACAAAATTAAAAGTGAGATAAGAAATCCCTTATGAAAATTTGGCAGCCTAACGGCGCCACTTAAAAATTCCAAAAATGGATTGATGAGATCATATAGGGTCTCTCACCATATGAACATAAAAATTACAGTTATAGTAATATAAAATAACATCCCCCAACATAATAAATAGGATCTTAAAAGTAATGACATAAAAGAGAGTACTTAAAAATAAAGAGAGAGGTAGGATCCCTTACCTCAAGTCCGACTTGTCTTGTTCGTTTATTTGTATTCCTGAATAATAAACTTTCGTAAATTTATAATTTCTTAAGGACCTCCTTTAAAGTTTATTATTCAATTCATATCACGTATTATAATTTTATAATAATTAGTTAATTATGTGAGTTTGTATTAGACGTTTTTGTCGATGTTTGGTATATGAGTCAAAAATGAACTTGTTTGAAAATAATTGTCCATGTAGTTATAAGTAAACAATCTCCATAATAGTATTAATGATTTAAATATCATATATATCCAGTATATATTCATTTTTTACTATTACATAACATTTTGAGATAAAAAATGAAATGCACCATTCATGGAGACGGTAGGCTGTACGTACTCATGAACGCTACTTTCATTTCTTTGTCATACTAATGGAATTAAAACTAAATGAGATATATATATATTATAATTACAGAATAATATTCATAATTTATATGTAATATATATAATATATATCCATTATATATATGTACTTATAATAGTACATAACATTTGAAGATAAGAAATGAAATGTATCATTCATAGAGATGGTAAGCCGTACGTACGCATGAACGCTATTTTCATTTCTATTTCATACTTTAATGGAATTAAAACATAATGATACATAGTTATATTATAATTAAAGTATAATGTAATATATAATATCATTAACTCCATCCTTTATACATCCCACATATGGCATTAACGATTCAAATCACTTTGAGGGGGCGGTAGTCCGCACTTCCTAAAATGAAATTTCTGCGTTTACCCATTATAGAAACCATAAAGGTATGGAATAAATGAAAAATAAAGAAGTATAAGTAAAACATAAACATAATATATATATCATATATAAATACAATGACATCTTAATGGCCACCATGAGAGGTGTTAAAAGAAGATTGAACAATCATCGTTTCGTGAGGCAGTAATTCTCCACCCACAGAAACAGTATGTTATTTAACCATTAGATGGAGGTGTGTGTAAGTTTAGCTTGAATACTTATCATAACAACATACAAGTATATTTAATATACTGGTTTTGTCACAAAATAAATGAATAAAAAGATTTTATGGGGTTGGAGAAGCAAAATAAAACAAAAGAACATAAGAGAAGACGTTACCTTTAAATCGGGTAACTCTTTTTGATTTGAGCCCAAAGGCTTGTTTGGAAATACTTCTTCCCAAAGTGAGGCTTCGAGGAGTAAAATAGGGATGTGTAGAGATAATATGAGTAGATTTTGGACGAGATAATGGCTTGATAGGTGTGGTTAATGGGGTAGAGGTGGGGGCCTTTTATAAGAGGGAGGAGGGTCACTTTTGGAAAGTCTTGGGAAGTTACTTTATTATAAAATGTGTTTTGGATTTTAAAGGTCCCACAATGATATATTTCTAGTATAAGATGATAAGGGTTCTAAATCCACCCATCCAATAGGTTTTATACAAGTGTAAGTCTTTGATTTTCCCTTATCTTTTCATTTTATTTAAATCATTCATTAATGAGGTAATCACTGCATCATCATGGTGTCATATATAAATTTATTTATTTAATGTCTAAAAATTATAAAAAAATACCATTATGTAGGAAATATTTTTATCTTTACAATGACTATTTATAGTCTAAGATATCATTTATGTAGACAAAATTAAAATTGTTTTACTTAGGTGTTACATACTTTTGTTATATTTTCCTTTCTTTAAAAAAATAAAATGATAAAATGTCACTATCACCCAAAAGTAATTCCATGGGATCCCTATATTGGAACAAGGCATCCCATGGTCGGACATGATACAACCAATAGCATTAGGACACATGTTGGGGTCATTTTATATAATTATGATATTATTTTATTACCCTTAACTACCTGATTACTAATTAATCACGATAATTAAAGATAATTATTGTCATTACTATTCATAATGTGAAAAAACAAAAGAGTCTTAATTACATAATTTGGACCTTATGATTCCAAATATGAAATCCATTCTCCCAAATTCCAAACATAGAAATTTGAGTAATTAATTTAAAAATAATTCCTGTTGTCAGAACCAAAGACGGGTTTTTAAGAAGTAAAATCTATCAAATGATTGATTTGTTTTTACATATAATTTAAAAGTGAAATTACATCCAATGACCGGAATTGTATTAAATGATAAAAACATAATTAAATTACACCTTAAAACCAATTAAAATAACAATATAACTATATAAATAAATTGGATGAAAATACAGTTTTGAATTAAAATGCAGTATTTTTTACTATTCATTAAAAATGAACATTTGTCAGAAAAATACCAAAAATTCACCCTGAGCTATATTTTATATTCCAAATTCAAAAATTATATCAATTTTAAAAAATTAAAAACATATAAGTTGCATTAATTAATTTTATAATCAATTCCCGTTGTCAAAACAAATAGCGTGTTTTTAAGAAACAATATCTATTAAAAGATTGACACTTGTTTATGTCCAATTTCAAAGTGAAATTAATTCAAATGACCACCATTGGATTAAATGGTAAAAATATATTTTAATTAAACTTTAAAACCAATTAAAAAGATAATCTAACAATATAAATAAATTAGATAAAAAGGAGGTTTTGAATTAAAATACAGCATTTTCCACTAAAAATGATCTTTATCAGAAAATAACAAAAATTTACACAAAGTAAATTTTGATGTCTTGATTCTAAAGAAGGATTTTATTTTTGTCAAATATAACATATAAAAGTGACAAAAAGTAGATTTAAAAATGGTTCACCATCAAAAGGCGGTTAATCGGCCTTTTAAAGAATATTAGAATATTTATTCTTAAAATTGGATTCATTTGCATTTTAAGCCTCTAACATTTATTGAATAATGTAAAAACATTTAACAAACATATATAATCATATTTTAGTTAGTTCTGTTCATTCCCTCTATTCCAACAACTAGACGTTATCTACCATTTAAAATAATATTATTATATTATTAGTGTGCAACGTAAGATTTCAAAGAAACTCGTTGTTACGTATTGGGTATGCTATCGAACATAGAATCTCCTTTAAAGTAATATTAATATTTTATTCACAAATATTAATAAATATAAAAATGTAATATTCTTTATTTATCTGGGATGTTACATCCTTCCCCCCTTTTGGGAATTGCGTCCTCGCAATTTTAAAATTGGGCTCGGAAACTTCATTGAAAGCCCCACATCGAAAAAGGAGTCAATAAAACTATCCATTTAAAAGAAAGAAAGAGAAGTACAAAGGTCACCCAAGATAGCAGATACTAGGGTTCCATAAAAACATGGATATGGAGGAGAAAATAAATAGTCAAGTTCTGATGGAGAGTAATATAAAACATGTCTAGGAGAAAGTTAACCACCAGAAAATCACAAATTTGTGATGGGTTAAACGGTATTTGATTCCCCAGTAGAAAAAGTTAACAGACAATGTTTTTGTTTTACGTTAATTTTTATTAAGGAATTTATTTTATGAGCTTAACTAAAACATAATGAAACATACTTACTTGTCATGTATACTTTCAACTTTTACTATATTTCTAACACAAACTCATATTTTATCCAAACGATGAGTATCTGGGATGACTTGTTCACATTAAGAGCGCTAAAATCAACTTCTAGAGAATCACCAAATCCACAAAAGAGAACTATATATTTCCCATGTCTTTAGACCTTAACTAAAACCAAAATTGTTAGTACAAGATCAGATAATCCCCAAAAGTATAATCCTTTGTAAAAAGAAAAGTTACTCTTAATCTCCAAAATTTGTTAAACATTACCCAAAGTTCAACAAAGACCATTCGATAAACAATTGTCCATAAAATTCTTTAAAGTAATCAAACTAATATTGAAACCCAAATATTCTAAGGATTTAATCACATAGTATTCCAAGATAAATCTTAACATTTATCTCTAAATAACATCAGTTTCTCTTAAAATATCATATTGGAAAGTAATTAACCTAATCACATATCCTCCATGAGAGGTTAATCATTTCAATAGATAACCCAAAATAAACTTATTCCTGATTCATAAGATCATATAACTAAAAATAATTTTTCATACTAACCAGGGACTTCACGTAGTCCAGTGGTAAGCGATAAATTCCAGTCGCACTTTGGTCGTGGGTTTGATTCCCGCAGCTTTGTCTGACGCGACGAGTTGTCACATGGTCTGTGTGTTGTCTTTTCTCCAAAACTATATAATTCTTAAAACATTCCCTAAAAAGTGATAAAATCTTCAAAAATAACCATAACATAATTTAACCTCAAGTTTATCTCATGCCTTTAATTTTCCATCATAACATATAGTAACCCATAATTACCTCAAAAGTAAGTATCATATAAATATTAATGGTTACCTTTATAATTATTACCTGAACTTCCACATCGATTTGGTTCTCTCATACATGATGCATTAGAGAACTCACCAAGGTTCAAGTGGTTAATCATGACTCCTTATAGTTGGTTTAGAATAATCATGAGATTTCTCATTGAATCCCCCATTTCATCCAGTCTCTTAATCAGAGAACCACCACAGTTTCCTTCAAACCCATTGTCACTTCGGTGCCTGCTAGATCCATCCATTTACTAAAACCAAAAATGTTAGTGTGATTATATCAACAAAATCATCATGTACTAATGAGGAAGATAAACACTAAGATATACTTACCCAAGTTATCTCAAACTCATTCCAACTTTCAAAAATAACAATAACTCCATCTAATATACTAACCATTGTGGTTATACACAACTTGTCACTTATGCTTAATGAATACCCTAACCTCTAAAGTTATCTGAACCGACCTCTGGTACCAACTATAAGGACTTGATCTTAAAACATTACATAATCTTGAATTAAATGAATAATTCACATTGAGGATCTTTTCAGGTTTAGAGTTTTAGATAATTAGGACATAACTATTATATCTCAAAATATTAACAAGTAGACACTACTACTATAACCGATTTTTCACAATAATAAAAAAATCCTTAAATAAAACAAGAGTCCTTTTCTTGATATAAATCTTCTTGAATACTTCCTTTCTCTTACCCTTCCTTATAACCTGTAAAAAACATTTCAAAAACTTGGGATGAGCATAAAAAGCTCAGTAAGGGTTATAACATAATGAAAGGAAACATTAACCTGCCAATAAATACAAATAAATGAAACCATAACTTTCAATCATAACATAACTTCTGAAATCATAATATTTATGTATAACTCATAGAAATCATAAGACATAAAGGTAACGTGAGGCATTCATAACATTCTTACATAGGGACCAACCCTCATGGTTACGTTTGGAATACCCATCACAATATATTCCCTAAATATCTTCGGAGAAACCTTAGCATTTAACTCCTTCACATTACCCAATGCATTGGAGAGATATCACGGGCTCACCCGCCCTTAGTTTATCACGGAACCACCCGTATTCATAAACAATTCCCAAGAACCATAACATAATCATATCACATAAAACATGCATAAAGGAAACATAACATTTCCACATTTCAATCACAAGATATCAATACAACACATTGATATAATTAAGACATTATCAAAACCATTTTCAATACCAAAATACATAAAAGAGTATATGGTATTTATTTTCCTTTTAAAAACATTAAGGCTTATTAAGGAAGCCAAAGATCAAATAATACTTGTGGCGGCGGAAAGGTCGTTGTCACCGCGTACGTTAAAAAAAGAAACGCTCCTTTTTGTCATTTAGTAAAACGCTTCGTAGAGGAAAGATTCCCTTCAAATGAAATGAAAAGTAAAAAAGGGTTTGATACGCCGTATAAAAGAAAGTTGTGTATAAAAAAAAAATATGCCTCAATGAAAGTATATTGAGATGAAGTCTCTTACAAAGACGGTATCCTTAGATTAACGATAAATCAATTATGTAATTATGTGTGACAAATATAAATACACACAATATAAGTGGATATTAATTGTAAAACAATCAGGGTTCATTCATACATATTCATATTATGACATAATCAAGAAGTAGAGGTTTAACCCAGAGAATTGAAATTGGGTTAAGAAGTTCCCTTACAAAAATTCGACAGCCTAACAGCGTCACATTAAAATTTAGAAAATGAGTTGATGAGAGAGAAAATGGCATGTCATCACTTGGACATAAAATTTACATCAATAAGGATATAAAATAACATATCCCATCATAATAATATGTAAATTAAAATACATAACAAAAAGAAGTCTTTTAAAACGAGGAGGGGGAAAGGTTCCCTTACCGAATTGGGTAACTTCTGAAACGTATACCTCATGAAAGAAGGGTCATACAATAAAGATGTAAATACCCATAAATTAAATTATATTACATAAAAAATACAGTCATGGGCAGAACATACACCACACAAAAGGAAATAGTGGCAAATGTAGCATGAATCTCACGGGAACAGAAAGTGAGATAAAAACTCCTTACCTCGTGGTAATCAATCGAGTCGTATGACCAAAAGATAATAAGAAAAAAATGAATCACAAAATACCATGAATAGAATGATAATATATATATATCAAAAGGCATTACACAATACACCACATGCAATAAATAAGTGACGAATAATAGAAATCTCATGGAATTAAAAGTGAGATAAGAAATCCATTACGAAAATTCGGCAGCCTAACGACGCCACTTAGAAATTACAAAAATGTATTGATGAGATCAAATAGGGTCTCTCATCATATGAACATAAAAAGTACAATAATAGGAATATAAAAGAACATCCCCCAACATAATAAAGAGGAGCTTAAAAGGAATGACATAAAAGAGAGTACTTAAAAAGAAAGAGAGAGGTGAGATCCCTTACCTCAAGTCCGACTTGTCTTGTTCGTTTCTTTATATTTTTGAATAATAAACTTTGGTCAATTTATAATTGCTTAAGGAACTCCTTTAAAGTTTATTATTCAATTCATATCACATATTATAATGTTATAATAATTATTTAATTATGTGAGTTCATATTAGACATTTTTGTCGATGTTCAGTATATGAGTCAAAAATGAACTTGTTTGAAAAGAATTGTCCATGTAGTTATAAGTACACCATCTCCAGAATATTATTAATGATTTAAATATCATATATATTCAATATATATTCATTTTATACTATTATATAACATTTTGAGATAAAAAATGAAATGCATCGTTCATGGAGACGGTAGGTCGTACGTACGCATGAACGCTACTTTCATTTCTTTGTCATATTAATGGAATTAAAAATAAATGAGATATATATATATTATAATTACATAATTATATTCATCATTTAGATGTAATATATATCATATATATCCATTATATATATGTACTTATAATAGTACATAATATTTGGAGATAAGAAATGAAATGTACCGTTCATGGAGACGGTAGGTCGTACGTACGCATGAACGCTACTTTCATTTCTATTTCATACTTTAATGGAATGAAAACATAATGATACATAGGTATATTATAATTACAGTATAATATCATATATAATATCATTAACTCCATCCTTTATACATCCCACATATGGCATTAACAATTCAAATCACTTTGAGGGGGCGGTAGTCTGCACTTCCTAAAATGAAATTTTCGCGTTTACCCATTATGAAAACCATAAAGGTATGACATAAATGAAAAATACAGAAGCATAAGGAAAACATAAACATAATATATATATCATATATAAATACAGTGACATCTTAATGGCCACCATGAGAGGTGTTAAAAGAAGATTGGACAATCATGGTTTCGTGAGGCAGTAATTCGTCACCCACAGAAATAGTATGTTCTTTAACCATTAGATGGAGGTGTGTGTAAGTGTAGCTCAAATCCTTCTCATAAAAACATCCTAGTATATTGAAGATACTGATGTTGTTACAAAAGAAGGGAATAAAAAGAGTTTAGGGGGTTGGAGAAGCAAAATAAAACAAAAGAACATAAGAGAAGACATTGCCTTTAAATCGGGTAACTCTTTTTGATTTGAGCCAAAAGGCTTCCTTGGAAATACTTCTGGCCAAAGTGAGGCTTTTAGGAGTAAGAGAGGGATGTAGAGAGAAAATATGAGCAGAGGTTGGACGAGCCAAGGGCTTGATAGGTGTGGGTAATGGGGTAGAGGTGGGGGCCTTTTATAAGAGGGAGGATGGTCACTTTTGGAAAGTCTTGGGAAAGTTACTTTATTATAAATTGAGTTTCGAATTTTAAAGGTCCCACAATGATATATTTCGAGGATAAGGTGATAAGGATTCAAAATCCACTCATCCAATAGGTTTTAGACAAGTGTAAGTCTTTGATTTTACCTTATCTTTTCATTTTATTTAAATCGTTCATTAATGAGGTAATCACTGCATCATCATGGTGTCATAAATAAATTTATTTATTTAATGTCTAAAAATTATAAAAAAAATATCATGATGTAGGTAATCTTTTTATATTTCTAATGACTATCTATAGTCTAAGAGATCATTTATGTAGACAAAATTAAAATTGTTTTACTTAGGTGTTACATACTTTTGTTATATTTTCCTTTCTTTAAAAAAATAAAATCATAAAATGTCACTATCACCCATAAGTGATTCCATGGGGTCCCTAAGTTGGCACAAGGCATCACATGGTTGGTCATGACACAACCAATAGCATTGGGACACATGTTGGGGTCATTTTATATTATTATGATATTATTTTATTATCCTTAACTACCCGATTACTAATTAATCACGATAATTAAAGATAATTACCGTCGTTACTATTCATAATGTCCAAAAACAGGAGTCTTAATTACATAATTTGGACCTTCTGATTCAAAATATAAAATCCATTCTACCAAATTCCAAACACAAAAATTGCAATAATTAATTTAAAAATAATTCTCGTTGTCAGAACTAAAGACGGGTTTTTAAGAAGTAAAATCTATCAAAAGATTGATTTGTTTTTACATTCAATTTAAAAGTGAAATTACATCGAATGAACAAAATTGCATTAAATGATAAAAACATAATTAAATTACACCTTAAAACTAATTAAAATGACAATCTAACTATATAAATAAATTGGATGAAAAGTCAGTTTTGAATTAAAATGCAGTATTTTTCACTATTCATTAAAAATGAACATATGTCAGAAAAATACCAAAAATTCACCCTAAGCTATATTTGATATTCCAAATTCAAAAATGATATCAATTTTACCAAATTCAAAACATAGAAGTTGCATTAATTAATTTTATAATCAATTCCCGCTGTCAAAACAACTAGCGTCTTTTTAAGAAATAATATCTATTAAAAGATTGACACTTGTTTATGTCCAATTTCAAAGTGAAATTAAGTTAAATGATCACCATTGGATTAAATGGTAAAAATATATTTTAATTACACTTTAAAACCAATTAAAAAGATAATCTAACAATATAAATAAATTAGATTAAAAGGAGGTTTTGAATTAAAATACATCATTTTCCACTTAAAATGATCTTTATCGGAAAATAACAAAAATTTACACAAAGTAAATTTTGATGTCTTGATTCTAAAGAATGATTTTATTTTGTTAAATATAACATATAAAAATGACAAAAATTAGATTTAAAAAGGGTTCGTCGTCAAAAGGCGGTTAATTGGCCTTTTAAAAAATATTAGAATATTTATTCTTAAAATTGGATTCATTTGCATTTTAACCCTCTAACATTTATTGAATAATGTAAAAACATTTAACAAACATATATAATCATATTTTAGTTAGTTCTGTTCATTCCCGCTATTCCAACGGCTAGACGTTATCTACCATTTAAAATAATATTATTATATTATTAGTGTGCAACGTAAGATTTCAAAGAAACTCGTTGTTGCGTATTGGGTACGTCATCGAACATAGAATCTCCTTTAAAGTAATATTAATATTTTATTCACAAATATTAATAAATATGAAAATGTAATATTCTTTATTTACATGGGATGTTACACAATGTGTCTTTCATTTGATGAATTTTTCAACGTCAAATTTAGTTTTTTAAATGCATTTAATGTAAAATTATCTTATAAATTGGATAATTATAATGTTTTGTTCATGTTTGTGTTCAAATATATTAAAATATTTTAATTTCCTATTTTTTATTTAATATTTTTAGTTAGTTAAAAAAATTCATTATTTGAATTTTTAATTTTGAATTTCTTATTTAATGTTAATTTTAACTTAGTAGTTTATTCTTGGTGTTTAGTAAATTTCATATGTTGATATTTATGTTTCTTATTTTTTTCTTAATTGATTTTTATTTTAAATTCCAATTCTTTCATTAAATTTTTTTTATTTAATTTGAAATGTTAATTTACTATGCTAATTTCTTTTTCTTGAATTTATTTATTTTAAAGTCCTATAATTCTTATTTTTTAAGAGGCATCTGTTAGATAATTTAGGGTAACACGTAATATAAATTTCTGATATCATTTGAAGAATCAGGTCTCGAGATGGTACCTCCAGTCGAAGCTTACTTCTGAAAGGGAGATCTCGCTGCCGAGAAGGGAACCCAAAGAAAAAGAAAATTCAATCATCGAACCAGCATGTTGCCAAACTTGGAAAATGGGGTTCGATGGATTCTGGAATACTGATGCAGACAACCGAGATAGATCTAGATGCAGGAAGACGATGAAAAGCATTTGATTTCGTTCCTGCCTGAGGTTCTTTTGGGATGAATCTGAGCTTGGAAGCTTGGATTGAAGCTGTCTCTATCTGATGTGTACAAATAAATCTTGATCCATCGATGGGGGTATCTTCATGAACTTGGGTCGACCAAAACCGTAGGTTGGATATAGCTGAGTCATAAAGATCGAACAGAGCGATGCCAACCGAGTTCAGCTAAAGGATATCTAAGCGAGGGTCGAGCATGGGATGATGAACCTTGTGAATGAGGACGACCCATGTGTGAATATATCACATCATATCTGCACTCTTTCTACTCGAATTTTGATGTCCAGCATTGAAACATGGACTGCAGAGTCATATTTGGTATTTTCAAAACCAAGATGACCTGCGCCTGAAGAGGGTGACCATCTGATCTGCATTCGGGATTGTGTCGGCATATGATGTTTGAAATTATTGACGTGATTTGGTTTGGATGTGTTTTCTTGTTGGATTCTGTTTGCAGGTTCGGAGGGGAACTTTCAGCGCTTGATCACACCGGTTGTGGGGTTGTTAAACCATGCACTGTAGGTGCTTGATGAAATGACTTTGTTAAATGGTAACCATGATCTCTGCTTTGATCATTGTCACAGGCTTGTCTCTTTGCTTGGTCAATTCTGTTCTAAGTCAAAGGATTGCCACTTTTATTTTTCCATCTTGTTTTAACCAAGGATCAACAGGTTCTTTTGTGTTCAAGAAAAAACCTGTTTGAGTTTTATGAGCTTCATCCAGAAGAAGTCAAATATAAGAGTAATGATGATGACAACATATGGAGTAGGAATCTATGAAATTAAATGTTTGACACATGTATTTTAAGAGTATCTCTTGCAATCAAGGTTAATTCTAAAAAAAAATATGCAGACTAGATGTGGGAATTGGTATGAGATGAGTTTGGTGGGAAATTCAAGTATCATGTGCTAGTGATGAAATATAGTGACAAATGTCATGTGGTTGTTGGTGGAACAACCATCTGACTAAGTGAGTGGAAGAAATAAAAATGTAATAAATTTTACTGAAGTGAGGACACCGTCATATATTTGATGCATGCATTTGGGGATGGGGGATAACTGTTCTTCTGAGCCAAGAGCATGTGATATTTTTTGGGAGCATGAGCAGAAGCTTCATCAAATGAGAGAGACGGAGCTGAAGCAAAGAGGGACTGACTTCAACTCCACAAATGAGATTTTCTCCCTCATCTTTTTATTTACTTATTTTTCAATTTTATGTGCTCATGTTTTTTCATCTGTAAAAACATGCATTGTACTTAATTGATCTAGGAAAAATTTATTGTTGAAGCTTACATTAACTTCTCATTCTTGATTTCTTCCTTCTCAACTGTAACTCATTTGTTTGATCATGTATCTTGATGAAGTATGGGACATTTCAAGGGAGTAGTCACAATTCTTGAGGGGAATTATGATACTTCAATCCATTCAGTTTGTAGAATAAAATTCATTTCTTGAATATATTTTTTTATAAAAGGATCCTCGAAATATGTTCACTTAGTTTCACTCTTTCGATTGTTAGTTTCATTCTCTGTTTGTTGTAGTTTAGGGAATAAAATAATCCCTTGGAACATATTACCAGCCTTCCATATGGATAGACCATGATTTCCGCCATCTTGTTGTGTGTTGAAGTTTATAAATTATAATTTGACCCCCAGATCAATGACCGCGCCAAGATCAAATTTTGATGTCGTTGTCGAAGAAGTCTATGCCTGAAGTGTTTTGCAGTAAAAATAAAAATAAAAAATCAAATAAACAATTTTTTTTAAAAAAATATACTATTGAATATGTTGTTAGTTTTAACTTTTAAATCCAACTTCAATCCTGTGTGTGTTTGAGCATTAAAGCCTTACCGAAAACTTGTTTTGTGATAATGTTGATGATTTTGGAAAACATGATGTTTCTATGGTAAAATGGATCAATATAGGGATTGAAGATATAAAAATAAAATATACTATTTATATTGTGGAAATTATGGGCACACTGCCTGACAATATATCTATAACTGACCATGACAAGCAGATCGACTTTCAGGAAACCAACGTTTTTATGAACATGAAACCTATGATCAATCAGTTGTGCAAGAAATGTTGTATAAAATGCTTGATAAATTTTATGAAATGGAAGAAGCCAATAAAATGTTAATTAAAATATTATAATCTAATTCATGGATGTTCCAAGAACAATTTAGAGAACAAGATAAATTTAATATGTATCAGTAAGAAAAATGAACTACTGGAAAAAGATAATGTATGTATAATGCGATGTCAGACTAAAATTAATGAGAATCTCGAGGATCCAAAAGCATTTGTATTTGATGAAAAAGAAAATAATAACATAACTAATTCTATGAATGTTGAAACAATTCTAATGATTATGTATTGAACTTAAAGGTAATTGAGTTGGAAAATATTGAGAAACAACTGGAGGAACTTAAAGAGGAATGCCCATTCTTTACATGATTCCTAAATTTGAAAAGACATAATGAAATAAGATTTTTGAGAATTTGATTTCTTGGGTTGAGGAGGAACTCAGAAGTGAGAACCTAAATGTTAAAAACTAGTCACCCTAGTTTCCTGAAATTTTGAGTAATGAATCTGAACTTGAAATTGAGAACATGTGGAGGAGAATAAAAAATTTGAAATCACTAACTTGGATAATATATAAATTTTTGTTAATAGGGATCTTTCTCATTTTGAATGTGTGAACCCAACAATATTTGAAATAAATCTTTTCGTAGGATGAAGGAATGTTCTTTTAACAAAGGTTAATTGATGAACATAAACTTCCTTATTCCCACATTTACCATCTCTCTCAATCATTGTTTAATAAAATTGAATCTAGTGTTGACTAAATTGAGGAAAATTGTTTAATTCTGAATTTACTCAAATATGATTTTCTTGGAGATGAATTGAACATTTCTCCCCTATAAATGAATTGGAACACTCAATGGACCTTTTTTGAGGGGATGACCTCACCGAATTAGATCTTCAAGGAAAGGTTCAATACACACTGGATGGTCTAAAAATGATTTTTTGAAAGAAGTAGTTGATGATTCCCTATTTTCAAATGCGGAACATTTGGAAGAGATTTATAATATGGCGAATCTTATGTTAGTGGATGATCAAAAAATCACATTCCCAATTTTTCACATGATTCCCCAACTGGGTTGGGTTCTGTTTTTCATTTTGGAGATGAGAGTGGTTGGGATGAAAAATCTTTTTGGATTGTTAATTCAAAAACTACTCAAAACACTTTTGAAAAACCACTTCCCAAATATTTATGTAAAAACTCAACCCCTTGAGAATCTATTTTTTTTAAAAAATAATGTTCATTTTGATTGTGAAAACTGTGAGGATAATTTCACACCTCTAGGAGTACCTGTTGTACTGATGTACCTTCACAAAAATTCTAAATTTTTTCAAGTTTGATTCAATTCCGTAAGTGGAAAACATACATACCAAGAGTTATTCAAATGATATATTTTTTCTAATGATGAGCTTAATAGTTTCTTGGTAGAGCTTGAGGGAGCTCATTTCATAACACCTTAACCTAAAAGTATTGAAATCATTAAGGAATATCACTTGGGTGGTGATCCTTCTGCTCAATTTAGTTGACTTCTTTGAAAAGTAATTAAATTATTAGGGGTGCCTCTTAGTTTTTTTTTCAGTTTTCAAGAATGTTCATTTTGTTTTTAGATGTTTTGGTGCCCACTAATATCAATTATTTATAAAAATAAACTAGGTGAAACACATGTGGTGATTTATGGATAGAAAGATACATCTACCTAGTGACTATAGTTAGTTTCTAGGAAAGTATTCATGGGGAATATAAATCTAGCGTTTCATGGGATACAACCCATTATTAAATAATTTTTTATTTGTTTGTTTTATTTTAGAAATAAAAATTAATCATCAACCTGGTTAGTATAATATCATAGTTTGATCCTGCTTTTTTTCATAGTTCTTACAATCACACTATCAACTTTTTTGGTCTCATGTTTTTAATTTTCAATGTATGGGCTTAATTTTTTTCCTTTTTACGGTACCTTCATGGAAGAGACTTAGTGTTTTCTAACACAATAAGGGATTGTGCTAATTGATCTGAACTATGAGTAAATAAAGAGAAAATTTTTAGGGGACTTAATTTTTTTATGTTCTATGAATATATAAAATTTTTAATCTATTTCATGCTTCCATGAAATTTTTATATTGAATTCTTCCCTTTCTTGCTAATTAAGTTTGGGAGAATTTTTTTCTGTCTCAAACTTATTTAGTAATTCTTCATGAAAATGATGGGTGTCAAGATTTATTTAATTTTATTTGTTGAAAATTATTTTGAAAACAAATTGAAACCTTACTTTTCTCCCTTTAAATTACCTCTGGACTAAACACTTTATTTAAAGTGAAATCACTTTTAATCATTCTATAATTTTGATATATTTAAAAAGAAATTGTTTTATGTTATAAGAAAATTCATGTATATTATAGAATATATTTTTTGAAAAGTGCTGGAACTTGTGGTGAATGCAATTTGAATTTCATTGTGACCTTCAACTTTTCATAAAACAACTAAATAAAAAATATATTTTGTTCAAAAATGTATAATTGTTTTCTTTCACCTTATGGTTCAACAATGGGGACATTGTTGTATTTTATGTATGGGGGAGTGGGCCTTCTTAAATGAGTTAAACCATGCTTTAATGTAACAACCATTGGAATCCCTTTAAAATTTTCAAAGTTTTATGTTCTTAAGCTTCAATTAATCATTTTTGGTGATTCAAAAATTTTATGATGTTTGAATGATGTGAGGAAGTTAATTATATAATATCCCATGGATTGAATTGAGTTTACTATTTTTATTTCCATCTTGAATGAAGTTATATATTTCTAAAAGACTTGATGAATGTTATGTAATGTCCCGGATCTGAGTGCCACTCAACGGGTGCCCCGAACCCGGTTGATCATATGACCTCAAGCGCATTTCCCTAAATGCCAGAGGCTGCTGACTAGCAGTGAGGGCCCAAGTTTGATAGTGGGGAAACTATGTCCTCATTTGTCAAAGTGCAGCACAGTGGAATAAAATATATAAACATACAACAGCGGAAGCAGTAAACAATATTCAACTGAAATGAACGACTGAAGTAAAAGAGAACCAGCAATCATATATAAAAAGATGCAGCATGTCACTAATTCTCTGAAAACAGCCAGAACAGGATACACTACAATACAATACAATATAATACAAAGTACAAGGTACAACCAAACAAAACAAAGCAGAGTAAACAAAACACAGCAGCATCACGAGCCTAAGCTCGGTCCCATGCTCTCATACTCCTCTGCTACAATCAAGTACCTGTATAGGGACCCTTTCCCTTATCCATACCTGTAGAAATGTAATCTGTTAGGGGATGAAGACATGACCCCAAACAGGGTGTGAGAAATAAATCCCAGTAGGCACCCACCAAAGGCCTGTGCCCAACTGTCAGTGAAAATGTGCCACAACAGTGTGCAATATTAAAATGCAGTAAACTAGTAAGTACTCAAGGTAATTATCATTACCATTTTTTCATTTCCATTTTAATATTCTTTTACCAATTCAATATAATTAAATTCTGAGCTAATCAGAACCATTCCCTCAGGCTAAACAAAACTCCACCCTCAGGATATTGTAACCATGCCCTCAGGCTAATACAGTCATGCCCTCAGGCTAAATATCACCATGCCCTCAGGCTAATATAGCCACGCCATCAGGCTAAATATCACCACGCCCTCAGGCTAAATATCACCTTTCCCTTAGGCTAATATAACCACCTTGCCCTCAGGCTAATATAACCACGCCCTCATGCTAAATATCACCACGCCCTCAGGCTAAATATCACCATACCCTCAGGCTTAAAAGAACACTGCACTCAGGTGCAAGTAACCGAGCTGATCCCAATAGATAAGCAAGCAATTATCTAAAATTCCTCTCAAGGAAATTTAAAACATTCTAAATTTTATGGTATACCCTCGGGTAACCTGGCCAAACGGCTAAATAGAGGAACACACCCCCGGGGTGGTCCTGGATCCAAGCAGTGATCTCAAATAGCAGTTATACATATTCATTAAACTACCTATGCAATTATAGGTATTTAATTACGCAAGGACTCAGCTATAAGACACCCCCATCATGGGCGCGTATCACAGTGGTACACAAAACAAACATCAATTAGAATTTAAACACCAGACGACCTACCTCGATTGGCTCTGATCGGTATACGTGAATGACACCTCCTGAATCATCCAAGAACGACATAGATCTGGGATAAAATAATTCCCGTTCAAATGCAAATAACTTCCCTTAGAGGACGAATTGGTAAGAACAGTGCACGGAGAAGGGAGAACTCACCCGTGCGGTTCCAACGTGATTTACAGAAGCGGAAACGGATTCTAGGTGCACAGTTAGCTGATCTCTAAAGCTCCGACCGTCCTCCCGAGCTGCAATGATGTTCTAAGCTTCCTCTATGAACAGAGGAGGCTACTGCCCATTTTAAGTGAAAAAAATAAACTACATGGCGTGTACTCTTAAGTACACGACGTGTACTTTTCTCATTTAACCGTTCCTCTGGCGGCTACTTTTTCCACTGCCGAACTGTTCATCTGTCGACATGAGTACACGGAGTGTATTTTCAAATACACGGCGTGTACTGTTGCTCAGCTGGAAGCTACTTCCACCACCTTACTATCCACCTGCCGATTGACTATACGATGTTTAAATACTCACTACACGGCGTGTAGTCGGTTTTTACACCTTTCATCACCGACAGGGCTATACGCCCTATGTACTCATCGCACACGGACAAAGTACACGACGTGTGGAAAAGTACATGGCGTGTAACCACAAAATTTGTGATTTTTCCCCATTTTCCTTATTTTATCAAAAACACTTAAGGAAAAAAGGAAAATAAGAAACTCGTACCACAAGAATAAGAATCGGGTTCTTACAAACTTCCCCCCTTAAAGCAATTCATCCCTGAATTTCACTTCCAAGGGTGGCGATGATAAAGCTCAGAACAACTCTGGCCACTGAGCACGTACATCAGTCTCCCGCTCCTAGGTTTCGTCCTGCACTCAGCCATGCTGCAATAACACCCGTACGAGAGGAACTGACCGACCTCGGAGAACCTTCACGCTCCTATCAACAATATGATTCGGATGCTCCTCGAAGGACACATCGATCTGAAGCTCAACCTACTCAGGCTGAAAGGTGTGAGACAGGTCTGAATGACAACGACGCAGCTGAGATACATGGAAGACGTCATGCATGGCCCGATACCTCTTTGGTAACTACAACCGATAGACAACCATCCCGACTCTCTCCATAATCTCAAATGGCCCCACATACCTCGGTGAAAGTTTACCCTGTCTCCTGATTCGCTTGTGTCCTAACCTCGGTGAAACACGTAAGAAAACCTAATCCCCGAAAATGAACTCCAAGGGTCGTCTACGACGATCAACATAAGATTTCTGATGAGACTGCGTAGTATCCATTTGCTTCTATATCAACTGGACCTGCTCTGATGTCTCCTGCACAAGGCATGTTCCCAACAAAGCTGCCTCACCTGCCTCTAACCAGCACAAGGGTGATCGACATGACCTACCATATAAAGCCTCATAAGGTGCCATCTCGATAGTTGCTTGAAAACTATTATTATAGGCAAACTTGACTAGAGGTATATGCTTCTCCCAAGATCCCCCGAAGTCTAGGACACATGCGCGCAACATGTCCTCAAGCACCTGTATCGTATGCTCTGACTGGATATCGGTCTGAGGATGGTAAGCTGTGCTCAGAAGCACCTGTGTACCTAGTTACCTCTGAAAACTCTGCCAGAAACGAGACTTAAAATGGGCATCCCTATCTGAAACGATAGAACGAGGGACCCCATGAAGATGTACGACCTCTCGGACATACAAATTCCCAAGCTCGTCAACACCGAATGTCTCTTTGATTGGAAAAAAGTGAGCTACCTTCGTAAGTCTGTCTATAACAACCCACACGACATCACTACCTCGAGGTGACCTCGACAACCCAGTCACAAAATCCATCGTGACATTATCCCATTTCCACTCCAAAATGGGTAACTCCTATAACAGTCCGGCTGGCCTCTGATACTCCGCCTTCACCAGCTGATAGGTGGAACATCTAGTATAAAAACTAGCTACTTCCTGTTTCATAACCGGCCATCAATACTGAAGTCTCAAGTCATGGTACATTTTGGTAACTCCGGGATGAACTGCCCAAGATGAAGCATGAAAATCTCGCATCTGCTCCTCGTGTATATCCCTTGGAACCCATACTCATCCATGGAAACACAATACCTCATCATCGCCTATCGTCCATCCAGGAGGAGGGTCCTCACTTGCCACCGACTCCCGTAGAACGAGGCCTTCTGAATTAGATAGCGGTCTCACCCTCACTCTATCCAGGAGGGTAGAGGTCACAACTAAGGAAGAAAGATAGGTCTGACCCTGACTGTCGTGCACCTCCAAATGCATCTCAGAGAACAAGGACATAAGCTGCCACTCATCACTGGCTTCCTGCACTGCCTGTATCTGAGTCTTCCTACTCAGTGCATCAACAACTGCATTACCCTTACCCGGTGTATAGGCAAGCTCAAAATCGACGGACTGAAGGTATTCAACCCACCTTTGCTGTCTCAAGTTCAAGTCATGCCAAGTAAAAATGTACTTGAGACTTTTGTGGTCGGTGAAAACCACAAAATGCCCTCCCAAGAGATAATGTCTCCAATAGAGCAACTCATAAACAACTGTAGCCAACTCTAGATCATGCGTCGGGTAATTCCTCTCATGTGGCCTCAACTGCCGAGACATGTACACAACTACTCGATTGCCCTACATCAACACTGCTCCCAGCCCAATACTCGATGCATCACAATAAACTATATAGCTCTTCTCTTGCTATGGAAGTATTAGGATTGGTGCTGATGTCAACCTTCCCTTCAGCTCCTGAAAGGATATCTCACAAGATTCCGACCAAACGAACTTCACACCCTTCTTAGTTAACCCCATCAATAGTGCTTCTAAGCGGGAGAAGTCCTGTATAAAGTGCCTGTAGTAACCAGCCAGCCCCAAGAAACTCTGTATCTCAAACACGTTCTTAGGATGCTCCTAGGAAACTACTGCTATCACTTTCTCTAGGTCCACGACAACTCCTACCTCTGATATGATATAAACCAGGAAGTGTATCTTGTCCATCCAAAAGTGGCACTTTGAGAGCCTAGCATATAGACGATGCTCTCTCAGTGTACTCAATACGATATCAAGATGGGTAGCATGGTCGTGTCGAGTGTGAGAGTACACCAAGATGTCGTCCATGAAAACTACCACAAAAGAATCTAGATAAGGGTGGAACACATGATTTATCAGATCCATGAAAACTGCTGGGGCGTTCGTGAGTCCAAACGGCATAACCAAGTACTCATATAGACCATATCTACTCCAAAAAGTTGTAAGCGGTATATCCGATGGTCTAACGCGTAACTGATGATATCCGGATCTCAAATCAATCTTTTAGAACACTCGTGCTCCTCGAAGTTGATCAAAAAGATCATCAATCCTTAGAAAGGGATATCAGTTCTTAACCGTCAACTGGTTCAGCTTCCGATAATCAACACAAAGTCTGAGGGTACCATTTGCCTTCTTCACAAAAACGACAGGAGAACCACAAAGAGAAGTACTGGGTCGGATGAAACCATTTTCTTGTAACTCCTATAACTGTCACTTGAGCTCCTAGAACTTTGGTGTAGCCATCCTATAAGGAGGAATGGACACAGTTGCTGCTCCTGGCACAAAATCAATAGAGAAATCCACCTCTCGCTTCGGAGGTAGACCCAAAAATTCGTCCGAGAAGACATCCCTGAAATGATCAACAACTAGAGGGAAATCCTTCTGATAAGTCCCCTGATCATCCAGATATAAACTCGCAATATGGGCTGTCACACCACCTCGCCCACAATGCTCGAGTCCATCTCAACTCGCATGCACATCCCATTCAACTTTGTATAGAAACTCTCCGCCCTTTGGTGACGTGAAACTCACTATGTGATGATAGAAATCTACAAAGTCTCGGAAGGGTACCAACAAGTCCATCCTGAGAATGACATCATAACTCATGATCTCTAAGACATAGAGGTTCCATAGAAATTGACACCCACCAACCTCTAGGGGGCACTCCTTGCACTGACGCACACCAGCCGTTCTAGTTCCCAACGGAGTGTCTAGCATCATGACATCGGAAGAAGAAGAAACATAGAGCCCAATGATCTCCACAACGGGCACAGATATAAATCTATGTGTAGCACCCGTATCAAAAAGTGCAGAAGATAAAATAGAAGCTACTAGAATAGTACCTCTGATAGTAGAAGGTCCGGGATCCTGCTCCTGTTGGGTCTGTTTCACTACATATGTCTGCCCAGTGCCGCGACCCTGCGACACAACCCGACTACCCTGAGTTGTCCCACACTGCTGCCTCTGAGATCGTGGTGTCTGGCTACCATGTCCATGACCACCACCCCTTCCTGTACGTCCTGACATATCCCATTTTCCTGACTGGTAAGAAGCTGTTGGTCCTACTCCCGTACGTGGAGTTTTCACAGAACCCCTCTCACTAGCCACTGGTACAACCGCCCTGCAATAGCGCTGCTGATGACCCATCTTGCCACAAGCTCGGAACTCCACTGGGTCTCAAGGACACTGAGGTCTCTTGTGACCCTCTCTACCACACACTGGTATCAAATGACCGGGCCACCTGAAGTAATCACTTGGCTAGTACTGCCAGCATGAGAGAAACTCATATATCGCTTCCTCTTCCTGGTAGAAATAGTACCAGAAACTAGTGTCAAACCGCCCTGGCCCACACCACTAGCTTCCCTCAGGTTCCGCTTAGTAATCAGTGCCTGATTCACAATAGCATGCATTTTCAGAAACCTGAAAACATTCACCAGTGCTTGGATGTCATATCAAAGACCATCCTCAAAGCGTTTGGCCCTCAACGTCTCATCACCCACCAGAACGGGTGAAAAATGTTGAAGCTCGGTAAAGTGAGCAGAATAGTCCATCACTGACATGGCACCATGCTGCAGATTCATGAACTCTCAAGCTCGATCTGCCCGCAGCATCTCCGGAAAGAAAAATTCATAGAAGACTACCTGAAAATATTCCCACGCCATGTCTCTGTGATGCTCTGATTGGGTGGTAACATCCCACCACCTATTGGCGGAATCATGCAACATAGATGTAGCAAGCTTGACCCTCCGCCCCGGAGTTATCTCTAGATGCTCAAAAATAGTCTGCACTGAATCCAGCCATGACTTCGCAGCCTGTGGTCCACCATCCCCTGAAAACATAGGCGTATGCTGCTGCTGGAATATACGCGTCAGCTCTGCCATAGATGTGGCAGCCTAAGGTGCTCTCTGGAAGGTCTACATGAACCGAATGAAGCCTTCACGGAACTGCACCTCAGCGCCTGCATCCGGTATAACGGCTGGCGCCGCACCTGGCACTACTGGAGGATCAACTGGTAGCCCATGGCCTACCATCTCCAGAGTATAATCGTTGCCGCTCTCTTGTAAAACAACCGGTGGTCGTCTCGGTGGAATAACTCTACAAGGTCAAAAACATGCCTTAGATTTAAGTTTATCAAATACTGAAAACTAGGGGACCAAAAAGGGAACAAGAGGAAGAAGGCATTCAAGATTTTCAAAACAAGACTACATGACGTGTATATTAACTACACAACGTGTACCTGACTCTTCTTCCCCTGCCCGGGTCCTTATACATGGCTTAGCCACATAGATCTCTTTTGAACAAGACTACACGGCGTGTATAACATCTACATGACCTGTATGTTTTAATTTCCAACTGCCCGTGTCGTTCGTGACACGACCGACTACTTGGATAATACTACACGGCGTGTTACACCCGCACACGGTATGTACACCACTCCGTCTTCCCAGCCACACGGCCAGGTCCACATGGTCTTTCCCCGATCAAGACTAAATGGCATGTCCCATAGGTACACGACGTGTTCAAGAATAGGTAACATCGACCCGTGTTGTTAGTGACACGGCCTGGTACCTGGGTCAGACTACACGGTGTGTTCAAGGTGAAAACAGCGTGTATGTATTAAGGTTTCGCCGTCCATGTTGTTAGTTACACGGGCAGACACCAGGTCTAAACTACACGAAGTGTACAACCGGTACACGACGTGTTTCCCCAATTCATTCCCTACCCTGTGTCCCCGCCCACACGGTTTATGACACGGGAAGAGACTACACGGCGTGTACTGAGGGTACACAGTGTGTACTTAAAAAGTTTTTATTTCTTCTTGAACAGAAGTTTAAACGACGTGTAATCATAGAACTACATGGCGTGTATCCTGGTTTTTTCGAATAGTAAGCCTCCGAAACTACTCCAGAACCCAAAAAAAACACTGAAACAACACCTAAGTTCCAAATTCCAATCCGTGAGGGCCCATACTCCTCGTGAATCAAAGATTGGAATCTTATCTGTGTTATAAATAAGGTAAAAAACCAATGATCCACCAAATTCCGGTCAATGAGGTCCCATACTCCTCAATAACCAAAGTTTGGCGTTCATTCTATCAAGGCCTCACACAAACATACCCTATCAAATGACATGTATTTATCAAAGTAGCTATCACAACAACATGCTTTTCTAGCACAACAACTATCACAACAACTTTCAATTTCTAATGCACCTATATGGCATGGAAGGATGCATGACATGTGATTTCTAGCATGTGCCTAAATGATGCATGAGATGGAATACCCTCATCTCATCAGGTTGCGACTAAAGAGAACCCATTATAAAAATATTAACTGCACACCACAAGTGCGTCACCCAACGGTGAAAATCAAATCAACTGTAAAATTACAAAACCAGTGATAATTGCAATTCGAGGTAAATTGGCTTTTCCCTGTACACGGGTTAGCTACTCCTGGGCACAACTTATTACTAAATACCAATTCCATCCTATCCCTAACTAAGGCTCCAAATAGTAAGTCAAAGAAAAGAACCCCTCTGATACCACTTTGTAACGTCCCGGATCTGAGTGCCACTCAATGGGTGCCCCGAACCCGGTTGGTCACATGACCTCAAGTGCATTTCTCGAAATGTCAGAGGCTGCCGACTAGTAGTGAGGGCCCAGGTCTGATAGTGGGGAAACTATGCCCTCATTTTTCAAAGTGCAGCGCAGTGGAATAAAATATATAAACATATAACAGCAGAAGCAGTAAACAATATTCAACTGAAATGGATGACTGAAGTAAAAGAGAACCAGCAGTCATATATAAAAAGATGCAACATGTCACTAATTCTATGAAAACAGCCAGAACAGGATACACTGCAATACAATACAAAGTACAAGGTACAACCAAACAAAACAAAGCAGAGTAAACAAAACGCAACATCATCGCAAGCCTAAGCTCGGTCTCATGCTCTCCTACTCCTCTGCTACAATCAAGTACCTGTATAGGAACCCTTGCCCTTATCCGTACCTGCAGAAATGTAATTTGTTTGGGGCCTAATACATGACCCCAAACAGGGTGTGATAAATAAATCCCAGTAGGCACCCACCAAAGGCCCGTGCCGAACTATCAGTGAAAATGTGCCACAATAGTGTGAAACATTAAAATGCAGTAAACTAGTAAGTACTCAAGGTAATTATCACTACCATTTTTTCATTTCTAGTTTAATATTCTTTTAACAATTCAATATAATTAAATTCTGAGCTAATCAGAACCATTCCCTCAGGCTAAACAAAACTCTGCCCTCAGGCAAGTTGTAACCATGCCCTTATGCTAATACAGTCATGCCCTCAGGCTAAATATCACCAAGCCCTCAAGCTGATATAACCACGCCCTCAGGCTAAATATCACCATGCCATCAGGATAAATATCACCACGCCCTCAGGCTAAATATCACCTTGACCTTCGGCTAATATAACCACCTTGCCCTCAGACTAATATTACCACGCCCTCAGGCTAAATACCACCACGCCCTCAGGCTAAATATCAGCATGCCCTCAGGCTAAAAAGAACACTGCCCTCAGGCGCAAGTAACTGGGCCGAGCCCAACAGATAAGCAATAAATTATCTAAAATTCCTCTCAAGGCAATTTAAAGTATGCTAAATTTTATGGTATACCCTCGAGTAACCTGTCCAAACGGCTAAACAGAGGAACGCACCCCCGGGGTGGTCCTGGATCCAAGCAGTGATCCCAAACAGCAGTTATACATATTCATTAAACTACCTATGCAATTCTAGGTATTTAATTACTCAAGGACTCAGTCATATGACACCCCAATCACGGGCATGTATCACAGTGGTACACAAAACACACAACAGTTGGAATTTAAACACCAGACCACCTACCTCGATTGGATCTGATCGGTATACGTGAACGATGCCTCCCGAATCGTCCAAGAACGATGTAGATCTGGGATAAAATAATTCTCGTTCAAACGCAAATAACTTCCCTTAGAGGAAGAATTGGTAAGAATAGTGCAAGGAGAAGGGAGAACTCACCCGTGCGGTTCCAATGTGATCGGTAGAAGCGGAAACAGATTCTCGATGCGCGGTCAGCTGATCTTTGAAGCTCTAGCCGTCCTCCCGAGCTCCAACGACGTTCTAAGCTTCCTCTATGAACAGAGGAGGCTAATGCCCATTTTAAGAAGAAAAAAAAACTACACGGTGTGTACTCTTAAGTACACGGCGTGTACTTTTCTCATTTAACTGTTCCTCTGGCAGGTACTTTTTCCACCGCTGAACTATTCATCTATCGACATGAGTACACAATGTGTATTTCCAAATACACGGTGTGTACTGTCGCTCAACTAGCGGCTACTCCCACCACCTTACTATTTACCTGCTGACTGACTACACAGCGTGTAAATACCCACTCACTACAGGAAAATGGGCGTTTCGCGGCGATTTTGAAAACCGCCGCGAAAAAACCACCGTGAAATGTGTGAATTTTTTTTAGAGGATTAGAAATAGTTTTTAAAAAACCATCATGAAATAGTGGCGGTTTGGGTAAAACCGCCGCGAAATGAAAAGAAAAAAATAAAAAACATGAGAAACCCTGAAATCACTAAAATGACCATAACTTTTGATCCGGGCGTCTGTTGGAGCACCACGACCTGTCAAATCGAAGCTCATGAAGATATCTAGAGGCACGTGTAATAAAAACCGTGAGACTGTATAATATGTGAAAGATATGAGAGTTTTAAGAAAGTTGAAAAAAGTTCTCCAACTTCAAACGACCATAACTTTCGCTCCGGGTGTCCGTTTAGGCTCTACCACATATCAAATCGAAGCCAGTGAAGAGAGCTACAAACCAGTTTGAAACAAGCAAGATTATATCATGTTTATAGACCCAAGAAACCCCTCTAAAGGCCTCTGAAAACCCATTTCCGTCACCGGTGTCCCGTCGAACTTGTCTTTAAATGAACATAACTTTCGATACGCGTGTCAGTTCAGAATCCTCTGCCTGCCAGATCGTAGTTCGTTCCATGAGTTTCAGTTTGACTGGTCGCAACACCAACATGGACTCCTGGATCATAAGTTATGACCTTTTTAGTGAGTATCGAGTTTGTTATGTTTTTCGATGCCTCGTTTCTAGCACCAGTTCCCTGTCATCTTTTTTTAAATGGTCGTAACTTCTGATCCACTGGTCCATTTAGTCACTTTCACTTATCAGGTCGAAGATCGTTTCCGGATCTTTGATTTGACTGGTCGTGGATCTGGAACAGACTCTCGGATCATAAGTTATCTCTGTTAATGTGAGTCCAATGTTTTTGTCACTTTATGACCGTTTTGACGGGTTTTAACGGTTGCTACATTTATTACTGTTTATTTGGGTTTCCATGACTTGTTATCTACCTCAATGGTTTTTTTGTGGGTTATTATGATGATTATGTTGAATTCTTAAGGGGTTTTCCAGGGTTGTCAGGAGTTTTCATGTGTTCTCATGCTTTCTAATGCTTCCTTCTTCATGCTTCTCCATCCATTTTCATGCGTTTTCATGATTTTTCATCCCTTATCACGCCTTATCATACTTTTTCTTGTGTTTCATTTATTATTTATTATTTATTATTTATTATTTATAATGTACTTTAATTTATTTATTATCTATTATTTGTTACTGGTTATTTATTATTTATTATTTATATTTGTTATTATATATTATATATTATATATTATATATTATATATTATTATTATTAATAATAAAATAATATTATTATTATTAATATTTGTTATTGGTTATTTATTATTTATATTTATTTATTATTTATTATTTATTAATTATAATATTTATTGTTTATTATTTATTATTTATTATTTATTATATTTATTATTTATTATTTATTATTTATTATTTATTATTTATTATTTATTATTTATTATTTATTATTTATTATTTATTATTTATTATTTATTATTTATTATTTATTATTATTTATTATTTATTAATATTTATTTGTTATTTATTATTTATTTATTATTATTTATTATTTGTTTATTATTATTTATTATTTCTTATTTATTATATTATATTTATTATTTAATATTTATTCTTTATTATTTGTTTATTATTATTTATTATTATTTATTATTATTTAATGTTTATTTTTTATTGTTTATTGTTTATTGTACTTTATTTATTATTTAATATTAATTATTTATTATTTATTATATATTGTATTATTATCTTATTGTATTATTATTTTAATTTCGTAATTTTATTATATTATTATATTATTTTCATAATTTTATAATATATGTAAATATTATTATAATTTATTTGTTATTTATTATAATAAATAGTAAATAATAATAAATAAATAAATAACTCAATAAATAACTAATAAATCAATAATTATTAATTATTAATTATTGATTATTGCTTATTGTTTAATTATTATTGAGTTTATATCTATTAGTTATGTATTATTTGTTTTTTCAATTAGTATATATAAGTATGTTAAATTCTGTTTATTAACCACATGGCGAGCTTGCTGGAGTGGTAAAGTCTTTGGCAAATATGCAAGAGGTTAGGGGTTCAAATCTCACCAAACGCAGTATTTCTTTATATTGCATGGGTATGTGCATGCGCATGCATGGATAAAATAAAATAAATAAATACGAAATAAAATAAATAAATACGAAATAAAATAAATAATAAATAATGAATAATGAATAATGAATAATGAATAATGAATAATGAATAATGAATAATGAATAATGAATAATGAATAATGAATAATGAATAATGAGTAATGGATAATGAATAATGAATAATGGATAATGGATAATGGATAATGAATAATGAATAATGAATAATGAATAATGAATAATGAATAATGAATAATGAATAATGAATAATGAATAATGAATAATGAATAATGAATAATGAATAATGAATAATGAATAATGAATAATGAATAATGAATAATGAATAATGAATAATGAATAATGAAACACTCTAGTGAATTCAATGGTCCCTCTGGCTCAACTATGCATGGAGGGGTCTGAAATTCATCAGTTCACGTACTTGGGGGAGGCTCTTCCTCACGTCAATTAGAAAATGTTTAAAGAACTCATGTAGTGATTTAGTATGCTTGAAATTCAAAATCCCTATGAAGAACACACTGCTCTCCAGCAAGTCAGGTCCATCCAAGACTATATTAAACATTTTGAATACCTGCACTCCATAATACTACATCAGTTGGAACAAAAATATGTTAGATATTTTCTTCATGGGTTGTGTGATGATATCCGCAGCTGGGTAAAAATTCATAATCTTGATATGCTGCTCCTATCCATGCTCTGGGAATGCCATGTGGAGCTGGCCATTTCCAATGGTGTCATCTCCCAATATCACACTTGCAGTACACATCCAGTTATACCCCATGACACTAGTAACTGGTAGCCAACATTTCTCCCCCCACCACAACCTTAGCGGGGTTGTTCTACATGCCTGGAAAAAAGTGTAAGTTTCAGCCTGGAGGGCGCCCAGGACGCCCCATCTTCTGGTCGGGGGGTTTTTCCACCTCTCTAATCAGGAATGGGAGGATCGTCGTAAGAAGGGGTTGTGTTTTCATTGTGTCCTCCATTTTAATCACATGAATAAGTGTCTTGATGCTAAGGTACAAGTGATCCTTTTAGGGGAGGATGACTCCCCTCTAGACAGTGATTATAGGGGAGCAATGAATGATCAAGGCAGTGATGAGGTCGCTGAAGTTGAGTGTCAAGTATTGCACCATTTTGGAGAAAACACATGTTTCCCCAACCTAAGTGGTGACCAGTTAACATCGATGGAGGTCCCTGGAAACCTCACTGGAATTTTAATTCTAATCCTTTTGGGATTTGGGGCCACACATAATTTTATATCTCCAACTCTTAAATCCTTTCTAGGATTTGTGGCCCATAACACTTTCAATCACCGGGTTAAATTAGGTGGACACACATTATAGACTCAAGGATTTTTCCCATAGTTACCTTTGGTTATTGGTCCCTACTCTTTCTATATTGATGCTCATATTATCTAAATTGGTGGTCTGGATTTAATCATCAACATTTCTTGGCTACAAACTCTTGGCTATGTCAATATCAATCGGAAAACAATGACTATGCATTTTACCCCTAGCAGTTGGACATATACCCTCCAAAGTACAGCCTCTAAAGGCCATTCCTCCTTGAAGAAACTTAGTGTACACCTGATAGATATCCACTATTCTTTATATGTTAAGCCTATCTGGGCATCTTTGACTTATAGACAGGACCACCAACTTTAAACGCATCTATACTGGATCAATATAATCTTCAATGAGCTTTGCTTTCTACCTCCCCTGTAGTCCACTAGTCAAAAGATTACTTTATTTCCTGGTAAAGGTAATGTCTCAGCCCTCCCATACCAGTATCCTCACTCACAGAAAACTGAGATTAAAAAATAAGTCCCACACCTCCTCCTGCAGGGATATATTTAGCCCAGTAGCAGCGCATATTCAAGCCTAGTTCTGCTAGTGAAAAAAGATAACACTTGGGGAATGTGCATTGATTATCGAGCTTCAAACAAAGAAACTGTACCCAATAAATTCCCCATTCCTTTGGTATATGAGTTAATAGAGTAGTTTCATGGGGAATATTTTTTCTCCAAAATGTATCTGATCTATGGATACCACCAGATCCGGATTCATGATGTTGATATCCACAAGATAGTTCTTCATACTCATAATGGGAACTATGAGTACTTGGTGATGCCTTTAGGCCACATCAACACTCATACTTTTCAAGCTACTATGAATGATCTTTTTCGCCCAATGATCCACCACATTTCGCTAATATTTTTTGATGAGATTTTGATTTACAGTCATGGATGGGATTGTCACATCCTTTATTTGGAGTAAGTTTTGTAGTTAATTAATGTCAACCATTTCTTCATCAACTATGGAGAATGCATCTTTCAACAGCATTTCGTAGTTTATCGGGGTTAGAGTATCTCCCACAACGGCGTAGCTATGGACCTCACCAAAATTCAGGCAGTTTTGGACTGTCCTACTCTGTAGAATGTGAAGGGACTTTGTGGTTTCCTCAGCCTCACTGATTATTACTGGAAATTCATTCAAAATTATGGAAAGAATGCCCATTATATAATGGTTCTGATACAAAAAGATGGTTTTAAGTAGACTCTCGAAGCTCAATAAGCTTTTACCCTCCTCCAGCCGGATGTTACAACAGCACCAGTCCTTACCCTTCCAGATTTTTCCCAACCTTGTGAAATCAAATGTGATGTCTCTAGCCATCAGATAGGTGTTTTCCTCATAAAGAATAGTCACCCCATTGTTTTTTAGCAAGGGTTTGGCCAATTCCACCCTTTCTAAGTCTACCTATGAGAAAGAAATAATGGTTGTTGTTCATACCATCCAATACTGGCACACATACCTATTGAAGAAATATTTTACTATTTACTATGATCAACATAGCCTAAAATTTTTATTAGATCAACACATTTCCACAGAACATCAGCAGTTTTGGTTAGCTAAACTATTAGGCTATAGTTTTGAAATAAAATAAACTCTGTGTCGCACCAACTCCACCACAAATGCCCTTTTTCTCCAGGATGAACCCTTAGACTACTACATTTTTCAGTCTCTTACACTATGGAAAGAGGGCCAAGATTTGATATCTTTAGTCTGCAGTGATCCCTACTTGGATACTATGTTGCACCGCCTTTAGAAGGCCTACAACCGTCCTCCCAGTTTCTCCGTTTCTCATGGAACTCTATTTTATAAAGTCAAAATCATTATTCTAGCATCTTTTATCTACATTCCACGACTGTTGGAAGAATTTAATTTATCTCTATCTGGTGTCCACTCTGGTTTTTATTGAACCCATTGAAAATTGGCTTCCATTTTTAATTGGGTAGACATTCACTAGTATATTTTAAATTTCATTCATCAATGCCCCACTTTCCAGTGCTTTAAATATTTCACATTGTCCCCTGTTGGACTTCTCCAACCCTTAACTATTCTGAAAAAAAATTAGAATGATATTTTCATGGATTTCATTTCTATCCTCCCTTGGTCGAAGTGATTTGATGTCATCTTTGTGTTGGTTGACAGATTATCAAAATATTCTCATTTTATTACATTAAAACACATGTTTACTGCACATACAGTTGCTGAAATTTTTTCTCAGGAAGTGGTCAGACTTTAGGGTATCCACAAGTCCATCATTAGTGAAAATGATCCTTTTTTCCTCAATCATTTCTAGAATTAACTGTTCTTCTTACAATGTACCACCCTCAGATTCAGTTCGACATATCATCCCCAAACAAATATTCAAATAAAAGTTGTCAACCATTGTTTGGAGACCTACCTTCGTTGTTTCATGGGTGATCAACCAACACATTCATCTTTTTGGTTATCTGGGGCTGAGCAACATTATAACTCCACTTGGAATTCTTCTATCCAATCAACCCCTTTCAAGGTATTTTACGACCATTCACCCCAACAATTCTTTCCTTCATACCCAGTGAGGTTCCCATCGAGGCAGTCACTATAGATTTATAAGAACAGGATGAGGCACTAGCTCAACCAAAACACCATTTTCTTTGAGCTCAAACCTTTATGAAACTTTAGGAAGATCTATCTCATTGTGACATCTCCTTTACCATCGGTGATATGGTATATGTGAAGATCTTTCCTCACCGCCAATAATCTCTTTCTCTTCACATTCACTAGAAATTTCCCCCCATATTTTTTATCCCTTTCCCCATTCTCCAGCAGGCTGGTCCGATGTCCAATAAAATTTCCCTTCATCTGGGAACCCGTATTCACCCTGTTTTTCATATTTCTCAACTCAAAAAATTCATTGGTTCCCATCCGCCCCTCCCCACCTTTCCCACTGGTCTTTCGGGTGATGATGTGACAACCCCTGAACCCACGACACTCCTCGGCTACAACACCACTTCAGATGCCTCTAGCCCAGTTCCTTAATGGATTATTCAGTGGACAGACCAACCTACTAGTGATTCCATTTGGGAAGATGAATATGTTCTCCAAAACCAGTTCTAACCTTTCAGTCTTGAGGACAAGACTGTTCACTCAGGGGGTGAGTGATAGCGTGAGGGATGTCCCAACAACATGGAAGGTATATTCCAAGCGTGGGATGAAGGTTGTAGCCATGGTGGAACCACCAACACAACTGGTAGTAGACCCCTCAGCAACACTACCTCCATTATAGCTTGCAGTGGACCCTCCAGCAGCACTATCTTCTAACCAATCGGTTTGAATGGTCCCCACCAACTCAACTGCTCAATAAACTGGGTGGAGGATTGTAGGGAATAACAGAATGGAATCTATAGAGGAATCAGTTAAGAAATCCTATATGGGTTGTTGGTTTTAAATAGGGTGGGGCATGTAGTGGGAAAGGGGGGAATATTATTTGGGATTTCGGCTAAGGGCTTGGGCAGGAGCGTCTCTTGAAGTGGACTCTATCCTTATATCCCTTATTTGTTTTTCTCTTCTTTGTAACCTTTAATGCTATTTAATTCCAGAAAGTGTTGCCTCTTGTCCTTAATTTTTATCAAAATCCTATTCTATATGGAATTTATTATTCTTTTATTCTTTATTCATCAACTGTTGGATGAGTTATTTTTCCATGAATAAATTTTCATTCCACCTCATCCAATGTTGTGTCTATTTATTTTGATTTCTTAAAATATATGAGTCTGTTATCCTAGAGGTAAAGAGATGTTTTAACTTCTTTTTAATGAAAATAGAATTCTCCAAAATTCACTTTAAAAATTTTAATTTGTAGACTTTTTTTTGTAAAAATATAACTAGTTTTTCATTGATAAAATTTATTCAAAGAGTTCATTCATATTTCTACTTGAAATAATCCCTGGGGTAAGATATTTGTAAAAAAAAATTCATTTTGGAATTATTATTTTTCTAACTGGAGATTTATTTCTACCACTGAGATTGACAACAGATTTTATAAGGATATTTAATATGTTAAATGTGGTAGAATTTGATGTGCATTTCATTTGATGCATTATACCACATAAAATTTAGTTTTCTAAATGTATTTATTGCCAAATTATATTATAAATAGGTTAATTATAACATTTTGTTCATGTTTTTATTCAAATATTAAAATCTTTGAATTCCCTATTTTAATGTAAAATTGTTTTCATTAATTAATAAAATTTTCATTCTTTAAATATTTTATTTTCAATTTCTAATTTAATTTTAATTTTAAGTGTTTAATTTATACTAGGTTTTTATTAAATTTAATCTATTGATATTGATATTTTTCATTTTTTCTTTAATTTATGTTTATTTTAAATTCCAATTTATTTATTTAATTATTTAATTTAATTTAAAATTTTAATTTACCATGCTAATTTCTTTATCTTATATTTATTTATTTTAAAGTCCTCTAATTCTCATTTTTGAATTGGAAGTACAACATCTATGTAAGAGAATTTTGGGGTGCATGTAATATAAATTTATCCATATAACGATTTAAATAATTCTCATAAGATAATTTTATTATTTGTAAGATAAATTATTTCAGTAGCTGGCTCTATATAATATAAAAACATTTTGTGTAAGATAATTATCTTACATGATTGATGAGAATAAAATGGAACCAACACATATGATCTCTCAATGAAAGGTGAGAGGAGGCCGATTAGTGGATTTTAACGAATTAGAACCTGATATAGGTACCTCTTGTCAAACTTATAAAAGGGAGATCTCACTAGAAAGGACACCCAAATAAGAAGAAAATTCAAGTGTCAAACCAGCATGATTCCAAACACAGACGAAGGTGTTTGATTGATTATGGGACACTGAGATCGACTCCAGTTAAATTTTGAAGAAGGCGACTGAGCTAGGACTATATGTGAGAAGATGATGAAAACCTTGAGTTCATTTGATCTTGAAGATTTTTCTAGATGAATCTAAGTTTGGAAGATCAGATTGAAACTGTATTTTTCTGACGCATACACACAAATCTTGATCTGAATATGGAGGTATCTATTGGGAAAGATAGAAAAGTGATGAATGCGCAAACAATAGAAAAAATGCGAACGTGCAACGAAAATAAAATCTCCCCCCCCAAATAAAAGTAGATGTACAACGACCAAAATAAGTGCAGAAAAATAAAGTTGACACCAAAAATTTTTACGTGAAAAACCCAAAAGGGAAAAACCACGGGACCTAGTACAGAAAGAGGGATCCACTAAAATCAAGTGGTACACTATAGAGACTCCCCAAAATGAAAGGTATCTTAAAAGTAATACTCAATAATAAAAATGTGGATCAAATAATGGAGAGCAAGAAAAGATAATCATCGAAGAAAGGTGATCACCAAATGGGATTTTCTCTTGGTGTTTCTGCTCTCGGTGATGGTAAAATGCCTTGCCGCCAACTCCTTATATAAGAAAAAGAATCAGTGTCTAATAATTTCTCCATGTCAAAAGCATTTCACCATGTGTATTAATTCACGCAGTGTTGGACCGCATTAAAAACACCTCATTAATAGAGAAACCATGTGGCGCTCTAATTGAGGAGGCATTACGTGGTGCACCAAACAAGAAGGTGGCCAACAAACTCCCCTCCCACTCAAGTGGGGATCATCGCCAACCCTACAATCAGTCGGAAAGTCTCAAATTTCTTTCTTGGTAAACTCTTGGTCAACATTTCTGAACAGTTTTCATTAGTGTGGATCTTCTCAAGCTCAAACTGCCTTGAATCATGGATGTTGTGGATCCAATGATATCGATCATCAATATGTTTTGACCTGCCATGAAAAGTGGAATTCTTTCCCAAAAAAATAGCACTCTGACTATCACAAAATAAAACAAACCTATCTTGATTTAAATTGAGCTCTTGAATAAACATTTGCATCCACAATAATTCTTTTCACGCCTCAGTAGCTATAATAAACTCTAACTCTATGGTAGATAAAGAAACATATCTTTTCAATCTAGACTTCCAAAATACAGCTCCCCCCTACAAAAGTGATCAAATAGCCTGAAGAAGACTTCTTCAAATCAATATCTCTTGCCATATCTGAATTTGTAAAACCAAAAAGCATAGTTTCCACTTTTCCAAAACACATTCTCATATCATAAGTACAACAAAGATAATGAAAAATGTACTTCAATGCTCTCCAATGCTCTCTACCTGGATTTGATAAAAAACAACTGACCACACCAACAACATGAGCTATATCAGGTCTAGTAAATACCATTCCATACATAAAATATCCAACGAAAGATGAATAAGGTATGTGTTGCATCTCCTCTCTCTCTACATAGGTAGAAGGTGACTGACTGGTGCTGGGTTTAAAATGTAAGAAAGAGGAGTAATAACCACTTTCTCTCTACCCATAGAAAATATCTGAAGAACCTTCTCAATGTATCTCCCCTGAGATAATCACAATTTATTGGCCTTCCTGTCACATGAGATCTTCATGCCAAGAATCTATCTTGCTGGCCCCAAGTCTTTCATCATAAAAGACTGATAAATATCCTTCTCCAATATGTCAATTCTAGAAGTATCATGGACAACAATGAGCATATCATCAACATAATGAAACAGTATAATAAAATATTCATCAGTAAATATCTGAACAAAAACACAATTTTTAGAAGATGTCTTCCTGAAACCCTGATAAGAAATGACAGATTCAAATATCTTATACCACTGCCTCAGAGCTTTCTTCAAACCATACAAACTCTTCTTCAACCTTCAGACATGATTTTCTTTACCTGTTTCAACATAACCTTCTAGTTTCTATTTATAAATCTCCTCCTCTAAATCTCCATGGAGGAACGCTGTCTTCACATCTATCTTCTCAATCTGTAGATCTAAACTAGAATCCAAACCAAGAACAACCTGAATAGAAGACATTTTGACAACAGGTGAGAAAATATCATCAAAATCAACAACTTTCTTCTGATGGAATCCTTTCAAAACTAACCATGCCTTGTATCATGGAAGGGAACTAGATTATTCATTTTTAATATGATAAATCCACTAATTTTTCAAAGCTCTCTTCCATGTCGGTAACTTCACCAGCTCAAAAGTGTGGTTGTCATGTGACAATGTCATCTCATCATCCATTGCCACAACCCATCTGTCTTTATGTTCAATCTCCATTGCCTCATAAAATGATTATGGTTATCCCCCTTCAGTGAGTAGCACATACTCATCAGGAGAATATCGAGTAGAAGCGGTGCGATGCCGAGATGACCTCTGGAATGGAACTGCGGGTTCATTAATAACCCCTAGAATTAGATCATCAGAAAAAAAGGTGCATCAGAAACATCAAATCCAACCTGTTCACCTTGAACATCATTATGTACATCAACGTGATCATCAGAATCAACAATATGAGGTAAATGTGAATCAGAACCTGGATCAAGATTGAAAAAACAATCAGATGTTCGAGAAGCATCTTTTTCTCCCTTATTAATGTCTGCAATAGTATGATCCTCCTTAAACACTGCATTGTGGCTTCTGACAAGTTTCTTCAAAACAAGGTCATAGAACCTGTACCCAAACTCATCGTGTCCATAGCCAATAAAAATACACTGGTGTGTCTTACCATCCAGCTTGGATCTCTCATCTCTAGGCACATGAACAAAAGCCTTGTAACCAAAAACATGCAAGTGATCATACCTGATCTCTTTGCCATACCAAAATTTTTTGAGAGTGTCTATCTGGAAAGAAACTGCAGGTGATAAATTGATAATATAAGTAGCTGTAATTAAAGCCTCACCACAAAAATTTCCAGGCAAATTTGCTTCTAAAAGAAAACAAAAAACACTTTCCAACAATGTTCTGTTCATCTTCTCAGCTACACCATTCAGCTGAGGTGTCTTGGGTGGTGTCTTCTGATGCCGAATACCTTACTTTCTGCAATACTGATCAAATGGACCACAATACTCTCCCCCATTTTCAGTGTGAATACATTTCAATTTATCTCCTGATTATCTCTCAATAGAAACATGAAATTTCTTAAAAACACTGAGCACCTAACTTTTGGCATAAAAAACATAAACCTAGAGATTTTGTGAGTAGTCATAAATAAATGTAACAAAATAAATACCACCACTAAAGGTCTTATATTTCAAAGGACCACAAACATCAAAATGTACCAATTCAAGTACCTTTGACTTCTTATGTGAAGGATGACTTCTGAAACTCACTCTACTCTATTTCCTAGCCATGAAATGAGCACATGTTTCCAATTTGACACTCTTCAAATCTGGAAAATGATTTCTCTTGGCCAAACAACCAAGACCTTTCTCACCGATGTGACTGAGCCTCTTATACCACAACTTGGATGAAACACTATACTCAACAATGCAAGCAGTATCACAATAAATAGAAGCTCTAGTCCAGTACAAACCTGATTGCTTCTTCCCTCAAGCCATAATCAAAGAGCCCTTGGAAATATTCCACTAGAAATCACAAAAAGTGCTGATAAATCCTTCTTCACCAAGAATTATGGTAGAAATAAGATTCAAATGAACCTCGGGTGCATGTCAAACATTCTTCAACATCAGCTTACTTTATGTACCTGTCTCTAAAAAAATAGTCTCGATGCCTACAACATCAATATGACCATCATTTCCCATCTTCAAAATCCCAAAATTACCTGGGCTGTAAGATGTAAAGAACTCCTTATTCTATGTCATGTGAAAATAGGCACCACTATCAACAACCCATCAAGAATCATCAGAAGTAATGTTAATGGAGCCATAAACAATAACAAGATCACCCCTTGTAGCAGCGGTGAAATGATCATCTCCATATCCATTTTTATTATGTGGATTTTCCTTCAATTTTTCTCTCTTTTTAGAAGATAACAAAACTACTTAACATGCCCCTTCTTACCACAATTTTGACATTTGAAATCTCTCTGCTTTGGTCTAGATTTTCTTCTGCCTTTGCTCTTACCTCGACTGCTTTGCCCCGGTCCTAGATTCTACCCCTTTTCTCTGTGACTAAAATCTCAGAAGAAGATTTCTCCCAAGTTTGTCTCCTGGCATCTTCATTTAAAATAGTATACGTGACAAAAACTAAATGTCACAACACTGTTAGGAGCAGAACTAGTTAGAGTAACATGTAAATTCTCCCATGAATTGGGTAAAGTGGTAAGAAGAAAAAGAGATAAAACCTCATCTTCAAAATTAACACCCATAACAGACAACTGATCAAAACATCCTTGATATTCACTTAAATAATCAGAAATAGACGTACCTTCTATGTACCTCATGTTCATCATTTTCTTGAGAAGAAACATTTTATTGTTTCCCATCTTGGAAGCGCAGGTTGTCTCAAGCTTATCCCACAAAGTTCTTGTATGAGAGATGCTGACAATGTGGTTCATCAAGTTGTCTTCAACCCATAGGTGAATGAAACCACAAACCATCTCATGCTCAAACACCCATTCTTCATCTGACATCATCTCTAGATTCTGGGTACTAAACAATGAAATATGCATTCACTTGACAAAAAGTAGATCCTTCATTTTAAGTCACCACATATGGTAGTTAGTACCATTCATCAAATTCATCTAACTGTAATTGGCCTTCATAATAAATATTAAATAAAAATCAAACCCTTTGATACTAGATGATGGGAAATAAGGGAAAGCGATGAACGCACAAACAATTGAAAAAAGGAGAATGCGTAGCGAAAATAAAATATTTCCTCCCCAAATAAAAGCGGATGCGCAGTGAAAAAAATAAGTGCAGAAAAATAAAGTTGACACCAAAAAATTTTACGTGGAAAACCCAAAAGGGAAAAACCACAGGACCAAGTCCAGAAAGTGATATCCATTAAAATCAAGAGGTATATGGTAGAGACTCCCCAAAATTAAAGAGATCTAAAAAGTAATATTCAAGAATAAAAGTTTTGATCAAAAGATGAGGAGAAAGAAAAGATGATCATTGAAGAAAGGCGATCCCCAAATAAGATTTTCTCTTGGTGTTGTTGCTACCGGTGATGTTGAAATGCCTTGACACTGCCTCCTTATATAATAAAAGGAATCATCATCCAATAATGTCTATATGTCAAAATCATGTCACCCCATGAATTAATTCATGCAGTCTTGGCCTGCATTAAAAACAACTCATTAATAGAGAAACCGCGCGGTGCTCCAATTGAGAAGGCGTTACACTGTGCGCCAACCGGGAAGGTTCCCAATAGTATCTACCCAAACATAGGTTGACTAAAACTAAAGGTTGAAGATAGTCAAACCATGAATGATCGAATCGAGTGATATTGACTGAGTTATGTCAAAGGAGATCCGCGTGAGGGTTGAGCTTGGGATAACGGACCGTGTGAATGAGGAAGTGCTTGTGGATTTGAAAATTGGATGATAATCCAATCTCAGATGGGTTTTTTGAGAGTGAGGAAGACCTATTCATGAAGATATCAAATAAGAACCATGATCTTTCTTCTTGAATTTGGATCTCCAGCATTGCAACGACAGTTTCTGAGTCAAATTCAAGGTTTTCCAAAGAAAGTTGAGTTGAACATGAAGAGGATAACCATCTAATTTGCGTTTGGGATTGTTTTGGGAGATGGAGTTCCAAAATTTTGGCATGATTTTTTTTGGAAATTTTTGTTCACTAGATTCTGTTTGTAAGTTTTGAGGGGATATTGAGGAACCCGATTGCACTGGTTGCTAGGTTGTTTAACCACACACTGTAGGTGCTCGATGAAATGACTATGTGAAAAAGACCATGATCTCAACTTTTTTCATTGTCATAGGATTGTCTCTCTACTTGGTCAAGTGTTGTTTTGAGTCAAGGGATTTCCAATTTGACTTTTCCAACTTGATTCAATTGAGTATCAATTGCTTCATTTTTGTTCAATATATAACCAGTTTGAGTTTTATGAGATTTTTCTAGAAGAAATCAATCTTTTGGGTGATTATGATTCTTACATATGGAGTAGGAATATGGGGAATTGAATGTTTGACATGTGGATTTTGAGAGGGTATCATGCAGTAAACATTATTTTTGGAAAATTATGGAGACTAAATCTTGAAATTGCTATAATATAGGCTTGTTGAGAAATTCTAGTATCATATCCTGGTGATGAAATAGTGTGACAAACGCCATGTGGTTTGTGGTGGAACACCCATTTAACTAAATCTATGGATTTTATCTATGAGTAGAAGAAATAAAAATGTAATAAATTTTACAGAGGGGAGGACATCTCCATATTTTTGATGTACACATTTTGAGACGAGGGCTAATTAATGCTCCAAATCCAAGAGTATGTGATCTTTTTTGAGGGTAGAAGTAGGAGCTTCATCAGATAGGAGAGATGGAGCTGAATATAAGAGAGACTAACTTCCACTTGAGAGATGATATTTTCTCTCTTAATTTTTTCTTCTATTATTTCTAAATTTCATGTGCTCATGTTTTTCTATATGTAAAATAATGCATTGTATTTAATTGATTAGGGAAAAAGATAATTTTTGAAACTTCAATTTAATTTCTTGTTCTTGATTTCTTCCTGCTCAACTGTAACTCATTTGTTTGATCACGTATCTTGAGGAAGTATGAGAAATTAAAACATCAAAACTATGGAATTCTCATGGGAGTAATCGTAATTCTTGAGGGAGATTTTGATACCTCCGAAAATTCAATCTTTTGGTAAATAAAAATTCTATTATAAAACATCATTCTTCTCTATGCTACTTCCTCTAATATTTTCTAGATAAGATTGTCACATGTAATTGCTCTTTAACATAGTTTAGTTTTTTAAACAAAAATTAACACTTCATTCTACATCACTTTTATGCACACACATTCACTTTTTCAGTCGTCAGTTTTATTCTTAGTTTTCAATAGTTTAGAACATCAAATAAGCTCTTAAAACATCTCACTAGCCTTCCCTAAGGACTGACTTTGATTATTGATGTTTAGTTGTGAGTATGAGTTTATAAATTATAATTTGACCGACATGTCAATGACCATGCCATGATCAATTTTCCTTCTAACAAAATTTTGATTCTAAAAATCTAAATTTTGGATCTATATAGTCTAATTCAATTTGTAAACTAGAGAAAATTTTGTTTTGTATTAAAACATTTAATATATAGAAAAACTATTTTGTATAAAATAGTTGTTTTTACCATTATGTTTTCTTAATCTTATTTAGTATTGATTACCTATTGAATGAATGCTAATTTATTTATATATATGATTGAACATTATACTAGATTCATTTTTGAGAATATATTAATTTATTTGATAAGTTAAAAATTTCACAATGTTAATTAATTTTTTTTGAAAATAATAGTTTTACAATTATCGTGATAATTCTATTTAATGAAACCGTATTTTTTTAGCCTTAATACAAAATTAGTCTTATTAAATAATATAATAATGATGATCTAAAATATGAAATCTATTAGGTAGCCAGTGGCTTCACCATTCAATGGGGGTGGGCTGCCCACCCCCACCAATCCCCTTCTCTAATAAAAGGTAGTGCAACCCCCCTAATAATATTAACACCTGAGAGAAGGAATGTTGGGAGCCTCCTAAAAAGGTTTCCAAAGGGTTTCTCTATAAATGATGTGTTTTTAATTTAGGCCAATACTACGTGAATTGATTCATGCGGTGACACATTTTTGACGTGGATACATTATTTGACATGGATTGTTTTTCCTATATAAGGAGGCAACGGCAAGGCATTTCAACACACTGGCACCAACATCACTGAGAGAAAATCACATTTGTTGACCCCCTTTCTTCGACGGTCATCTTTATTGATCTCTACCTTTAATTCACTACTTTTATTCATGAGTATTACTTTTGAGATACCTTCCATTTTTGGGGAGTCTCTACCGTGTACCTCTTGGTTTTAGAGGATCCCTCTTTTTGGACTAGGTTCCTTGGTTTTTCCCTTTTTTGGGTTTTCCACGTAAAAATTTTTGGTGTCAACTTTATTTTCTACACATTTTATTTCAGGTAATTGTGCATCCATTTTATTTGGAGGGAAATATTTTTTTTCCTGATGTGCGTTAGATTTTATATTGTTGGGATGTTCATCGCTTTTCCATCTTTCCCAACATCTGGTATCAGAGGGATTGGTTGAAGTCCTCAGTTACAGAATGTAGTGGTAGACATCTGGTTGAGCAGTTTTTCAAGGACTCGAAGGATGTTATCAGAAGACAATGGTGGTACCAGAGATGTTTCTGGGATATTGAATGTATGATTGACTATAAAGATTCATAAAGCATGTTCTGTTGTTAATGACAGTTACATTTCGGTTTTGGATTTATTTTTGTAGGAGAGGCTGATATTGTTTTATCGGAATTGCATAATGGTTGGAAATGATACCCACTTGAGTTAGAGGGGGAGTTTGTTGGGCACCTCCTCAAATGGTTCCCACACGGTTTCTCTATTAGTGAGGTGTTTTTAATGCGGACCAAGACCGCATGAATTAATTCACATGGTGACACACTATTGACGCAGAGATATTATTTGATGCAGATTATTTTACCTATATAAGGAGGTAGTGACAAGGCATTTCAACACACTGGTACCAACATCATCAAGATAAAATCCCATTTTTGATCACCTTTCTTCGATGATCATCTTTCTTTCTCTCTGTCTATGATTCACTGCTTTTATTCTTGAGTATTACTTTTGAGATCCCTTCCATTTTTGTGGATTCTATACTTTGTACCTCTTAATTTTTGTGGATCCCTCTTTATGGACTAGGTCTTGTGATTTTTCCTTTTTTTGGGTTTTGTATGTTAAAATTTTTGGTGTTAACTTTATTTTGTACACATTTAAATTCGGGTCACATAAAATTCATTTTTTTGGAGAGAAAGATTTTTTTCCGATGCGCGTTTGCTTTTATATTGTTTGTGCATTCATCACTTTACCATATTTCCCAACATCTGGTATCAAAGGGTTTGGTTAAAGTCCTCAGTTGCAGAATGCGGTGGCCGAAATCTGGTGGAGCAGTTTTTCGAGGACTCAAAGGATGTTATCTGAAGATAGTGGCGGTACTAGAGGTGTTTCTGGGATATTGAATGTCTGATTGACTAGTAGGAGTCATGAGGAGTGTTCCATTGTTGATGACAGTCAGATTTCAATTTTGGATTTATTTTTTAGGGGAGGCTGATATTTGTTTTATCAGAAGTACAAAAAGGTTGGAAATGATCCCCACTTTAGTTGAAGAGGGAGTTTGTTGGGAACCTCCTCAAATGGTTGCCACACGGTTTCTCTATTAATGAGGTGTTTCTAATGTGGTCCAAGACCACGTGAATTAATTCACATAGTGAAACACTTTTGACGTAGAGAAATTATTTGATGTAGATTCTTTTTTCTGTATAAGGAGGCAGTGATAAGGAATTTCAACACACCGACACCAACATCACCAAGAGAAAATCCCATTTGTTGATCGCCTTTCTTCGATGACCATCTTTCTTTATTTTAGTCTTTGATTCACTGCTTTTATTCTTGAGTATTAATTTTGAGATCCCTTCCATTTTTGGGGAGTCTCTACCGTTTACCTCTTGATTTTAGTGGATCCCTCTTTCTGAACTAGGTCCTGTGGTTTTTCCTTTTATTGGGTTTTCCACGTAAAAATTTTCAGTGTCAACTTTATTTTATGCACATTTAATTTTGGGTGGAAGTGCATTCATTTTATTTGGAGGGAAAGATTTTTTTTTCGATGCACGTTTGATTTTCTATTGTTTGCGCGTTTGTCAATTTTCCGTCATTCCCAACAAGGAAACTCTGACATCATCCATAAAATATCTATCTTCTTTTCTTACTCATCTTTCTCTACTATTCTAATTTTTCTCATTTTCAATTTTGTTTTCTCAATACGTTATCAACACGAATGCTCAAAGAGAGAGAAAAGTATGTTTTTCTTTTACACCTTATTTTCACTGTCTAGTTGGACGATTCTAATTATTTATTCTTCTCCTATTAATCCTTATTTTCACCGCCTGGTTGTATGGTTCAAATTATTTATATAAGATTATTTATTTACCACCAGATTAGATGATTTATATGGTTTATTTAATTACCACTATAAAGGTCAGATTGCTGCCTGATCAAACGGTTTTAATTTTTTTTGATTTTTCACCACATGATTGGACAATCTAATTAATAAATTAGTACACAAAATAAAGTTTTAAACAAGTAGTGTGATATATTGATTTATATATTTTAAATCCCCACATGAAATATTTATTAACCTACTAAGGTGGAATATATATATATATATATATATAATATTAAATGATAATATTAACCCGATTTTAATGTTTTTAATATCGCTTCTTTCTTTAACCCGAATGTAAATTATTAATGTATTCTTATTTGGAATAATAATAAACTTTCTCTCTCCCTCTCTCTCATAGTTATTATCATGTCAAATCTCATGTAACTTAAATTCACCGCTCTTGATATTACCAGAAGTAATTACATTCTACGAAAGATGGATATTGAAATGAATCTCGAATTGATAGACCTCATGGAGACCATTCAAGAAAATAATTCACAAACCCTCCAAAATAAAGCAAAGGCGACGATCTTCCTTAGAAGACATCTCGATGATGGTTTGAAATGTGAATACCTCAAAGAAAGAGATCCATGCAAGCTCTGGAAGAGTTTGAAAGAGAGGTATGATCATTAAATAGATGTTATTATTATAGAAACCCATGATAAATGTAATTCTTTATACTTCTAAGAATTTAAAAGGGTCATTGATTACAATTATTCCATGTATAGAATTGTATCACAACTAAAGTACTGTGATATTGGAATTACAGATGCTGATATATTTGAAAAATAAATACAACATTTCATGCATCTCACATCACACCACAATAGTAATATCGCTTGTGAGGGTATATAAAATATTCTGATCTTATATCATCATTACTTGTAGCATAGAAGAATAATGAGTTTTTGATTAAAAATCATCAGTCTCGTCCTACTGATTAAGAAGTATAATTTCCTAAATCAAATGCTATATTTCATGAAAATATTCATGGATGAAGTTAGAGACGTGATTCTTGTGGTGGACAGGGTTTTGGTGGCAGATGTGGTTGAATACATGGTCATAATTATGGGACTTCTCAAAATGAATATCATAATCAAAGAAATATCAGCTCAAACACTCCGAGGAATCCTAAATATTTCTGCTGAAGTGTGGCCTAAGGTACATTGGTCTTGAGTTTACCGAACCCCAGAGCATATTTGTAAGCACTATAAAGAATCTCTTGAAGTAAAGAAGAATGAACCGTGCTTTGTTTAGACATCCTATAAAGGGGAATAAAAAGAGGTGAATTTTACTGAGAATCATGATCCATCAAATCATGATTTCACTTACCTCAAAGTGGGTGATTTTACTTGTTAATTTGATGAGATGATAGCAGGAACTAATTCATAGAAATTATAGATTTAATTATAGATGATATTTTTTTTCTATATGCTTTTTATTTTGGATATTGTATTTTTTGAATTTTACAAGGTGTTTCTTATAATATTATTATCATTACTTTGAAACATTGAAATGTATTGCTTAAATGAGACATATATTTTCATACCAGATAGTGGAACAATGCCCACAATTCTTAAGAATAAAAAATATTTTTCTGATCTTAAATAAACAAGAACAATTGTGAATAATATATTAGGTTTTGCAGATCTGATTGAAGGGACTGGTGAAGGGAGTTTTTATTTACCCAATGTGTCACAATTTTTTTATAAGATATGCGTTTTATTCCCAAAATTCTGAAAGAAACTTGTTAATTTTCAATTATATATACCATCATGGATATGGCACTAAAACTATATCTAAGAGAAATGAAAAGTACATGTGCATTACCAATAATAAATTCGGTAAGAGTCATGTACTAGAAAAAATACAAAAATTATCATCTGGATTTCATTATACACATATAAGTGTAATCGAAACACACATGGTAGTAAATAATGAACCAAAAATTATTAATTTATGTCATGAATGATTAGGTATTCTTGGTTCAGGAATGATGAAAAAAATAATTGAAATTTCTCATTGACATTCAGTAAATGTCCAACAGATCTCTCCACTAAGAAAAATTCCTTGCAAGGTTTTTTTACTTGGAAAGATAATTGTGAGTACATCTCTAGCTAAAATTAAGCCTAAAATGCTAGCCTTTATTGAAAAAATTCAAGGGGATATATGTGGACCAATTCATCCATCGCGCGGTCTATTTAAATATTTTATGGTATTAATTGATACATCTATCAGATTGTCACATGCATGTTTTCTCTCAACTCATAATGCTGCGTTTTCACGTTTTCTTACCCAAATAATTAAATTGAAAGAACAATCCCATGATCATTTCATCATGAAAGTAAGACTTGATAATGGTGTAGAGTTTACCTCTCAAACTTTAAATGATTATTGTATGGCAATGAGGATCACTGTAGGAGCATCCAGTCACCCATGTGCATACACAAAATGGTTTAACTGAATCATTGATAAAATGCCTCCAAATTATTTCAAGACCATTAAAAATGAGAAAAAAGTTGTTGATATCCACATGGGGTCATGAAATATTGCATGCCTCAACATTAATTATCATCATACCAAGTGCGTATCATAAACACTATCCACTATAATTGGATTTTGTCCAAGAGCCTCACATCTCACTAGTGGAAAAAACATTTAACACGTCGGCATTTTTCACGTCGGTTCTATATAACCGATGTACAAAGCATTAATGATCGATATATCAGGTTGGTTATTTTATAACCGACGTGATATATTGATCAGGATCCATATTTTACATCGGTTATAAAATAACCTATGTAAAATATACGGAGATTAGCTTTTTGACATCGATTATTGTATAACCGAAGTGAAAATCAAATCTGGCGCGCTTTATCACGTTAGTTATAAAATAACCGATGTGATAAAGGAAAGCTTGGAGCTTTATCACAGCGGTTATTTTATAACCGACGTGATAAAGAAAAGCTCGGTGCTTTACCACATTGGTTATAAAAAAAACCAACGTGATAAAGCCAATCTCAGCAATTTACCATGTCGGTATAAAGCGACATATATCACGTCGGTTATGAAATAACTGACGTGATAAATAGTTTTCTACGTCAGTTATTAAATAACCGAAGTTATAAACATTAAAAAAATATTTTATCATGGCAGTTATTAAATAACCGATGTGATAAATCTTTTAAATGATTTATCCCACCCCGTATTCAGTTATTCTATTTTCTTCGATCGGGTGACCTATGACTCGTCTCTCTCGCACGGAAAACCTAGAATTGATTCGTCAAAGTCGTGCCCTCAAACCTCATTTTTCCAACATCATTATTCATATTTATTATTATCAGATCTATTAGGTCGACTCAAAACACTCAAGTAAGCCTCACATGACTCCTATTTAGTTTTTTTCTGCGATTCCCTAAACTAATTTGTCGAGATGTTATTTTTCTTTGTTCTTGCTATCATGGTTAGTTTCATAGTGTTCATCTATACCATGCTAAATTCTTTTATGGTAAAATAAACCTATGGAAGTGATATCATGCAAGTTTATGATTTTTGCGTGTTCTATCATGTGTGTGTGTGCGTATAGGGGGTTTCCAAGGTGGTGGGGGGCTGTGCAAGTGGGTGGGGGTGTCCAGGGGGGTTGGGTGGGTTGTCCAGTTGGGTGGGGGTGTCCAGGGGTGTCAAAGGGGGTGGGGGTGGGGGGTGGGGGGGGGTGCGAGGCTGTCCAAGGGGGTTGGGGGTGTCCAAGGGGGTGATGAGGATATCAAAGGGGGTGGGGGTGGTGTCCATGGGGGTGCGAGGGTTGTCCAAGTGGGGTGGGTGGGGGGGGGGGGGCTATTTAGAGGGTTTGTGGGGCTATCTAGAGGGTTCAAGGGGGGGGGGGATCCAGGTGTGTGTGTGTGTGGGGGGGGGGCTATCTAAGGGGGTGGCTTTCCAGAGGGTTGGGGGGTATCCAGGGGGTATCCAAGGGGGTAGGGGGTGGGGGGTGGGGGTAGTCTAGGGGGTGGGGGGCTATCCAGAGGGGTGGGGGTGGGGGGCTGTCCAAGGGGGTGGTGGTGTCCAGGGGGTGTTCAAGGGGGTGGGGGTGGTGTCTAGAGGGTTCGGGGGGGGGGGGGGGGGGGGTTCCAGAGAGTTGAGGGGGGGGGGGGGGGGGTGTCCATGGTGGTGTGTGTGGGGGGGGGGGGCAGTCCAGGGCTGTGCGTGTGTGTGTGTGTGTGGGGGGGGGTCCAAGGGGGTAGGGGTGTTGAAGGGGGTTGGGGGGGGATGTCCAATGGGGTGGGTGGGGGGGCTTTCCAAGGGGGTGGGGGTGTATCCATAGGGTTTGTAGGGTTTTCCAGGGGGGTGTCCAGAGGGTTGGGGTGTCCAGGGGGGTGTCCAAGGGGGTAGGAGGTGGGGGGTGGTGTCCAGGAGGGGTTGGGGTGTCTAGGGGGTGGGGGGATGTCCAGAGGGGTGGGGTCTGTCCAAGGGGGTGGTGGTGTCTAGGGGGTGTCCAAGGGGGTGGGGGGTGGTGTCCAGGGGGTGGGGGGGCTGTCTAAGGGGGTGGTGGTGTCCAGGGGGTGTCCAAGGGGGTGGGGGATAAGTGTCAGTTTGGATTGACTATTGCACCATGGTTTGTGAGATTACGACATGATGATTGTATTGTTTCATGGATATTAGGCTATAATTTATTAGTGTTGTTTAAGGGGGTGGAGGTGGTGTCCAAGGTGGTGGGGGGGGGTGGTGTCCAAGGGGGTTGGTACAATCTTTGTTTGAAGTTCCACTATGATTTTTAGGGATTAAAGCATTATAAAAAGATGAGGGGTGTTGCAATATGATTCTATTTGGTTATATATATTTTGACCAGTCATTGAATATGAGAAAAGTATGGGTTATGGGGGAGACCATGTTGTGGCTTTCAAAGATGCGTAGTTATCCTGACCCCATTGTGCCGTGATGATAGGCTTTACACTGTGATTTTCTCCATCTGAGTTTTTATTTTAAATTTGATTTGATTCTCAGGTTTACTCTATTTTCTCCAATTTTCTATCAACCATTAGAGGCCCCATGGTTTTCTTGTATTCCATGGAATTTCCTTAAATAAGTTACTTATTCCATGTTCTTCTTCCTTTATTCTTTTTTTCTCTTTTTCTTCTTCATCCACTTCTTCTTCTCCTTTATTCCTTCTATTATAAGGGATGTTTGGTCATTTTTAAATTGATGGTTTAATAGTAATCGATGTGTTATAGGGTTATTAGGAGGGTTGGGGGTGTCCAAGGGGGTGGGGGGGATGTCTAGAGGGGTGGGGGGCTATCCAGGGGGTGGGGGGCTGTCCAGAGGGGTGGGGGGGGGGGTGTCCAAGGGGGTGGTGGTGTCCAGGGGGTGTCTAAGGGGGTGGGGGGTGGTGACCAAGGGGGTGGGGGTGTCCAAGGGGTTAGGGGGGTGTCCAAGGGGGTAGGGGGTGGAGAGTGGTGTCCAGGAGGGGTGGGGGGTGTCCAAGGGGGTGGCAGGGCTTTCTAGAGGGGTGGGGGGATATCCAGGGGTGGGGGGGGGGGGGGGGCTATCCAAAGGGGTGGGTGGGCTGTCCAAGGGGGTGGTGGTGTTCAGGGGGTGTCCAAGGGGGTAGCGGGTGGTGTCCAGGGGGTGGGGGGCTGTCCAAGGGGGTGGTGGTGTCCAGGGGGTGTCCAAGGGGGTGGGGGTGGTGTCCAAGGGGGTGAGGGGTGGTGTCCATGGGGGTGGGGGTGGTGTCCAAGGGGGTGGGGGTGTTTTCCAAGTGGGTAGGGGTGTCCAGGGGTGGTGGGTGGTGTCCAAGGGGGTGGGGATGATGTCCAGGGGGGTGGGGGTGGTGTCCAGGGGGTGGGGGGGGGGGGGGGGGCTGTCCAGAGGTGTGGGGGGGGGGGGGGGGGCTGTCCAGAGGTTTCAAATCTTTAGGATCTATGAAATTTTCAGTAGTGAATGTATACATATTTTAATATTTATACTTCATATTTATTTTTTACGGAATGGTGAATTTGGTATCCAGTTTCACCAGGATGTATTATTTGTGAACCTTAGGAAGAAAGGATCCAATATGAATTTAAAACTGTTATATCTAACTATATTTTCTTTTTAAAATCATATTCAAGCATATTTTTTTAAATACACATAGATTTTTTTTATATTTAAAAATTGTTTTACATTCAAATTGTGATTTTTTTCATGTAAACATATATTTGTCTTATCTTAAAAAGATGTATAATTTTGATATTTGTTATAGGTAATAATGAGTCGATGTTGGATTACGGCACATCAAATGAGCAATGAATATAAGGAAGGTGTTGATGCCTTTTTGGAATTTACTAAACAAAATGTTCCAAGTAGTGATATTTTTTTCTGTCCATGCCTAAAATGTTTGAATATGAAGAAGTTGAAAAGTAGAGAGATAAAAGATCATCTAATTTGTCATGGTTTTAATCTGAGTTACATCCCTTGGATTTGGAATGGTGAAACTGGACGGAATGTCACTAATGATGATGATTCGCAAGATGGTGACTCCGATGGAATTGAAGAAATGATTCACGATATTGCAGCAGAACAAATTGAGATAGAACCGACAGTTTCTCGTCTATATGGTGATGCTAAAAAACCATTATATCCTAGTTGTACAGATTTTACGGTTTTTTGGCGTTGTTAAGATTGATTAACCTGAAGGCGAAACATGGATGGAGTGACATAAGTTTTATAGAGCTGGTACAATTGATTAAAGAAATTATTCCAAAAGATAACAATCTTCCATATTCACATTATAAGGCCAAGAAAATATTATGCCCGATGGGATTGGGATACAAGAAAATACATTCCTATCCGAATGACTGTATGATATATAGGAAGGACTATGAATTTCTGTTAGAGTGCCCTAAATGTGGGATATCACGGTATAAGGTGAAAGAAAAATCACAGGTTGATGTAGAGATTATAAAGATCCCTTCAAAGGTATTTTGGTATCTTCTTATAATTCACCATTTCAAAAATTTATTTTCTAATTCACATGATGAAAAAAGGTTAAGATGGCATGCTGATGAGTGGTTATGTGATGGAAAAATACATCATCCAGTTGATTGTCCACAATGGAAGAAAATTGATGAGCAGTATCCTACATTTGGAAATGAAATTAGAAATCTCAGACTAGGGTTGTGCATAGATGGAATGAATCCATACCGAACCCTTAGTAGTACACATAGTTCATGGCCTATTTTATTGGTAATTTACAACCTCTCTCCTGAAGTTTGTATGAATCAAAAATATTTCATGTTGAGTATAATGATCTCTAGTCCGAAGCAACCAGACAATGATATTGATGTTTTCTTTTCACCATTGATTGATGATTTGATACTTTTATGGGAGGATGGTATTAGGGTGTATGATTCTTATAGAATGAAATATTTTCAACTGCATGCAGTGATTTTGTTTACAATAAATGACTTCCCAGCATATGGAAATTTTTCTGGAAACAATGTTAAAGAGCATAAAGCATGTCCAATTTGTGAACAAAATACTTCATATTGTCAATTGCATCATAAGAGGAAAACAATGTACATGGGTCATCAAAAGTTTTTGCCTATGGATCAATCTTATAGAAGACTAAAAAAGGCATTCAATGGCTCACAAGAATTTGATATTGCTCTAAAACCTTTATCCCCTGATCTGTATTTTGAGAGGGTGAAAAACCTTGATGTGACATTGGGAAAGACACATAAATCTGGTAATTATAGACATATTTGGAAGAAAAGATCAATATTTTTTGAGCTACCATATTGGAGATATCATGATGTTAAATATAATATTGATGTCATGCACGTGGAGAATAATATCTGTGATAGTTTGATTGTAACATTGTTAGATATTAAAGGAAAGACAAAAGATGGGTTGAATGCAAGATTAAACTTACTATCAATGGGAATACGTTTGGAGTTAGCTCCCACTCCTAATGGAAGATGAACATTTCTTCCCCCGACTTGTCATACATTATCAAATAGGGATAAAATTAGCTTTTGTCAATGTCTTCATGATATCAAAGTGCCTCAAGGTTATTCTTAAAATTTAAAAAATTTTGTCTCATTGAAGGACTTGAAGTTTATAGGTATGAAATATCATTATTTTCACGTCATTATGCAACAACTTCTACTAGTTTCATTGCGTGGAATATTGACCATCCGTGTCAGAAAGACTATAATGAAGTTGTGTTATTTTTTTAATTAAAATTGTAATAAGGTAATTGATGTGAATGCTTTGAACATTTTTTTAAAAGGATACAATTTGTATACATTGTCAATTGGAAATGTATTTTCCTAAAACTTTTTTTTCATATAATGGTGCATTTAATTATTCATCTAGTTCGATAAATAAAGATTTGTGGACCTATATATCTTTGTTGGATGTATCCTTTTGAAAGTTATATGAAAATATTGAAGGGGTATGTTAAGAATCCATATCGACCTAAAGCCTCCATTATTGAAAAGTATATTTATGAGGAGGTTGTAATGTTTTGTACGAGCTACTTGGTTGCGGCGCAGTACATAGGTTTGCCTCCATCTCACCATGAACAAGTTAATAATGAGGGAAATGGGATTCATGTCTTGAAAGTCAAATTGTTGTCAGCTGAACAGATGAAGAAGTTAGAATCATACATCATGAATAACATAGCTGATGGTCAACCGTATATCACATTTCATATTAATGAGTTGAAACAATGTCATCCAAAGAAGAAAGAAATGTGGATTTTGAATGAGCACAACAAAACATTTTTATCATGGTTTAAAAAGACCTTTCTTGGTAGATCATATGTATCAGAGACATTAAAAATGATAGTGGGTGGTCCATGTTTAAATGTGATAACATGGTCGAGTTATGACATTAATGGCTATACATTTCATACGAAAGCTCAGGACAACATAAGTGCAGTTCAGAATAGTGGTGTATTGGTGTTTGCAGAAGCAACACATTTTTTGAGTGCTAAGGACAAAAACCCAATTTCTGCATCAAGTGCATATTATGGAGTGATTGAAGACATATGGGAGGTTAATTACTTTAAAATTAAAGTTCCTATTTTTAACTGTAAATGGTTTATCGGTAAAAATAGTGTCAGACATGATGAATTTGGAATGACAGTTGTTAATCTGAATAGATTGGAAGATAGAGTTGATTCTTTTATAATGAGAACACATGAAAAAACAATTTTCTATGTAGTAAATCAATCAGATATGCAGTGGGCTATTGTTTTACAAGGGAAAAAACAATATGTTTTTGAGGATGAACTTGATGAAGATGCTGATTTATGTGATATCCCTACTTCCATGGAAAAATTAACAGAAAATAATGATGAGCATGTTGAAGACATGGTTTGTGCCATAAGTAACGATCATGATGAAGGAATTTGGGAAAACAATCCATTTTTACATTCATAAAATTACAGGTAACATTTGTTTATTTCTTGTTTACATTTATTATTTTCATAAAATGTTAGATATTGTAAGTTTTTTCTTTATTAAAACATGTATTAAAACAAAATAAGTATAAGTTTTTGTTTTTTTTAATTTTGTTTAGTTTACTTTATCATGTTTAACATTACATAAATTATATATCTATTATTTTTGTTCAGTGACAATTACTTTACCATGTTTACCATGTTTACTAGGTTTACCATGTTTACCATGTTTACCATCTTGACCATCTTGACCATATTTACCATTGTTTAACATGATTACCATATTAACCATGTTTACTATTACGTAACTTAGTACAATTTTCTATTTTCTGATTACAGTAGTATTTTAATATTTGAATTTTTATATTTGTGAACTAATGTTTGTTTTTTTTATTTTAAGGATAATGACAGATCAATCAGTTGATCAACCACATGATTCTGGAGATGTGCATATTGGTCATACCTATGGGGAGGAAAATTCACATGCTCCTCTTGATGTTCCCAAATCTTCCACATGTGTTCCCATTACAACAAAGAGTTTAAGAGTTGGTAAACATGGGTGCACCTGTTTACCAAAATTATCACTTGCCCGTATGCAGGATCAGAGGATACTCGTTGAGTTTGATGAGGATGATATTCCTAAAGGTCCAAATGCAAAAGATTTTAAGAGTTTTTTATAAACTCTGGGTAAGAGAAAAGTAATCATTTTGTATGATGACTGGAAAAGTGTGGACAAAGCAATAATATCTTAGTTGTGGGAGACAATTTTGGTAAGATATTTTTCTATTGTTTGTCTATTCTTTAAATGTTTCTAGTATGTTTAACCTCTTCTTTATCAGATGAAATTTGATATTCCTGACACTGGAGGAGTCATGAAGAAATGAATATCGATGGCTTTGAGGAGATGGAGGGATTTCAAATCAACCCTCACATATGATTTCATTTTTGGTCATAGGAGTCATGACAATCCATGTCGTATATATCCTTTCATAGATGAAGACACATGGAGACAATTTGTTGAAAGTAGAAGAAAAGATTCATTTTTGGTAAGGGAAATGTATAATTTTATAAGATTTGTTATATAAATGATCTTATTAATGTTTTTTTAATGATTTATTATTCTTAATTTACAGAAAATAAGGAAATATCATCAGGAGATCCAATCTAAAAATGTATACCCTTATAGTTTATCTCAGGGAGGGTATACATTATTGGAAGAATAAATGATGGCGAAAAAATTACAAAAACTAAGAGCTGAGACTTAAAGCTCTGGAGAGGTGGCCCCTCCATCCCCTCTATCTAGACATGAAAAATGGAAGAGAGCTCGGATGGGCAAAAAAGGGTAATATCTTTTAGAATATTCGAGAATCATAGTTGAGAGGATTGTAAGATATCTATTTTATTTATTTAAGTTAACTATTTTCTTCATATAATTTCAATCATTACATACATGTTCAATTAATTAATACAGGATTCTCTTGAAGAGAAGAGCTCAAAGGGGTATTTATAGCTGCTGGGAGGCAAGATATTTTATCTGAAGCATTGGGAAAGACCAAACATCCTAGTTGTGTATGAGGATATCCGGCAGGTGTATCGGTAAGAAAAGTGTTTCCATGTTCTTCAAATTCTTACGTTGAGGGTGTTTATAAAAAAAATATAATCCTTGGAGTATGAAGTTCATAATATTAATGCGACGATGGAGGAAAATATTAGAGCATCAGTACAGTCTATGTTTGCAAACATGCAAAGACAATTTCAGAATGCAGCTCCCACTCCTCCACCGCCCCCTGCAGACCCCATTATTTATCCTCCACCTCCGCCAATAGCTCCCACTCCCCCACCTCAGCCTGCAAACCCCATTTTTTATCCTACTCCTCCACCACAGATTCATACTTATTGCGAGTTGTATATTGATGATCCTCAACATCATATAGTTTCATATGGGTTGGTATATTGTATAGGAGATACAGTTAATCATAAAAAATTAGAGGTAGAGAATCAGAGGGTCACTGTACAAGATATTATAGATAGATCAACTCGAGTACCATTACCTATAGATGAGGTGACAACAGTTGGACATAGTATCAACCATTTTTTAATTTTTCCATCCAGACTTCTTTGACTCACTACCACAGAGATATGTATGTTATATGTTCTATTTTTTTTATTAAAGTTGTTTTTATCATTTGAAAAATAATATATTTTTCTATTTATTTTTATAGGAATACTTTAAAGGTAAATAAATACTATACAGACAACAACAAAGACAAATGGATATGAAATCAGATACAAATTCTAGTAGTTTTGACAGATTGTCAAGATATTAAAATTTGTTGGTGGATCATTATGAGTTTCCAATGGAAGCTCATGTTTTTGGATGTGGAATAACTATGGGGATTGTTAAAACTGATATCATGGAGCTTGTTACTGGAGATAAGTTGGGCATCAACGTGGTGCAAATTTTTTTCATGTAAGTCTTAACACCTTTTCCCTGCATTATATTTATTAAAAATGTATACTTATGTCTATTTTGTATTAGGTGTCTTTATAAAATTTGTGAGAAGAATGAGCAGACATATGAATATGGATTCATAGACCTGCATTTGATTTTCCCTGAAGCATGTGCATTGGATGAGGAACAAAGAATGCTTTATATTGATGAAAGACTTGAACAGAATATAGTCACACAATGTTGGATGATGAATTTATGTGAGAGGTATGAAACAAATATCTCTCAAAGAGTTCATTATCTTTTAACATAAAAAACCACTAACCTTAAATTTTCTTTTATCAGTGATCATTGGATGTTAGGGGTTTTTTTCCCAAGGGAGAAAAAAATTTATTAGATATGCTCTGCCCACGGTGATGTGCGGGAAAGTTTTAAGAAAATTTTGGAAAATTAAGTTTCAATTTCTCAATAGTTTTATATATTATAATGAATTTTAAATTTATCCCATTCGTATTATTTTCTAACCGGGGATGGGTCTACTTTCGAAAAAACTCAAAGAAATGGAGTGAGAATATCAAATATGTAAATGTAAAGGTAAATATCCATTTATAATTTGTACTTTTTGATTTATTACATAAAAATAATATATTGAATTCACACTCATTCAAACATAATTTTCATGAACAACAAGGCATCATCGAATGAGGATATTATATGTAAATATTTATGTATGAAATAATAACAACTGGGACAGTTGTGAACTTTGAACTAGTAATATTTCCTTTTAAACTTTTCCATAATATTTCATCTGATTTATTCATTATACACATTAGCTAATATCCTTTTAATTTTTATCTATTTTATGACCCTCAACCCTATAGTGCTCAAGACGTCAAACACTTACAAGTAGAATGGTCAAATTATTTTACAGGTTTGATTGAATTTTAGTTGTTTGTAGTGTAAAATGTAATTTTGAATATTTTCATTGTAATTGTATATTTGGTAGTCGTTTAGGTTGGATTTAGTTTTTTTAAGTTTACATTGTATGTTTTGAATGTTATATATGTGAATGTTTAATTTTTCTCTACTTATTATTTTGGTCTACTTATGATGGGTTTTCTGGTATGGATTCTGGTCTGGGGGGGAGGGGTTCCAAGTGTGTGTGTGTGTGTGGGGGGGGGGGGGGGGGTGTTCAGTGGGGTGGGGGGTATCCAGGGGTGTGGGAGGGCTGTCTGATGGGGTGGGGGGGGGGTATCCTGGGTGTCCATGAGAGTGGGGGGTAGTCCAGGGGGGTGGGAGTATTTCCAGGAGGGTGGAAGGGCTATCTAGGGGAGTGGGGGGCTGTCCAGGGGGTGTCTAGTGGTGTGGGGGTGTCCTGTGGGGTGAGGGGGGTTTCCAGGGGTGTGGGAGGGATGTCTAGTGGGGGGGGAGGGGGGTCCAGGGTGTCCATGGGGATGGGGGGGGGGGTCCAGGGGGTGGGAGAGGAGGTTCCGCCGTCCCTCAGGGGGCTGAATGCCGCTTGAAGGTACTCATCACTCCCACATGAAAAGATTGAGTTCTTAAAATGGTTCACCAATTCTTTCTTCCCCTCTAAACATCATTCATTCTATCACTTTGATGCCAGTATAACCAGGGGGAAACACCATCATGTGTGATGGTGTTTTCCCCTGGTTATATTGGCATCAAAGTGATAGAATAAATGATGTTTACAGGGTAATAAAGCACTGGTGAAGCATTTTGAGAGCTCAAGCTTCGCATGTGGGAGTGATGAGTACCTTCTAGAGGCGTTCGTCCCCCCGAGGGATAGAGACACCTCCTCTCCCAACACCAGCTATCCAGGGGATGTCCAAGGGGTGGGGGGCAGTCTAGGGGTGTGTGTGTGTGTGAGAGGGGGGGGGGGTGTCCAGGGGTGTGGTGGGGGATGTACAGTGGGGTGGGGGGGGGGGGCTCTGGTCTAGTTTTGGTCAGGTTTTGGTCTGTTTTTGGTCTGGGGGTGTCCAGTGAGGTGGGGCGTGTCCAGGGGTGTGGTGGGGGCTGTCCAGTGGGGTGGGAGGGTGTCTAGGAGGGTGGGAGGGATGTCTAGGCGAGTGGGTGGATGTCTAGGGGGTGTCTAGGGCTGTGGGGGGGCTGTCCAGGGGGTGGGGGGTAGTCCAGGTGTGTGTGTGTGTGTGTGGGTGGGGGGGGGGGTTATGGTCTGTTTTTGGTAACTTTTTGGTCTATTTCAGGGGTGTGGGAGGGCAGTCCGGGGGTGTGGGAGTGCTGTCCAGGGGGGGGGGGTATACAGGAGGGTGGGGACTATCTAGGGGTGTGGGGGGCTGTCTAGGGGGTGGTGGGGTTTTACATGGGTGTGGAGGGTTGTCTAGGGGGTGGGTGTGGGGGGGGGGGAGTCCAGGGGTGTGGGGGGCTATCCAGGTGGTGGTGGTGGTGGTTGTGGGGGGGGGGGGGGGGGGGTTGTCCAGTGGGTGGGGGGGCAGTCTAGGGGTGGGGGGGGGGGGTGTCCAAGAGTGTGGTGGGGGATGTCCAGTAGGGTGGGAGGGGGGGGGGGGGTTCTGTTATATTTTGGTCTATTTTTGGTAACTTTTTGGTATGTTTCAGGGGTGTGGGAGGGCTTTCCAGGGGTGTGGGAGTGTTTTCTAAGGGGTGGGGGTATACAAAAGGGTGTGGGGGGGGGGGGGGGGTTGTCTAGGGGTGTAGGGGGCTGTCCAGGGGTGTGGGGGGCTGTCCAGGGGGTGGGGGTGGGGGGGGGCAGTCCAGGGGTGTGTGTGTGTGGGGGGGGGGGTTGTCTAGGGTTATGGGGGGCTATCTTGGGGGTGGGGGGGGGCAGTCCAGGGGTGTGTGTGTGTGGGGGGGAGGGGTGTCCAGGGGTGGGGGGGGGGGTTGTCCAGGGGTGTGGGGGGATGTCTATGAGGTGGGGGGGGGGGGGTAGTCCAGGGGTGTGGTGAGGGCTGTCCAGTGGGGGGGGGGGGGGTTCTGTTCTGTTTTTGGTAACTTTGTGGTATGTTTCAGGGGTGTGGGAGGGCTGTCCAGGGGTGTGGGAGTGCTGTCCATGGGGTGGGGGGGGGGGGTATACAAGAGGGTGGGGTGGGGGGGGGGGGTTTCCATGGGTGTGGGGGGCTATCCAGGGGGTGGTGGGGTTGTCTAGGGGTGTGGGGGGCTGTTCAGGGGGTGGGGTGGGGGGGGGGGGGTAGTCCAGGGGTGTGGGGGGTGTCCAGGAGGGTGGGGGGGGGTTGTCCAGGGGTGTGGGGGGATTTCCAGGGGGTTGGGGTGGGGGGTTGTCTAGGGGTGTGTGGGGGATATCCAGGGGGTAGGGGGGATATCCAAGGGGTGTGGGGGGGAGTCCAAGGGTGTGGTGGGGGCTGTCCAGTGTGGTGGGGGGTGGGGGGGGGTTTCTGGTCTGTTTTGGTAACTTCTTGGTTTGTTTCAGGGGTGTGGGAGGGTTGTCCAGGGGTGTGGGAGTGCTTTCCATGGGGTGGGGGGTATACAGGAGGGTTGGGGGTTGTCTAGGGGTGTGGGGGGTGTCCAGGGGATGGTGGGGTTGTCCATGGGTGTGGGGGGCTGTCCGGGGGGGGGGGTAGTCCAGGGGTGTGGGGGGTGTCCAGGAGTGGGGCGAGGGCGGGGGGGGGGGGGGGGGGGCACTATCCAGGGGGTGGGGGGTAGTCCAGGGGTGTGTGTGTGGGTGGGGGGGGTGTCTAGGAGGGTGGGGGGGGGGGGTTGGGGGGTGGGGGGTTGTCCAGGGGTGTGGGGGGTTTTCCAGGGGGTGGGGGGTAGTCCAGGGGTGTGTGTGTGTGGGGGGGGGGGGGTCCAGGGGTGTGGTGGGAGCTATCCAGTGGGGGGGGGGGGGGTACGGTCTATTTTTGGTAACTTTTTAGTCCGTTTTCGGGGTATGGGAGGGCTGTCCAGGGGTGTGGATGTGCTGTCCAGAGGGTGGGGGGGTATACAGGAGGGTGGGGGGGGGTGTCCAGGGGTGTGGGGGGCTGTCCAGGGGGTGGTGGGGTTTTACAGGGGTGTGGGGGGCTGTCCAGGGGGTGGGGGGGGGGCAGTCCAGGGGTGTGGGGGGTGTCTAGGGGTTTGGTGGGGGCTGTCCAGTGGGGTGCGGGGGGGGGGGGGGGGGGGGGTTCTGGTCTATTTTTGGTAACCTTTTGCTCTGTTTCGGGTAATTTGGTTGGGCATAGCAGTGGTTCTATTTTATATAAAAAAATTGTTTTTTACATTGGTTATTTCATAATTGACATAAAAAATGCATTAGTATTAGGTTTAACGTCGGTTATTTGGAAACCGATGTAATAACTTCATGGGAAATGTTTTTTACGTCATTTATTTCTTAACCGACTTAATAAATTGAAATGGATAGTTTTTTACGTTGGTTATTTAATAACCAACGTCGTAGATATGTTTTTACATCGGTTACTATATAACCGACGTTGGAAACCGCTTGGCAGATAGGTTTATCACGTCAGTTATAAAAATGACCGATGTGATAAACGCTTCGAAGGAGTGATTTATGACATCAGTTATTATATAACCGATGTGAAAGGGTATATACCATGTTAGTTATTAATTAACTGACTCAATAAACCTCAAATCCGAAGCATTTTCCACGTCGAGTTTTTATCAATCGACGTGAAAAATGCTTTAGATTTGTATTTTTTACATCGGTTGTAAAATAACTGACGTAAAAAACTATGTTTATGACGTCTCCTATAATAACGCCTCCCGTAATAACGTCAACCAAAAGCCAATGTTAAAAATAAAAAATAACCGCCATAAAAAACGTTTTCTGCACTAGTGTCTCCCATTTAAGAATCTTTGATTGTGAAGTATATGTACCAATTACTCCCCCACAATGTACAAAGATGGGACCTCAAAGAAGGCTAGGAATATATATAGGATATGAATCCTTATCCATCATCAGATATCTTGAACCAAAAATTGGTGATGTATTCACAACATGTTTGGCTGATTTTAACTTCAATGAAGAAGTATACCCATCATTAGGGGGAGAAAAGAAACCAAATGGAGGAGATTTCTTGGATTGTGCAAATGTTATCTTTTCTCAATCCTCCCACCCGGTAGTGTTAGATGGAATCAAAAATGATTTTACATTTTCAAGAACTAGAAAATCATTTTCATGATGCATTTAATAATTAAATAGGTATGACTAAATCACACATACCAACTATAAATGCACCATCTATAATTGATGTCCTGAAGACACAATTACATAATGATGTTACAGAAATCTTAAAAACACAGCTGAAGTGTGGAAGACCAATTAGATCTAAGGATAGAAATCCTAAGAAAAGAAAATGGATGAGTATAATTGAAAACTCCATTATGGAGGTATGTGTCTAGAACAAACATGTAATTTAAGTGTTTTTAAAGAAACACATGATGAGAATCATAATGATAATTCACATGATATAGAAAACTCTGAAGGTTTAGAAAATAATGAAATCTCTCTTAATTACACCACTATAGGTGATATATGGATTCAGAGTAATATAGAAAATATTGATGAAATATTATCATATTCTATGTCACATGATTTAGAAAATGAATACCTTGAACCAAGGTTAGTTATAGAATGAAAAAAACGACTCGATTTGAATAAATAGAAAGATGCAATGGATTTTGAATTAAATTCACTTAATAAGTGAAGAGTTTTTGGACATATCATGATCACACCAGAATCTATGAAGCTTATTAAATATAAATGGGTTTTTGTGCATAATAGTAATGAGAAAAATGATATTTTAAGATAAAATGATTGTCTTGTCACGCAAGGTTATTCTCAGAGACCTGAAATTGATTATGAATAAGCATATTACCATGTTATGGATGCCATTACTTTTTGTTATCTAATCATACCTACAGTAGTTGAGAAGGCTCGTATGCATTTTATTGATTTTGTTACGACTTATTTGTATGATTCACTTGATAGTAATATATATATGAGAATTCTAGAAAGATTCAAAATACCTGAAGTATTGAAATCAAAACCCAAATACATATACTCAATAAAATTATAGAAATCCCTATATGAATTAAAAAAATCTAGGCATATGTGGTATAATCATTTGAGTGAATCTTTATTAAATAAAGGGTCGTCAATAATCTCATTTTCCCATGTGTTTTTATTAAGCAAGAAACATCTAGATATGAAATCATTACTGTTTATGTCGATGATATAAATATCATCGGAACTCTATAAGAGATCAATAAAGCAATTAAGAATATAAAGAATAAATTTAAAATGTATGACCTCGGAGAAACGAAGTATTGTCTTGGATTAAAAATTGAGCATATGCCAAGTGATATATTTTTTCATCAGTCAAATTACAATGGAAAGGTCTTAAAATTATTTAATATGAATAAATATAAGCCTTTAATCACTTCAATGGTTGTTCAGTCTTTAAATATTAGGAAAGATCAATTTCGACTTTATGATGTAAATGAGGAGTTGGTTGGTCCATAAGTACCATACCTCAGTGCTATCACAACACTAATGTATCTTTCTAATTATACTCATCCTGATATATCTTTTTCTAAAAATTTATTGGAATGATTTCGTTCATCCACTACAGGAAGACACTATAATTTTATTAAACATAATTTTCATTATCTTTGTGGCACTATTGATTTGGGTTTATTCTATTCTAAAAAATTAGAATGAAAGATGGATGGTTTTGCAGATGCATATTATTTATCAGATCCGCATAATGCATGATCACAAACTGGTTATGTGTTCACATTAGGAGGTACTGCCACATCTTGAAGATCACAAAAGTAGACACTCTTTGCAACATCTTAAAATCATGCAAACTTGATAGCATAACATGAAGCACGTCAATAATGTGTTTAGATGCAGTCTATGACAAAACACATTCAATCTGCAAATGGATTGTCTATGGATAGTAGCCCAACAATTTTATTTCAAGATAATACTATGTGCATCACATAATTGAAGGAAGGCTTCATCATGAATGATCGGAAAAAACACATACCACCAAAATTTTTCTCCTTTACATAAAAGTTAATGAAGAACAGATATATCAACATGTAATATGTTTGATCCAGTGACAATGTTGCAGATTTATTTACAAAGGAACTACCAATTGTCCTCTTTAAATTTTTTTACATAATATAGGGATGCATAGTTTGAAAATTTTGTAATGTAATATAATTTTTAGGGGGTGTCTACATGACTATACTCTTTTACTAATTCTGACTTTTATCCCATCGGGGTTTTCCAAAAAAGGTTTTTAATAAGGCAGTATCAAAACACGCATGACATTGGTATGAGTGTGCATCCTAAGGGGGAATGTTAGGTAGCCGGTGACTACACCATTTAATGGGGGTGGGTTTCCCACCCCACCAATCCCCTTCTACATTTCTTATAAAAGGATGTGAAACCCTATGAAAATGTTGACACTCGACGGAAGGAAACTCTATCATCATCAATAAAATATGCATCTTCTTTTCTTACTCATCTTTCTATGCTAATCTAATTTTTCTCATTTTCAATTTTTTTTTCTCAATAAAATCTATTTTTATAGATTTAAATTACACAAGTGATGAATGTTTATTTTTTATATAAGTGAATATAAACATTTTTTTAAGGAAATGTTACATAAGTTTCCAAAATGTTAAACATAGGTTTCATAAATTAAACATTGTATTTTTAAATAATTTACTTGAATTTATAAATATATATTTATATAAAACATTTTTTTAATTTTTTTAAGTCAATATCATATTATGATAATTTCAAAAAAGGGATGGTATTAGAAAAATTTACGTTCTTCACTATTCCCCTAAAAATAAATTATTTTTGAAAAATGTCAAAAACAAATCCTAAGCTAATATTGGCTTTCCTATTAAAAAAATGAAGTTAATCCTCATAATTTTTAATTCTAAAATTTATCAATTTATCTTTTAAATGAAAATACAATATATAAAGAAAAACCATTTTTATTGAAAAAATGAACTTTTAATACTTTAAGTGTTCATAATCCTATTGTAAAGACCCGCCGTGGTCGTAGGCCTCTGCTGCCTGGAGCTGTGCCTGTCTCTGCCCGCCAGCTCCCTGTGGTCGGGGTGGACCTCCTGGTGGTGGTGGTGGCAGAGCCTCAAAGCGTCGCCCACCACCGGCTGCTCGTCCAGCTCCTCTGCCTCGTCCGCCTCCTCCCTGCGGACCGCCACGGTCGACCCTCTGCCTCTGCCTCAGTGGTCCCTCAACTGTCTGCTGCTCCTCGGCACGGCGGGTCGGGCAGTCACGAGCCATGTGGCCCTGCCCGCCGCACGAGTAGCAATGTCTGCCTCTCGAAAGACTGGCTCCTCGCAGTGTGCTCCGCACTACTGAGCTAGTGCCCTGAGGTCGTCTGCCCGAAGGTCTGGTCTGTCTGGACCCCTGAGTCATCCGTCGACTGCCTGCTGGAGATTACTCTGCCACGTGCCGCCCTGCGGTGGGTCGCTGCGCTGGTGTAGACTCAGCAAGGAAGCTCTTGATCAGGAGGGCCCGCTCCAGTACTCCTGTCTGAGTCAGTATGCTGAGGGAGATCAGCGATGCCCTGATCTCGTGTCTCAAACCCTGCTCAAAGGTCCGGGCCCGGAAGAATGCAGTAGCAGAGTTCGTTTCTCGATGCCTCACCTGCCAGCAGGTGAAGGCAGAGCATCAGGTACCAGCGGGCTTGGTACAACCCTTGGAGGTTCCGGAGTGGAAGTGGGACGGCATATCTATGGACTTCGTGACTGGACTTCCACGCACTTCCAGAGGTCGCGACTCCATCTGGGTGATTGTTGACCGACTCACCAAGTCGGCACACTTCTTACCCATTAGAGAGAAGGGCTCAGTGGAGAGCTTGGGACGTCTCTATGTTCAGGAGATTGTGCGGCTCCACGGTGTTCCATCATCTATCGTCTCCGATCGAGATGCTCGCTTTACTTCCCGGCTTTGGAAGGGGTTACAGGAGGCGTTCGGGACGCAGCTACGTCTGAGCACAACCTTTCACCCTCAGAAGGATGGTCAGACGGAGAGGACCATTCAGACTCTCGAGGACATGCTCCGCGCATGTGTCCTAGACTTTGGTCGTAGCTGGGAGGACCACCTACCCTTGGTGGAGTTTGCATACAACAACAGCTACCACTCCACCATCGGGATGGCACCGTACGAGGCGTTGTACGGCCGACCTTGTAGATCTCCTTTGTGCTGGACAGACCCTGGGGAGTCAGCACTGGTGGGACCGGAGATGGTCCAGGCCACGACAGAGAAGGTCCAGGTCATCCAAGAGCGGATGAGGACAGCACAGAGCCGGCAGAAGTCATATGCTGATAGGAGGCGGAGGCCACTGGAGTTCGAGGATGGCGACCACGTCTTCTTGCGGGTCTCACCTCGACGTGGTATTCGGAGATTTGGTCGAGGCGGCAAGTTATCTCCGCGCTTCATCGGACCCTTCCAGGTCCTCAGCAGGGTTGGTGAGGTGGCTTATCGTCTGGATCTGCCACCTCAGTTGCACCGGGTGCACGACGTCTTCCACGTATCTCAGCTGAGGAGATACGTGCACGACCCGACGCACATCATTGACCATGGGGAGCTTGACGTTGATGATGTGGTGACTTTTTCGGAGGTCCCGGTGGAGATAGAGGATCGACAGGAGCGGGTCCTACGTGGGCGATCGATTCCTCTTGTGCGCATCAGATGGAAGCACGAGAATCTCCAGGAGAGCACATGGGAGCGGGAGGCTCAGATGCGTGCTCAGTACCCTCATTTGTTCCCCTAGTTTTTGATGTATCTTTACGGGGACGTAAAGCCCTGAGGTGGGAGTAATGTAAAGACCCGTAAAATTCAAGGGAAATTTTTTCTTAATTTTCTTTGGAATTTTACAAGAGCGCGGTTTCTGACGGCACCTGATTCCGAGGCCCAGTGTGCCCGAAATCAATTTCCGAAGTTTGGCTCGGGTACGTTCAGTGAACGAACGAGCGGGAATTTCTAACTTTTGATCCGGTGCTCGGAATTGAAATCCGAGGACACCGATGAACTCGCAACGCCGATATTCGCTTAAGGAGACCTTTTCTAAAGTTGCGTTTATTGCGGGACGAAAGTTAGTTTTGGGAAGAATTATAAAAAGTTGAATAAAAATGTGGAACACTTTTTATTTTACTTTTGTTGGTTAACTTCTCTCAAAGGAAGTTAGGGGTGGGACCCACACCCACTTAACCTCCCTTGATAGGATTAAGTGTGGTGGGGCCCAAATGAACCTAACCTTCCATCTTCTCTCAAACTCCCTTTAAACCCTCTTTAAATGACATGACAAATTGTCATTTAATTTTGGAGTTATCTTATTTGAATTTCAAACCTTTGAAATTCAATTTGTTAAGTTTGTGAATAAAATGAGACTCTATCTTATTTTATTTGGTTAGAATTGTTTAGCCATCTTGAGAGGATTTGAGAGCTTTTCTTTTTTCTTCAAACTTTGACGAAGAACGCTCAAGCTTTGACGAAGAACGCTCAAGCTCCGACGAAGAACGCCGCTCCTCTCTTCTTCGTCTTCCGTGTCAACGAAAGGGAACGCCGCTTCCTCCTCAGACTTCCTTCGTCGGCATACGAAGATTTGAGCGGGAATTTCTATCTTTTGAACCGGTGCTCTGAATTGAAATCCGATTGCACCGATGAACTCGCAACGCCGGTAATCGCTTAAGGGAACCTTTACCGTAGTTGCGTTTGTGCGGGAGAAGAAGTTAATTTTTTGGGGTTTTATTAAAAAAATGAATAAAATTGTTAAATCAATTTTATTTCATGTTAAGTTGTTAACTTCTCCCATGGGAAGTTGGTGGTGGGCCCACATCCATCCAACTTCCCATGTGTGGATATTTGAAAGGGTGGGGCCCACACAAACCCCTCCACACCTCTTCAAATTCCTTAACTTTCCTAACCCCTCTAAACCCCCCATTTAAGTTTTGATAACTTAACACCTCCTTAATTTTATAACATCTTATGTTAATAACTTAAGTGAGTTAAATATGGGTTTTGAATTTTCAAACTCTTGAAATTCAAAACCTATATTGGGTTAATAAAATAAGTGGGAGGATTATTTTATTTTGGGGTTAGTTGTTCTTGTGGTGGAGACTTGGGAGAGAAAAGGCTAAGTCTTCTTCTTCTTCAACATCGACGAAGAACGCAAAGAACACCTCCAACGAAGAACATCTCCACCGAAGAACGCGACGTCTTCTTCCAACGACGTTTCCCCTTCGAACGCACCTCGACGACAAGGAAAACCCATCCCGACACGGGATAAACTTTTTCACGGGAGGGTGCGACCGATCAATCTTGAATCGGCCAACTTTACCCTCGTGGCAGCAGTCGTTTGAGTTCCAGTTCTAACAGGAATTGGAAACATCTGGAGTTTGAGGATGAGGACCACGTTCTTATACGGGCCTCACCTCGACAAGGTTTACGGAGATGTGGCCAAGGCGTCAAGTTATCTCCAGGGTTCAGCGGACCTTCTTAGGTCCCCATCTGGGTAGGCGGGGTGGTTTACCGCTTGACCAATTCACCGCAGTTGCACCAGGTGCACGATGACTTCCACGTATCTCAACTGTGGAGATACGTACTCGACCCTGCGCATATCATCGACCATGAGGAGCTGGACGATGGCGATGGGGTGTCTTTCACGGAGGTTCCAGTGGGGATCGAGGATCGACAGGAGCAGATCCTACGAGGACGATCGATTCCTTGGGTGCACTTTCTTTGGCAGTACGGAACCTCCAGATAAGCACATGGGAGCGGAAGGCTCAGATGCGTGCTCTGTACCGCTTTTGTGACCCTAGTTTGTATTGAAGCTTTACGGGGACGTAAAGCCCTGAGGTGGGAGTAATGTAAAGACCTGGAAATTTCAAGGAAAATTTCTTCTTAATTTTATTTGGAATTTTACAAGAACGCAGTTTCTGACAGCGCCTGATTCCGAGGCCCGGTGTGCCCCGAATTAATTTCCGAAGTTTGGCTCGGGTACGTTCAGTGAACGAGCGAGCAAGAATTTCTATCTTTTGAACCGGTGCTCGGAATTGAAATCCGATTGCACCGATGAACTCGCAATGCCGGTAATCTCTTAAGGGAACCTTTACCGTAGTTGCGTTTGTGCGGGAGAAGAAGTTAATTTTTTGGGGTTTTATTAAAAAAATGAATAAAATTGTTAAATCAATTTTATTTTATGTTAAGTTGTTAACTTCTCCCATGGGAAGTTGGTGGTGGGCCCACATCCATCCAACTTCCCATGTGTGGATATTTGAAAGGGTGGGGCCCACACAAACCCCTCCCCACCTCTTCAAATTCCTTAACTTTCCTAACCCCTCTAAACCCCCCATTTAAGTTTTGATAACTTAACACCTCCTTAATTTTATAACATCTTATGTTAATAACTTAAGTGAGTTAAATATGGGTTTTGAATTTTCAAACTCTTGAAATTCAAAACCTATATTGGGTTAATAAAATAAGTGGGAGGATTATTTTATTTTGGGGTTAGTTGTTCTTGTGGTGGAGACTTGGGAGAGAAAAGGCTAAGTCTTCTTCTTCTTCAACATCGACGAAGAACGCGAAGAACACCTCCAACGAAGAACATCTCCACCGAAGAACGCGACGTCTTCTTCCAACGACGTTTCCCCTTCGAACGCACCTCGACGAAAACGGAGTCGACGTTCTTTCCCCGCGATGCCCGACCTCCGCGACGCTCATCTTCCGCGGGTTGTTGACGTGCACCGTATCTGAATCGAGGTAGGGGTTTATTTATTTAATTGTTCGTGAATACAAACTTGGTGATAATCGTGGATTAAAACCCTTTTTGTTATTGAATAACGCGAGGGGGTCGGACCGCACAAACACGGCCGACCCTCCTCCTTTGTTTTTCGTGATGGTATCTTGAGGATGATACGAGAAAACGTGGTGCCGTCGCACCACAAGATTTATTGCGGAAGATACGCGCGGCGTCGTCGCGCCGCGCCATGGAAAGAAATCCAAGAACGCGATGCCGTCGCGTCGCGTCGAAGAAAGTCAAAGGCGCCGCGGCCGGAGCGGGGCCGCGGCGGAGGGAAGCGATGTCGTCGCATCGCGCCGAACGACATAGGCAGCGGCCGGTTCCGGGCCGCGGCAGAGCAAGATGACCGGCGGCCGGCACCGGGCCGCCGGTGTCGGCGAAGGAAGGACCGGCCGTCGCCGGTCCTTGGTGGCGAAACCGGCCAGCCAGTGCAGGCCGGCCGGGCAGTGGAGACCGGGGGAATTAATTCCCACGGCCGGGTCTTCAAACGACCCCAATTAAGGGGCCGCGGTTTTACAAGGGGGGGGGGGGGGCTTTGCCCCCCGCGCGCGGCACCCGAACGACGCGCTGGCCGCACCGCCGGCCGGGTCGCGCCACCGGCCGGGCCGGGTCCAGCCGGACCGGGTCGGCCCGGGCCCAGACCCCCAGTTTCGGACCACTTTTGGTCAAATGCCCGTATCTTGGGCTACGGGCCTCCAAACGACTCGCCGTCAGCGGCAACGCGATCCTTGGATCGAGACGGTCGTTTCGGTATACTATACTCAAAGTACATCTTCCTTTTCGGGAGCCTACGTGGTTAAAACTCCATAGTTAAGCGTGCTTGGCCTAGAGTAGTGATCAGGATGGGTGACCTCCTGGGAAGTTTCCCAGGGTGGGTGTGAGACGGAAAAACCAATAACTTCCAGACCAGGCGTCCGATTGACGCGCCGTCTGTTGTGTTGCATTCCTATTGACGATACGGAACTTTTGGCATCCTCCGCCCGAGTTTTGGATGCAGATGGATAGTGGCCAGGTTGGATCGCACCGAAATCCAACCGGGCCCCTGGAACGGAAAAGCTGATATCTTTCTGACAGAACGTCCGTTTGACGAACCGTCAGCGGCATCGGTGATCGCGCTGAGAAACGGTCCCTATGAGTTTACCCTATGAGAGTTCGGGGTATAGTTGAGATACGGCCGGGTTTGGTTCGCTCACGAAACCAACCGGGCCCCTGGGACGAAAAGGCTAATAACTCACAGACCGGGCGTCCGATTGACGCGCCGTCTGTTGCGTTGAGACCCCTATGACGTGGCGGTCCTTTGAGATACTTCTTCGTGGGACTTTGAGATACTTGGAGTATCGACCTGTAGCTCGTGGAGCGGACCCTCCCAGTGATGAGCGTGCGGAGTACGGAGACCGTGTAGCTGGCTGAGACCCGATGACTGCTGATCGAACGACTCGGTGTGTTACAGAGGTGCGCTTGGTTGTAGCGGCACATGGGAGCGCTTGGTTATAGCGGCATACCCACGATAGAGGTGCGCTTGGTTGTAGCGGCACATGGGAGCGCTTGGTTGTAGCGGCAGACCCACGACAGAGGTGCGCTTGGTTGTAGCGGCACATGAGAGCGCTTGGTTGTAGCAGCTAGCCCACATTACTCGATGGGTGGAGTTCTTCAGTAGTCTTAGGTTAGTGAGCAGTACCTCGGAGTCATGACAGGACCACTGTACACTCCAGAGACGGAGCTCTTCAGCAGTTACGGTTTCGATAATGAAAATCCTGGTTGAGCTGAGACTTTTGACCTTGTGTTTACCTCATGATTGAGATGGGTGACTTGCTAACTTAGGTATATGTATGGGCATATACTCGAGTAGTGGTTATCCATTGATTTCACAATCCTTGTGTTTCCTCATGATTGAGATGGGTTACTTGATAACTTAGGTATATGTATGGGAATATACCTAAGTAGAGGTTATCTGTTGAGATCTTCTTTGTGGTTATCCTTGTTGGTTTAGTGAGACCTTGAAGGTCTCGGGGTCCCTACTGAGTATCGTTATAATCACCCCTGCACGGGCTATGCCCGCACCTTGTTGTGTTGGTTGCAGACGACGGGCAGTGCTGACAGAGGCTGAGTGTTCGAGGACTGGACGGTACCTGGAGGTGGACTATACGACGAGATGGTACCTGGAGGAGGACCTCACGACGAGACGGTACCCATAGGTGGACGTGACGACGAGGCGGTACCCGAAGGTGGACCACTGGGCGGACATACTCGGAGCGGACGACAGGACCCGAGGAGCAGAGGAGCTATCTGTACCCACCCTTCAGGTGGGATTTCCAGTGGACAGCTCAACGTAGCAGCTTTACTTTTCAGTTGCTGTTTTCCCTTCGAGTTGTACTTTACAGTTGGGATTGTATTTCCGGCCCCTTTTTACTTTCCGCACTTACTGTTGTACTCAGTTTTTACTCAGTGTTTACTTCTTCCGCTTGTACTCTGTGTGATTGTTTACTTTACAAAGGCAATGCCTTCCCTTTTTACCGGGATTTATGCCTTGGTGCTAGTCGCCAGCCCCTGGCCTATGGAAGGCGGGCTTGGGGTAGTCACGGCACTGGACCCGAGGACGGGTCGTGACACCTATATTGCATGCATTTAAAATTTATTAAAATACTTTTATTAACTATATGTTTCATTATAATTAATTTTTATTAATAATATTTATTTTATATGTGGTGGATTGTTTTATTTTGGTGTTGCATGTGAAACAAGACATCAAACACATTATATTTATTTAAAGGAAAGACATATAGAAAAATAATGGGTCGTTACAGAGAACAACATCATCAAACCAATATATATAAAAAAAATTCCAATAGTACACAACGATAATAAAATTTTCCAATATCTCCTACATCAAACTACCATCATGACAAGACATATCATCATCCCTTTCTCTTAACAGCAAGCCAACCACATTATTATCACCACTATCATTGTAAATAATAATAATATTATAGTAGTGAAAATATAATTTTGGAATCAAGATTCTTTATTTAATTATAGATTCATTCCTGATATAAAAAAATTAAATAAAAAAATTCCATATTTTATCTCTTGGTTCCATTATAATCATTTTAATAATTTCCCAATTACAAGCACATTTCATCACATCATCAATAATAAAAAATTCATCATAACATGGTCATATGAAAAATAAATAAATAATATCATAGAAATCATGCCAACACATATCATTCACCATCCCATTTCTATTTAATTAATCCAATACATTACATTAATTATCCCAATAATAAATTTTTATCTATAGATATAGATGAATAAAAATTCCACATTAAAATGGACATAAAAAAAGATGCTTAACCCCTTACATTGAGAGTTCCTTTAAAAAATAGAGTATGAAGAAAGGGAAATAAACCAATGATCATCCACTACAAATATAATAAGAAACCTTAAATTCCTTATAACATATCATCCTCCCCCATGATCTTGTCTAAAATCCAAATATTCAAACACAAAACTCAGACCATTAACTTGTATGAAGAAGAGACAATATAAAATAAATTAAAAGTCACCTTAGATCACAAAATATTGATCTCAAAATTCCCAGGCTTAAGATTCACCATGGTATAACGATATGGGAGATGACAGTGTGGCTCACGAGTGGGGGATCAGGGGGTTGAGGGAAAGGGCTGTGGTAGAGGGTCTCATGAGTGGGGCTTTGGGGTTAAGGGAAAGGGTGACATTAGGGGAGGCTCAAAAGTGGTGGATTAGAAGTTTAGGGTATGGTCAATATTGGTTTCTTATTTTTCTTACAAACATAGCTTGTGTTTTAATTTAAATCACCACTAAATAATATCATACCATGGTTTACTGGTTTTCTTAAAGAAAAATAATGATAAATAAATATATCACTGGCACATTTGAAAATTTACACTAAATAGAAGTGAAATCATATTACAAAAACCATTTAGTGGTGGTTTCTAAATCCAAAACTAAAAACCATATCCAGAGAATGATTTTCTTGTAGTGACCTGATCTTGTTAATAGAATGTTTTTTCATTTTAAAATATTTGAAATTTAAACAATCATGACATGACCCATACAAATTTAAAATATAACTTCTATAATTTTTTTCATGATTCACTGCTAATAAATAGGCCTTTAACAATTCTAAAAATGGACTTCATCAGCACTAGAGAAGCTCTGATTATCAGAGTGATATTAAAATCTATAGTATTTTATCAACTCTTCTAAAAGAATCAATAAAATATACCTTTTTAGACACTTAAAAAATCACTAATAATGGTCTCCTTTATCAGTACTTAAAAAGCATTAATAAAGTTCCACTTTATCTGCACTTGTAGAAGCGCTGATAAAGGGGCATGCTGGAGGGTGTTGTAACAACATACTACAACACCAATGAAGTGTGCTGTTACAACACACCGTAGCACCAAAAAAAACCAAGAAATAATCCAAATCAAGTACCAATACATAATTTAAAATAAATCAAATTTAATGCACAAATATAATATAAAAAACTATATTATGGACATTTCAAACATTGGTTTATACAATTACATAAATACAAACTATTACATACATTAAAAAACATCAGTGTTTCTTTGTCTTTTGATCCTAACCCCCGCTCTAGAAAAAAAACCTATATAAGAAAAAAATTATAATTTTAGTAATAATATAAAGAAATAAATTAACAGTAAGACTTAATTTTAAAGTAAACTTTGAGTCATACCAGGAACACTATGTATCAGATTAAGTTACAGTTTATTCTTGCATGTCACGCCATTTCTTATTCATCTTAAAGAATTATCTCTATTAAAATTAACTAAATAATTATAAGATAAAAATGATAAGGAAATTAATTAAGTAATAGTAGATATAATGATGATAAAACAATCTAGGCTCGTTTGATCGTTTTTGGTGGTGTGATGAACGTTTTAAACTAAAATGACACTTATATATTAAAAAGATGCACTCAGATTCATATCAGTCACACCATATATCACAATGATTTTAAGATAATTTCTATATGTCTCAAATGAATTATGGATCATTTTCATAAATTATCTAAACAATCCGAATGTGTTTTCTTAGTTTTGAGTACATCATTTTTCTTTTTTACTAAAATCTCATTTTAAACTAGGAACACACACTTTGACTCATACTAGTCACATCATGTGTCAGTTTGATATGATAATGATTCCTACAAAGAAAAAATGTTTTATGAATCATTTTCCTAAATTATCAAGATAATTTGAGTGCATTTTCTTAGTTTTCAATGAGTGACACTTTTTGAACTAAAATGTTGATTTAAAACTGATAATTGAAAGAATGAGTCATACCAAGAAAATTGTTTATCTTATTGTGGTTAGTTTGATGCCTATATGTCAAAAATGAATTATGGATTCTTTTTCTAAAGTATCAAAATTATACAAATATGTTTTCTCAGGTTTGAGTTGGTCAGTTATCCTTTTTAATAAAATTGATGTTAATTTTATATAAAAGGATGAACTTGGAGTCATACCGTTCACACCATGCATCAGATTTAGGTGCATATGATTCTTACATGTCTAAAATGAATTATGGATTATATTCATAATGTATCAAAACAATTCTAATATGTTTACATGATTTTGAGTACATCACTTGTTTTTTTTACTAAAATGACATTTTAAATTAGAAACACACACTTTTACTCATACTAATCACATAGTGTTTTAGTTTTATATGAGAATGATTCCTACACATAAAAAATGACATATGTATTTATTTAATAAATTATCAAGAAAATATGAGCATGTTTTATCAGTTTTCAATGAGCAACAATTTTTGAACTAAAATGTCGATTTTAAATTGACAACAGACACATTGGGTCATACCAGGAACATCATGTATCAGATTAAGGTGAGGTTGATTTATAAACATAAAAAATGACTTATGTTTCATTTCCTTGAAGTATTAAATTAATCATAATGTGTTTTATCAGTTTTGAGTAGGTCAATTGTCATTTTTACTAAAATCGATGTAAATTTTAAATAAAAAGACGCACTTGGAGTCATATCGGTCAAAATGTGAATCAAATTGTGGTGATACTGATTCCTACATGTCTCAAATAACATAAGGATAATTTTTATAATGTATCAAAAAATTATAATATGTTTTCTCAGTTTTGAGTATGTAAGTTTTCATTTTTACTAAAATTAATGTCAATTTTAAATAAAAAGTACTTGGAGTCATTGTGGTCACACCATGTGTCATATTGAGGTGTGAATGATTCCTACATGTCCAAAATAACATATGGATCATTTTATTAAAGTATAAAAATAATTAGAATATTTTTTATTGGTTTTGAGTATGTCAGTTGTCTTTTTAATCAAAATTAATGTCAATTTTAAATAAAAAGAAGCACTATGAGTCATACCAGTCACACTGTGTGTCGTTTTGAGGAGATGATGATTCCTAAATTTTCCAAATTAAATATGGATCATTTTCCTAAAGTATCAATATAATATAAATACATTTTCTTGATTTTGAGTATGTCAGTTGTCCTTTTTACTAAATTTAATGTCAATTTTAAATAAAAAGAAACACTTGGAGTCATACCGGTTACACCATGCATTAGATTGAGGTGGTAACGATTAATAAACATCCAAAATGACTTATGGATCATTTTTTATAAATTATCAAAACAATCAGAATATGTTTTCTCGGTTTTGAGTATATATGTTGTCTTTTTTACTAAAATTAATGTCAATTTTAAATAAAAAGAAGCACTTGGAGTCATACTGGTTACACTATGTGTCAAATTGAGGTGAAAATGATTCCTATATGTTCCAAATGTCATATAGATTATTTTAATAATGTATAAAAACAATATTAATGTGTTTTCTTGGTTTTGAGTACTACACTTGTCTTTTTTACTAAAATATCACTTTAATCGAAAAACAAGCACTTTGACTCATACATATCACATCGTGTATCATTTAGATGTGATAATGATTCCTTAACATAAAAAAATTATATTTGAATCTATTTCCTAAATTATCAAGAAAATTTGAGTGCATTTTCTTAGTTTTCAATGAGTGACACTTTTTGAACTAAAATGAATATTTTAAACTGATAATAGACACTTTCAGTCATACCGAGATCATTGTGTATTAGATTGAGATGAGGCTGATTCTTACACATCTAAAAGGAATTACAGATCATTTTCTTAAAGTATCAAAACAATTGGAATATGTTTTCTCGATTTTGAGTATGTCATTTTTATTTTTTACCAAAATTAATATCAAATTTAAATAAAAAGAAGCACTTAGAGTCATACCGGTCACACTGTGTATCAGATTGAGGTGTGTTTGATTTTTACACATCCCAAATCCTCAAAAAAACTTAACAGCCAATGTTACCATGATTTAAATTTCCTTTATTTGTTAAACTACCAACACTATATATTGAATTGATGTTCTTAGCTAAAAAACCATTCTCATTATTGAAATCTATAAGAGTAGAGGATGCTCAGGTGCCCTATACTCTTCTATATTTCAACAATGAGAAATTTTTTGTTGGGTTTCTGGGGCCCGCAGCAGAAGCCAGTGGGCCGGGGATTTTAAAATTTTCGTTGGCGCTATGACGATACTTGTTGTTGCCGATGATCCGAGCCCCAGAGAGGTCCAAGGATCTCGCGTAGATTGTTAATAGCACAAAAATAAAAGGAAAACATACCCGCTGCATATCCGAAGCCGTTGTCGACTGCTACTTGTCGATGGTGATCGCTGCGCTAAGGATCCATAGAAGAATCCCTCTAGATCGTCCACACGCGCCTCAAAAAATCAGCAGGAACACCGATCGTCGAACTCCGGGTGTTAGCGTGGAAATTCAACGATATCTTCGACGTCCCGATGATCACCACATTGTCGATCTTACGATGCATGAGGAAAAACTTGATCTGAGCTCTTGGATCTTCATCTTCTCTCTCTAAGAAGCAGGAGGAGAGAGAGGCTCTCAAATTTCATTCCATAAATGAATGAATAGTGATGTTCACCACAAAGAGAGAGAGCCTCCTCTCTTATTTATAGAGATGTTGATAAATACCCGGTAGGGTTCCCCGACCCCCGTTAATATCAACGTTCTCTAAACAAATAATTTTGACAGATTAAACTACGTCAATATTATTTAATATTTTATCACGCACTTGTAATACATATATAATATATTATTTGATAAAACCGATCCATTTAACTCGACTCACCGTCCCACTTAATATTAAACGAACCTTGAATATTACATAATATTCGTTCGATTAATATTTTTCTTATATTTACTAAACTCGTAAATACATTAAATAAATTCAATCCCAAATATTCGTAACTTGAATATTAAGGAATTTATTTAATTTATTTCATGATCGACAACATGGACAATGCTCAGACCCCATGGCGGGGCCCACTATGTCTATATTCATATTCCACCGAATATGTGCAGATTCTTGAATACGCTATTCTGTGTTACCCTCTAGGCCCTTATCTCGATAGCAGTGAATAAAATTCACAAACCAAGAACGGGGTCTAGAAACCCATCATGGCCCCTAAAGAGATAAGGATAGTCATAAAAATGACTACCATCCTATGAACACTGACTGTGTACTATAGTCTCTTTGTCATTAAATATCTCATAAAGCAGGACACACTCTTGTGTCATAGTCCTTATCTTGATTTATTATTTGTTGATCTATCCAGATGGATTTGCCTTTCTACTGCTTTGGCCAAATAATTATGAAGGAGACACCATCCTAATCAACCAGGCCTGAGATATACAACTTCCTATACTTGGAAGGGACAAATACTTTCTTGACCATTCAACCAACGTCATACCACTAACAACTCACCCGAAACAAACTACCTCACCATGACAATACTGCCATGGTTTTCACCTTGCATCAAAGTACATAATTAAATGATATTCATTGGTAATGGTCTCAAGTCAGGAGACCAATACACATGTCCATAGATAGGAACAACCAATTACACCTAAAACATGTGGTGTTCCTATTGGTGGTTCTGTCCTCATGATCTCACTATTAGAGATCACCAAATGAGAACTTAATGAGAAGAAGTCTCAACGCTTATGAGCCCCCATCACCTGATAGTCAAACATCTACTGTGTCCAGTCAGTAAGATGTATCTATACTATAGAACATATATTTAATATCAATGTCATTGTATCTCGAGGTTCTCATTATAGCCTGGGATCTTCTATAACCTCTTGACATGACAATTGACCTTTGGACATTACCATTGTTATAGTGGACGCAAAAAAGTCTACATTATAATGGTAAGATTTCATCATTCATATCTAACTGTACACATGATACGGTAATCAAAAGCACTACATAGTTGGGTCTAGGGAACCCACTATTTCAACACTCCCACTTACACTAGAGTCAACTTGTTAACTAAACTTGTTATCTACTCACATGATAAAACCATGCTTATGATGAGTAATGGCTTTAACTGCTGGGCCTGCCACGTTTTTTCCACGTGGCATATCTGCTATATGCTACCTCATATGCTTGAGTAAAAATTCTCAAGATCGGGTATCCCCGAGTATATTACTTTTTTCCATTATCATAACTTTACAATTTGTCTAGTAAGAATATCATAATTCTCATTATGATAATTTTTTTCTCATTAGGTGCGAATCCAAGAATTGGAACAACTCGTTGCAATTTATAACTGCTTCTTAGCTGCTTTAGAAGCTGTAACGTACTTGGTATTTGTAGGTGTGGCTACCACAAGCTTTTATGAGCTGGAATCGCTCATCTCCTTTGCCTAACTGCAATACTAGATCAAATTGATCTATGGATTACTAGTTTGTGTCCCACCATAACTAGTATACCTTCCTCTCCATACTCTAGGTACATATCATTTGTACTTGCCGAAGTACAAGATGATAATTCTGACTACATCATTTTCAGTGCTCCTGGAAATAATTAATATCTGCCTATAATAAATTATATCATGGCAGTATCAATTATTGTACATATTATGGAATATGTTATTGATCCATCTCTAAAGCATACAGTATAAAGTCACAACTTTAATCTCTACACATTCTCCGAACATGTTAACATGGAGAGATTAATCCATGTGACATAGGCAACAATTCTGAACTTGAATTGTTCCAACTTGTATTTTTCAATACAATGTCACTATATGTACGATTGACTAGGACCAAGCAACCTTCGGATCTACCTGAGTGGATCCTATTCCCTAGAATTTAGGTTACTACTTGAAGTCAATCATTGGAGAATTGTTTTTAACCTGATCTTATTTATCTGTAAGATCAAAATATGTTTTCCATATGTTGCCGAACATATATCACTTGGAAAACATTCGTGCTCCCACTAACCTTTGGTAGACACAAGGCAACGATTCATTTATAATGAATGCTCTAAGATCTTGTTGCTTACTTTAATCCAGAATTGGATTTCAGTAACTTGCAACCCTTATTGGCATCATTTGATGTCATCATCTCTTTCTGGTTGCATCGTATAGACACATTCCATGAAAGATGAACTTGACATCGAATGAACAATAAAAGGATCTTAGATGTTTGGCTATGACAAGTAAAATTATAATAGATTTAGGCATACCAACTTGGTATAACCAATCGAGCCTTATTGGTACCATACTTGTACCATCAATGTATCATTTCATTTGAATACCCACCAAAATATTCAATTTATAAGACCCTTTGCAATTTGATACATGGAATCCATTATTGAATTTTATTTGATCTTTTCAATCTTAGATCGTTGCCTTATACTGCTTACTTATAGGATTTATTATTCTCAATGAATAATTTATCACCAGCCGTGGTGAATATAAAACTATCACCATGGTTTCATTCTTCCTACGCGGTATGTGTCTCTGGAACATGCCTATTCCACATGTACTTGTGGAACTTGTTCCCTATGCCAACCATTTGTGCATCTCGAGCATTGATTAAGTCTAAGTCAATTAAGCTCCCACTATCTCTAATAGAGATGTGCAACCTTGTATTGAAATGTAGTCTAATACTTTACTGCATCTTTTCTATCTTAGGGATTTATCCTAAGAAACTGTTAGGATAATTAATTTAGATGCACAATGTGTTTAACTTGATGCAAGTTTGTTTAAATCCTAACAAACACTTTGTATATGAACACGTCCTATGACATAATGGGTTTTCCATCATACTATGACTCGTATGATATCCATTTGTCATTTTAGTTGGCATATTAGTTATGGGATTACGCTGTTATTTGCAAATCACATTTTGAAATATGATGGAAGTTTCTGCAAGTTGCAACCTTGATATAACTTACATCACAACTTTGATGTGTAACATATGCGTTTAGGAATTGATCCATGCTACATGTTTGTTGATCAATGTTAATATGTAAGACTTTATCATCAATCCTCCTTATGAACATTAACACGGTGATGTAGATAAGGTAACATGCGTTTAGGAATTACTCCACGCTACATTATCATGATCGATGATTGCTTGGTCAAGATATTATTCGGCCTGCCGATCCAAAGCAAATCATATCTTCTGACCAAACATATATTTAATTGGTACATTCCTTAATTACTTAAAGGAATCTTATGAAGTATCTTTACCTCTAGCTTTCGTTGGAACATTTCACACTCTCGTGTTGAACCGACCTCAGAAGCTTTTTAGCATACCTTTATTTCTAAAGGTTTCTTTGTCTAAACTAAAGATGTCAATTATACCATAGGTGTTTAGCTATGCCGAGACTAAATACCATACTGGGTATATAGTTGAAGTCCATTTTTAGTTTTACTTGAAAAAGAATCACATTTACACAACTGGGTAGGTCCTACATTTTATATTCATCATGTATTGCCATTGATTCAAATAGTAGTGAACTATTTGTTGAGTATGTCACCTCAAACAACATTAATTAAAAAACATGGAATAATGTCTCATCATGTACAAATGGGCACATGAGATAAATGTTAGTGGTTATACTCCACAACTTGTTCAATTTGAATCAATCACTTGGCAATTAGAAGCTGCTGACTTAGGAATCACCCTTTCTCAGCTGCTTGGAGAAGAAACTTTACTTCTAGTAATGTTTCTCTACTTTCTTGGTTATTGTATCTCAATACAAATATGTGAAAAGCATATTGTAATTCAATACCCAAGAAGTATGAGAGAAAATAATACTTTTATTTGATGAATATTAACTGAACAAGGAGCGGGAACTTGCTTCTTGTATTTCAGTTTTTAAACTTCCATGAATTCATTTCATTATGTTATGCAAATAACCTCCTGTTAAATAACCAACCATGTTTCATTGAAGGACATGATTAAGGTGCCTTTGGTGTAACTTTCCATAATCATTTTCGCCTTTTCATTCAATGTATTTTCCATACGAATAAAAGATGGCGTTATCTCCAATATTCTTATTACTTTGCGAATGTCTACCTTAAAGGTAATGAAGTGCTTACTCTATACCGTTCGTTTGTACCTTTAAACAAAGCTAGAGTAATTGGTTGTAAAAGGTATAATAAATGGGATGGCATTAAAGATTGTGAACCGTCTTTCATTTTACACATACCAAGTGCGACCATCACATTCAAATCTTGATTCACTTTCTCCTTGAAAGGATCTTGGAGATGAGACTACATGTGATCATCATCTTAGTCCTGATGAAGCAACCACAACTAACACCAGACGTTGATGATAGAATTATGATAGAACCATCATATTATTGATTCATGAGTCTCCTGTAAGAAGTTTTACACCCTCGCTTCCTGAGGTGGATTAACAGGTTGGAACAGAAGCACCTTGAATTTCCATTATGGTAGTAATGTGCGCAAGCACCTATACTACATTTAGGAAATTCGTGCTTGTTAGGACATTAACTTTGTCCAATGTTTATCTCAGTTTTATTATGGTATTTCTTGCTATTATCTACAAATATACTTTAGCAGATTGTACTTTTATGTGATTACCTAATCTGACATTACTGATTATTTAATTATTAAATGTCTCTGACTAATTTTTCGAATTCTAGGAACCCTATGTACTAGAATCGGAATACACTTGAGCATTCTAGTGGAAAGGACCCCTGAAACTTCCTTATAGTCTACAAGCTAGGGCTACACCACTACTCGGAGGGTCCAAGGTAGGCTTTTGGCTGGGCAACCGCATTAGCTCGCGGTTCCTTGATCTGTTGAGTGAAGTCCCAGCTTCAAAAATCATTTACTGATTTACTCAACGCTTGCCTCTAAAATTACAACAAACTATCTAAGGATATATCTTTGCTGCAATCTTAGTTAAGTCGACCCACCACACAAATAAGAACTCCCCGGTAGTAAGAGGTACCCTCAGCTAAGGCATGAACCGGCACCTCAAACACCTGGTTTTGTTCAAACTTGAATGATGGAAGGATGTTGGTGACTTAATATTTTCTTTGAAAGTTTTATGTTTTTATCTCAACAAATGTAATCCATTTCTATTAATCTTGTTCATCTATGTTGTCACGCTCACAACTGAACTTTAATAGAAAAACATACACCGCTTCTTTATGCATTTCATTATCTATTATTTTATGTATTTTTCCTGCTGTTCTAAAATGGATAAAATAATAAATAAATGAATAAATTCCATAATACTACCCGACTGGTCTTGAGCATCTACACTACCTAAGCGCATATTACCTGAGTCGAAGCTTGACTCAAAATGCAGCTTTCCCCTTGTCTTGTATGTTTGCTGGTCTTCTGCAGTGTCGCCATGTCTTGGCAGGGTCAACGTCATTTCTTGGAATACCACCTCGCCTTGGTGGAATCCATGCGTCGTCTTGCATCGTCGTACACCGCCTCATCTTGGTGGGGTCTACGTCGCTTGTCGTCTTCGTCCGAAGTACAAAGATACTCGCGCGCAGGCAAGGGGGACTCGGGAATAAATGTACATCATATAATTATTGGGTGCGCAGGACCTTATACATTTTAACCGAAAAATGAAAGACGATGCACATACCATCTATTTAATTAATTACACACATCACAGGCATTTAAATAATTATTTAAATAAATAATTAAAAGAAGACATTCTAGGGTTGGTGCTCAAGACCAGTTGTCAGGTATAAAATATTGCGTGATAAAAATTAAAATGCATAAGTAAGTACGAGGGATATATAATTAAATTAAATGAATTACTAAATTCAATTAATTTAATTAATTAATGGTCCTTTAATTAATTTAATTTTAATACTTAAAATTAAATTAATTAATTAATTTAATTTAATATCCAAATTAAATTAATTCTAATCAGGTATTAAAATTTAGTTCACTACAATTAATAGATTAATTAATTTAATTAATTAATTATATTAATTATTTTAATGAAACCCGGGTCAGGCGTTACCTGCCCGCTAGGAGGAATGGGCAGCGGCCAGGCGATCTTGGTCTACTGCTGCTGGAGGCGGCGCCTCTCTCGGTAGAGCACGGGATTTTCGCGCTAGGGAACTGGCTGCTTGAGGAGGGTGCGGGCGGCGGTGTTCGGCCGAAACTGAAGAATGGCCGACGATGATGCACCGTCCTGGTGCTGCAACCGGTACAGGAGCAGGGCGGCCGGTGAGGTGCCTCTGCGCCTTTCTTGTTCAGCCAGAGCGGGAGAGGGGATGGCACTGCAAAGCGTCGCGATGGAGGGAGAGGGGTCCGATCGGACCCCTGCTGGTGGTGTTTCTCCCTAGTGCATGGCCGAGCAAGGCGGACGACAGGGAGAGGAGGCCGGGGTGGTGCTCCGTGGAAGCAGGGGCGGCCGGTGAGCCCGCAGGAGGAGCGGTGCTTGCATGGGGCGGCCGACCGTTCCGTTGCATGAGAGGGGCACCGGTTTCGGTGGAGAACAGCTGGGTGAGGGGGGGGGGATGCCGCGCTAGAGTTGGGCACATGGAGAAGCCGGGCAACTGACCTGAAGGGGAGGCACCGGGGAAGGGGGGCGGTGGCCCTGTGCGCGGCGTCCCAGGAAGGAAACCCGCTGCGGCTAGGCTAGTCGTGACTCCCATTTTTTTTCTCGCTATTTCTTTCCACAGGCCAGCCTCCATTTTCATTTTTTTTCTTCTTGCTTTTCTTGACCGGACAGCCTGCCTCCCTTTTGTTTTTTTAATTAAACAAGACTTCTATTGAAGTCTTTATTTGCCCCCCTTCTTTTTTTTAAAAGTCTTCTTCCACCAAAATTCTAAAGGCTAAATAGCCCGTTGCAATTAAATAATAATAAAATTATTATAATAAAATAATAATTTATTATTATTACATTATTATAATAATAAAATAATAATTATTAAAATAATGAAATTATTGTGAAAATTATTTAATTTGAAAAATTATAATTTTCACAATTTTAATTACATCAATTGAACCAACCTCAACTTGATCGGTTCCGCTGGATGAAATAAAATTAGTACTCGAGATCAAACTGCATATTCAATCCAATCCGAAAAATTAAACTGGCCATAACTTAGCCATTCGAAATCGGATCGATGCGCGGTTTGAACGATTGTGACCGATTTTAAACCCTCTACTTAATTTCATGAAAATTAATTTTATTTGGCTCAGAAAATCTACGCGATCCCTCTGATACCACTGTTGGGTTTTTGGGGCCCGCAGCAGAAGCCAGTGGGCCGGGGATTTTAAAATTTTCATCGGTGCAACGATGGTACTTGTCGTTGCCGATGATCCGAGCCTCAGAGAGGTTTGAGGATCTCGCATAGATTGTTAAGAGTACAAAAATAAAAGGAAAACATACCCATTGAATATCTGAAGCCGTTGTCGACCGCTACTTGTCGACGGTGATCATTGCGCAAATGATCCATAGCAGGATCCCTCTAGATCGTCTACACGTGCCTCAAAAATCCACATGAATGCTGATTGTCGAACTCCGGGTGCTAGCGCGGTGATTCAACGATATCTTCGACATCCCGACGATCACCACATCATCAATCTTGCGATGCGTGAGGAAAAACTTGATCTGAGCTCTTGGATCTTCATCTTCTCTCTCTAGGAAGAAGGAGGAGAGAGGGGCTCTCAAATTTCATTCCAAAAACGAATGAATAGTGATGTACACCACAAAGAGAGAGAGCCTCCTCTCTTATTTATAGAGATGTTGATAAATACCCAGTAGGGTTCCCCGACCCCTGTTAATATCAACGTTCTCTAAACAAATAATTTTTACAAACTAAACTATGTCAATATTATTTAATATTTTATCACACACTTGTAATACATATATAATATATTACGTGATAAAACCGAGCCATTTAACTCAACTCACCATCCCGATTAATATTAAACGATCCTTGAATATTAAATAATATTCGTTCAATTAATATTTTTCTTATATTTACTAAAATTGTAAATTCATTAAATAAATTCAATCCCAAATATTCGTAACTTGAATATTAATGAATTTATTTAATTTATTTCATGATCGACAACTTGGACAACGCTCGGACCCCCTAGCGGGGCCCACTATGTCCATATTTCTATTCCACTGAATAGGTGCGGATTTTTGAATACGCTGTTTTGTGTGACCCTCTAGGCCCTTATCTCGATAGCAGTGAATAAAATTCACAGACCAAGAGCAGGGTCAAGCAACCCGTCATGGCCCCTAAAGAGATAAGGATAGTGATAGCAACGACTACCATCCTACGAACATTGACTGTGTACTATAGTCTCTTTGTCATTAAATATATCATAAAGCAGGACACACTCTTATGTCATCGTCCTTATCTTGCTTTATTATTTGTTGATCTATCCGGATGGATTTTCCTTTCTACTTCTTTGGTCAAAGACTTATGAAGGCAGCACCATCCTGATCAACAAGGCCTGAGATATACAACTTCCTATACTTGGAAGAGACAAATCCTTTCTTGGCCATTCAACCAATGTCATACCACTAACGACGCACCCGACACAAACTACCTCACCACGACATTACTGCCATGTTTTTTGCCTTGCATCAAAGTACGTAATTAAATGATATACATTGGTAATGGTCTCAAGTCAGGAGACCAATACACATGTCCGTAGATAGGAACAACCAATGACACCCAAAACATGTGGTGTTCCTATTGGTGGGTCTGTCCTCATGATCTCACTACTAGAGATCACCAAGTGTGAACTTCATGAGAATAAGTCTCAATGCTTATGAGCCCCCAGCACCTGATAGTTAGACATCTACTGTGTCCAGTCAGTAAGATGTATCTAGACTATAGAACATATATTTAAGATCAATGTCATTGTATCTCAAGGTTCTCATTATATCCTGGGATCTGCTATAACCTCTTGACACGAAAATTGACCTTTGGACATTACCATTATTATAGTGGACGCAGAAAAGTCTGCACTATAATGTTAAGATGTCATCATGCATATCTAACTGTACACATGATATGGTAATCAAAAGCACTACATAGTTGGGTCTAGGGCACCCACTATTTCAACAATTTTTTCATCTAACAACATTGAATCAATATGCAATTTGGAATGTTCTATAAGAAAGGAAATAGAAATGGAAATCATGGTAACATTGGTAGAAAGAGACATTTTATTTCCGTTTTGGATTGTTGCAGATAGTTGAAAGCAAAATATGTCTTCCCAAAAGATCTTTGAAAAAACAAAATAATCATTAGGTAAAATTGATAAGGAAATTAACTTACAAATAATTGATAAAATGATGATAAAATTAATTAAACAAGTACTATGAATTCACCTTTTCATGATAGATGTATGCATTATTGACCCATTTCATTGTTGTCATTATCTCAGTTGGAGGCTCGATGTTAAATCTCTCATGAGCATGAGCAACTTCAAAAAAACCACCCCAAATTTCATAAAATAATTCACTTGTATAAGAAAATAATTATTATATGAGTAATATTAAGATGAAATAAATTAAAAATAAATATGATAAATACAATAATTCTATGGAAAATGATTTTACTGTGAAAACATCTATATTACATATATGATTGAGAAGTGGAGGGAACATAAAGGAAAGTGATAAATTCCAACACTACATGGGTGAAAAGGTATTGAGGGAGAATAATTCAATGATATTTTCAGTGTAGAAAGGCATGAAATATAGAGAAACTGTCCCAAATCGAACAAAAGAATCCACATGTATTAGAAAAAAATTATTTTGTGAATAATATTAAAAGAAAATAAATTAAACATAAACATGAAATAATACATTAATTCTATGGATAATGATTTTACTATGAAAGCATCAAGATTACCTATCACACAGTGACCACATGTTTATTTTGTTTTTTCTCTCAATGTTGAATCTTTGGTTGAATTTGGAGTTTGGGTCCCAACTTAAATTTTTTTAGGTTCAATGATTTTGATGGGTTTTGGATCGGTGCATGGGCATCGTATGATTGGCGGTAACCGTGTGGTTGGCCCGGGTACCCCTACGGTTGTCCACGACTTAAAATAATAAAAATTTATGAGAATAAAATAAGGTAAATCTTTAAAACATATTGATAATAATATTATTGTGTAGATAATAATAATAATATTATTAAAAATTGTTATTAATATAATTATTATTAAATAGTTATTAATATTATCATGATTTGAAGTGAAATGAATAATAATAATAATAATATTATTATTTTTATGAGTATGTTATCAATATTATTAACATTTTAATTATTATTATTATTATAGTGTTATTTAGTGATTAAAAATAAGGGAAAAAAAGAAACATAACCTAGAACCTCCTTTCGATGACGATGACCCCCCTTCTCTCTCCCTCTTGCACAGCCCCTACTTACACGCAACCCCCCCCCCCCAACGCATGAACCTCCTTTAGTTTCACCTATCTCTGGCAGCCGTCCCCCCTTGTAGTGCAGCATACCTCCCCTCTTCCCTCTCTGGTAAGCCTTCCAACATTTATAGAGTTTTGATGAGAGTTTTTCTTTGAGTTAGCAAAACCCTAATCATTGGGTTTTAATTTATGAATTTGTTTTCTCAGTTTTAAGGTGTGAAAAGGTACCACAAATCTCGTTTTTTTCCATTCGATGAAGTGGCATCACATTCTCATGCCATTGAGGTAGGCATTTTCTAAACTTTTACTTTACCGCACAATCCATGGCACTTGTATTTTTCAAATTAATTTTTAAATATCATTCACACCTCTATTATATCCATAGGTAGATGAAAATGGTGTTTTCATATTGATTGAATTTATTAAAAATATGTTTTAATGATCTTCATGTGAAATTCTTAGCTCCCATATTGTTGTGGAAATGTTTATTTGATTGAAAAGTTGGTATAGAGTGTATGGTTTTGAAATGGTAAAGTTTTCTAAATGTGTTAATTTTTTTTGGGAAGAGTTTAATGGTTCTTTGTTTTCTATGTGGTGTTGGTACCTCTAGGTTAATTAATTAAAGATTTGGTGGCTCCATGGTAGTGCGCGCGCACACACACACACATGTACATATGTGTATGTGTATATATATTCTCCTTGCACATATTACCTCATGGAATGGGGAATATATACATTTGATTAAGGGTCTATATATATGTATGAGAATGTGTGTGTGTGTGCTGGTGTGGGTGATTTTTGTCAAAATATTTAAGATTTGAAGTGTCTCGTTTTGGTCCGCTTCCTTTTGAGGTAGGTCATTTATGACCGCGCCTTTAATTTGAATTACATGATTTCTTAGCATTTTTTTAAAACGTATGTTTACATATTAATGTGGTATTTATATATGTATATATTTATATATGTTTGGTGAAATCGATTACACCTCTTTGAGATTGGTTTCCTACTAATTTTCATAACTTATCCAAGCATGTTTACAAAAGTGTTTTAGGATAGTTTACTGAAAGTTTCCTAGCCGTGAAGTGTATTTTGTAAAACAAAAAGGATTTGGTTAAATGTGTTATTTAAAAACTACTTGTTTGGAACCTTGAAGTGCGATTTGACAATTCAATGACATGAAATCTCATTTGGCACTTTTTAAGTGTGTTGTGCATTTTTAACATGGAATTAGAAATGGATTTGCGAAGTTAATTTGGTTTGGAATATTTTTATGGTATATTGGAATGATGGTATTAAAGGTTCAGTTTGAAACTTAAAGTTCTTTGTGAAATGTTTAAAAGTTCATGTTACGTGACAACCTAGTTGGAACCTTGGTTGATATGACATGTACATGTTTACACACACACACGCACATACATCTAGTGGGAACCTATATAAGAGGTATATACCTTTATGGGTTATCTTATAGGGTTTCCATGTTTGGGGTAGGCACGTGTGGTGATGACAGGTAAGGTGATTCATGAATTTAAGGTCCTCCAACTTACACAACATTACTATTACCACCCTGGGTTACTGGGAATTTTTTTGAGGGTCGAGTGATAGTTTCTGATCAACCCCGATTAGACGGGTTGGTACCCCCTATATTTTCTATTAGGATAGGTGGGATATGCCACTAGTGAGGCCAGGTTAGGGAAGCTAGTTGGTTATGGACTTAGGGGATTCACCATACGCCGACAGGTGGTTCTGAACTGAGTACCTCCAAATATCACTCTAGGGATGTTTAGGAAATGTCCATGGTTGCATACCTGTATGTTCTTGCTTTCTTTTATGATACTTTTGGTTATTTGATCTCATGAAACTTTTACTTTGTTTTTTTATAATAAAGAACCTATTTTGGTACTAGTTTTATTTTAAAAGAATTCATTTAAATGACTTATATTCTTTGGTAATTGATTTAGAAAAATGAAATGGAAAATGTTGGTTATCTTAAAAGAAAAAGCTTGTTTTCTGTTTTGTTAAAGGAGTAGAAAACCATAATTTTATATATCCTATGTTCAAATTAGCAATAAAGGATTTCATTTTAGAGGTGGAGCCTCAGGCGCGGTTTATTTTGGCATTCATACTGAGCATCTCGGTGCTCACGCCTACTATATCTTTTCATATGCAAGTTCAAATTTCAGTTTCTAGTTTTATTAGTGTTGGATTTATCTCGGAGAAAACTTTGTCCTGAGTTGGTTGGTGATCTAGTAGGTCACTTGGAGGTATGTGTAGTTTTTTTTTATTTTTCTCTTTTCGTCGATAGTTTTCATTTTATTATCAGTATTTTTTTATTTAATTTTGTATTATTTATTGGCCAAATCATTCCCATATATTAGTTTTGATGTCTAAAACTAGTTTCCAGCCTCTCAGGATTGGGAACGCCCTTCGGGGCTTGCTGAGGACCGGCTCAGGTGAACGGTTTAGGGTCGACCCAGGTTGGTTTGTGACATTACCCATGTGATTGAGCAGTGGAGAGAACATGAAAGAAAGTGATAAATTCCAACACTGCAGGGGTGAAAAGGTTTTGAGGGAGAAGAAGTCTACGGAAATTTGGTGCACAAAGGCATAGAAGATGGATAAATCACCCCAACTCAAACAAAAGAATCCACGTATATAAGAAAAAATTCTTATATGAGTAATATGAAAAAGAAAATAATTAAACATAAATATGAAACAATACATTAATTATATGGACAATGATTTTACTATTTATGCATCAATATTACCTTTGTGATTGAGTAGTGTAGGTAACTTGAAGGAAAGTGATAAATTCCAACACTATAGTGGTAAAAAGGTTTCAAGAGAGAAGAAGTCTATCATGACCTGACATATCATAAATTAAGTTTCCCTTTTTTATTTAACTAAATGTGTTATTATATAATATGGTTTTACAAAACACATGTACTTCCTTGGTTATGTCCAATTGGATTCAAAAGACCATTAAGAATATTTACCATTGATAATATAGTCATTAAAAAATGATCCCATGATTAGTATAAGTATAGGGCTTTAACAAATGCAATCGACACAGGCAAAGGAAGTGATGGCCTCAACTAATAAAATCGTTCCCTATGAATCCCATTTATCAGAGCTTCTGAGGGATATATAATATCTTGTTTTTTCTCTCAACTAATCCCAAGCTGATATCCAACAACTTAAGCATGAGCGGTACTGTTTATGGGAGAAGTTCAAGACCATCGAGATCACGACCCAAACTATGCTTTCCAAACGACCCCATGAAAGTCACACCATTATGAACCTTACTCTTAGGGAGTAAACTGGTGTATTAAAGGGATATATATCATGAACCTATCAGATTTATCTTGTACATTATTTTATAGAGAATAATGAATATATTTTTATTTTGATACTATAAAACACAAATAGTATTTTTGGGTGTTATTCAATTCAATTAAAAAACTCATTTAGAAAAATCAATTTATTTTTTGAAATAAATAATATTTTAATTAAATATTATTATATAATTATTTTTGTAAATGATCAAATACTTTTTATGAAGTCAAATTTAACGTTTTATTAGTCTTCAAAAACTATTATTATAAAAAAGCCCATCATTTTTCAGTAAAAGTTAAATATTATTTTAAAAGTAAAAATGAACATATTTAAAAAAAATTAGATAAAATAAATATTATTTTTTGAATCATAATTTCATAATTATCCATTAGTGATTTTTTCATAATTTTCTAAGATAATGTAATTTTTGGGTAAAAATTAAATACCATTTAAATATATAGTGTGTTTTATGACTTCATAATGACCCAAAAATGGTGTCATAAATACTATAATGGGTATAATAAAAAGAATATGTTTTACATTAAAATAATTCTATTTTAAGTTTATTTTATTAATTTTATAATTCTTTTATGAATCCTCCAAAATATATAATATATTTTACGATCTTAACTTCATTTATTTAAAATAGTGACTCACCATCACATACGAAAGAGAAATATTTTAATATGTTCAGATATTTTATGAATAAAATAATTTAAACCTCCCAATTTTTTTAAAAAGCATGCTAAAAAACCATGGGAAGGGTTGTGGATTTGAATATTTTATTTTATAGTATCAAAAACCTATGTTTGTGAAATATTAAAGAATTTCCCTCTCATTTCCTATATAAACTCACCAAAGCTCCCACTTATATTCAATAAAAAGACTTGGTTCATGTCCTTACTCTTACTTCCCCTCTCTATAATCTTCCCAAGGCACCTCAAGCTCTCATGTATCCCCTTTTCAAGCTTTTGGAGCCACACACTCATGTAAGGGTTATTTACTTTCTCATCATTATCAATGTTTCTTTATCTTGTTATGCCCTTTTATTTTCAATGACTAATGATGGGGTATGATTTATAACCTCCCCCACATTTCAATTATTATGTCTAAATGATTATATACCCATTTATCTCTCATTAACCCATTCCATGTACACCCGTTACCATGCCAAAATTTCGTAAGCATCATTTCCTTTATCTTTTTATTCAAGATTATTTATTATCATATACATTATTTTTATAATTATATATGTTTAGACATTTCCTTAAATGTAATTATTACTGTAAAATGAATTTCAAAATGATTATAGACTCATTTTTCTCTCTTCAACCCATTTTATGAATTTTTAAGTGACGCCGTTATGCTGCCGAATTTTCACTGTGATTTTCTATACCAAACCAATTGTGTAGTGAATACCATATCCATTTACTATTAAGGGTGTTCAATTTTAGGAACATATAATTTTTTATTGGGGAATTAAATTTATTTATTCCACACTCCTTGAATGTGGAATAAATTATGATGATAAATGAATCCATGTATTATGATCTATGTGGCACACTTAAGCATTAGAATGAAATGAAAGTGACAGGTGCACCCAAAATTATATAGCGCTCCAATAAATTGGGTAATTTTTAGTATCATGATATATCATATTAGGAAAGAGGTGTACCCGATTCTTTTATGGGACATTTTCCACCATAAAGTCTTAGCGGTTTATCCATGACCTATGTTTATGATGCAGTGTTTTAGGTTGTTGCCACATTTCTCATGTTATGATTATCATGCTATATCATGCCGTATTATTCATGTTCCTTTATGACTCATTTGTATGAATTTTCCAACAAGATTTATTATCTTCATGTTATTCCATGTTTATTCCCTTACTGGGCTTTATGGTTCACCCATTTCATATGTATTTTCCAATGTTATCCAATGCAGTTTTAAGAACAAGCATGCTAAAGAAGTTTTTAATAAAGATGTTTTAATTCATGTATAAAGTTGTAATGAAATGTACCTAATTACCAAAGATGATATAATTCTTGATATTATGGTTTAATGTGTAATAAATATAAGGGTTTTTATATTTGGTCTCAAATGAAAAGTTTAGTTATTTTTGGGATTAGGAATAGAAAACTCAAGAAAAAGCATTATAGAAAAGACTAAGTATAAGAAAAAATACCTAAATATTGGTTAGTATAGATTAAGTGGTTTATCAAGAAAATATATACATATCTAGATAATAAAAGTGGATGTGGTTTTGGAACATATGTACCTAAAAGTAACAACTCTGACAAGGTGTTCCGAGTCTGACTCGGGGTAACCTAGTACACAACAATGGGCCTTATTATGCACCTAGTTTGACACTCCTAGGGGATATGCTTTAGTAATTCATAATATCATTATGAACCTTTATTAAGGTAGTAAAAAAAATTCCCATAAGAGTATATGTTATGAAATAGATCATGGATAACAAATATTGAAGCCTAGAAATCCATAATTTAAATAAATACATATAAGTTATAAGTTATCTCTTTAATTTCATTAAATTCCAATTTATGTGTTTAAAAGTTAAATATAATCATACTTAATTGTCTTTTTATTATATCTAATGTACAAAAATAGGAGGAATTGGGTAAAAATCAATGTGAAGAGCAATGTGATGACTGCCCCAACAAGATGCCCAACCTGATGGGAGTAGGAATTGAACACTTTATGACGATAATATCTCAGCTAAATAAATTTCTAAATAAAAACCTGGACTTGGAAGAGCATCCAAATCCCCCTAAGAGAGATATAATTGGGATATTCATCCATAAATTACTCCTACTATCAATGGGTCATTCTATCCCTTAAACACATAATAGTGGATCAACTCCATCAAAAATATCTTCTCTATTATTCAATTATATGAACAAGAGAAGGTTCTACTAGTTGTTTATCATATGGAGGGTGAAGTTGATCATTAGTGTACATTGATAAAAAAATACGAAGCCAGATTAAGAGATCGAAGCAACAGGGTGGAAGGATTTTGAAAAAATGTTTTTCGATAAATATTTTCCTCGTACTCTCCATCTAAAAATGGAATGGTACCTCCTTGACCTCAAGAGAAAAGAAGATGAATCTATCAAGGAATATGAGAAAAAATTCACAAGACTTTCATCGTACTCTTCTGATTTTGTCATTACCCCTTAATTCAAGGATGACCACTTCTTTGGTTGGATAAAACCTAGTCTATGAAAAGACTTGGAGATTCATGACTTTGATAGCTATAAGGAAATTGTTCGATGTGCACTCAAAGTCAAAATAGATATCGGAGAATCTCAAGGGTATCATGGGGATAAAAAGCGGAAAGTGGAGTTTAATTATGGCAGTTCTATAGAGAGATATAATGGTGCCCATAAATTCTAACACCGCACTAGACAAAGGTGTGGAAAGGAACAACCTGGAAATTTCCTAAAGGGGATAAGGAAATGATATAAGTGTGGGAAGGAAGGGAACCTAGCCAATGATTACCGATAGGAGAAACTCACTACTGCGATGGAGGAAAGGAATGCTCTGGTCAAACCTCAATGTATTTTTTATTACTATAACATCAATTAACCAGAGAACTTTTCAAACCAATGCACTAAGCCAGGGGTTTCTAGAGACAACCAAAAACCTCCATGGAAATAAGGGAGATCTTTTCCATCACTATCACCGAAGTAAATCCCAATAACAAATTAGTGATAGATATGCTAGTTATTTATTCAAGAACAATGAACATACTTTTTAATTCTGGTTCTACTCATTCCTTCATATCATGAAAGTTTATTAGAACTATTAAAACACCACTACAAATCATGGAAGTAGAGATTTTTGTGAAAATGGAAAATGGGGAAATTATTGCATCCTAAGTATATAACTACACCCCTATCAATTTTTTTTGGATGAATTTACCCATGAACCTTGTAATAATAAATTTTATAAAATTTGATGAAATTATGGCATGGATTGGATTTCCCTGTATAGATTTAATATAAATTTTTGTGAGAACGAAATCACTCTTCATATTGAAAATCAACCTCATATTCTATACAAATACTAAAAGGATGAATCTTATTTAGAACAATAATCTCAAGCATGAATATCATTTCCTTATGAGAAAGAATATCTAGCTCAAATGACCAAGTATAAGTAAAGGATCATCCTAGAACACATTCCCATTATGAGGGAATACACTGATGTGTTTCTTGAGGAATTTCCTATTCTTCATCCTAGCTGAGAGGTTGAGTTTTCAATTGAGATTATAACTGGGGAATTACCATTGTCCAAGAATTCATATAAAATGGATGATGCAGAAATTAAGGAGATTAAGAAAAAACTACACGAGAATATAGATAAAGGTTTCATATTCCCAAGTGCATCACCATGGGGTGCACTAGTCCTCTTTATCAAGAAGAAGGATGGGTCAATGTGCCTTTGCAACACTTATTGTGTTCTCAACAAGATCATGATAAATAACAAGTATCGGCTTCCTCAGAATGATGATTATTTGATCATCTACATGGAGCACAATACTTCTCTAAGGTGGATACATAGTTGGGATATTACCAAGTTATGGTAAAGAAGGAGGATATCCCCAATACTGCTTTTCATACAAGGTATGGTCATTATGAGTTCATAATGAGGCCTTTCAGAGTCAATAATGCTCCATAAATCTTCATGGACTTGATGAATAGAGTCTTTGGGAATTACCTCGACAATTTTTTGGTATTCTTTATATATGATATTATAATATACTCCAAAATTAAGGAGGAGCATGAGGAGAATTTGAACACTGTGCTAAAGTCCTTATAAAAGGATAAGCTTTATACAAATTACAAAAAGTGTGAGTTCTGGTTAAAGTATCATTCATAGGGAATATCATCACAAGCATTGGGATATCTGTAGACCCTTTAAATAATAAAGAAATTTAAGGATGTCTAAGGCCAACATCTATGAAAAATATATATAGTTTCCTTGGGTTAGCTGGGTATTATCCCCGATTTGTGAGATATTTCTCATGATTATCAAACCCTCTTACCAAGCTAACTCAGAAGGGAGTAAAGTTTTCTTGGAATGATGAATATAAAGAAAGCTTAAAGGAATTTTAAATTAGTCTTATCACTTCACCTATGCTCACACTACCCAAAAGTGGGGATATTTTCGTGGTATTCAGGGATGCATCGAAAAAGGACCTGGGCTAAGTGTTGATACCAAATGAAAAAGTCATTGCCTATGATTCATGGAATTTGAAAGTTCATGAAAAAACTACCCAACACATGATCTAGAGTTAGCTGTAGTGATCTTCACTTTGAAAATTTGGTGGAATTATCTATTTGGGGAGAAGTGTGAAATATATATAGATCACAAAAGCACAAATTATATATTCACACAAAAAGAGATGAATATGCACAAATGAAGATGGTTAGAGATAATCAAATACTATGACCTGTCAATCCACTACCATCATGGGAAAGAGAATAAAGTTGAATACTCTATATGTATAAAGGATCCCAAAATTTTTTCATTGATGCGAATTGAGAGGGATCCGATATTCTTAGATTTGGAAAGGATGGACATGAGAATAATAAAGAAAGAAACATAATAAATCCTTTCACAAATGATTTCTCAACCGTCTCTTCTGGAGAGGTTAAAAGATGATCAAAGAGTTAATGTGGGAATTTAGAAGAATGTGGAATCTATATGAAAATGGAAATCCTAGAAGTTAAATATTAATGATGAAGGTGTTGTGAGATTTGGGTTAAGACTATGTGTACCATCAAATCTTGAGTTAAAGAAGGATCTGTTGGATGATGCACATAGCTCAAACTTCTCCATCGACCCAGGAAGAACAAAGATGTATCAAGATCTCTGAGAACACTATTGGTGGGATAATATGAAGAAGAATATTAAAAAATATACATTAATATGTCTTATATGTTAGAAAGTGAAATCAGAAAGGAAAAAATATAAGGGGATGATAAAACCATTACCCATACCTACATGGAAATTGGAAAACATAACCATTGAATCTTTCACTGAACTTCCAAAGACATAAAGAGGGAATAGTTCAATATGGGTTGTGGTGGATCATATTATAAATACTTCACACTTCATTGAGATATGAGAGGAATTATCATTTAATATACTTGTATGGATATTCATCAGGGAATTAGTCAGGCTGCATGGAGTACCACTATTGATTATATCTGATTGAGACCCAATATTCACCTCCAAGTTCTAGAAAAATATTCAACATGATATAAAAATTGAGTTAAAATTTACCACAACTTATCACCCTCAAACTAATGTACAATTAGAGCGAACTATCTAGAAACTTGAGGAAATTTTGAGAGCATTCTCAATTGACTTCAATGGAGGATGGGATCCACATCTTTCTTTGGTCGATTTCTATTACAACAACAGTTTCAACTTGAACATCCAAATGGCTCCTTATGAATCCTTTTATGGGAAGAGGTGTATAAAACCTGCAAACTAGGATGAAGTTGGGAAAAAAAACTGTTAGGTCCTAAAATGGTTGAGGAAATAGTGTAAAAGGTTAAGACTATTCAACAACACATCAAGGATGCTCAAAATTGACAAAAGAGCTATACTAAAAATTATAAATGAGACCAAGAATTTGATGTTAGAGAAATGATAATCTTCCACATATATCCATGGAAGAAATTGATTAGATTTTGGAAGAAGGGAATGCTTAATCTAAGATACATTTACCCCTTTGAGATCCTTGATCGCATCAGAGTGGTGTCCTATCAACTTGAACTCCCACCTAACCTATCTCAAGTTTATGATATATTCCATGTATCACTATTGAGGAAGTACATACATAACCCCTCACATGTACTCAATCCAGATGTGGTACTATTGGATAATGATCTTTCCTATGAGGAGTATCCAGTAAAGATCAAAGATCATAGAGACAAAGTTCTTGAAAATAAGACAATGCACCTTGTCAAAGTTTTGTGGAGAAACCACAAGTTTGAAGAAGAAATACAGGAACTAGAGCGATGAGTCATAATTACCCTCATCTATTTTAAGGGGTGAAATGAAAATTTCAAGGGCGGAATTTCTCCAGGGAGAATATTCTAATGAACTGAACTATCCTAAATGAAGTTTATATTTTTTATTTAACTAAATATATTATTATATAACATGGTTATAGAAAAAAAATGTACTTATTTGGTTATATTCAATTAGATTTGAAAGACTGTTATGAATCTTTACCATTTATAATATATCTGTAAAATAGTGATCACATGATTTTTATAAATATAGGTATTTAATAAATCCAATTGAAACAGAAAAAGAAAGTGATGACCTCAACCAGTAGAATCATTCCATATGAAGCCCATTTATCAGAGATTTTGAGGGAGATAACACCTTTTAGATTTTCCCTCAACCAATCCCAAGCTGAGATCTAATAACCTAAGCATGAGTAAAACCATTTATGGGAGAAGTTCATGATCATCAAGATCATGACTCAGACCATGTTTTCCAAATGACCCAATTAATGCCTCACTATCATGAACCTTACTCATATAGAGTACACTAGTTTATTAAATGGATATATATATATCAATACCCTATCAAATTTATTATGTACATTGTTTTGTATAGAATAATGAATATATTTTTATTTTGATACTATAAAACATGAATAGTATTTTTGGGTATTATTCAATTCAATTAAGGAATTTGTTTTAATGAATAAATTTATTTTTTAATTAAATAATATTTTAATTAAATATTATTATTAAATTATTTTTATAAATTATCATATAAATTTTATAAAGTCAAATGTAATGTTTTAATATGATTCAAAGACTATTATTGTAAAAAAATCCAGCATTTTTTACTAAATGAAGAATCTTATTTTAAATGTAAAAATTAAAATATTTATAAAATTTTTTAGATAAAATATATGTAATTTTTTGAATCATAATTTCAAAATTATCCAATGGTGATTTTTTCATAATTTTCTAAGATAGACAATTTTTCAGGTAAAAAATAAATACTGTATATATATACAGTGTGTTGTATGACATCATAATAAACCAAAAATGATGTAATAAATACTATAATTAGTTGACACTTCCAAATATATATATTTTACCTTAAAATAATTTTATTTTAATTTTATTTGATTAATTTTATAATTATTTTTTGAATCCTCAAAAATATATAATATATTTTAATATTTTAAAATTATTTCTTTAAAAGAGTAACTCACCTCCACATAAGAAAGGGTAATATTTTATTATGTTTTAACCTTTTAGTAATAAAATAATTTAACCCCCCAATTTGGAAAAAATCATGGGCAAAAACCATGAGAAGGTTTGTGGTTTTGAATATTTTATTTTATAGTGTGAAACCTATGTTTGTGAAATTTTAAATAATTCCCCTCTCATTTCATATATAATCCCACCCAAGATCCCACTTATATTTTCTAAAAATACTTTTATAACTTACTTAATTTTCCATTACCTCTCTATAATATTCCCAGGGTTCCCCAATCTCCTAAGTATCCCCTTTTCAAGCTTTTGGAGCCACACACTCAAGTAAGCGTTCTTTCCTTTCTCATCTTTATCAAATTTTCTTTTTCTTATTATGACCTTTTATTTTCAATTAATAATGATGAGTTATGATTTCACACCTCCCCCATACTACCCTTATTATGTATAAATTATTATATACCCCTTTCTATCTCATTAATCCATTCCATGTACACCTGTTACAACGCCGAAATTTCGTAAGCATCCATTCCTTTCTCTTTTTATTCAATCTTATTTATTATATAATGAATTATTTTTCTAATTATATATGTGCATAAATGTCCTTCCATGTCCCTATTATTATCCAATTCATGTCAAAATGATGATAGAACCATTATGTTCTCATAAACCCATTTTATGAATTTTTAAGTGATGTCGTTATGTTTTCGAATCTTCACAGCAATTTCAATGCCAAACCAATTGTGTAGTGAATACCATACCCATTTCCTATCAAAGGTGTTCGCTTTTATGCACATATACCTTTTTATTGGGGAATTAAATATATTTATTCCATACACTTTAAATGTGGAATAAATTATGATGATGAATGAATCCATGTTTTATGATCTATGTGGCACACTTAAGCATGAGAATGAAATGAAAGGGATGGGTGAACCCAGAATTATATAGCACTAAAATGAATTAGGTAATGTTTAGTATCATGATACATCATGTTCAGACATGGGTGTACCTGATTCCTTTATGGGACTTTTTCCGCCATGAAGTGTTGGTGGTTTATCCTTGACCTATGTTTATGATGCCGTGTTTTAAGTTGTTTCTATATTTTTAATGTTATGATTATCATTATATATCATGACTTATTATTCATGTTCCTTTATGCCTCATTAACATGCCTTGTCTAACATGTATTATTATCTACATGTTATTCCATGTTTATTTCCTTATTATTCTTTATGGATCACCCTTTTCTTATGTATTTCCCTAGGTTATCCAATGCAGTTTTAAGCACAATCATGTTAAATAAGTTTTCAATAAAGACATTGTAATTCATGTTTAAAGTTGTAATTCAATGTACCTAACTCCAAAAGACACTAGAATTATTGATCTTTTGGGTTTTATTAAGTTTAATTTTATTTAATTAAATCACGTATTAACACGTAACAAAGATAAGGGTTGTTATAAAGTCTATGGAAGTTTTTTTTACAAAATAACATGAAGGATGGTCATAAATATTCTAAAATAAATTATCTCTGTAAGAAATAATGAAAATTAAACCAACATTTCATTATATAATTTTTTGGTAAAATAGAGAAAGTATATCATAACATTACCTTTATATCTTCCCAAAGGGTTTCATTCATTATAGTTTTTTTTTCGAGAGATTGGTAACATTATCTTGTGTAGAAGACATTGTTGGCATGAGTTGTCAAACATTTAATTTAGATTATGTTAATGTAGTAAGAAAAATATAATATCATGAGGAAAATCATAATATATTAAAAAACTATTTGAACTTATCATTGAACATTTTTTAGTGTTTTAGGGATTTGGTTCCTCTATCGAGAATCCAAATCCTTTTTTTTGGTCTCCTATAACGTACAAGACATTGTCTATATTGGGACTGACATGAACAGATTGTAACCTCCCAATGAAAGGGTCATCCTATAAACTATTGATTATATGTATTTGATATCCATCCTCATTAGATCATCCTAAAACATTTATCATTTCATTTTCTTGTTTGACACACATCCTCCATCTCTTGTGGACATGCACCTATGTTTCTTTAAATACTCTTATTAGTAGTCATCCATGAGATGACTAATGCTCATAGTATTACAAGAAACATAAAAGAGATGGTGGATGAGTCTCAAGACAACAAAATGTAATAATAATTATTTGGGAGGTGAACCTGATAATGATTACAATTATACTGCATTGTGTTCTCTAAAAGGGATAATGTATCCCTCTTGTGAGAATTACATTATTGGAACTAGTTATTAACTTGTGTCCTATTAAAGTTGAGATATGGGGGGCATAAACATTCTTGTATGTGATTTAATGGGTCTTGATAGGGACTTGTTATGATAATATCTTATTATTTTTTTATAAACATAGAAATCATTATAACTATATATATTATATATAGCATATCTACCAATGTATTTTAACTATTCACTATTGTAAGTAATTTTTAACCCAAAAATATTATTTATACTCTTACTTAAATTCAATTTCCTATTTACAAAATTAAATCCATTTTATTAAATTCTAAATCTAAATATTTGGGATTTAAGTTTTAAATAAAAATAAATAAAATATAGGATAAATAGTTGTTGTAGAAAAAACTACTTCTTTGTCAATGGATGCCATTTATTTATTTATACATTTCAAATATATTATTTATAATAAATTAATTAACTATATATAAATAAAAATGGATGATGAATTTCAACTATTGAATGAACTCTATGAAAATATATTTGTATAATAAATTTGAAAAATATATTTTCATAATATACTTGTGTAATATGTATTTGTATAATATATATTTTGGTAGGTCGGAATATACAAATATACACAAGAGGGGGGGGGGGGGGTGAATTGTGTCTTTTCAACCTTTTCAAAATCATTCACAATTCTGCGTTTTGATGACAACTATAAATTATACAGATATGCAGTGTTTATCTTCTGTATGAATTTATGAGCAGCAGATAAAACAGAAATATAGAACAATACTGTTTATAGTGATTTGAGGCATAAAGATCCCCTAGTCCACTCCACCAATTACTCACTCTATAAGTTTGGAGAATTTCACCAGTCATGTCCTCATATCATAAGACCAATCCACAACTGAGTGCAGGTAGTTGACACCTTTACAAATAAGGCTAAAAACAGAGCCTTATAGTTCTTTAATAGAGAACTGAAAACCCACATCTTAGATCGAGAAGATGATACTCCACCACAAATGACTACGATTAGTTGAAACTATCAATAAAAATATATTGATTAAAAAGGTTCCAGTTGAATTTCATAGTTGTAACAAAAACTGATAGTAGATGGATCTTCTTATTTAGAAATGAGTTTCTTCAAGAAAGAGTAGTTCCAAAGTGATCTGGTTGCAAAATATATTTGAAATAAAAATAGAAATTAATATCAGAAATAGGCATACAAAAAATACTAGATTCAGAACACGTATATCTCCACTGTGGCCTCTTATATAGAAAACAAATTCTGATCGATTGATGCAGTTGATCTGTAAAAGATCTTCAAAATAATGCAGTTTCAATCATGAATTTGTGTCACAATATATGGATCAATATATATGACAATATATATCTCAATATATATTCTTATTTGAATCATACACTCATAAATTGAACAAATACACCGATAGAATAAATAAAGCTGAGAGCATGCTTTTCAATTCTAGATCCAAAGAAAATCGCCTGATAAATCATAAGAATTCAAATTGCCAAGACAACTCAAAGTAGTCATAACTTAACTTTAAAATAGGAGATAATTTCTATACATAATACGATTATTTTAATCAATCATAACAAGATTTTAATCATTTGAAAATGAGATTTAAATCATCTTGATATTCCGCAAAGTCCTTTGCACAAAACTTCGATAAAATCATAAATTCAAATACCTGATATTGAAGAGTAAAATGTAAGGTTCCTTCATAAAATGAAAAAAATACCAAACGTACGGTTCAACTATGTAGCATTCATTCTTTAAATGTAAGGTTTATCACAAAAGTAAGGTTAATGATCCATATATTTGCTTCTCAATCGTAAGGTTCCATATTTATGTAGGGTTCTTTTACCATAATTTTTCTCTTTGTAAAACGTAAGGTTTCATCCAAACAAAAGTTTCTTTATCCATATGTTTATATCAATGTAGGGTTGATTAACCATACGCGCTGATCTTTCAACATAAGGTTTAATAAAAATGTATGGTTTTTTCCTTACGTTACATTCTTCAACGTATGATATAAACAATGTTTCTAGAACACACTTAAGATCATTTCAAATACTTTGATGAATATTCCACATGAATAATAAGATTGAATATAATTAAAAAATAATGATTTTAATGAATATTAATTTCCTAAAATAATATTAATTTCTTGAAATAAAATTAAATTAATTTTATTAGTAAAACAAACAAGGGTATTTTTGAGCATCAAAATAAATAAGATTTATAGATTATTGTTGAGGAAATACATGCCCAACAATTTCCCCCTTTTTTATGATCACAAAACCCACAAAATTAATAACATAATTTAGATTTTTTCAAATAATTAAAAGAAAATAATTTGAAATTCAATTTGATAGAATTATTTTGATAAAAATAAATAAAAATAAATGTTGTATTTATCTAAATTTCTCCTCCTTTTCATGAGATAAAAAAGAAAGAACAAAAAAAAAGCTTAAAATATATTTAATTTTGCACAAATAAATTATAGAATGTTATAATAGTATGTTTAAATAAATAAGACTAGATTTTGGGTGTGAGACATAAACAAAAAATAATATGAAATAAATTACACAAAAATAAGAATAAGAAAATTTTATTGATAAAAAATTGCATAGGTACAATAATCAGTATGACTAGGAAACATGTTTCATCAACTGAAATGGTTAGGGTACAAAAGATTGGGTAGGATTTTTCTTGGTTAAATTTCTAAAGATTTTTTTTCTACTTCAAACATATCTTTCAACTATACCATCTGTAACCTTAAATTATTCATAAGACTATCCCCCCAAATTCATAATCAAAACTATGGAATCTTGACTAATATGTAAATTATCAACAAGATTGACTTTCAAAAATTCTTGAAAGCTTTCCTCTTGCTGCATAAACTAATCTAACTTATTTGTAAACCAGTTCAATAGAAATATGATACCTGGTTTATTTTGATTTAGTTGGTCAACTAAAAATTTCTGATTCTACAACATAACTAACAGAGGAGCACTATTGCATTGGATATTTTGATGACAATAATTCATATCTATCATGATAGTAGAGATTGCCTGAAATCATCAGATTAGATTTGGAATGGTAGTAGGAACATAGGTAGATGTACTGGTCTGACCAAAAATACTCTTGATTGATTCAAACGGACTCCCCAAATACTACTTAAGATCAGCAAAGTCTGACTTAGAAACAAGTTTAGACATTATCTTTACAACTTAAAATGGAATCTCTCTCTTGAAAGCATCAAATTAATTTTTGGAAACAGAATTCTCTCTAAGATCCTATAACTTTTTCCTTATTTCTTCCAACTCTTGAAGAAGATTTACATTCTCTTATTGAGACTTATTAAACTTAATTACAAGCTATTCAACCTGATTTTTCAAGGAATAATATGTCCCTTCATCTAGATGTTGTGACTGACCAACAATCACAATTGCTAAAGATCTTGAAGGGTAATTTTTCATAGACTTCTCTACTGGCTTTTCAATTGATTTTTCACTTGAATAAGACAAACTATAATAACTTCTGTTTTGTATTTAGTTACAGATTATGGTCTCTCATCCACATGATCAAAAACAGAGAAAATTATATTCTCAACAATTTCAGCAGTCACATTTTCAGATCTGATCAACCGTTTCTCTTCCTGAACAGTTGGATCTTCTTCCTAGATAAATGGTAAAAAAAACATTTTGTCAATCTCTTATCTAGATTTTAACCTATTGATCTTCCTCGAGAAAAGTTTCTTCCAAATGTACTGACCTGGTAGCCTCACCTGATCCCAACACCGGTTCTTCAACACATGGATCTACCCATTTACATGGATTTAAAAAAAATTCTTCTTTCATTATCTCTTCTTTCTCTTCTTCTTCAACAAATATTAATCTTTATTGGGTTGGTTTGGAAATTGCTTAACCTCGGGTTTCACCAATACCTTTATTCCCAATTTCACTTTTCTCTCTCTCAGCAAAAGATCATGATCTTTGTTGGTTATCTACATCAACTAGAAAGAATTTTCCATTTACTATACTCCTGTAAAAACCTTACTTCCTCAAGGTTACTGCATTGAGTATGTTTCTATGTTGACATTTGATTTGAGAATCTATTAAACAAATCATTTTTTTTCTTAAACAAAATTTAAGATATTATCCTTTTATAAGGATAAAAATTCATCCTAGAATCTTTCTGAAAGTAGTAGTGAAAATATCTAAACATATAATTTAGAAAATTTGGATTTATTTAACTTAGTAACATGATATACTTGTCTGGATATAGAATCTTCTCTATCTCATCCATCTATGAAACAATTCTTGTTTGAAAAAACTTAACAAAAATTTTCTGGTTTGCTTCTAGGTCCTTGAAAAATATTTACCTAATGTTTTTGGAACCAAACAGAAAATACATAATGTCTTCAAACCTATTCTCCTTATCTCTGATAGATAGAAGATCGAAACGAAATACCCCCTAATGAGGACAACTCAAAATTTAAGAAATTTTAGTCAAAGAAACAAAAAAGTCCTTATCATATATTCCTGATAAAACCATATCTTTAGAATCTAAAAAACTAAGCTGAATGTTGTTATAGAAAAATTTAAGTTCTACATCATAAAGGAACTCTGTGTTCACCTCATTGAACAAAGATTCCAACCCTTAAAATTCTTTCACTTGTTTCAGTATCAGATTTTTCTGATAGAGCCATTCAAAATCAATTACTTTTCCTTGCAGAATCTTTCTTTCTGAAACTATCTAATGCTTCAGGCCACTTGCTTTACCTTCTCTGATTCTCTTAGTTTTCATAATTTCTGAGAAATGAAAGTTCATTTATTTTTGGGTTTTAGGGTTTTGAAAGAAAACAGAGGTAAATGAAGATAGACGAAGGTAAACAAAGGTTTTAGTATTCGAAAAGGGTTTGAGAAACAAAAAGGTTAGGTATTCAAAATTTTTCTAACAATGAATTCTTTCCCATGTCATTACATAAGATAATTATTATTTTTTGGAAAACTCACGTTGTAAATAAATTTAAGATGAAATAAATTAACCAAAATATATAGTGATGAAAAAAATATTAAAACAAATCAGATTTAAAGTAATTAGTCAATAATTTTTACATAAATAAATTGGAATAAATAAATAACTAAATAAATAGAATAAAATAATATAAAATAAATAAATTAAACATTTAAAATAAAAAATATTAAAAATATTATTATTTATTTAAAAATTAAATAAACCTAACTCCCCTTTAATCAAATAAAAACCTATAGTGGAAATTGATTTAGTAAAAATATCAACTAGTTGATATTTAGTATTCACAAATTCTAAAGATATATCCTTTTTAAGAACATGATCTATTAGAAAATGATACCTAATATGAATATGATTAGTTCTTGAATGGATTATTGGATTTTTTGAAATATTTATAGCACTTTTATTATCACATAAAATAGGTGTACTATTAAAATTTAATCCACATTCCATTAGTTTGTTTTTCATCTACAATACTTGTGTAGAACAACTTCCTGCAGATACATATTCTGCCTTGACTATTGACAGGGAAACTGAGTATTGTTTCTTACTTGACCATGATACTAAATATTTTATTAAAAAGTGATAGGTTCTTGAGGGACTTTTTATATCTAATCTATAACCTCCATAATCAGCATCTGAATGTGATATTAAATTAAAATCACAAATTTTTGGATAAATAAGAAATTGAAAAAATAGTTCCATTTAAGTATCTAAAAATCTATTTGACAGCAATAAGATGAGATTATTTAGGATTTGATTGAAATCTAGAACATAAAAATAATGTAAAAATAATATTAGGTCTTCTAATAGTAAGATATAACAAACTACCAGTCACACCTCTATATAACTTGTTTTCCACTAGATTTCCAGCTTCATCTAAATCAAGTTTTATATTGGTACACATAGGAGTTGTATATTTCTTTCTATTCCCAAGGCCAAACTTTTTCACAAATTATTAATATATTTACATTGGTTTAAAATATTTCCATAATCTTTTTGATAAATTTTAAGTTCTAAAAATAAGTTCAATTCTCCCATCATACTCATTTCAAATTCTATTTGTATAAGTTCAAAAAAATCATTACAAAGTTTTTCATTGTTTGAACCATAAATAACATCATCAAAATAGATTTGAACTAATAATGTATTAGAACAAATGGTTTTCTTAAAAAGAGTTGGATCTACGAATCCAATAGTAAATTAATTTTTCAAAATAAAAGAACTCAATCTTTCATACCAAGCTCTAGGTTATTTTTTTGAGGCTATAGAAAGCTTTAGTAAGTTTAAAAATAGAATCTGGTTTCTGAGAATTTTCAAAACCAGGAGGGTTTTCTACATAAAATCCCTCTATTAAATAACCATTTAAATAGGAAGATTTAACATCCCTATGTTATAATTTAATGTTCATATGATATGCATAAACTAAAAGAATTCTAATTGATTCTAATATAGCTAGAAGGGAAAATTTTTCATCACAATATATAACTTCTTCCTGATTATATCCTTTAACTACTAATCTAGATTTGTTTTTAGTTATAATCCCTTGATCATCTTGTTTATTTCTAAATACCCACTGAGTTCCTGTAACTGGATAATTTGATGGTATTTAAACTAATTTCCAAACTTCATTCCATTTGAATTGGTTTACCTCATCTTACATTGCTAACATCCAACTCTCATATTCTAAAGATTTTTCAAAATGTTTGGGTTTTAGTTGAGATAGAAAGGAAGATAATTCATCTAGGTTTTTTGTATTTCTTCTAGTTCTTATTATTTCCTATAACAGTTTCTAACGGATAACTCTTTAGGATTCTAGACTGTCTTGGTAAAACATTTTTAGGTTCATCAGTATCATTTTCTTATAAACTAGACCGAATTTTATTAATTTTATTTTCAAATTCATTTTTCATGTTTTAAATTGTTATGTTATCAGAAGAGTAAGTAATTTCATTAGTTTGATATTTCTCTTTAATAAAAGGGTCAATTTCCTCAATCTTCACATGAACCGATTCTTCAACAATCTTTGACTTTTTTAACACTCTATAGGCTTTAGAGGTATCATAATATCCTAAAAATATTCCTTCATCAACTTTTGTATTTAACTTACCAAGATTATCCTTGGTGTTCAGGATATACACCTTACATCCAAAAAATTTAAAAGCACATTACTTTAGGCTTTCTTTTATTCCAAAGTTCATAAGGGTTATTTTTGAAAATAGGCCAAATTAAAACTATATTCATGATATAGCATGTTGTGATTATAGCTTCTTCCCAATAGTAGGTAGGAAGATTGTATTCATTTAGCATAGTTTTATCCATTTATTCAACAGTTCTTTTTCTTATTTCAACAGATCCATTTTGTTAAGGTGTTCTTGGTGCAGAAAAGGCATATTTAACACCCAGGTCGGAACAAAAGGAATTGAATTCCTGATTCTCAAATTCTCCACCATGAACACTTCATAACAAAACTATCTTAAAACCCTTTTCATTTTGAACAATTTTATAAAAACTTTCTAAAATAGTAAAAGCTTCACTTTTATGTTTTAGAAAATAGACCCATGTAAATCTCGAATAGTCATCAACTAAAACATAAAAATATAATTTTACATCCAAAATTGATACTTTTTATGGTCCAAAAAAACCATATTGATAAGTAGTAGAGGTATTGATGTAGCAATTTTGTGAATAGATTTTATAGATAATTTGTGTTGCTTGCCAATTTAGCATACATCACAAAATCTGTCACTATCAAACTCAAGACTAGGTAAATTAGAAAATAACTATTTATTAGATAATTTATGTAAAGAATAAATATTACAATGACTAAGTATCTTATTACATATCCAAGACTCATTTATATTAGTAGTTAAACAATTCAGTTTCTGTTTACATAAGGAATTTAAATCCGAAGTATAATCATTATCAATTCTAGATGCTCTAAACTTAAGGAGTTTATATTTAAATATAGACCAGTAATTGTTCGACAAATCAACATAATATCCATCATCACAGAGTTGAGAGATACTTATGAGTTTATGCTTCAGCTCTTGTACATATAGTACTTTTTTGATTGTGACTGTTTTTAAATCATCAACAGTTCCATGTCTAATTATCTTTCCATTTGCATTATCACTAAAATTGACTAGACCTCCATCTATTTGAATTAGTGTATTGATGTTTGATGAGTTTCCACTCATATTCCTGGAGCATCCATTGTCCATATACCATATATATTTTCTTTTTAGGTGACATGCTTCCTACAAAGACAAACAAGAGTTTGTTTTGGTACTCATATTCTCTTGGGTACAGCAATGTTAGCTAGCAAAGATCTGATAATAGATATCTAATTTTTTTCCATAACTCATATCATTTTCTTTATTTAATCTATTTGAAATAAAATACTTTTTAATTCCACTTATTTGAAGAATTATTAAATAATAGTTTTTTTATATGTCATTCTATTCCACAAAAATGAAAAGTAACCGTTTTTGAGTTGGGAAAAAATAACTATTATATAGTTTAGATTTTTCACCCTTACTTCCTATACTGAATATCTTCTTTCTAATGACATTTTTAACAAGAATTTCATTCAAAATATTTTCTCCTTTTTTAAAGAAGAGAGCATCACTTTTATAAGTTTATACTTCATCTTGTAATGATTTAATCTTATTTTCATAATCATCATAGTTTATTTTAGATGAGTTAAAATTTTCAATTAACTCTTGATTTTGTTTAAGTAAGGCATATATTTATACTAAAATAGCATTGAGAATATTCTTTAAATAACTTTTTTTATTTAATGGAGTCATATTTTCCTTCTATCATTTTGCAGTACGTAGCCAATTTATTATTTGAATAATTTTAATCAGAATCAGAATCAGAATTAGATGAATAATAGGTTTTCATGTTTTCTTCTTCTACCATTAAAGCAAAAATTTTATTTCAGATTTGATTCTTCCTTTTCAGAATCATATTTTGATGAGCTGTTGGACTCTTTAGAAACACTCCAAGTATCCTTCAATGCTATTTTTCATTTATGTTCATTGTCTGCATTTTTCTGATATGTCTTTTATGTCTTTCTCTTTTCATATTTTAGATGAGGACAGTCAGGTATTATATGACCAATTTCTTACATTAAGAGAATTTGACTTCTCTTGAGTCTTTTTCATCACTTTTTAAGGGTTTTATGAATCCTCTTTTATTCTTATAAAACATGCTAATATTTTTGTCTAATTGAGTTAGTTCCATTGCTGAATTAGATGTATCAAAATTCTTTTCTTCACCAACTTCTTACTTTATTCTTTTTTGTTGGTTCGGAGATGTTAATTTTAGAGAAGTATTATCCTTTTTTACTAAGAATTTATGATATTCAACTTCATCTTGCATTTCGGCTTCATAAATCATCAATTTCCCAATTAATTCTCTAATTGTCACATTTTTGACCGTTGATGATTATCAAATTGCAGCTATTATACCATTCCAATTAGCAGGTAGTACTCTTAGTAATTTCAAATCATGATCTTCTTGTTTGATAGGATCACCTAAGGTTGTAATATTATTGATAATATCTATAAGTCGTCCATTCACCTGAGTGATACTCTCTCCATCAAACATTTTGAATGTATAAAAATTTATCTTTGATGTTGTATACCTCATTTGTCTTACACTATCTATTCCTTCATAGGAAACTGTAATGGTTTTCAAAATTTCATAAGTAGTAAGAATTTGTGAGACACGATTGAATTCATCTGGTCTAAGACCACATATAAAAACAATCACAGATTTAGAATTTGTGTCGTACTCATCCTTTGTAGCAGTAGTCCAAGTTTTGTGATTTTTATGAATTATATAAGGAGTAATGATATTATAGTAGAATTTGAATCCTATATTCTTCAAATAAATAATCATTCATGATTTATATTATCAATATTTTTCACCATTGAAATAAGAATCACAAACCACTGAAATTTCTTCTCTTTGCTCAATCATTTTCATCTTTGTAAAAACCTTATACTTTTATCTAGTTATAGATTTTTACAAAATATCTCATTCGATACCAATTGTTAGTTCAGAATATACAAATATACACAAGATGGGGGTGAATTGTGTCTTTTAAACCTTTTCAAAATCTTTCAAAATTTTCCATTTTTATGTCAACTATAGATTATGTAGATAAGCAGTGTTTATCTTTTGTATGAAATTATGAGCAGCGAATAAAACAGAAATAGAGAACATGGATATTTATAGTGGTTTGGGGAATAAAGATCCTCTAGACTACTCCTCCAATTACTCTCTCTATGAGTTTGGGGACTTTCAATAGTTAGGTCCTCATATCATAAGACCAATCCACAACTGAGTGTAGACAGTTGACACCTTTACAAATAAGGCTAAAAATAAATCTTTCTAGTTTTTTAACAGAGAACCAAAAAACCACATCTTAGATCAAGAAGCTGATACTCCACCACAACTGAGTACGGGCCTTTGAAACTCTCAATAAAAATATAATGATTAAAAAGGTTCCAGCTGAACTTCATAGTTGTAACAATAACGGATAGCAGATGGATCTTCTTCTATAAAAAATAGTTTCTTCAAGAAAGAGCTGTTATAAAGCAATACATTTTCAATAGATCTTGGAAATAAAAACAACAATGAATAGCTATAGCAAGTTTATAGAAAATACTAGATTCAGAACACATATATCTCTACTGTAGCCTCTTCTGTAGAAAACATAGTCTGATCGATTGATGCAGTAGATCTATAAAAGATCATCACAATAATACAATTTCAATCACAAATATGTGCCATAATATATGGATCAATATATATCTCAATATATATTATTCTTTGACACATAAACATCATATATAGAACAAATACATCGATAGAATAAATAAAGCAAAGTTCCTACTTTTCAATTCCATATTTAATAAAATCACATGATAAATTGTGATAATTCAAATTCTTAAGACAATTTTGAGTATTTGTAACTTCCCTTGAAAATAGGAGAGAATTTATCTACTTAATACTTTTCTTTGAATCAATCATAATAATAATTGAATCTTTCAAAAATGAGCTTTAAATGGGCATGGTATTCCATAAAGACCGTTGCACAAAACTCCGATAAAATCGAAAATTCAAATCTATGATATTGAAAAGTTAAACGTAAGGTTCATTCACAAAACTACAAAAATACCAAACGTAGGGTTCAACTACATAGAATTAATTCTCAAAACGTAAGGTTGAAAATGTAAGGTTGATCACAAATGTAAGGTTAATGATCCATACATTTACTTCTCAAACATAAGGCTCCAAAATTACGTAGGGTTCTTTAACCATACTTTTTCACTTTGTCAAACACATGGTTTTATCCAAACATAATGTTCTTTATCCATATGTTTCTATAAAATTAGGGCTGATTAACCATACACAATGATCTTTTTACATAAGGTTTAATACAAATGTAGGGTTTGTTTCTTACGTTACGTCATTCAATGTACGATATGAACAATATTTCCAAAACCCGCTTAAGAGAATTTCAAACACTTTGATAAATATTCCACATAAATAATAAGCTTGAATATAATTCCAAAATAAGGATTATAAAGAATATTAATTTCCGAAAATAATATTAATTTCATGAAATACACTTAAATTAATATCATTATTAAAACAAACATGGGTATTTATGAGCATAAAAATCAATAAGATTTATAGAGTATTGTTGAGACAATACATTCCCAACAATATTCCTCTTTTTGATGATAAAAAAACCCATAAAATTAATAACAGAATTTAGAATTTTGAAAAAAATTAAAAGAAAATAATTTGAAATTCAATTTGAAACAATTATTTCAATAAAAAGAAATAAAAATAAATGCTGTATTTATCCAAATTTCTCCTCCTTTTGTGAGATAAAACAAAAGTACAGAAAAAAGATTAAAACACATTTAATTTTTCACAGATCAGTGAGTGAATATTATAATAATATATTTAAATAAATAAGACTGGATTTTTGGCATGATATATAAACACAAAATAATATGCAACAATATAAACAAAAAAAAAAATTTATTGATAAGAAATTTCATAGGTACAATAATTAGTATAACTAGGAAATAAGTTTCATCAACTAAAATGGTTAGAGTAAAAAATATTGGTTATGATTTGGCTTGGTTAAGGTTTTAAGGATTTTGAGAAGCTTCAAACATATCTTTCAACTCTACCATCCATAAACTTAACGTCTTCATAAGACTTTCCTTCAACTACGTAATCAAAACTCTAGAATCACGACTAATATGAAAATTCACAACAAGATTGACTTTAAAAAATTCATGCAAGATTTCCTCTTGCTGCATAAACTGACCCAACTTATCTGTAAACATGTTCAACAGAAATCTTATACCTGGTTTATTTTGAGTAATTTGGTCAAATAGAAATTTTTGATTTTCCAACAGAACTGACAGAGGAACACTATTGCATTGGAGATTTTGAAGATGATCATTCATATCTTCCATGATAGTGGTGATATTCTTGAAATTTTCAAATCAGATCTGGAATGATAGTAGGAGTAGAGGTAGATGTACTAGTTTGACCAACACTACTCTTGATTGATTCAAAATGACTCCCAAAACACAACTTAAGATCAAAAAAGTCTAACTTAAAAACAACTTTAGACTTTATCTTTCCAACTTCATCCAGCATCTCTCTCTTGAAAGAATTAAATTCCTTTTTGGAAAAAGAATTATCTCTAAGATTCTGTAACTTTTTCCTTGCAGCTTTCAACTCTTGATGAAGATTGAAATTATCTTACTAATACTTATTAAAATTAATTATAATCTCCTCAGCCTGATTTTTTAGGGAATCATATGTCCCTTCATCTGGATATTATGACTGACCAACGACCAAAATTGCTAAATTTCTTGAAGGTGACTTTTCTATAGGCTTCTCCACTAGCTTTTCAATTGATTTTTCACATGAATAAGACAAACTATAAATAAATTCTATTTTGTCTTTAGTTGAATATTATGTTCTCTCATCCAGATGATAAAAAACAAATAAAATTAGATTCTCAAGAATTTCAGAAGCCATGTTTTCAGATATGATCAACTATTTCTCTTCCTGAATAGTTGGCTCTTCTTTCTGGATAACTGGTAAAACAACATTCTGTAGATCTATTATTTGGATTATAACCTATTGACCTTCGTCAAGAAATGTTTCTTCCAAATGTACCGACCTATTAGTCTCACCTGAACCCAACACCGGTTCTTTAGTAGGTGGATCAACCATTTTCATTGGTTTTATAACCAATTCTTCTTGAAAAACCTATTCTTCCTCTTATTCTTCAACAATATTAATCTTAGTTGTTTTGGTTTCGAAATTCATTCACCTCGAGTTTCACCAATACCTTCATTCCCAATTTCACTTTACTCCCCCAGAGAAAAAGATCATGGTCTTTGTTGGTCATTTTCATCATCTGGAAATAGTTTTCCTTTTAATGTACTCTAGTAAAAACCTTGCTTCTTTAAGGTTCCTGCATTGAGTATGTCTCTATAACTACATTTTATTTGAAAAACTATTAAACGAATCATTACTTTCTTAAACAAAATTCGAGAGATTATTCTTTTGTAAGGATAAAAAGTCATCATAGCATATTTCTGAAAGAAGTTGTAAAAATATCTGAACATATGCCTTTGAAAATTTAGCTTTATTTAACATAAAAAAAACATGATATAAATGTTTGGATATAGAATCTTCTCCATCTCATCCATCCTTGGAGCAATTACTGTTTGAATAAACTTAACCAAAATTTTCCGGTCTGCCTCGAGATCCTTGAAAAACATCTTCTTAATGTTTGTGGAACCAAAAAGAAAATACATAATGTCTTTAGACTTATGGTATTTTTCTTAGATAGATCACAAATAGAAATGAAATACCCCCTCATGAGGACAATTCAAATTTTGAGAAATTTTAGTCAAAGAAATGGAAAAGTCCTTATCTTCTATTCTTGTGAAAACTGTATCTTCAGAATAACAAAAACGAAACTAACCACTATAATAGAAAAATTTAAGTTCTACTTCATAAAGGAACTCTAAGTTCACCTCATTGAATATAGATTCCAATCCTTGAAAAGTTAGCGCTTTCATTAGGAGAAAATTTGTATGATAGATCCATTCGAAATCAATTACTTTTCCTTATAGAATATTTCTTCTAGAAACTCTCTGACGCTTCAGGTTACTAGATTCACCTTATTCAGTTCTCTTAGTTTTTGTCATTTTTGAGAAATGAAATCTCTGAGGTTTTTGGGTTCTAGGGTTTTGAAAGAAAATAAAGGTAAATGAAGGTAGGCGAAGGTAAACAAAGGATTCAGTAATCAAAAAGGGTATGAGAAACGATATGGTTAGGTATTTGAAATGTTTATGATAATGCCTTGTTTCCCATGTCATTACGTAAGATAATTAGGATTTTTTTAAAACTCGTGACATGAATAAATTTAAGATAAAATAAATTAACTAAAATATATAGTGGAGAAAAAATATTAAAAAAAATTACATTTAAAGCAATCAATAAATAATTTTAACATAAATAAATTGTAATAATATAAATAAATAAATAAATAAATAAATAAATAAAATAATCATTTAAAATTAAAAAGATTAAAAAGATTATAATTTATTTAAAAATTAAATAAACCTAACCCCCTTAATAAAATCAAAATGTACAGTGGGAAGTAGTTTAATAAAAATATCACCTAGTTGATATTTAGTATTTACAAATATTAAAGATATATCTTTTTTAAGAACCTGATCATATAGAAAATGATGCTTAATATAAATATTCTTAGTTATTGAATGAAATATTAGATTTTTTGAAATATTTATAGCATTTGTATTATCACATAAAATAGGCATACTACTACAATTTAATCCAAAGTCCATTAGTGTTTTTTTCATCCACAATACTTGTGCACAACAACTGCTTGCAGATACAGATTCTGCCTCAGCTGTTTAAAGAGAAACTGAGTGTTGTTTCTTAAATTACCATGATACTAAAGATTTTATAAATAAGTGACAGGTTCTTAAGGTACTTTTTCTATCTAATATACCACCTCCAAAATCATTATCTGAATATGATATTAAATAAAAATCATAAGTTTTTTGATAAAGAAGAGATTGAAAAATAGTTCATTTTAAATATCTAAAAATACTTTTGACAACAATAAGATGATATTATTTAGTATTTTATTGAAATATTGCACACAAACATAGTGAAAACATAATATAAGGTCTTCTAGTAGTAAGATATAATAAACTACCTATCATACCTCTATATAACTTGTTTTCCACTAGTTTTCCATCTTCATCCAAATCAAGATTTATATTGGTACACATGGGAGTTGTATATGTATTGCTGCTCTCAAGACCAAACTTTTTCAATAAATTAGTAATATATTTTATTTGGTTTAAAATATTTCCATAGTATTTTTGATAAATTTTAAGTCCTAAAAAGAAGTTCAATTTTCCCATCATAATCACTTTAAAATATTTTTTCATAAGTTCTGAAAAATCGTTACAATTTTTTTCATTTCTTGAACCAAAAATAAAATCATCAACATAGATTTGAACTAATAAGGTATTAGAAAAAATGTTTTTATTAAAAATAGTTGGATCTTCAAATCCAATAGTAAATCTATTTTTCAAAAGAAAAGTACTTAATATTTCATACCAAGCTCTAGGTGCTTGTTTAAGGCCACAGAGAGCATTAGTAAGTTTAATAAAAAAATATGGTATTTGAGAATCTTCAAAACTAGGAGGTTATTCAAAATAAACTTTCTCCATTAAATAACCATTTAAAAAGGTATATTTAACATGAATCTGAAATAATTTAATGTTCATATGAGATGCATAAGCTAAAAGAATTCTCATTTCTTCAAATCTAGCTACAAGTTAAAAAGTTTCATTATAATCTCTAAATTCTTCTTGATTATATACTTTAGCTACAAATATATAGTTTTTTAGTTATAATCCCTTGATCATTTTGTTTATTTCTAAATACCCACTTAGTTCTTATAACAAGATAATTTGATGTTCTTTTAACTAATTACCAAAATTCATTCCATTTGAATTGGTTTAGCTCATCTTGCATTGATAACATCCACATATTATATTCTAAGGCTTATTCAAAAGATTTAGGTTCTAGTTGTGATAGAAAGGTAGATAATTCAACTTGGTTTCCTGTATTTATTCTTGTTCTTATTCCTATGTCTAGGTCTCCTATAACAGTTTCTAAAAGATGATTCTTTAGGGTTCTAGACTGTCTAGGTAAAAAAAATTTAGGTTCATTAGTATCATTTTCTTCTGAACTAGTTGGAATTTTATTTATATTGTTTTCAGAATAATTTTTCATGCTTTTATGTCTCATGTTGTCTGAAGAGTCATTAATTTCATCAGTTCGATCTTTCTCTTAAATAAAAGTGTCAGCTTCATCATACTCCACGTGAACCGATTCTTCTAAAATCCTCTAATTTTTATTAAATAGTCGATAAGATTTAGAGGTAGCAGAATATCCTAAAAATATTCATTCATCATCTTTTGGATTGAACTTAACACGATTATCCTTGGTTTTTAGGATATACACCTTGCATAAAAAAATTTAAAGTACTTTAATTTAGGATTTCTATTATTCCAAAGTTTATAAGGTGTTTTTTTTGAAAATAGGCCGAATTAAAACTCTATTCATGATATAGTAGACTATTTTTACAACATTTCCTATATTTAGGTAGGAAGACTGTATTCATTCATTATATACCAAGCCATTTTTTGAATAGTTATGTTTCTTTTTTCAAAATTTCCATTTGGTTGAGGTGTTCTTGGTGCAGAAAAGGTGTGTTTAATACCCAAATTTGAACAAAAGGAATTGAATTCATGATTCAAAAATTATCTACCATTATCAATTCTTAATGAAATTATCTTAAAACCATTTTCATTTTGAACAATTTTACAGAAACTTTAAAAAACAGTAAAATATTTACATTAAAGTTTTAGAAAATAAACCCATGTAAATCTAGAATAGTCATCAACTAAAATATATACATATAAATTTATAGCAAAACTTGATACTTTTTATGGTCCAAATAGACCCATGTGGATAATTTCTAGTGGTTTTGATGTAGCAATTTTGTTAATATATTTGAAATAAGATTTGTGTTGCTTTCCAATTTGGCATGCATCATAAAATCTGTCACTATCAAAATCAAAACTAGGTGAATTAGTAAGTAAAACTTTCTTAGCTAATTTATGTAAATCATTAATATTACAATGAATAATTTCCCTATTCCATATCCAAGACTCATTTATCTTAGCAATTAAACAATTCAATTTCTGTTTACATAAAGAATTTAAATCTAAAGTATAAACAACATCAGTTCTAGGTGCTCTAAACTTAAGCAATTTATCCTTAAATATAGAGTAAGAATTGTTAAAAAAATCAACATAATATCCATCATCACAGAGTTGAGAGATATTTATTAGGTTATTATTCATCACTTGTACATATAGTACTTTGTTGATTAAAACAATTTTTGAATCTTCAACATCTCCAAGTCCAATTATCTTTCCATTGGAATTATCACCAAAAGTTACCATTTGAGTCAGTTTATTGAAGTTTGATGATTTTTTACTCATATGCATGGATCATCCACTATCTATATACTATTTATCTTTTCTTTTTCTGTTACCTGTTTCCTACAAAGTCAATTTAAACATGATTTTTTTGGTACCCATATTTTTTGGGGTCCAGCAGTGTTTGTTAACAGAGATCTAGGAATCCAAATATTATTTGTTTTTCCCTAACTCATATCATTTTCTTCAGTTAAGATATTTGATATAAAATATTTTTTAATTACACTTATTTTAGGATTTATTAAATAATTTTTTTGTTATATGTCCTTGTGTTCCCAAAAAATGTCAAGAAACTATTTTTTAGTTGGGCAAAAAATAATTCTTATATAGTTTATATTTTTCAACCTTGAATTTAATACCAAATATTTTCTTTTTAATGAAATTTTTATCAAGAATTTCATTCAGAATATTTTCTCCTTTTGTAAATAAGAGAGTAACACTTTTATAAGTTTCTACTTCATCTTGTAATACTTTAATCTTATTTTCATGATCAACACAATTTGTGGTAGACGGATTAATTTTTTCAATTAACTCTTGATGTTGTTTAAGTAAGGAATCTCATACTACTAAAATATATTTATGAATATTCTTTAATGATTTGTGTTTTTTAATAGGGATTCATATTTTCCTTCAAGAATTTTGTAGTAGGAAACCAATTTATTATTTGAATAATTTGAATCAGAATCAGAATTATAATTAGATGAATAATATGTTTGTGCCTTATCTTATTCTTACATGAAGAACAGATTTGCTTTTATATTTGATTCTTCCTTTTCTAAATCAGATTTTGATGAGCTGCTGGAGTCTTCATAAACACTCCAAATAGCATTCATTGATCTTTTTTCCTTTATGTTTATAGTGAAATTTTTTCTGATATGTCATTCCTGTCATTCTCTTTTCACCTTTTAGCTGAGGACAATTAGGTCTTATATGACTTAATTCATCACATTCATAGTATCTGACCTCTCTTGAGTCTTTCTCATCCCTGTTAAAGGGTTTTCTAAATCCAATTTTCTTCTTATAAAACTTGCTAATATTTATGGATAATTGAGCAAGTTCCATTTCAGAATCAGATGTATCTGAATTATTTTCTTCACCGACTTATTGCTTTATTATTTTTATTTTCTTCCGAGATGTTACCTTTATATTAGTATTATCATTTTTTACTAAGACTTTATTATCTTCAACTTCATCTTGAATTTTGACATCATACATCATCCATGTCCCAATTAATTCTCTAATTGTCATATTTTTGACATGTGATGATTGTCGAATTGCAGCTAATATAACATTCCATTTAGTATGTAGTACTCTTATTACTTTCAAATCATGATCTCCATGTTTGATAAGATCACCTAAGGCTATAATATTATTGATAATATCTGTAATACTTCCATTCACCTGATTGATACTCTCTCCATCAAACATTTTGAATGTATAAAATTTCAAATTTTCTGTTTCATACCTCATTTGTATTACATTGTCTAATCCTTCATAGGCAACTACAATGGTTTTACACATTTCATAAGCAGTAGGACATTGTAAGACATGATTTAATTCATCTAGTCTAATACCATAGATAATATCATTCATAGCTTTATAATTCATATCATACTCAACCTCTATAGCAGTAGTCCAAGTTGCAGGAATTTTAGGAATTATATAAGGAGTAATGATCTTAGAGTAGACTTTTAATCTCAGATTCTTCAAATAGATAATCATTTGTGATTTCCAGCATCCATAATTTTTACCATTTAAATAAGGGGCACAAAACATTGACATTACTTATCTCTAATCAGTCATTTACATCTTTGTATATACCTTATACTTTTAGCTTTTTATACCTTTTTTCCTGAAGCTCTCCTTTGATACCAATTATTAGGTTGAAATATAAAAATATACATAAGAGGGTGGGGAATTATATCTTTTTAACCTTTTCAAACTATTTTACAATTAATCCTTTTTATCATGACAATAGATTATACAGATAATAATTTTTTATCTTCTGTATGAAATTATGAGAAGAAGATAAAACAGAAATACCAAACATGATTATTTATAGTGGTTTAAGGAATAAAGGTCCCCTAGTCTACTACGCCAATTACTCTCTTAGTAAGTATGGTGAATTTCACTTGTTAGGTCCTCATATCATAAGACCAATCCATAACAGAGTATATGCAGTTGATACCTTTACAAATAAGGCTAAAAACAGAGACTTATAGTTCTTTAACAAATAACTGAAAAACCACATCTTAGATCAAGAAGATGATACTCCACCACAACTGAGTATGAGTAGTTGAAATTCTCAATAAAAAGGTATTGATTAAAAAGGTTCCGGTTGAACTTCACAGTTGTAACAAAAAGTGACAGTAGATAGTTCTTCTTCTTTAGAAAAGAGTTTCTTTAATAAAGAGTAGTTATAAAGCGATCCAACTGTAATAGATCTTTGAAATAAAAATATAAACGAATTGCAGTAGTATACTTATAGAAAATAATAGATTCAAAAAACCTATATTTCCATTGTATCCTCTTCTGTAGAAAATAGAGTCCGATCGATTGATGAAGTAGATCTGTAAAATATCATCACAATAATGCAGTTTCAATCGCGAAAATGTATCACAATATATAGATCAATGTACATATAAATATATATTCTTCTTTGAATCATACAATCATACATAGAAAAAATTCACTGATAGAATAAATAAAATAGAGAGCCTTCTTTTCAATTCTAGATCCAAGAAAATCGCCTAATAAATCGTAGGAATTCAAATTATTGATACTTCTTAGAGTAGTCGTAAATTCCCTTAAAAATATGGGATAATTTCTCTACTTAATACGATTATTTTAATCAATCATAATGATATTTGAATCGTTTGAAAACTAGCTTTAAATCGACCTGATATTCCTCAATGATCGTTCTACGAAACTCCAATAAAATTGTAAATTCAAATCTACGATATTGAAAAGTCAAACGTAAGGTTCCTTCACAAAACAACAAAAATAACAAATGTAGGGTTCAAATACGTAGCATTAATTCTTGAAACATAAGTTTGACAATGTAAGGCTGATCACAAAAGTAAGGTTAATGATCCATACGTTTTCTTCTCAAACGTAAGGTTCCATACTTACATAGGGTTCTTTAACAATACCTTTTCTCTTTGTAAAATGTATGGTTTCATCCAAATCTAAGGTTCTTTATCCATAAGTTTCTTTCAATGTAGGGCTGATTAACTATACACGATGATCTTTCAACATAAGTTTTAATACAAATATAGGGTTTGATTTTTACCTTATGTTCTTCAACTTACGGTATGAACAATGTTTCCAAAACACACTTAAGAGTGTTTCAAACACTTTGGAAAATATTCCAAATGAATAGTATGTTTGAATATAATTCCGAAATAAAGATTGTAAATAATATTAATTTCCAGAAATAATATTAATTTCCTGAAATACACTTTAAGTTATATCATCAGTAAAACAAACAAGGGTATTTCAGAGCATCAAAATAAATAAGATTTATATATTATTGTTGAGATAATACAAGACCAACATATTTTTCCATTTTATAATATGTATATATATATTTATTTTTATTTGTGTAATATATATCTTCATTTTAATAATATATATTTGAATTTTATATATTTTTGTAATATAATATATATATATTTTTCTATAATATATATATTTTTATAAAATATTTGAATAATATATAAATATATAGTATTAAATATATATTTATTTTCATATAAATATAATATATATAAATATATAACAAAATTTTCATTTTTAATTGTATACATATAAATTTGAGTAATATACTTGTATAGCATATTTATATAATATATTTGTGTAATATATTTATATAGTATATTTTCATAATATATTAGTATAATATATTTATATAATTCATTTTTATAGTATACTTGTATAATATATATTTGTATAGTATATATTTGTATAATATATATTTGAACCGTGAGCCAAATCATACTTCATCCTGCTGACCAACCGAAATTATGTTCATCTATAAACATGGTATGTTTCTAACTCTTTCTAAGATCAAGAAACATTTATATGAAATATCATCTTTAACAATTCCCTTCCCCATAATTTGAAGATATTTATCATCGACTAAATGGACATTACTAAAAAAATGAGATATATAATAATCTATGCATCCCTTCATTGTTATAAAGTGGAATAAAGTCACATAATTAATGATCCATGATTTTAATGGAATTTTTAGACTAAAAAATAATTAGGTTGGGGTGGGTGGGTTACATAGAATTGGAAAGCGGTGAGGGTGGGGGAGTGCATGGAATGATAACCCTATCCCATTTCAACGAAACATCCACAATAAAAATTGTTGATCACAGGGATATGTCGATGGTAAATAAAAAATGAAGATAACAAAATGGAATTAGATTTGTCCAAAGAATCAATCAATGAGTGTGGAGGATGAAGAAAAAATAAAATACCTTGGATTGGAGCTTTGAATCATTCGAGATAAAGTATAGATATCCAAAACCTAAAAAATGTTCTACCCTTAGATTTTTTAGACCCTTAAATAGTTCGAGCCTTGGATTTGAGCCTTGAAATTGTTTGAGCCTTAGATTTAAGTCTTGATTTGAGCTTCGATTCACTATGGAGGAGCACTGAAAGAGGGTGGCTTCAATGGAAAGCATTGAAATCATGATAATTTTGGGATTAGTTTGAGTTATTTAAATACATTAGGACACTTTTATTAGTGATTCAATAAAAGCACTAATAAATATCCTTTTTAACAGCACTAAATTAATTAGTGCTGATAAAATATATCTTTATTAATGCTGATAAATATGGATTTTATCAATGCTAATTAATTAAGTAGCAATAAAGTATTTATAATTATAAATTTAAATATTTTTTTTGAAAATACAATTATACAATTATATATATATAAATATATTAAATATATTCTTTATTTAAATATTTTTAATATAATTTTTTAATTATTTATTTATTATTATATAAATACTTTTTAAAAAATATTATTTATATCATTGCATATATTTATACAATTATATATATATATATATAATGTATATAAAAATAAATATATTAAATATATTCATTATTAAAATACATTTATTATAATTTTATAATTATTTAAATAAATAATTAATTTTTTATAACTATAAATATATAAATGTATAAAAATAGAAAATATACATACATATATATATTTATAAATATTTTTTACAAATATTTTTTTAACATTATTAACGAATATTTAATTTTAAGTAAACTTATGTTAAAAATGAGTGAAATTGAATTATTAAAAATAAGCACATTAAAAAATTATTGAAAAAATGGATAAATTTTATTAATTGAAAATAAATTTTTAAAAAATAGATATATATTGAAATAAAGATGAATTCATATTGAAAATATAAAAACATAGTAAATAAATATATATAAAATAAATAATAGAAATTGATTAAATTCTGCAAAAAATATTTCTGTGTGTGCAAGAGTTGTATATAAAAATTCATTAATTACATAGATGTGAAATCAATATAATACATTTTAGATCTATGTTAAATTGAAAAATCAAACATTCAATAATGTCCATTACTTGATGTAATTGGCCAGTATTTTTAATTCATATTAATTTTTAATTATAAGCCATTATTCACTATATATATATTTACTATTTAATGTAAAGCACAAATATTTTGTATTATATAAACCATATTTATATAAATTTATATATATATATATATTTAATATATACTATTTATTAAGATTACCAATAATTATTTAATTAAAAAAATGTTTATTTTTTTCTCAATTTACTTATTTTTTATTTTTATTTATTTAATTTTCATTTTACATATATCTATATATTTAATATATACTATTTATTAGTATTTATAATTTATATATAGTATAATCAATTTATTCATTTTTATCAATAATTATTTAATTAATAAAATTTTTAATAATCTCATTTTTATTTTTTATTTATTTAATTATTTAATTTTATTCAGACCATTATAAGTACTAAAAAAGTACTAATAATGAATCCCTTTATTAGTGCTAAAAATAAAGTGTTGATAAAGGGTACCTTTTATTAGTTCTAAAAATAAAGCGCTGATAAAGGGTTCCCTTTATCAGCGTTAAAAAAATCAGTAAAATAGGGTGCCTTTTATTAGTGCTAAAAAAGTATCGATAAAAGGCACCCTTTATGAGCACTTTTTTTAGCGCTGATAAAGGGTACCTTTATTAGCTCTTTTTTCTAGCACTGATAAATGTCAGTGTTATTAAAAGCCTATTTTGTAGTAATGATTAGATTAATATAGAACCCTGCATTTAGTGACTTGAAGCTATTAAGATGATGAAATTAATAAAATATTATTTGGGAATTAGAATACATGTAGACCTCTTGACAACTTCAAAAAATATTATGATGCATAACGAGACACTGGTGTGTCATTTGGTAATTAATATTATAATATAAACTCGTATTAATCATAAATTCACCATGATATATGTATTTTATAACGATATTAAGAAAAAAACTATAGAAAAACTTTAACGTGTATTGTGGGACCATAAATATTGGTTCAAAAATATTTACATAAAGTTATATGATCTGACCACTGATAATGTGACATATTTATTATTATCATATTAAGACTTTGGTATTCTCAAGGATGTGACTTAAACTAGATATAATGATTATTTTTACCTGGTTGTAACATTAATGTATGATTGTGGTATGATAGGAATATATTTCGACTCTATACTCAAACATATTTCTATGATGCAATGGTGTACATCATGATGTCTGTTATATTTTTTATTTAGTATTAGGGGAGACAATTATATGTGGAATATATAACTTTGATAGGGTTTAAATTATCTTGTAGTTTGTTATATACCCCTGATTGAATGATCACTTTGTAATCAACACTAGTTTGACATGTCTTTAACAAACCTATTTGACTATTGGTAATTGAACTATGGAGTTTTACACCCAAGACATCATTATAACAATGATGTGGATTACTTATGATGATGAATCTTTTATAGTTATCCTTAGAAGTGTCTTCTTAGATGGAGTGTAGTTTTGTGTTTACTAGTATGAGTATCTTGACCTTGTGATAGATTCAAGTTGTGAGGCGATGATTATACAAATAGTCATATGGATTAAATGAAATTAGTTACAAGGTAGTCATGTGGGATAGTCAACTTTCTTGGTTGGATAGTTACATTTTTTGGGATCTTGGATACCATCCGGTAAAGCCACTATATAATATCCATGAGATATTATAAAGAAAGAAACAATGTTTTGGTATGTATCCCATGCTAAAGAGAACAAAACTTGGAAGATTATTCCCCTAAATCACCACACCACAACACACAACCACCCATACTCAAACAAACAAGACTATAAAAATACAATGAATGAAAGAAAGCAATAAAAAATAACAAACATGTTTATATGGTTCATAATAAAATTTTAATCCAGGGGGGACACTAAAAACCAATTATTCATGAAAACATAAGTGGAACAAAATTTTCACTGATCAACAACCAAGGTGATCCACCTAATTATTTATATCAGGATCCATCCAGTGTATCTAGTAGTCATTGCTATTCAAAATTATTAGGAAGAATACAACCTTAGCTGGTCTCAACAGACAATCCCTCCATTTAGTCAATGATTCTACTTCCTCAAATCATTTTACCAATTAGTAGTTCTATTTTTTATGTATTCCCGAGATTACTCTAATGAAATTATCCTTTTTTATAAAACCACATTGCTTACAAAAAGTGATCAAGGGGTAACTTCTGATACATCATCCAACAATTTTGTTTGATGGTATTATTTGATTACACCATTTGACTACACCATCACCTGATTATACCATATAACCAAATCTCCACAACTTTTGGTTTCACGTAATTTGGGGACCATATACCTTGGTCAATGCTATTGCACCATGTTATCCAAAACATAAAAAATTTTATGCTTGAAGTTTCTCAATTTGGTAGACTAATTCCTTCATCTAGAAAATGGTTTTCCTAGTTGATCCTAACAATCATCCATATAAGAATAGTTTTTACAATTCAAAACCATATACTATGATAGATTCATAAAACATCCTTTCACTCTAGAATATACCATTGTAGTTATCATGGTTTTTCAATCACTCTTTCTGGTTATCCCAACCCAACTATGGTGAAGCACCGACTCAATATATCACAAAAAAACCGTTTTTAACTATGTCTATTGGTTTCTAAGTCCCTTATATATTCTATATATCCATCAATCTATCCTCTAATAACTTCTAGATACTGTGATACATAAGTAGGATATTCTACATCCATGAATGGAACATTAGGTTTTTGAATAAGTGAACAAAACATTATGATTTACAAAATAGTATCTCACAAAATTTCTTCTCTATAGGATATTATAATAACCCCTTCATCAAAATCAACACCTTACTAGATTTATTAAATTTAACATACTGCACTTATTTTTTTGATAGTGAAACTACCATTTCAAGTTTTTATATCCATCCAACTATCATTCCAATTAAAGTAAACACATAACTGGTCATGATTTTAAAAATGTCTCCATCTAAATCAACGTGAAAGTTTTTCAATCCATGCGACAAATTTTACATTCCAATGCATAGTTCCATTATTATAGAACCCATTATGTACTATAGAGTGCACTTTATATCTTCCCAATGTCCTCTTTTAGGGATTCCCATATATATGTTGAAACATCTCATTACTTGTGAAAGATATGAACAAATAAAAAATATGGATTAAATCAAAATTATGATAGCCGATTCATAAAGAATCTTCACCATGTAATCAACCCCAATGTTCATTAATAGTGTATTCTCATTACATATATTTTTTTGGGGTTGGATATTTGGTTTATCCTTACTCATGTTGAAGTGATCCACCACCTTTTAGAAGTAATCAAACAGGATCAAGTATAAAGTATCATAACATAATTTCCTCATTATACTCATAACCTAAATCCTTTTTTATGAACCAAGATCCTTTATCTTTAAGCTTCTAGAAAATTCATCATTCATGTCAGTAATCATTTCATTTATTAGACTAGAAATGAACATGTCATTTTCATAGAGAATAAGGATGATGAAACTTCCATCATTGAACATATCATGGTAATAACAATCATCATCAATGATCTAGGTGAAAATTATCTCTTTTATGAATTCATATAACTTAAACTTCCATGTATGCGATACCTACATCAAAACATAAAATTTTGGATGATCCATATATAAGATCCTTATTCCACTGTATTAGAAACCATCTAACATATCCATATACATTTCATTATCCTTGTCCCCATGCATAAATTTTTTCTTCATACAAAACTACTATAGATGAAGTCCTTCCATTTCAACTAATCTCAACATTGTTTGAAGAGTCATAAGTTTTAAAATGGATGAAATGTTCTTTGAGAAATCCACACCATTAATTTGTAAAAAACATTTTAAAATAAGCCACACCTTAAACATTCACCTAAATTTACCTTTATCCTTTAACTAATACACCCATTTATTTTGAATGATTTTCTTTATAGTTGGTCTCTCCTATAACTCCCATGTTCTAGAAATATAGAGGGAATCAATTTTTCACTTATGGATAAATTCCACTAATTCATGTAGTTTCATATTTTAGCATATTTGAGCTCTTATTCCCTCTTTTTTCTATTTGAATCAAGTAGTGTAGATCATTTCCATTCCTCTACACTTGGATCCTCTACCTAGTATATCTCTACAACTATCCCTATGTCTACTCTCCTTCCAATATTGAAACATCTTGAATTTTTTTCCAATAGATATTTTTCTCAATCATCTATGTATCTATGAGATTTCTTATACTTTAGGCCTTACAAACTACATCAGAGTTTGATTAAGATCTGGAATATCCTCTAGACAATCTTGTTTTTCTAGTAATTCCATGATTATTGATTTCTATGGAACATCAATAATGGTTTAATGTCTATTCAATTGACTTAAACATCTATTTATACATATCCCTAATTATAATTATCCACTAATTTCTAATATTTAAATAGAATTTATTTACTAAAGGTAAAATTTTTTACTTCTAACCACATTCCAAAATTTTTCCCGAATCTAAAACCATAATATTCATCACCATATCCCAAAAAATAATATTCCCAAGATGTAGTGGAAATATTTTCCCTCTCCTCTTCATCAATGTGTATATATGAAATTTCATTTAAGACTATGAGATGGGTGAAATCAACCTTCCTTCTTGACCAATGGAATTTCAGATGATTCTTCCCAGATGGATAAGAGAGACTTTAATTGATTTTGTATGACCCTCAATTCATCTATTCTTTATAAAACACATTAGGTACTCACCACATGATTTATCATACTCCTTTATATTTTAACCAGTTTCCAAATAAACCTCTCCATGACTATTTTATTTAGGAGTTCCTATGATTATCTTCTCAAACCATATTTTGTTCCACCTGTGGAACCTTATAAACTCCCTATTTCTATACTCCACAATATTTACCAATAGTAAGAACATTAATTTGAATATGGTATCCTTTTTCACCATAAATATCCATCAGATAAATATTTTACCTACCTCATAGTTGTGTTTAAGAAGGAACACCTGAACATTGTGTGTTACATCATCGATGAATGTTGAATAATGTAGTGATCAGTTGTGAGAACAAACCAGAGCTGGTCCCTATATGTTTATATTCTATAACTTTAACTTCAGGTTCATAAGTGTCTTACCATTCCTTTATAATGAAACCTTTTATTTCTTCTCCAGAATGTATTCCAAGCATGTTTCATACTCTATGCCTCCAGACATCAATATCCCTTTATCATCAAGTACTTTCATCACTTTCTCACTATGGAGACCAGGATTACAATGCCATAACATTATGGGAGATACCTTTCTAACAAGGATCATGCCTCTAGATACTCATGTTTTTTATAGAGTTCCATCCTAAAATCCTTTTTATATAACCATGTAACTATCTTAAAATTTCCCTGCCCTATCCACAGATGATGTACATAAACCCTCTTTGTTAATTCGCCCAATAGAAATTAAGTTTTTTCCAAAATTGTGAGATTTTTATCAATCCTTAAAATGTATCTAATATTATAATATTTTTTATGAAAAAATCACCCATTATAAATATGCATGACCTAGGATTATGTTATAATAGTTAAACATTAAATCCCTAAAGCTATTGTACAATACATATTCTATTACCTCATCATTATGGTGCTACATAAAGATATTATACACACACACACACATATATATTTAAAGGTTATATTTATAAATTTTAGAGTTTAAATATTATACAATTGACATAATTTTTGGATTCTTCATATTGAAATTATCTTAAGGTGAATTTATGGGATTTTTCTAAAAAAGGTTTTATTTTCAATGAATTGTTCTCTTAAGTGTTATGTATTTCATTTAAATAAATAAAATTATAATTTTTAACGATAAAATTAATATAGTAAAAATATATATCAGTAATCATTTAATTATTAATTGATAGTAAATAAGAATACAATTTCATAATGTATAAAAAGTGATTTTTTTTACAAAAATAGTTTTTTATATATCTTATATCATAATTTGAAAGTTAAATTTATCATATTTATAAATTTATTTATATTTAATGGAGTAAAAATTAGTAATCATGGCATCAAATTTTGGTATTATGGGTAATTTATTTTACAAGTAAAATAATAATTACCATTGTAAATATTTAATCAATTTTAATAGTGGTAAAAGAAGTAAAGTAAAGTGGCTTGAAATTTTGATGATTAAAATAATATATTCCAATTCAGAAAGAAATATTTTAGGTGGGAAATTAAATCTCACAAGTCCCACCAACATAAAATTACCTAACTCACCTATCTCCATTGTGAATCCACCTTTACCCCTCACCTAACTTATGTTAAAAATAAATGTTATTTTTTTTACCAATAAAAGGAGATCACTTCCACCCATTCTTTCATCCATATCCACTAAAAATAAATTAAAAATGAAATCTCTCTAAAGAGTCTCTCAAATGAGTTTTTAATAATTTAATTAGTTATTCCCAAGCTTTTAGAAGTTACATTTCTATTTGGGGTTTCTAATAATCCTATCTCATTTTAGATTTCATTTATTTTGTCTTAATTTAATTTAAATTTATTTTCATATAATACCACTCATTTTATTCCATGGTATTATCATACATTTTATATATTATTAATGGGTGATCACTTATTCCCTCCCATTATAGCCTTTTCCTAAGTTGTTGTTATGTCAAAGGGTTCCTAACCTATTCTCTATCCTTTACAATATTACATTCCCAATTCTTTTCAATAATAAATATTATTATAATTCCTTACAATAAGTTCCTTATTATATAATCATTTATAGATAACTGTTACATCGCATCATAATATATTCATAAGTGGTTATAATTCTCAAACACTCCCGTAGCCATAAAATATCTTAAAATTTTGGTTAAAAAAGATCATGTGGTTTACTAGAAATGAAATCTATGTTTGGATAATAGCAAATGGATTTAGGATCTGACATAGATTCAACTAGGGGTAATAACCCCAAAAAATATTTTATTGGTATTAACTTGACATTCACATGGTGTATAACTATTGTGCCTAATTATACTCCTGGTTTAACACTCTTTGGGATATGCTTTGGATGAATCATGATCTCTTTATAAATCATAATTAAAGATTATTTCCTATATACATCCTTACACCAAAAAATTACTCTTAAATACTTCATTGTTATCATTCCTTTGATAAGGGTTATTTCTATTACATTGTTAATATACTACTATTTCAGTATCGATTATTGGATATTCACCTAGATGGTCTCATTATTCAATTTATTGGGGACTGAATTGACACCCCTTATGTTTGTTATTTCAATACAGATGTCATTGACTTCTTGGTAAAGTTGATTGTTTATTTTATCGTAATTAACTTCTCTCATATGAGTATTTCATAGTAAATACTATGTGATATGTGCGGTTAAGAAATATATTGTCACTCAATGCATTGGTATGTCTCAAGAGACAAACTAGTTTGGTTAATTTGGTGCATGCCTTACCTATTTAAGTACAATGTTCTAGAATGAGGTCTTGATCATATATAAAATGTCTTAAAAAGAGTCCTTGATAGTAAGATTAATATGTCAAACAATATTCATTCCAAAAATATGAGATGAGTTTTTGTTTTCTATATAATTATTTATATTTTTATATTATCTATGGGTTTATAATGATCATTTGTAGATTTATTAAATTTTTTATTCTTTTCATATTATTTAATTAATTCTTAAGCTATGGTAGATTCTCATGTATGATACCCCTTAGTATGTGTCTGAGCTCACCCTTTTCTTTACCATTTACCATTTCCCCATGAAACCATGAAGACTAATCTATATGATGTATGTAATTTTGATGATAAATAATAATGTTTTTTGGATTTCATATTATGAATCTTTTATTTTTAATATAATGTAATATTGATTTTGGAATTTAGCTTCTTGAGACTACAAAACTACTATATCCAAAGTAAGGCGATCTATGAATTCTATACCACTATAATAAAATAACCTCCTATTGTAGGGTATTAGAGTCGGGGTATTATAGTTGGTATCATATCATTTTAGTATAAAGAATATGAATTAGATTTAGAAGAACATATTTAGAGAAAATAACCATATGAAAACCCCTAAGTAAATTATTGAAATATTTCTAGGTTACTTGAAATGAATTTCTAAAAAATTCATAGGTATTATATAATATGATTTATAATTAATATTTTTATTCATGAACTAAATAAGTATATGTCATTGTTTAGAAATGGAACATAATGGAAGAAATGAAAATTTTTCCAACACCTCTAATCAATGAAGAGATTTATATCCTGATTAAATAAATGGATTTGGTATTGAAAATGAGTAGATTATAAATATTTTAGGGTAGTGAACTCATTTTATGAAAATAAAATTGCCTGTATGTAAAAAACTACCCCCCCTCATCATGGTGTAACAATGTTGGATCACTTCATGTGGAAACAATATCCCACTTTCAATGGGACCACTAACCCATTAGTGGTGGAGCAATGGATAATTTATTTAGTGATGGTATTCCTAGATTTTGTAATTAGTGAATGAGGGAAGGTTATAATGGTTTTATATATTCTTAGGGGATATCCTGGTCAATGATGTCATTAATTTAAAAAAATTAGGAGGAAAGAATAGATTTCATGGAGTGGAAATTCATAAAGTGATATTCCTAGAGAAATACTTCCTGCAACAGAAAAGTGATGATATATAAAAGAAATTTTTAAATCAAGATATAAGGAAGAGTAATATATTTCTAAATATTAGTATAATATTAAAAGTCTAGAAAAACAGGTTGTGGATTATGTATAAAACCCTGAATTAATGACAGATACATTATTTTATGGATTAAATCCATCTCTTATAGGGTGATAGTCTCTCACTCATTTTTATCTTATGAGGAGATTATAACAAGTTCCATAAATATGGATAAGGATTTCTCCAAGTCCATTATTTTCAAAGGGAATCAAGAGAAGAAAAGGGTGGTTGAGAAGTATATTGAAAAGAATTCACCAAATGAAAAGTATAGAATGGTTGAATTCACATCATAAAATATCTATGGGAATAATCACCTAAGATATTTCATAAAAGGAAAAGGAGTTTTTTTTCAAGTGTAGATATATGGGTCATTAAGCATATGAGTGCAAGGGAAATAAAAAATATATAAATTTCCAATGCTTCAATTACAAGGATATGGGGAAATATTAAAATAAAATACCAAATAATTTAAGGGATCCACCCCAGAAGAATAAAAAGGATAAAGGATGAGGCTATTATATAACAATAGTAAAATTTGAGGGCCAAAATGATATCATAATAGGTACTTTGATCAAAAAAATAAATTTTAACTAATATATTTTTTGATTCAGGATCTACACACTCATTCAAATCTTGTATGCTTTATACGAACTTTCAATTCGGTATCTCTCTCCGGCGATTCTCAAAGGCGATTAGGGTTTTCTGATCTCTTGTGATTGCAAGCGCGGCGATTAGGGATTTCTCTCGCAATCCCAAACTTGAATAATGGAAAGCCTTCTGGATCTGGGAAGATTTAACTCGCATATACACTCGGAAGATATCCGTGAAGGATTGGATCCACAAAATCGATTAAACCTCGACGTTAAACCTGTCAAGGTCAGCAACTCCACCATGTAATTTTCCTATTTTAAGGGTTTGAATGTGGGTATTCGCAGGAGAGGATCAACCGCTCATGTCAAAGCTGACCCGAAGGCGATTGCTGAAAGGTTGAAGCTAAGTGATCATTCAATCGTCGCTAGGCTTATACTTCCTAAAGGTTCTAAACCATGGAGGATAGAGCAACTCACAAATAGATTTTTCAAATATCTGGGGCTTTGATACATGGCAGATTGTATCACTCAGGAAAGGGTATTTCCACATACTTTTCTCTTCTGAAGAGAAGAAGTTGAGAGCTTGGGGATTTGGTTCCCTCTCACTCAAGCCAGGTGTAGTGAATACACATGACTGGGATTAGAAATTAAACCCATATGAAATTGGTAAGACCTCAGTTCAGGTATGGGTTAAAATCTATGGATTAAACTGGGTTTTATGGCATCCTATAATTCTATATGATATAGCATTAACTGTTGGAGTTCCAATTAAGATGGATCGAGAAACTGAAGTCACTAGATATGTCCATTATGCTAAATGTCTGATTGAAATCGACCTTTTCTTCACATTAGTATATAAAGTTTGTTTATCTACTAATGAAGAGGAGTTGAAACTTAGAGTGGAATTTGAGAACATACGAAATTTTTCCCAGATTGTAAGGTCATTGGGAATGAGGTAAATAACTCCCGAAGATCTGTTATTTGAACCCTTTTTTCTCTATGAGGACATGATCATAAATCATGTTCCAACTTAGATTTGGAGAGGAAAATAGTAAAAAGAAATAAATATTTCACCTCTGGTTCTGATAATCCTTTTAATATGTAGGTTGCTGAGCCTGTTAATTAAGGGATGATTGTTTATGATTCCAAGAATGATAATGAGAAGGTCTGTCCACCTATCCATAAATCATGGGCTAGAATTGTGGAAGAAGTTGAGGATCCTGCACCTTCTCTCCCTGTTACTACTATTGCCCATTTCTATGCTCAAGTGGTTTCTCAAAGTAAGGAACTCAGGTCCCCTTTACTGTGTCAATCTGATTCTACTCAGATTGACACAAGTAAAGTGGTTTCCTCCTTGGATGGTATTTCTCATTAATGTCTCATGGCACAAGCTTTACTTTCTATTGCCTCTGGTGATGCCTCTAGTGCACATGTAAACATAAATCCTAAGGAAGATGGGCAAGGAAAAGTGGCAGAAATAAAACTTGATTCAGTTAAGGAGGCAGGTACACAAAACTAGCCTGCTTCTGTTTTCAGTCCTCCTCATTCTTCTGAATCTGATAAAGTGGAGGGTTGACCTCCTATTTTTGCTGACCAATCTGTGATTGCTACCAAATATGTTGCTGCTACACCTGGTTCTCAAGAAGTAAGTATGCCTCTAGGGGAGCCTTCTCCTGATCATACTTCTTCTTCTAGTGTGTAGGTGGTGTCAAAATCAGAGACAACAAAACAGATTGCTGGACATCAGACTGAAAATCTGGAATAGGAGGACAAGGATGCAGGATCTTGGCAATAAGCAAGAACAATAAGAAGAAGTAGTACAAAAGCTAAAGAGAAAATGAAAAATGAAGAGAAGCAAGCTGTAAATGTAGAATCTGATGAAGATGTGGATACATTACTCCAACAGTCTAGGGATATTGAAGCTCTATATGGAAGGGGATGGGGTTGCAGCCGCATCAAACTAGAACTCAGGAATGAATTACGCGAAAAGGAGTGGATAATTAGAGAAAATCTTAGAAAAAAACTAGGGCCCCCAGGAAGGGAGCTTTGACAAATCTGTTTTTCTGTTAATGTACTGCCTATCTGCTTGAACCTTTTTTATCAATAAATTCAGGCTTCTTACCCCAACTTTCTTTAAGAAAAGAATGATTTTTCAATTAAAAATCTTCATGAAAATCATATAGTGATGAAAATATACTTCTTTATACCTATTAAAATGCATAAAGCTTATTTATTTTCAAACCTGGTTGTTTTCTAATGGAAAATCTTAACATAATCCTTGGTATTGATTGGATATCAAAGTATAATGTAATAGTTTATTTTATAGAGAAGAGGATTACAATATCTGATGATTGAATATAATCAATTGTTCTTAAAGTATTGACTTCATTTCCTGAGTCAGGTTTGGATCCACCTTTAGTATCTTACCTTAATGAAATTCTAGGTGATGATGAATCAAAAAATGCGAAAAATATCCTTGGAATTGAGCATATTTCAATTATTATGGATTATATTGATGTATTTTAATAATAATAACACACATATATACATGATCATGAGGTTTATTTCTCTATTGATCTCATACCTATTGTGAAACCCATATCTAAGCCTTCGTATAGAATGGATATAGTGGAATTATTGGATTTGAAGAAATCACTAGAAGAGTTGTGTGATAAGGGATTCTACAGCCTAGTGTTTCACCCAAGGGAACACATATATTATTTGTGAAAAATAACGATGTATATATATGGTTTTTCATCGATTAAAAAGAAGTCAATTCTATTATAATGAAGAAAAAACATGATTTACCTTGAATTGATGATCTGTTTTGTCAGCTACAAGGGGATCAATACTTCTCAAAGATTAAAATCAATTAAATTTATCATTAATTAAAATTCATGCATAATGATATGACAAAAATGACTTTTAATATAAGTTTTAGGAATTATGAGTTCATATTATTCCCCGTTTGGTTAACCAACACACCATCAGAGTTCATGAATTTAATTAATAGAGTATTAAAGGATTATATTGATATTTTGTTTTTGTTATTTTTATTAATGATATGTTAATTTTCTCTAGGATATATAAAGAGAATGAATCCCATTTATGTATCATGCTTGACACTCAAAGGGATAATGAGATATGTGGGAAATTTCATAAGTGTGATTTTTTTTCTTCAAAATGTATCTTTTCTAGGACATATTATCTCTACGGATGGAATGTATGTTGACCCCAAAATTAAAATGGGTTTTAAAGAATGGCCCCTGAAAACAAACATTACTGAGACATATAGTTTCCTTAACATAAGTGGGTACTATCAGTGATTTGACAAACATTTTTCCCAGTCATCTAATCCATTAACAATGTTTACATGTAAAGGAGTGAAAATAATATGTTCAAATTAATTTCAATAAATATTAGAGGAATTGAAGAAGATAGTAATAAATTCACTAGTATTAGCCTTATAATCAGTTAAGGAAGAATTATATATATATATATACTTATATTTACGCATCGATGAAAGGACTTGGGATTCTCATTATGAAAAATTATTAAGTTGTTTCTTATGAATGAAGGTAATTAAATACCCATGAGAAAATCTATCCAACTCATGATATTGAGTTGGTGTAATAATATTTTCATTGAAGGTACAAATACACTATATTTAGGGTGAAATATATGATGTATATATGAATCACAAAAGAGTGAAATATATATTCACATAGAAAGAGAATAAAATGAGGCAAAGAAGATGGCTTGAACTACTCCATGACCAAGAATCTGCAATATGCAACCCATAGAAGGAAAAAGATTGATGTTGCATTGCATATGAATGATCATGGAGTCCTATCCATGATGAGGATAGGAAAGAATCCAATATTCCTAGAGTTAATAAATTTTTTTATGGAAGTTATTATGGAAGGGGAAATATCATTCATTTTATAATAAATTGTGAAAATATCATTATAAGAGAAGATAAAGATGTCTCAAAATGTAGAAAAAGGCTTATAAAATAATTTTAATGTAATGTAAGATGGGAGATTGAAAAACTTCACCTATGAAGATGGTGTTTTGAAATTTGGAAAGATACTATATATACCATCAGTACCTGAGTTAAAGAGGGAATTAATGGATAAATATAATCTCATAAATTCCTCCATATACCTTGGTAGAACCAATATTTATAGGAATATAAGGGAGCAATTATAGTTGGAAAACATGAAGTGAAAAATAGAAAAATATAAGTCAAGATTCTTGGTATTCAAATAAGTAGATGCTGATAGAAAATTCCCAAAGTGTGTAATGCATCCCCACTCTATAGAATTATGGAAGGGGGATAATATCACAATGAACACTGTTATTGTACTGCCTAAGACATATAATAAAAATGATGTTATTTAGTTCACTATTTGTTAACTCACTATGTTTTCACACATATTCAAAATAAGGGAGGATATACCCCTTAAATTACTTGCATGAATCTATATCAATAATTTATTGAGACTCCATGGATCAATGTTATAAATTATATTTTATCATTATCTTTGTTTTAGATAAATATTATGGAGAATTATTGAAAATAATTTGACCATAGAGATATAATTTAGCACCCCATACCATCGTCAAACAGATGAAAAATTCGATAGTTATATCCAAATATTATACGATATATTGAGTTTATGATCACTTGAATTTTAAGGAAAATGGGGCAAGTACCTACCATTGGTAGAATTTACATAAAATGATAAATTATATTTTAGTATACAAATGGAACCTTCATAATCCTTATATCAGAAGATATGGTTTACTTATTTCAACTAGGATAAAGTTGGAGAAATAAGGATTGTTGGTATAGAACCAATTGAGGTCACCAATGAGATGGTAAAATCAATCTAGAATCATATCAAGTTTTCATAGAGTATGTATAAAAGCTATGTTAATAATTAGAGGAAGGTATTGGAACTCAAATTAGGGGATCATGTTTCCTTGAAACTATCACCATGAAAGAGTTTTATAAGGCTTGGTAATAATGGAAAACTATGTATGTGGTACATCAAGCCTTTTGGTAATAATGGAAAACTATGTATGTGGTACATCAAACCTCTATAAAGTACACAATTTATTTAATGTCTCACTGATAAGAAAGTACATGTTATTCTAAATGAAAATACTCACCACTGAGGGAATAGATATGGATCCATAATTTTTATATAATGATGATCATTTATAGATTTTTGACACTGGAGATGAAGTTTTATAGAGTCATACAACTCTGCTTGTGAAATTACTCAAGAGGAATCAAAATCTGGAGGATGAAATATGGGAAACTAAAGAAGAAATGATGATGAACAACCAACATTTTTTTATAAGAAAACATATATCCCAAATTTTGAGGATGAAATCATTTAACGAGGGGAAAATGTAAGAACTGGAATTATACTATAATAGGTAAACAAGAAATCCCTAAAACTACTGAAAAATAAAAATTCTATTACCACATCGTAATAGCATTACAGAAATACATTTTATCAAAAAAATATTTTTGAAAACTATATTTCTAAATTTTATAATTTAAATTTTATAAAATAAACATAATTTTTGGATTTTGAATATCAGGATTAGCATAAGGTGAATTTTTGGGATTTTTTATAAAATAGGGGTTTTACCTAAAAAATTGATCTTTTAAGTGCTATGTATTTTATCTAAATAAATTAAAATACATATTTTAAATTACTAATATAATATAAAAATAAATAAAACTCATTTACTTATTAATTGATAGGAAATAAGATTAACAATTCCCAATGTATACAAAAAATTTTTATAACAAAACAATTTTTTCTAAATAATATTTTTTGATTTAAAAGTTAAATTTATTATATTTATAAATATATTTTGATTAAATGGAATAATAATACATTATTATAAAAAAATTTTGGTGATACGGGTCATCATATATTTTTAGTAAAATACTAGTTAACATGGTAGAAACTTAATCAATGTTAAAGTGATAAAAGAGGTAAATTAAAGTGGCTCAAAAATTCGAATATAAATTTTTTTATAAAAATTCTAGAAGACCTTTCCTAGGTTGAAAATTTATTTCCATATTTCTCACCAATATCTCATTACCCAAGTCACCTAACTCCCATGTGATTCTACCTTTACCCCACACCTCACTTAAGTTTTCAAAGAAATGTCTCCATTTTCACCTATAAAAGGAGATAAAATCCACCCATTCTACCATATATATCCACTCCGAATCCATTGATAAATAATTCCCTATAATTTTAACTCTAAATAGTATCTCCATGTATTTTATAAGGTTCTAAAGAGTTCTTCATAGGCTTTAACAAGCTACCTTACAAGTAAGGGTTTCTAATCCTCTTCTTTCATTTTCAATTTCATTTCATTTGTTATAATGTCATTTAAAATTATTTTCATATACTAAAATTATTATTATTACAGGATTTTATAATCCATTTTATATATTATTTATGACATATTACTTATTCCCTCTCATTATAGGCTTTCCCTAAGTCATTATTATACTAAAGTAAGGGTTCCCGACTTCTTCTCTACCCTTATTTTTGAAATCATCCATTTCATTTTATATTCAATGGAAAACATTATTATACTTAAATTATATAAATTAATTATCATATCATAAATTATATATCATAATTATATCTATTTTCACTATCTTAATAAGACTTTATAATTCAAAATCACTCTCATTGCAATACAATATCTTAACATTTTGGTAATGTAATGAGTGTGTTGTTTAATACCAATGAAATCATTGTCTGGATACAAAAAAGTGGATACATGCTATGTAATAGATGAAACTAGGATTTATATCCCAAATAATGGTTGGTTTGGTATTAACTCAACCTTAACTCAGCGCACTACTAGTGGGATTATCTGCGCACCATGTTCGACACTACTGAGGGATATGAATTAGATGACTCATGATCTCTTTATGAACCCTAATGATAGGTTATTTACTATTTATATCCTTACACCATGTATGTAATATTAACCACATATTTTTATTATCATTCATTTGATGAGGTTTCCTTCTATTACTTTGTGAACATCCTATTGTTTCTAAGTTAATTGGGGGATATTCACCTAAATAGCTTCATTATTTCATTGAATGGGGAAAGTATTGACATTCCTATTGTTTTTATTGTAATAATGATGTTATTTATTACTAATTAAAGTTGATTATTAATTGTATTTTTATTCATTTATATAATATGATGAATACATTGGAATTATTAGGTGATGGATGGTGCCTGAAATTATATAGTCCCTTGATTCATTTGTAGGTCTCATGAGGAAAACTAGTTTGGATAATTTGATGTATGCCTTACCTATTTACATATAATGTCTTGAAACAAAGCCTTGATGAAATTTAAGATGTCTTTTCTTGAGTCATTAACTGTAAGATTATGATGTTTGACATCATGTTTCCCATCACTATGAAATTAGTTATTGTTTTCCATGTGAATATTTATATTATTATGTTATCCATGGATATATTTATCTCATATATGGGGTTATTAAATTTGTTTATACCTTATATATTATTTATGAAATTATTATTCTATGATAGATCACACTGTATGATACCCATTAATGAGTGTTTGAGATCACCCTTTTATTTATTATTTCTAATCTCCCTAAAAAACTATAAAGAGGCCTATGATTTATGTAATTTTAATGAGGAATAACAATGTATTTATACGTTTATATGATTTATCTTTAGTTTTCAATGTAGTATAAAAATCATTAATATATCTTGTTTCCCAAGGCTGCAACATGACTGGATCTTGATAAATGAGATCTATGTATTCTGTACTATTGAGATAAAATAACTATTAGTTTTGGGCTTCTGGAGTTAGGATAAAATATAATATTGTAGCACCCCAGAGCACCCTGAGAGGGGAGGGGTGAATTAGGGTGTCAAATTTTTCTTTTAAAGTGATGGATTTTGTTCCTAAATTGGTAGGAACTAATTAAACCTGTATCATGGATTTGATTAGCAATCAACCATTCACATGTAGAAAGAGACAACACAACAATTTTACATAGTTCACCACAAAGGGATAGTCCAAAGAGAATACACTGATAGTGTGTCGGTCATACCTAATTCCACTATTCTTCACTAGATGTGGAATACAGAAGTATAGAAACTATTACTATGTGCCAGATGCACTACCTTTAGAAGGATAGTATGTTGCATCCCTCAGATCACTTCCACTAACTTCTCCTTTATCATTGCGTTGGAAAGAATATGAACTCAGTTTATTGACTTTAAGGTCGCATCAATAGATTGGAATTAAATCATGCATCCTCAACTATAGATAGATGCTCTGTTGAAGTCCTGTTTTCCCATGTAGATAAAATCTACTTTTCTGTGTGTTGTTCGTTTGCGAATTGGTCCCTAGAGAACTGGCCTTCTTACTCCACGTAGAACACTGATCTGCATACTACAAGTGCTTCGTGATCCTCATCCATGTACTATGTTCACAAAATGCATCCTATTACCACCTCCACATACCATCTTCTACAAACTATCTTCTGTGAACCATATTCGCTAACCGTCCATACTTTGCAAAACTATTTTCATTTGTAGGTTACAATGCCCTGCAAAACCCCTTCCACATATTGTATCTAGGGACCACTTATCCTTTCGCAGAATCTCCTTGTGAATATCTTATCCTTTGAAAGGTTGTCTACCCTAGAACCACTTCAGGATTTCATTGAATTATTCCTACATTTCTAATCAAAGATTCCTTTTTTGGGGTTGTCTTATTGCGAACCATTCTACACTTAAACGAATTCCTCCGATATTTTTTAATCTCAATTTCACACCCTAATGAAGGTATTAATGATCCTTATATAGAAAAATAGATCCGCATTATTTATAAAATTAATATTGACCAAATATTTGATTCAGAACCACCTTTACTGTGTACAATGCATCTATCATGTACCATTTTCCCTATGTGGTCTGCATACCGCCACTCTTCTTTCATGGTGGTTGAATTATTCTATATACCAATATTCACCTCATTTTCACCAATGACAAGCCATACCATGAACTAGATTTTCCGCAAATTTCTTTACCTCATTTTTTCCAATGAAAATCCATCCCAAAACCCATTTTCCTTTCGCAAACCACTAGCTTTCCCAGAAACCTCTTTCACTCCGCAAAACATTCCTCCTATGTAGTATGTGTAGCATTTTCCATTCCACAAACCATTCCTGCTACATGGTTTGTGGTTTTCCATTCCATGTACCATATTTTAGTATCCATGAACTATTCCAAAAAATCCCATTCAACGTACTTACTTTATAGAAAACTTTATTTTCCAAAAACAAACTCCAAATTTTGAGGCCCAAAAATTTGGAGAACACTAGGAAACTATGCCACCTTAAACACTGACTTCAGCCTATATTGTAAGATCACTTTAATTTCAAACCCCTTGATAAAAAAAATGGATTGAAAATAATCAAAAACCATACCCCATTTCCAACAAAGAATATCATTAGTTCAAACAATATCCCCCTTTGGGTTTGTTGGAAATCCACAGATAAATTCAATGAAGCACCAGACAAAACCTAAAAATTGAGAAACAACTCGGCCAACTCTCTAAGTCTACATGAGAAATTCTCAATGTAGAAAATAAGAGGGGAAGCATAAATTGGGTTCAATTGATACCAATATCCAATTTTTTTTCCTATTCTCATTATTTCTAAACTTTTTCCCCTTTGTAACTCATCATTATTCCCCATTGTAACATTTTTGAATTTCCCTATTCTCCATATTCCTGCAACCAACTCGAAAAATATTGCATTATTATTGAATTTATCCATTATCCCCAATTGTAAATACACTGAAAGAATTAAATTTTGACTTGTAATGATTTAATCACACTCCCCCTAGATCATATCTCCCCCATAAACCTTCAATAATCCAGAAAAAATATAAAAATAGTTAGAAAAAATGAGGAGAGGGGAACAACCAGAACCTCCCCATGTAATGGGAGGTGGTTGAACACTGAGGTTCAACTGATGTTTCTAAAACCCATGTCTTAAAAATGTATTGGTCAGTTTTTCAGTCACTTGATCATCAGTTCTAGCATAATCCATTTTAATCATTCCTTATTCCACCTTTTCCTTAATGAAGTGATATCTGATTTCAATGTGTTTCGTACGAGAGTGCTGAACAAGATTATTCATAATATAAATTTCAATCTATTTATCACAGTGAATCACAATTAATTATTTCACCTCATCACCAATATAAGTTAGTTGTTTATTATTCTAAAGTAGTTGAGTGCAATCCTTTGTAGTGAAGATATACTCATCTTAAACAGTATTGAGAGAAGTGATTACCTATTTATTACTCAACCAAAACACCCATTTCTTGATAATAAAGAATTATACACCACTTTTAAACTTTATATCAATAATGTCTCTATCTCAGTCTTCATAAAAAACATTTATAGTTCACTATCTCTTCCTGCAGCAAAGTATAATCCATAATTGTGTGTACCTTGAATGTACCTCATGATTCTTTTCACTACCACCATATGTTCTTATTCATATTACCTTGAATGAAGGATGCTAATCATGTTATAAAGACATTATATGGATACGTCTCAGTCAAGTAAAATAATATTCTAAGCATTCCCATGTACATTGTGTGATCTATATATGACACATCCTCTTGATTTCCCAGTTTTTTACAACTAAATTTGGAGTCATCATTGGTTTGAAATCATGCATATTGATTTTCTTCAGTAGCTCTCTCGCATACTTTTCCCAAGACATGAAAGTGTAATCCTGATTCAATATCACCTACTACCCCATGAAGTATTTGAGCTCACCAATCATAGGCATTTCAAATTTTTAATTCATGTGATTGGAGAATTCATCCATTGATCCCTGTCTATTGACACAAAATATAATATCATCTATGTAAATCGACACCATAAATTGATCTTCCTATCTATTATTCACATAGAGATTATGATAAAAACAACCTATTTTTAATTAGGGATTCTTTATATAAGCATCCAGTCGATAATACCATGTATGTTGTGCCTGCTTCATACCTTGGAGATACTTTTGTGAGATTTTGATAAAGTTTCAGCATTAATGGTTTCCTCTTCTAATTCTTCATTTGAATCATATTATTTGTGTTATCAAAGATTTTTTTTAAAAATCTTCTTCTTTGTATGCATCTGAATCTATCTCTTGACCACTGATCATAATACCTAGAACTCATTTTCCAATGACACGATCTGCATGAAATTTCCAGAATAATGATGTTATATAAAAATTGAAATAATGATTCTGGAAGCTTCTTTATCATTCTTAATTTGTCTCTACCTCAAGGGAAATACTTCTTAGCATATTCATAATGATATATCTCATCACAAATGGTTCTCAAGAAATTTGAGTATGGAAAAAACACCAGAATGGTTCTTCATCTTGTGACTGTCCACATTGAAAAACTTTAACATCATCACCAAGGATAATCTTCATAAAAAATTGTTCTCTAGGATACCATAAATAAGATAAATCAATGATGGTACCTTCTTTATCCTAATTTTCAATAATGGAATATCTTTTTCTTAATAAAAAATAATCCTCCACCATATCTGTATTTCAATATCAAATTGAGGAATCATTCAAGGATGGTGAATTTTTCAACATGGCTATCAAGAAATGACAACAATATCTTCTTATCAGGTTCTCCCCCTAATAACTTACATCACCTTAAATTCTCTGCATTATAAGAACAAATATAATATACAAAAGATTAAGGGAATAAGGTGGATTCTGCTTGCATCATTAATATGAACTGAACGATTAAGATTCCTCTCTCAACCAAGTTCCACCATTTACTCCTAAATTTATGCTGGAAAGTCTAAATATATGTTCTAATATATGTTTATGTGGAATATATATCTTCACATTCTCTTGTAATTTGTTTGGAGAATTGTTCTTATTAACAACCATCATGGTTAATACACTCTTACTCATCTTAATGAATTCTTCTTACTCTAATATCAAGGTTAAAAATAATTTTGAAATGTGACCATACTATATACATCTCTCACACAAAACTTCTTTAACACATGAGTTTCCTTTTGATTGAAATCACTCATGCACTTTGTCTTCATCTATGGTTGTAGATTGATCAACATTGGAAATTGTGATAGGTTATTTGTTTTGAGAATGACTTTCAAAGGTTCGATCACATAACTCATGATCAATTGATAATTTTGACTCATACAAGGTAGAAGTGTTGTCCTTTTCATTGATGGAAATATGATCCACCTACTCTTCACCTTCTAAGAATGATATATCTTCATTTTCAAAAAGGTGTGGAAAACTATATACTAACTCTTCTTTAGATAATATGGAAGTTTTTAAATATCACTTATCTTTATTTTTCATATTTATCACTGTATTGGTGGATATAGACTTCTACTTAGAGATAAAAATATCTTCATTAAAGCTGCACTTCATTATTGACTCAGAAAGGAAACTAAAATATTTAGTAGAGAATATATTTACTGTAGAGTATCTAAAATATGTGAACCTTACCCTATGACACCACATGTAGGACCCTAGAACACCCTGAGAGCGTAGGGGTGAATCAGGGTGTCAATTTTTTCTTTAAAAGTGATGAATATTATTCCCACATTGGTAGGAACTAATTAAACCTATATAATGGATTCGATTAGCAATCAAATACTCACATGCAGAAAGAGACAACTCAATAATTTTAGTTGGTACCCCTCAAAGGGATAGTCCAAGGATCATACATTGATAGTGTGTTGATCATACCTAAGTCAAATATTCTTCACTAGATGTAGAATATAGAAGTTTTGACATAGTTACTCTGTGCCAGAAACACAACCTTTAAAAGATTTTAGGGACAACGCACTATGCCACTTGGACCACTTTCTATGACCCCCCCTTGTTCACTGAGTTAGGAAGAATCTAAACTCAGTTTATCAACATGAAGGTCATATCAATATGTAGCATTAAATAATGCATCCTAAACTATATATAGATGCTCTATTGAAGTCCTGTTTTCCCATGTAGATGAAATCTACTTTTCTATATACTGTTCGTTCACAGGAATTTCCCCAGCGAACATGCCTTCTTCCTTTATGCACCACATTGCACCTTGTACTTTGAGTGCTTTGAGATCCTCCACCATGTACTGCCTCTACAAACCATGTACATTTACCATCTCCGCATACCATATTCTACGAACTATCTTCTAAGAATCTTCTTCCACAAACCATCACTACTTCACAATCTATTTTTTTAGGATACAATGCCCACACAACCCCTTCCATGTACTTTCTCCATAGAAAAAATATCCTTTCATGGAATCTTCTCATGAAACACTTATCCTTTACGGGGTTGTCTTCCTATGAACCACATCTGGAATTCCTGAATTCCTCCTGGATTTCTAATCAAAGAGTCCTTTATGGGGTTGTCTTCCCGTGAACCATTCTACACTTCACCGAATTACTCACAGATTTTTAATCTCAGTTATGTGCCCTAATGGAGGGTTTAGTTCTCCTTATACAAGCATATAGATCTTCATAATCCAAAAAACTGATATTTACCAAATCTTTGATACAACACCACCTTTACCGTGTACCCTGAATATCCCATGAACCATTTTCCCTATGTGGTTTTCATACTTCACTCTTCCTTCACGGTGGTTGAATTATTCCACAAACCGATCTAAACCTAATTTTCTTCAACGACAAGCCATACCATGAACCAAATTTTCTGAGAACCTATCCGACTTGTTTTTTTCAATGATAAGCCATCCTGCGAACTGTTTGCCTTCCGTGAACTGCATGCTTTCCCGTTAACCTCCTTCGATCCTCGAAATATTCCTCCTACGTGATCCGCATACCGTTTTATGTATTGAAAACCACTCCCACTACATAGTTCATTTTTTTCCATTCCATGTACCATATTTCATGATCTGGGAACTGTTCTCAGAAATCCCACTCCATGTATTGCCTTTGAATAAACCTTCCTTTTCCAAAAACAAACTCCTGATTTTGAGGCCCAAATTTTTTTCAAACACTGGGAAATTGTTCCACTATAAAAACCTACTTCGGCCTATATTTTAAGACCACTTAACATAAAAACCCCTTGATAAACTCAAAGTGGATTGACAAAAAACACAAACCACACTCCATTTTCATCAAAGAACAGCCTTGGTTCCAAAAAATATTTCATGAGATTTATCATCCACCAGATATACCATGTTAAACCTTATGGAAATATTGTTCTTCATACTACCTATACCTATCATTGAGTGAAATGAATCACTAGATTCTATCAACCAAAAATCAAGTGAACTATCAACACTTAGAAGTAATCTAATCCTATCTTTCAAGAAGGTATTTTTACATCAACTTCTAAAGCTTTATCCTTAAAAACTCACCCTGCATTAATTTAAATATTTCTAAAGTTGGACTTTATTTATACAATTCCATCTCACATGACCACCTTTCACCAGGATTCTCATGCTTTAACTTCTTATTCATTTATCTTTTTGATGAATATTTCATGTATGTTATCTGTTTCCCTCTTACTTATATGTTATAGGCATAAATGAATGATTATTAGAACTCCTTCCAATGAACCACCTCATTCAAAATCATGTCTTGAAATTCTATAAAAACTAAATCATTATTATATTTATATTTACTCTCAGTGGTGACCATCACATCCTAGGATCTAGGGATCGATGATAGTAACAAAATCACCCATTCAATATTTCCAATTTTTATCTTTGTTGACTCTAAATGAAATTATATCTTATTGAAGTATTTGATATGGTCTAAAAGAAACTTATATTCTGACATCCTCATGTCAAAAACTATCCTCAATAAGAACACCCTATTCACCATCAATGGATACACATACATGTCAGTGAGGGTATTCATATGTTTTTATGCGGTATTTAATTCTTGGATATTAAAATATTTTTTTGGATTAATGAAATATATATCAACACCCCTTGATTTTATATAAAGACTCTCCTATTATTCCTTCTTTATAACTTCTAATTTGGTGCTCATCAACAAAACATCTCGGTCTTTCTATAGAATAAAATCTTAAATTTACATCTTGTAAAACCTAAAATATATATCTTCAAAGATCTCAACTAATATTTTACACTCTTCTAATTCCATCCTATAGTATTTATGGAACCCCATAAACATACCATCAATATAAAAGAGAAATCAGGAACTATAACTAATATTATCTAACAGGGATGAGGGAAGAATGATACTACTAAACTATGATCTGAAACACATTCACAGAGGTCTATTCTTCCAGACCATTCTAAACAAAGCACATTATTTGGTATCATGACTACCATTTGGTAAAACCACTAGAAAATATCCACCAAAACATAATAATTCTAAAATAAAGTGTCTACAGCAAGACCATGCTACTAAGACCGGAACCTAGAAGACTATGTGTAATTTCCTGACCTAGGGGCCACACACCGGTGCCCTGATCCAGAAAAACACATAAACTCAATCATGCCTCACCGTACACTAGAGGTATCCAATTAGAAAATATGGCCTAATATTGATCATAGGGAGACTATACCCTCTTTATCAGAGTAATACACCAACAAAAATAAATAAAAAAGCTAAATGATATAACCAATAACTAAATAAATGGTTATGAATGAATGAACAAAACTAGGAATAAAATATCAAAACAGAATAATATATAATCCATACCAAAGTACATTCCAGGTGTTAAAATGAAAAATCAAAAGTAAAGACACTAAAAACTCCCAAGAGGGTCACAAACCATATCTGTTTCCCTCATCCATGCTCCATACCAATTATCCATCTAGCACAGGTCTTTTTCATTTATCCTGTCCTACAAACATGAAATCTATTCAGGTACTGATCAGGTAGCCTGAGTAGAGTGTGAGTACAACTTAGTAGGCCAACACCAATGGTTTCTAAAACAAATACAGTCAATAACAGTTTATGCAGTAGTATAAAGAATAAAATACAAGAAATAAAGTAAAAAATTTACATTTATTCAATTATCCTTTATTTAATCACCTAACCCACCAGGTTATTGAGGACACCCAAACCACAATATATTCTTCAACCCGTTCCATAGTCTGAAGCATTTAACATTTTTAATTCACTATTCATTTAAAAAATCTGATTTCATTTTCAATTTCATTTCAATTTATAATATGGCTAATTGTAACCATAGTCCAATGATGACATTTTTGGTGTAGATCATTATGTCTTGCACCCCATGAGTATTTAGAGCATCAGTCTCTATCTCACATCTCATGGGTATTTGGATCATCAGTCCCTGCCTCATATAATTTTCATGAATGATAGGGGTCCTAAAACGTCATGGTTAGGAACCTGTGAGTATTTGGAGCATTAGTTTGTGTCCCACACTCATTTCTCAGTTAGTCACATATGGATATTTAGAGAATCGGTCAGTGTACCACAATCATATATCAATCAATCACATTAATCACGTGTATCACAATATCATATGTATCAAAATATCACTTATATCACAATATCATAATTATCACAATGAATTAATTCAACAATTAATTAATCCCATTAAAAAATTGAATATTCACATCCTTATAATAACTAATTCAACAATTAATTAATCACATAAATCCCCTAAATTAATTAAATAAATAATTATTCATAATAATTCCATTAATTAATTCAATAATTAACTAATCACATCAATTTTATTAATTAATACCACAATTAATTAATCACATTAATCACATAACCAGACAATCATTATTACTTAATTCAACAATTAATTAATCCAATATACCAATACCATTATACCCATAATTAATATAAAAATTACTTATTCAATTCACCATATGAATATCTCATAATTAATTCAACAATTAATTATTACAATTAACAATTTCAATATGCCCAATTTCACAATATCTTAATTAATTAATTACCAATTTAATTAATTCAATTTAGGAAACTTAATTTCAAACCATTCAATAGAAATTCAATAATTTCATACACATAATTGAAATTAAAACTTTGGGAATTGAATAAAAGACCACCTAACTCAATTCATTGATAGAAAATCACCAGTGGAAATCCATTATTTGAGTGGAATAATGGAATAAAATGAGATCTAGAATGAAAAAGAAAATAAAGAATCAAATGAATCAAGATCAATCAAACCTAGATCTAGATATAACAAGACTAGATCTATATCCTATAAAACAAAGGATAACTTCCATTAATGAAAGATAAAATATTGTGGGAAAAACAAGAAACCAACCGAGATATGATTCACTTACTGGGAGAGGTGATGATCTATAATTTGAGCTTTGAATCACCAAGAATGGAGATCAAGAGACTTAAGAAATCCTCTGGGAGCCTCTAAAATTGAGATGAATCATTAGGGGTGTAATATTTATATCATTATAGTTATATCACTGAGAGAGAGAAGAGGTGAATCAATGATATCTTTTTCTTTTATGTTTTCTTACTTATCAAGAAACCTTGGACTCCTATTAAAGATTTATTTCCCTACTAAAAACTATTCAAACACAAATCCACTAGAACAAAAAAATTTGAACTGTGTACTAATAAACAAGTGTAGACACATCCTTGGTATGGTTTTGAAATAATCCAATACCACACAATTCACTAGAAAACAATACTTTTGTGTGAAAAATAATAAGCAGAATATACCCTTACACTCATGCAACAATATGATCAATACAAAAATGCATGTTATTCATGTTGCATGAAACGATATATGATTTTTTTGTAAGAAAAATTTTATAGTGATTCTTGATCGACTTTAAAAATATGATATTACAAAAAAAATCTTGAATTTCTTATCCAGAAGCTGGTAGGAACTTCTTTTGGAAATTTTAAGAAAACTCAATCTGATTTCCCAGTCTGATTTTCCCAGTCTGATTGATCAATACGAAAAATATATACCTCTTTCAAAATATCATTGAAACAATTTTGTACTACTTCTTATTCAATCCATAAATCCCAATATAATTTTCCCAGATTGATGTTTCATCTCAATATGATGACTAATTGAATATGATATTGTATATTCTGTTATATTTTCTTATGTCTGGAAAACTTCTTCAAGAGTACTCATTAGAGAAATTTATTCTCTCTAGAAATTCTTCATTTATCCACCTTATCTCTTCCTTTCATGAATAATACTTATGTCAGATGAAAGTATAATGTAATTTTCCGTTTATATTCTCCCCAAAATTTGTTAGGGTAGGATTCTAAAAAAGTTTCCTCCTCAAACAAATTATCCTGAATCATAAAATCTCCTTGAATTTTGGGTGCATCTTGACTTTTTCAACAATAGTCAACTCTTTTTGAACCTTCTCAAATATTCTAAAAAATTCATATCTCTTTTGATTTATTTAAAAAAATTCATCCGAATTGTAATTATCCATTCTAATTTCCCAATAAAATTTATTCATTATGATGTTTCATACCAACTGATGAAAACAAAAGTAAATATATTCTTAGAACTTCAAGCTCCCCCTTGTCAACACTTTTGTATCTCCTTCCTACGCTTCAATAAATATTAACAAAACTTTAACAAGAAATCAATTCCAATTATAATTTTTATTTTAATTGAAATCCAATTCATTATGATGAAGACAAATATAATACAATATATTCTTGTTCTTCTTTTCTCTTGACTCACTTGGAAAACAACCAATAATTCATGGTGATGAAAATAGTTGACTACATTGTTGAGCAGTCTATGAATTTTATTTTTGAATATTCTCCAATAATTTCAACTTTTTTCTTTATCATCGGTCTCAACATCTCTTAATAAAAACAATTCTACCTATGGTTATTACGACGGTATACCAAATCTGATGAATTGGTATTTGCAACTTTGACTTGAGAAACTGATTTATTTTCTTAATATGATACCAATGAACATTAATCACATAACTTATTTCTATTTTCTGATTATAAAACTCATCAACTTATTTCTTTAAAGATTTAAATATTTTTTCTTTTAGTATGACTGAAAACTAACACCTTCAGTTTCTGTCATTACGATCAGGAAATCCTTCCCAGCCTCTAAATATGTTGACCTGAGACTGGGAAACTTCAGCAACAAAATTCTTTCATTATCTTCTTCTTGTAATCCTTACTTTCTTATTTAATTTGAATATGTTTAAGATCAGATTTAGCATCATTTGACTTATGATGGAAAGTATTGTAACTTTCATTTCTTTCAACGACATCTTTATTTCCTACTCAACCTGAATATGATTGTCCAGAATATGATTGACATCACCTTTTCTCTCCATTTATTTCATCAATATTTAATCAAAAGTTTTATAACTTACTTATTATTTGTGAGAAATACAAAACAACAAAGCATCATCAAATTTTCATCAAAGTCAGGCAGACTCCATAACAGCATGTCATTATGATCTTCTTTTCCATTACAGACCTAGGGTGAGTCTGATAAACCATTTCATATAGAAAACATATTCCCAATATAATGGAATTTATTAAGTATAGTGACTCTAATTTTTAAAAACCAAATGTGAGTTGATTTTTCATTCTTTTATATTTCCTTGACAACAAAAGACAATACCTGAACATGATATTTACCCTTATCATCTCAGTTCTAACAATCCACCACTTTGGATTTTGTTGTCAACTGATGATTTATAAATCACCAAACTTTGTAACCTCAATGTATTGATTACTTATCAACAATTTTAAGCCTACATTTTCTAACTCATTGTAGAAAACAAGAATTATTGACAAAAAATTCATGCTGTCCAAAAGTAGGGATCATGAAAAACTTCCTCAACTTTCTTCCTTATATTATATCCACTTCTTCAACCTCCCTAGAATTTTTTTGTGTCCTAATACAACTGCAAAAAAAATTTAGAATAGTTCCCACACTTATATGCTAGATTCATAGCTTACCCACAAATCCACCTTTATGAATGCTTCCATAAGGATATATTTATGAAACAATTACACCCTTGATAGCACTATCGAAATGCAAGATGAGAGAGGGGAAAAACACATTACTAATCCTTGATGAAAAATAAGTGGGACACCCATGTTCAATATCAATTTAGAAAAAGCTTCCTTTGGTAACGATTTTGTGAAAAGGTTAGAAATCGTTCTGATGTAGGAACATATTTCAGCTTCAATTAATTCTTCTCCACGTGATCTTTAATGAAATGAAATTTGATATCAATATGTTTTAAACAAGAATGTTATACCAGATTACTAGTGATGTTGATTTCAATTTGATTATCACAACCCAAGAGAAAGTGAAAATTCAATTAAACATGTAAATATTCTAATTTAGTCTTAATCTAAATAAATTGGTTAACAACTTGAGAAGAAGAAACATACTTAGCTTCAGTCATAATAATAGTTACTAAATTCTATTTATTTGTATGTCCATTAATATAACTTTTACCTAGAATGAAAACCCCACCAGATGTCGATCTCCTATCATCAACATTTCTTACCCAATCAGCATATAAATACCCAAAAAATCAATAACTACTAATCTATCATACCCAATTATGAAATTTTTTATACCTTTAATATATCTGAGAATTATTTTTCCATAAAGTAAATGTGATTCTTTAGGATCACAATGAAATATTTCACATAAGCACTACTACAACTTGGCCCTTTATCAGCGCTAAAAACCGGCATTAACAGTGCTAGAAAAGTGCTGTTAATGCCGACATAGATAAAGGGGGGGGGGGGGGGGAGGGGGGTCCCCTTTATCAGCACTCTGAGAAGCGCTGATAAAGGAGACCCTTTATCAGCGCTCCGAGAATCACTGATAAAGGAGACCCTTTATTAGTGCTCCTCTAGCACTGTTAAAGGTGTCCTTTATCAGCGCTCAAAAAAGTGCTAATAAAGGCACCATCTCCTGCACCAAAAAAATAGAACCTGTACACCAGAATACCTGCACAATGTAGCACATGCACACCTGCACACCATAGCACCCGCACACAATATTTTGACTAGCAACGGTATATACATTTACTTAACATCATGAATACAAAAAAACACATTGCTATATACATTTCAAACATTGTTTTACATGGTTACAATTAAAATTATTCAACAATAGTTATAAACATTCATGTTTCATCCTTTGATATCCGTGATCCGATCTCGATGGTATTTATTGCCGAACAAAGCATCTGAACTCAAGGAAAAAAATTCACCTATATAAGAAAACTAATATTATATTAGTAATGAAATAATGAAAGAAATTAAAATAGTAATATGAAAGAGAACATTAATATGGAAATGTGAAACTAAAAAATGAAATTTTAAACTCAAATGTTTTCATTTTCATAACAATGAAAGGGAATAATGTAAAATCAATATGTTTTTGATTGATTTATCTCATTTAATAAATACTGATTCTTTATCTAATGAAAAGCTTTACCGGTCACACTGTGCATCAGATTGAGGTGCGGTTAATTCGTACATGTCACAAATGACTCATGGTTTTTTTCCTAAAGTTTAAAAACAATCTGAACGTGTTTGCTCAGTATTCCGTATGTCAGTAGTGTTGTTTTCCAAAGTTTATCTCAATTTGAAACTGATATCAGACACTTTTAGCCATACTGGTTACACAGTGCGTTGGATTGAGTTGCCATCAATTCTTACACGTCACAAATGACTCATGGATCGTTTAAATAAAGTATCAAAACAATCCGAATGAATTTTCTCAGTTTTCCGTATGTCAGTAGTGTTGTTTTATAAAGTTTATTTCATTTTCAAACTGATATCAGACAATTTTAGCTATACTGGTCACACCATGCATCGGATTGAGGTGTGGTTGATTCGTACACATCACAAATGACTCTTGGATCGTTTTCCTAAAGTATCAAAACAATTTGAATGCGTTTGCTCGGTATTCCATATGACATTAGTGTTGTTTTTTTAAAGTTTATCTCAATTTGAAACTGATATCAGACACTTTTAGCCATACCGGTCACACCGTGCGTCAGATTGAGGTGCGGTCGATTCTTACACGTCACAAATGACTCTTGGATCATTTTCCTAAAGTATCAAAACAATCTGAATGCGTTTGCTCGGTATTCCATATGTCATTAGTGTTGTTTTCTAAATTTTATCTCAATTTGAAACTGATATCAGACACTTTTAGCCATACCAGTCACACCATGCGTCAGATTGACGTGCGGTCAATTCTTACACATCAAAAATGACTCATGGATCATTGTACTGAAGTATCAAAACAATCCAAACACGTTTGCTCAGTATTCCGTATGTCAGTAGAGTTGTTTTCTAAAGTTTATGTCATTTTCAAACCGATATCAGACACTTTTAGCCATACCGGTCACACCGTGCGTCGGATTGAGGTGCGATCGATTCTTACACATCAAAAATGACTCATGGATCGTTTTACTAAAGTATCAAAACAATCCGAATGATTTTTCTCGGTATTCTGTATGTCATTAGTGTTGTTTTCGAAAGTTTATCTCAATTTGAAACTGATATCAGACACTTTTCGCCATACCGGTCACACCGTGCGTCGGATTGAGGTGTTATTGATTCGTACACATCACAAATGACTCATGGATTGTTTTCCTAAAGTATCAAAACAATCTGAATGTGTTTTCTTGGTATTCCATATGTCATTAGTTTTGTTTTCGAAAGTTTATCTCAATTTGAAACTGATATCAGACACTTTTAGCCATACAGGTCACACCGTGTGTCAGATTGAGGTAAGGTCAATTCGTACATGTCACAAATGACTCATGGATCATTTTCCAAAAGTATCAAAACAATCCGAATGCGTTTTCTTGGTATTCTGTTTGTCATTAGTGTTGTTTTCGAAAGTTTATCTCAATTTGAAATTGATATCAGATACTTTTAGCCATACCGGTCACACCGTGCGTCAGATTGAGGTGCGTTCGATTCGTACACATCAAAAATGACTCATGGTTCATTTTCATAAAGTTTCAAAACAATCTGAACGCATTTGCTCAGTATTCTGTATGTCAGTAGTGTTGTTTTCCAAAGTTTATCTCAATTTCAAACTGATATCAGACACTTTTAGCCATACTGGTCACACCGTGTGTCGGATTGAGGTGCAGTTGATTCATAAACGTCAGAAATAACTTGTGGATCATTTTTCTAAAGTATCAAAACAATCCAAATGCGTTTTCTTGGTTTGACGTATGTTAGTAGTGTTGTTTTCTAAAGTTTATGTCATTTTCAAACTGATATCAGACACTTTTAGCCATACCGGTCACACCATGCGTCGAATTGAGGTGCGGTCGATTCGTACACATCAAAAATGACGCTTGGATCATTTTACAAAAATATCAAAACAATCCGAATGTGTTTTCTCGGTATTCCATATGTCATTAGTGTTGTTTTCTAAAGTTTATCTCAATTTGAAACTGATATTAGACACTTATAGCCATACCGGTCACATCGTGTGTCAGATTGAGGTGCGTTCGATTCGTACACATCACAAATAACTCTTGGATCGTTGTCCTAAAGTATCAAAACAATCCAAACACGTTTTATTGGTATTCCGTATGTCATTAATGTTGTTTTCGAAAGTTTATCTCAATTTGAAACTGATATCATACACTTTTAGCCATATCGGTCACACCATGCGTCGGATTGAGGTGTGGTCAATTCGTAAATGTTAAAAATGACTCATGGATCATTTTCCTAAAGTTTTAAAACAATCTGAACACGTTTTCTCAGTATTCCGTATGTCAGTAGTGTTGTTTTCCAAAGTTTATCTCAATTTGAAACTGATATCAGACACTTTTAGCCATACCGGTCACACCGTGCGTTGGATTGAAGTGCATTCGATTCGTACACGTCCAAAATGACTCTTGGATCGTTGTACTAAAGTATCTAAACAATCCAAACGTGTTTGCTCAGTTTTTCATATGTCAGTAGTGTTGTTTTCTAAAGTTTATGTCATTTTCAAACTGATATCAGACACTTTTAGCCATACCGGTCACACCGTGTATCGGATTGAGGTGCGGTCGATTCGTACATGTCACAAATGACTCTTTTATCGTTTTACTAAAGTTTCAAAACAATCCGAACACGTTTTCTCAGTATTCCGTATGTCATTAGTGTTGTTTTCCAAAGTTTATCTCAATTTGAAACTGATATCAGACACTTTTAGCCATACCAGTCACACCGTACATCGGATTGAGGTGTAGTCAATTCGTACACATCAAAAATGACTCTTGGATCATTTTCCTAAAGTATAAATACAGTCCGAACGCGTTTTCTTTGTATTCCGTATGTCAGTAGTGTTGTTTTCAAAAGTTTTTGTCATTTTCAAACTGATATCAGACACTTTTAGACATACTGGTCACACCGTGCGTAGGATTGAGGTGCGGTTGATTCGTACACGTCACAAATGACTCATAGATCGTTGTACTGAAGTATCAAAATAATCCGAATGCTTTTTCTCGGTATTCCGTATGTCAGTAGTGTTGTTTTCTAAAGTTTATGTCATTTTCAAACTGATATCAGACACTTTTAGCCATACCGGTCACACCGTGCATTGGATTGAGGTGCGGTCGATTCGTACATGTCAAAAATGACTCATGGATCGTTTTCCTGAAGTATCAAAACAATCCGAACGCATTTTCTTGGTATTCCGTATGTCATTAGTGTTGTTTTCTAAAGTTTATGTCATTTTAAAACTGATATCAGACACTTTTAGCCATACCGGTCACACCGTGCATCGGATTGAGGTGCAGTCGATTCGTACATGTCAAAAATGAATCATGGATCGTTTTCCTAAAGTATCAAAACAATCCGAACGCGTTTTCTCGGTATTCCGTATGTCAGTAGTGTTGTTTTCTAAAGTTTATCTCAATTTGAAACTGATATCAGAAACTTTTAGCCATATTGGTCACACCGTGCGTCAGATTGAGGTGTGGTCAATTCGTACACGTCAAAAATGACTCATGGATCGTTTTCTTAAAGTATAAAAACAATATGAATGCGTTTTCTCAGTATTCCGTATGTCAGTAGTGTTGTTTTCTAAAGTTTATCTCAATTTGAAACTGATATCAGAAACTTTTAGCCATACCTGTCACACCGTGCGTCGGATTGAGGTGCGGTCGATTCGTAAACGTCACAAATGACTCATGGATCGTTTTCCTAAAGTATCAAAACAATTTGAATGCATTTTCTCAGTATTCCGTATGTCATTAGTGTTGTTTTCGAAAGTTTATCTCAATTTGAAACTGATATCTGACACTTTTAGCCATATCGGTCACACCGTGCGTCAGATTGAGGTGCGGTCGATTCCTACACGTCACAAATGACTCATGGATCATTTTACTAAAGTTTCAAAACAATTAGAACTCGTTTGCTCGGTATTCTATATGTCATTAGTGTTGTTTTCGAAAGGTTATCTCAATTTGAAACTGATATCAGACACTTTTAGCCATACCGGTCACACCGTGCGTCGGATTGAGGTGCAGTTGATTTGTACACGTCACAAATGACTCATGGATCATTTTCTTAAAGTATCAAAACAATCCAAATACGTTTTATTGGTATTCCGTATGTCATTAGTGTTGTTTTTGAAAGTTTATCTCAATTTGAAACTGATATCAGACACTTTTAGCCATACCGGTCACACTGTGCATTAGATTGAGGTGTGGTCAATTCGTACACGTCAAAAATGACTCCTGGATCGTTTTCCTAAAGTATCAAAACAATTCGAACGCATTTTATCAGTATTCTGTATTTCATTAGTGTTGTTTTCTAAAGTTTATCTCAATTTGAAACTGATATCAGACACTTTTAGCCATACCGGTCACACCGTGCTTTGAATTGAGGTGTGGTTAATTCGTACATGTCACAAATGAATCATGGATCGTTTTACTAAAGTATCAAAACAATATGAACGCATTTGTTCAGTATTCCATATGTCATTAGTGTTGTTTTCGAAAGTTTATCTCAATTTGAAACTGATATCAGACACTTTTAGCCATACCAGTCACACCATGCATCAGATTGAGGTGTAGTCGATTTGTACACATCAAAAATGACTCATGGATTGTTGTCCTAAAGTTTCAAAACAATACAAACACATTTTCTCGGTATTCCGTATGTTAGTTATGTTGTTTTCTAAAGTTTATGTCATTTTAAAACTGAGTAGTAGGAATTCACTAATCTAAGGATATGAAACATAAGAAAGGGAGATCATAGATGCTCGATAAGTGTAAAGGGAGATATCAATGACCATATAAAGATCACATAAGTATTAGTAGTTCACCTTCATTGTCCTATTTGTTTACATTCTTCCATCAGGTACGCTTCCCATTCGTTTCTAAAGACATTTATATCATCTTCTGAATAAGAGTTTTTGCGAAAGTCATAGTAGTACTGAAAAAATATAAATACACAAAGTATTAATAATTATTTAAAATGAAGTAGTAATTATTTTCAAAAATACCTCTTCAGGGATGCTAGTTTGTTCATGAAATATGATCTCTTTCATAAATTTACAAACATAATAACCGTAGTCCTTGTCGTTTGTTTGTTTCGGACACCGCAGAAACATCGAGAAAAATAAGTAATTTGTTTTGATATGTATTTGGATAGTGAAATATAATTATATATACCCAGATAATTCTCCATTTATAGATCTTGTGGGCATTGTCGTCCTTATGCCCTGGATTCATTCCAGACTTTAGACGATATTCATACACCACCCTATCATAACAAAATCCTCATTAAAAGATAATATAAATTATATAACTAGATATTTAGTTCTAAAATTTTGGATCTAGTGTATTAAAAATTGAAAATCGCCATCATGTGTGGTCGGTTAGTTGGATATCCATGCAGTGAATCCATAAAATAAATCTTTGGAGTATCCAAATTGACTGCAATGAGCATCAAATGTTCTCTAAAAACACAAAAAGAAATAAGTACTGATAGAAATGAAAATATAATTGATATGATTAAAATGTAGAGTTTTACCCCTACAATGTTGGTATTAAAAAGATTCTGTCATTCGTAATTCTGCTTTGAAACGTTTTGAGCATATTTGACATTAATTCAGCCTGAAAATTAGAATCTATTTCTTCTTGTTGTGTAGAAATGGTGTGAGGACTAACGAGTCCAAATTTGTATTCATGGGAAAATCCCTTCAATTGTTTTTTATATATACACCTGTGAAAAATATGAGATGTATTTAGCCATAATTATCAAATTATATCAGCTTCATTAAATCAAATCATGAAAACATACCTCATGTATACATTTATAACTGAGGCGCCTATCCAGTCGTATGTGATGATCTCAGAAACAGAGTCTGCACGAACGAAATATAATGTTTCCTCTCTGTACATATCTTTTTCACAAACAATTGTATGACTCTTGCCGTCTTTCATTTTCGTATCCACACAAGATTTCAATGATATTAAATGTGGATATAGAACGGGTGGGGTGAACGTGCTCTCAGTAGATCGTTTTGATCGGTTGGTTGATCCAATGTTGGAGCTTCTCTTTCGTTTTAGCTTCTCCATTTTGTACTTCTGTAATAACATTCATCGGTTCAGCCATTTTCTAATTTAATGTTAAAGGTTCTACTTGAAAAATGAATTGGAAATGAATACCTCCTAGTCGACATGTTTTTTTACAAGATTCGACGGCCATGCAACGAATGTTACAACAGATTTTTCCACCGTATGAATGTCGTCATCATCATTTGGAACGGGTAGCTCGTCGCTCGGCTCATGATCTACGTTAATTGACACTTTTACATGACCGGTTGGAAGTTTTCTAGAGTGTAGTGTGTCATTCTACATATTGAACACCGTAGCCCTCGCTACAAGGCGATGAGTGGGAGTTGACAGATATAAATCACAGTCATTTTCACCCTGTAGAATATCATTACATGAAAGGTATTGGTGTCTATGTGATTCACATTTCACAAAAACAAATATTAGAACATTGATTACCTCGGTTAAGTCAGGTCTTTGAGGGGAATGGCTCGCCTCAAAGCTGGTGAGGGGTCGATCTTCTCACGCGGGTTGTTCTTGAGTTGTTTGTTCTCTTCGCCTCTCCTCCATCAAACTCTTTAGCATCTCTCCCTGAGTTTGGAATAGTTCTTCAAGGGTAGATACTCTATCTCTCATTACATGCAATTATTTAGTTTGTTCATCATCTTGTTTTTTTTTCTGAAAATATGCCCGGGGTGACACCCCAAAACCCACACCTCTAACGCGACCATACTGTTCTGTCTGTTTCAAGGTCATTGAAAGTATGTCTGCATCCGGTGCGGCTGTTGTTGATTCCTGTGACTATGTCAAATATAAAATATGGAAAAATAAGTAAGCATCATTATATAATAGCGATTTAAAGCAAAACAAGTTTATATTATGTCATACTTACACATGTTTCCCACACTTTTTGTGTGTTTTCATCTATCAGTTTCCCCTCTTTATTAACACGAGCCTCCTTCCATAGCACATGGCGTGGAATGGAAGTGACTTGAGATTTTGCTTCATCAATATATATATAAATATAGAAACATGGTTACAGTGTTGTTTTATGTCACATAAAATTATTACAGTACTTTTAAAATACGTACCAATTGTTTTTCAATTGAAGTGTATCCCAGCCTTGCTTTACAGTAGGGATACACTGGTTTTGCTGCCCATTCTTTATTTTCAGCACTCAGTTGCAGTTTCATAAATAAAAACCTTTCAATCAACGTGATGAATACAAGCAACGTTACACAATGTGTAACCAAACACAATGTACCTGAAAATTCTGTTCTGCACGACGGTTGCAAAACACATCCCATGTTCCTTGGGATATCAAGTGTGCATAAAGAGGAGGCGGGTGTGGCTTGATTTTCCCTTCAACATCTTTCAGATGATGTTTTGTTAAAATGGTGCGAAAGCCTCTATGAATCCTTCCTGCCAGTCTTAAAACATATTCTTTGTGCGAAACATCTACTATAAATGAACTATGCAAGAGATGATGAAGGGTTAGTCAATATTTCAGTATTTTATTTTATTTTAATAAATTAAATAGATGATATCATAATGTTATCATATTCTCTTCCCACATTAATGTTTTCAACCCGCTGACAACATGGTGCCACGACTCTACATCAATCGGCATGCGTTGTCAAGTGATGATTCCAATATAGCTACTAAACATGGCTTTGTTGGGGTTTACATGCTGGCCTAGTTTATTCCATCCCACCTCATATTTGATTCCTTTTTTCTTTTGCCTTAAGGATTTTTGCTAAAACTGTCAAACAACGGTGCACCTTTTTTTTGTGTCGCTGGGGTTTCATTGCCTACAATTTCCCCAGTTTCTGCATCATCATTATGTTTCTCCGAAGCACTAGCATCGGCACTGGCTCTAGCTGCAATAGGTTGAGAGACCTGTTGTACGTCAGTAGTGGGACCAGCTGCAACAGGTTGAGAGACATATTGTCTCTCAGCAGTGGGACCAGCTGCAACAGGTTGAGAGACGTGTTGTGTCTCGGGATTGGGTGCATCAGCAAGTGAAAAAGTCATTATCTGCAGAATTGGTTTAAAATTTAATTTAGATCACATAAAAGTAGCAGCGAAAAAATAATAACATAATGTAACACAATCTATATTACAATAAAAATCAATAACCTGATTATTGAACTCTCTTTTTTTTAAAGGATGAAGGGATTTGACCCCTCTATCAACTATCCATATCCCTTCATTGTGGTCTCCTATGACATACAAAACATCATCTACATTGGGACAATTGCAAAATGATTAAAAAGTCCCAATGAAAGGGTCATCTTCCATTGAATTTTCATCTGACCCTTTAGGTGTTTTGGTCAATAACAGAACGATTGACCAGTTTCGGTTTGCGGGATTTGGAACATAAAATACTTGCACTGCCTGTAATGCCATTATAAACTATTCTTCTTTCTACCCTTCCTTACTGAAATCAACTTTCATGAATCCCAAATCATCTATTTTAACAGCACTCATGTTATCAACCCACTTGCATTGAAATATCGGAACTTGAAATTCCGTATAATACAACTCCCATATTTGTTTGATGATGCCAAAGTATGACATATTCACATAAATTGGATTTCTGTCCTTATCACCGGAAACATGCATCGCTTCAGCCACAAGTGTAACCCCACTATTCTTCATGGTACTGTCTTCATCATGTTCATTAGTATAAAATGTATAACCATTAACTACATAAGCATTGTAGGATAATGCATACACACTTGGTCCTCTGGCTAGCCATCGAAGTCGTTCTGAAATTGACTCGGGATTTTCATCTGACTTCTTAAAAATATGATCTCGAAACCATCCTATAAACTGTCAATTATGTGTATCTGATATCCATTTTTCATCCCTATATAGATTCAAATGCCTAAGAATTTCTTTGTGGATTTCAACATATGGGTCAACGTCGAAACTGTTATGCAAAACATAATGGTGGGCCTGCTCCCGATCTGTAATATTGATTGTGACAACCTTTCTTCCAGAAATTCCTTCACCCTCAAGCCGCCCAGTGCGACGAGATTTTGGTAAGCCAATGCTTTCCACACCAGACAAGTATTAGGTACAGAATTCAACGAATTCCTCAACAATATATAACTCTACAATACAACCCTCTGGCCGACTTCGATTTTTGACATACCCTTTCAAAATCTTCATATACCGTTCAATGGGGTACATCCATCTATAATGTACAGGACCACATAGTCGAATCTCTCTCACTAAGTGGACCATAAAATGAACTATCATATCAAAAAATGAAGGCGGAAAGAACATTTCTAATTCACATAATATGACATCAATTTATTTTTCCATAGTTGGCAATTTCGCCAGGTCTATAACTTTGCTGCATATATATTTGAAGAAGAAACACAGTTTCGTTAATGTATGGAGAACATTCTTGGAAAAAATGCAATGTAAAGAAATTGGAATGAGATTTTTCATCAAAACATGACAGTCATGTGATTTCAAACCTTTTAACTTCAAGTCGCTCATTGACATGAGGTTAATGATATTTGACAAATACCCCTCTGGAACCTTTACGTCATTAAAGAAGTTGCAAAACTGATATCTCTCCTACCTGGAAAGAGTGTATGAAGCAGGAGGAAGAAATGTTCATTTTTCACCCTTCACTGGTGCCAACTCTTCTCGTATTCCCATCTCAACCATGTACAACCTAGCCTTAATTCCATCTTTTGTTTTTCCAGATGTATTTAGCAACGTGCCGATAACACTATCAAATACATTTTTTTCTACACGCATAACATCAAGAAAATTTCTTACATATAGACAAATCCAGTATTGTAATTAAAAAAAAAACTGATATCTTTTTCCAACCGATTTTTGTAAGGTTTTTTTAAGCCAATTTAGCAAAAGTAGTGTCCACATTTTTAACTTTCTCAAACAATTGATCGCCTGTTAGTGGAGATGGTGCTGTACGTTCTTCTGAACTTCCATTGAATGATGTCGTCCAAGAACGATACTTATGTCGTCGCGGTAGAAATCTACGATGTCCTAGAAACACGGTTTTCGATGAATGTTTCAACCTAATTGATTGTGTACCTTCTTCGCAAACGATACATCCTTGAGTTCCTTTAATGCTATATCTTGACAAATTTCCATAAGTAGGGAAGTCATTTATTATCCCGTACAACATGAATATCAAAGTGAAATATTCCTTTCTGTATGCATCATACAATGTAACACCTTAATCCCACAATAATTTCAAATCTTCGATCAATGGAGCTAAATAAACATCAATATCATTACCCGGTTGTTTTGGTCCTGATATAAGCATAGATAACATGGTGTATTTTTGTTTCATGCATAACCACAGTGGTAAGTTATAATTTATCAACATAACCGGCCATGCACTGTAACTATTGATTTGAAAACCAAAAGGATTCACTCCATATGTAGATAACACAAGACGAAGGTTTCTCGACTCGTTTCCAAATTCAGGATACTCATGATCGATTCTCTTCCACTGAGGAGAGTCTGCCGGGTGACGTAGTATCCCATCTTTAATTATTGTATCTTCATGCCATGTTAATTGTTCTACAGTCTCCTCACTTCCATATAGGCATCTAAACCTTGGAATGATTGGAAAGTACCATACAACTTTAGTAGGACTGGATTCATCTTTCTTGTATCGAGAAGCACCACACTTTGGGCATTCTTTAAGTGATTTGTGGTCCTTGAGAAACAGTATACAGTCATTCAGGCAGGCGTGTATTCTTTCAGAGATCATACCCATAGAGCGTAGCATTCGTTTGGCATCGTATATTCGGCTTGGGAGTTCATTTTCTTCTGGGAGCATGTCATTCATGAGGGCAAGTAGTTTCGTAAAACTGTCGTCACTCCACCTGTTGTCTTCTATCAAATTATACAGCTTCAGTACAACTGACAATGCTGTATATTTTGTGCAACCAGCATACAATGGCGTCTTTTCACAACTTTTTAACCTCTCAAACAATTTTGGGCAATCAAAAAGTTCATCTTCGAATGTCCTTTTCATTTTCTCAATACGATATTCATCATCATTCACATCTGTAATCACATCCTCCATACGACCATCTTCATTTTTCATGTTTGTAATCATATCAGATGATCCATAAAACGCAGTGTCACCCCAATCACTACCTACATTCATTGTTTCCCCGTGTTTATTCCAACATGTATAACTCTGATCTATTCCGTGACAGATCAAGTGTTCTTCCAAATCATCTGGACTAATTTGTTTTGAATAAAAACAACGTAAACACGGACAAAGGATTTGAGAAGAGTCACATGCATGATCTTTTGCAAACTTGATAAACTCTTTCACACCTTCTTCATACTCTTTTGTCAACCGATTGGAATTCATCCATTCTTTATTTATATTCATCCTATTTGAAATCCATAGGATGAGTATATAGGTTAGAGGAGAAGGAATATGAGTATAATTTAGATAAAAAACAAGATACTTCAAAAATGGTAGGGGGCATGCTCATTAATAGAAAATCTTGGGTGGTTCTTGGGATTCATCCAATATCTTCCTCTCTTCGATCACCCCTAATGAGGGGTGGTTCTTGGGAGTTTTTTATAGTGTGTTAGTGGGGTTCACCACTATAGACATGGGTTAACCATACCTTTTGTGAGGAAGTAGGATAATCAGTGCAACTTGTGGATCAATCTCATAGGGCGGTCTCTATAGGGTGTCCGTACAAGGAAATACCTCATGGGTAAGGCCAATAGGTATCCTAACATGTGAATCAAAAGTAAAAGTGTAGAAGGTTGATTTAAACACATGGGACCAAATGCATAAGTATAAGTAGTATATGTTTTACACAAGGGCACCCATGGAAGTGGCCATAATGGTCACCTTAGTCTATGTGATGGTTATGTGGGAGTCTCCCCATCCTATCCAGGCATGAGCTAAGGCACAATGACTAATCCTCAGATAATAACCCTTCATCTGGGTTCTTTGGATGTGGGAGGATCATGGATGCTCGTGGGCTCATGAGTGATCAACACCCAACTCTTTAGTGTATTTTTATTGTTCAGATCAAGACACAAAGCAACATAGGTAGTGGATGTAGCAAAGTCAGAAGAATAAACCCCAAGATAAATCTGAACTCACCCAGTGTCAAATACCAATCCCTACCACCTAGTTTGAAGGTGATACAAATTAATTCTATCTTGAAAGTTGTAAGGAACTCGAAAAAGAGCTCCTAAAACGTCTCCTCAGGAACATCAATAATTTGGGAGTGTTTCATTGATGCGAAGGGCTACCATAACAACCTTGTCAATGAGGACCTTGTGTATTATGACTAAATACATGGATTTGTTGGTGAAAATTGACTTGGATTGAAAATGGTCCAAGCACATATAGTGTTTCATTTCCTCAAAGTGAAAATAGGGATGGACATTAGTAGGTGGAACCACATCTTGTGAGTGGTGGGATGCAAAAGGAAAATCAAAACCCAAGGAGATGGAATCTTCCAATAGTGGTGGAAAAGAAGAGGGAGAAGGAGATGGTGGAGTTAGAGTTTGGTTCTAGTGCTTAGCTGCAATAGGCCATGATCCATAAGCTATGTGTTTGGATGGGGGAAGGCACCTACCCTTAGTTCAAATCATGGTGCTAGGAGGGAAGTGAGTATGGGTGGAGGAAGGGGAGGAGGTTTAGTTAGAGGAGAGGGAGATGAGGGAGGAGGGAAGGCATGGATGAGGTGGGGAGAAGAGGGAGTAGTGGAGGAGGGGGGGGGGCACAACAAACCCAAGGTTATAGCTTAAATAACTCAGTCATGAAATTTATTTCAACACATCCAATGCTGATATATTTTATTTCAAGATGGGGACAAGGCTAAAAACAGTCAAAGGAGGTATAAATTAGTTTATCCCAAGGGAATATTCTTTAACTAAACTAACAAGCTTGGGGGGGGGGATCCTATGATGTTAAATATGGTACATAGGTTACCTAGAGAGGCCTAAGTAGCCAGGAAATCAGTGACCTTCTTACCCTCTTTCTATGTATGAGATAGATCCATGTGGTTATTGAAAAAAATTATGCATCTCATAGTGAATGGGACCTAGAAAATACTGGGCACCTCAAGCACACCCATGAAACGACACCATAGATATGTTGTACCTCCACCCTATGCTTAGGTTATCTGTCTTCATCATCACATATCAAGTGTAGTACCCTACTAAGGGATATTAATTTCATGATGGTCCACTTCTTTGATGTACAACATATAAACACCATTCATGCTAACACACATACGAGGTGAATCATTCAAGTTGTAATGTCATATTATCATGAGTATATAATATAACACATAACATCATGTGATCACAATCCAAACATAACAATTACCTACAATAACAACACTCACAAAATCCAAAAATCAATATTTATAATTTGGGATAGGATGCAAGGGGTCACCACAATGAAAACATAATTAATTCATGCAAATTCAATTTGAATCACCTTAAGGAGGAGGACCCAGTGGCGGAGGAGAAGGAGATGTCGACAGTGGAGGCACCAGAGGCAACAGAGGCAGTGCGGAGGTGGGGCGGAGGCAGTGGAGGCAGCGGAGGAGGAGGAGGAGGAGGAGGAGGCCGCTGTGGAGGACCCGCAGTGGAGAGGATGCAGTGGAGGAGGCGCCGGTGGAGGAGGAGGAGGACGAGGCCGCGGTGGAGGAGGAGGAGGAGGAGGAGTAGGCGCATAGAAGGAGGAGGAGGCGGTGGCCGGAGGAGGAGGAGGCATCGGCTGGAGGAGGAGGATAAGGAGGAGGAGAAGGAGGAGGCGGCAGCTGCGGTGGAGGAGGAGAAGGAGGCGGCGACAACGGTGCAGAGGAGAGCTTTCGTGAGATCTTGATAGGGTGCGGGGAGGAGGAAGAGGACCCGGGGTTTTTTTATCAATCCCGCGTGAGCCTTTATCAATGCTAGTAAAAAGCGCTGATAAAGGGTGTATTTATCAGCGCTAAAATGAAAAGTGCTGATAAATACAATATTTATCAGCACTTTTTTAGCGTTGATAAAGGCCAGACTTTATCAGTGCCTTTGTAGCACTGATAAAGAGTGACTTTATCAGTGCTTTTCATTTTAGCGCTGATAAAGACACTCTTTATCGGCGCTTGTTTAGTGCTGATAAATACACTCTTTATCAGTGCTTGTTTAGCGCTGATAAATACATAGTTTATCAGTGCTAATAAAAGCGCTGATAAATGTATCAATTTAAGAATTTCTTTATATTATTATATATTTATTTAACTCTAAATATATATATCTCTATTTATACTTATAAAATTGTTTGAAAGGTATATTTATATATATATCATTGAAAATATAATAAAATATATATTTATTTTTTAAATATAATTTAATTTTAAATGTACATTTAATTAATATATACAATAAATATTATCAGCGCTAATAAAAGCGCTGATAAATGGATATTTAAAGCGCTGATAAAGGCCCACCCCTTTATCAGTGCTTTTCCGTTAGCGCTGATAAAGGCAGGCGCATGCCTTGCCCAGTTTTGTGGTAGTGAAGGTAACAAAAAAAATAATGCCAGGTCTGGAGGTATTCAAATATAACAAACTTACTACTAACTTCTGAAGCTCATTATAAAAAATTACCGTCCTTATACATCATTAGTTAACTTGTTTCCCACTAAAAGTTTTGTGGAAATAAGTTCTGAATTTCCCATACTGAACTTCTTAAGAAGTTCCTTAGCATACTTTTCTGGAGAAAGAAAAATATATTTCTTATTTTGTGAAACTTTTAACCCAAGAAAATATTTTATTTATCCCAGCATGAACATCTCAAAATGTTTTTTCATTTCTTCATAAAATATTTCACAAGTTCTTTAATCATTCCTAGCAAATATAATTTCATCAATATAAACAATTACGATGAGGTGAAACTCCTGACTTTCTTTGATTTAAAGATTGTTATCAACTCTTACTTTCTTAAAACTCATCTTCCTTAAGAAAGTATCTAATTTAGAATACCATGACATCAAATATTATTTTATACCATACAAGTATTTCTTTAGATTAAACACATTACTTTCATTTTTCCCAAAAAGAATCCACAATTCTGTTCATTGTAAAATTCCACATCAATATCTCCATTTAGAAATGCATACTTTACATCCATTTGAAATTTTTTGTAACTTCTTTTTGCAACAATAAAAAATATAGATTATGATTGTTTATAAACTTTACACTAGAGAGAAAGTATAATCAAAATCAATACCTTCAATATGTGAGTAACCTTTGGACATTAATCTTTCCTTGTACCTTATCTCTTCACCTTCTTCATTAAGCTTGTTCTGAAAAACCCACTTTGTGCCAATAATATTTTGGTTATCCATATTGGGAACATGTTCCAAAGTAGCATCCTTTTTTATCTGATAAAACTCTTCATTCATGCCCAGAACCCATTATGGATGCTCAAAAGGTTCATTTACATCATTCATCTCATCTTTTGAAAACAAAGAAGTATATGTAATAGCATTTATTGATCTTATTGTTTAAACCTTTTGATGTTGATGACCAATAATGTTCTGATCATATACTTGTTTCCCTAGTCTGGGATGAGATGTTTTTGAAACATCCTCATCATTAGAAATATCTGAGTCTAATTATTCTTCTTGAGTAGGATTACAATTTTCATCATCCTTATCAGAAATGTTAATAAAACTGTAACGACCTGGACCCGAGCAGCCACCCAAACAGTGCTAAACGGGTCGGGTGTTACTACCTTAGGCGCACCTCCCCGAACACCAAAGGCTACTGACTAGCAGTGAGGCTCTTATAGGTATAGTGGGGAGGTTATACACTCTTATAGGATAATAATGGTGCTGGTCTAAGTAAAATAATAAAGATGCAATGGAAAAAATGACTCTGCAGACTCAAACTAGACTCGCAGTGCGGAAGCACATTCAATATCAGCAAACAACAGAAGTAATAAATATAAACAACAACAACAGAAAGTAAACACAATAGTTTGCTGGTCACTTGTAACTATTACTAAAAAACAAATATGCATCCCAATAAGGTCGTACATATCCATATGTAAAGGTTCCAATGGCTAACCAACTATAGATAAAAATAAAGTAAGCATGCTAATACAGGAAAGTAAGCAAAACAAAGTAACTCCAGTAGAAAGAACCACAAGGTCCATACCATATCTATGCAATAGCTAATGTAGCCCAACTCTTGAAGTTGTCCTCTTTATTTCATGTAAATCCATAAAGCTTGCATGCATCTCAAAGGGCCCGTGCAGGGCGTGAGTCGAATCTTAGTAGGATAACACACAACGGTGCGTACCTAATATGAGTGTTTAAGAAGGCATGAATTTATAAGGAAAATAGTAAACAATACGATGAAAAAATAAACACAAACTCCGCTGGTGCTCAGCAGCCACCATGTAGTGTCACCTGTTTCGGCCAACGCCGAAATCTCTATCATGTAACCCGGAACCATGTGCCCCCTGACACTGTGTGTCTCAAGTATCGACGTCCCAAAGGCATGCCCAACAGTTGTAACCCGGAGAAATAGCGATGTATGTCCTCAAATAAGTAACCGGAGGGACATCGATGTCTACCCTCAAATAACGTAAGCAGAGGGACAATGATATCTGCCCTCAAATAAAGTACCCAAAGGGACAACAATGTCTGCCCTCAAATAACGACGAGCCTCTGCCCCCAACCCGATACCCTAAATGCTATCCCATGAAGGCTCCTCACCCTCCACATGGCTTCCTATGGAAAGCTCCCCCAAACCAATAGTACCAAAACCACAACTAATGGGACCCTCTACCCACACAAGTGGTCAAAACCACCTCATCACGGAGTCTCTATGTGTGCACACTACTCATAGTTCTGGGTGAGCGGTAATCACCAAAATAGTACCCAAGCCCCAACACCTTTGACACCTCGTGTCCCTATGACCATGTCGCTCAAGTCCGATGGCCTTTCCATCCCAGTAACCCATGCTATGCCCAACATGACTATCATCCTACCTCAAACCGATGCCAATGACGCCCAATCCTGTGGTCAGAACCACCCAACGTAACCCGGGCCAAGCCCAACCAATGATCAGCATCAATTAAGAATATCCAGGACATGCCCAACACAACCAAAAGGGTTTCAGTATATGCAATTCAGTAATTACATATATAAACATTTAAACAAAACACAATAACACAAAAAACAATCTAAATATTTGAATTTCACTTGACCAAAAGTTATCTAACAACAACAATGAGGTCTTTAAAGCCTCTAACAAATCATATCAAGGTTCAATAAACTAAAATCAATAGTTTAGAACAATAAAATTCAATTACTACTATTTTGGAACCCCTGGCCAAAATACCCTGATGAGAAACAACCACTCACTTGACCTCGCTCAAGAAACACAGGTAATAGGGCATACCCAAAGGTATCCCATAGGTCAATGAACAATTAAACAGGCAATAATAGGTAAATTAGGGTCCCGCTCAAAATACCTAAATACGCGCATTAAGACGCACCACCCAAAAGTATGAAAAATCACAAAATGTGGTATGCACCACCTACCTGAGACTCGTAGATGTAGGTACATCCAATATCGAGCTCCAATTCAAAGCCAATCTTCATAGATAAACGTTTCCGTCAAATCCCGACAATTCCACTCAGGTGGAAACTGCGACGCGTGAGGCAAATAATCGAGAATGGAATAGGGTGCACAGGGTTATCCTCGCTGTTGCGATCCCATAGACACTAATGGATTGAAGAATGGATGATGGATGAAGAATCTAGAGTTAGATATGTTCTTCGAGTTTTTGGAACGGAGAGGTCCTAAAGTTGGGGAAGAAGAAGACATTTTATGAAATAAGACGCAATGACCTTTCACTTAAGCAAATAAAAAAAAGTACACGACGTGTATTTAAGAACTACATGCCATGTAGTGGCCTTTTTCATACTCTGACTTAAGTGGGGTATCCACACATCTTCAATGCTCCCTAGGGGTTGACACACGGCTTGAACCCAAACGGTATATAGAAGATAAGATACACAACATGTCGAGTAACACCACATGCCATGTCGTAGGAAATTTATACACAGTCATCACATGGCATGTACTCGGCGGTACAAGGTTGGTACTCGCCTAACCCATACACAACATGTACTTTAGGGTACATGGTTTGTATTTTGTAAATTTCTAAAACATCCCAGATTTTACCAGTTTCTTTAGGAACAAGTCAAAAATTCAAACAGGGTTGGGATTTTGACCCGTTCTGAAAACCCAGGTTCTTACAATCTCCCCACCTTAACATAACTCATCCCCGAGCTATTAAACAAAACCTGGAGATGGCACCGAACATACCACCCTGATTAAAATAACCTGGAATTCCCCAGTTTCAACAGTTCTGGCTAAAATCCTCAAGGGGGATCCCCACCTTAGGAGTTTCCTAGCTCAGTCTCAACCCAACAAAACTCAAAACAAGCAAAGGATTACGAACCTGTTTCCCAGACGCATGGTCCTATCATGACACATCATCACCCATGCACCTCATTGGTGATCCTGTGTCATTTCTAACACCCAACATATCTCGCACCGCATCGGTGTCTGCCTCCATGAGGTCCTACATCCCATGGACGCTCAAAATAAAACCCAATGCCATGCATCTCAAGTAACCAACATCCTCGATGCCTCAATGCCCATGACACCTCAAGTAACCCGCATTATCTATGCCCCTGATGCTATACATCTCATACATATATATAAATATATCATTCACCCGATATGGAACCAATCCCACTTACCATCATCTAGTCAATCCACATAGATCCTGTGCATCACGTGCACTCAAAATGGACAATCCTATACAGGTCATGCCAACAAGAAAACATGGAAATCACGGCCACAACCGTGGTGTACCTCTAACCTTCATCGGCTCACTAGCCTGCTCTGCCTCTAGCAACTCCATGGCATGAACCTGGCCTGAAGTACAACTTCCTGATGCCTCACCTCCCTGTAGTGCTACTCCAGTCACCAGCCACTGACCCCTCAGCTCGATCCCATTATCCCTGTCACGTCCTCCGCGTGCAGTTGAAACTCATCTTCCATCTCCTGGTACTGAACCTGAACCAACTCCAATTACCACCATCTATCCTGGTCCCTGCCGGCCAGCTGTCTAAGAATTTTTCCTACAGAACATCTCAAGATGAACAACCTACCCACATGCCCAAAACTACTTTGGATCCCTATCGTATTGAGTCCAAACATGTCCTGGCTACCCACACTGAAAGAAAACCACTGAAGAACTGCTACTAGGTGGTCTAGCTAAGTCCTTGGCAGGACTTCCTTGCTAGAACTCATCCCATCCCCGCTTCCTACTGTCCAAACCATCACCTAAAATCGTTCCCCGACCAACCTGGGGCCTATCCCTCTAGTTTACCTCTATTATGAGTGCCTCATTCACTGCGTATGAGAATGAACCCAGCCTGAAGATATTCACCTGGATCCGAATGGCATGTCGCAGTCCATCCTTGAAGTCCCTCACCCTTGTCACGTCATCACCTACCATAACTGGTGGAAAGCGAGACAACTCAGTAAAAGTAGTTGCATAGTCCATGACAGACATGTCTCTACTGAAGGCTCAATAACTCCCAAGATCTCTTGACCCTCAGTGTCTCTAGGTAAAAGTGCTAAAAGAACCTGTCCTCGAAGTCCTTCCATTCCAGTCCCTCATGTCTGTGAGACTGAACTTGTACATCCCACCAACGCTTTGCCTGTCCCCATAGCATGTACGTCGCCAGCTTGACCCTCCGCCCTAGAGGCGTCTCAAGCTGCTTAAAGAACATATGAAATCTCTCTATCCAGTTCTCAGCCGCCCGTGGACCACCCTCACCCTGAAAAAGCTGCAGGTACTGGAACTCCCACATCAGATATTCCATAGATGGATTTATACCCTGTGTGACTCTGTTGATTCCCTATAAGACACGTACCAGGCTAGCTCAGATCTACTCATCTAGCCATGGTCCGAATGCTACCAAACCCAACTACTACCCTTCCTGCACTGTATCCTGAACCTGATCCTGTTCCTTAGCCTGTACCTGCGGCTCCTGCTCTGCCTGCACTGGATCCTGAACCCGATTGTACACCTGAGGCATTGTATCATCTCCATCGTGATGCTCCATCGAGGCATATAAGAGGAACCCGCTGAATACCATAAATGGTAAGACATCCCATATATATATATATATAAATATATATTCAATGCAGAAAAGGAAAGTATTAAAGAGGCAGAATAAAACAACTACCCTTACTCTCCCCCCACCACAACCCATGCCCACGACATCCCGGCCTCATGGCCTCCTTACCCGCCCTCATCAGAGCCAAGTATAAAAAGTACCTCGGGCCATGACCATCTTGACAACCAACATTGCCTCAAACCGACAACCTATTTGCCAATCCTGGTGATCAAAATCACCTCAACCACAATACCTGCCTATCATATGCAATTATGCAAAAATATAATCATGGCATAACACATTGCAATAAACAAGAAATTCTATCAGGAATTTCACCTTTGAACATTTCAAGAGAATACAAAGCATGGAAATTGAAATTTCTTTCACATGGTATTATCACATCACAAAGCATATGTGCAGTTGTGAAATTGAAAAACCCTAAAATGTTCCTATCAAAATCCAAGAAGATAAGTCTTGCCATACCGGCCAAGGTCTAATTCTCTTTTACCGCACCGAGTCAAGGGTCAGATATCACAATCAAAAACATCACACACTAAGTGATCCACCAAGGAGGAAATCATATAAACTGTAATCTAAGTAAAAAAGGCAACAACCATTCCCACCCATGGCAACTTGGTCCATCCATCGTACCTGGGGCTGCAGGCACACAAACACAAGCTAGAAACCTAGTTCCAGTCACAACCTATCTCCAGTATACTATATATCAAATAGTAAAACCAACATAAATAAAATGAGAAGTCTCAATCTCATTAGTAGCCATCAAAACACTGTTACTAAATCCCTGTTGAGAATCTTCTGATACAACTTTGTAATGACCCAAACCCAAACATAAATCCGAACAGTGCTAAACGGTTCGAGTATTACTACCATAGGTGCACCTCCCCGAATGCCAAAGGGCGCCGACTAGCAGCGAGGGTTTTAGAGGTATAGTGGGAAGGATATACCCTCTTGGAGGATAATAATGGTGCTGGTCCGAGTATAATAATAAAGATGCAGTGGAATAAACTACTAAGCAGACTCAAACTAGACCCACAGAGCAAAAGCACATTCAAAATTGACAAACAACAGAAGTAATAAATATAAACAACAACAGGGGAAAATATACACAAAATTATGATAATTACTTGTCACTATTACTGAATAACAAACATGCATCCAAAGCAGGTGATACATATCCATATGTAAAGGCGCCAATGGATAACCAATTATAGCAATAAATAAAGTAAGCATGCTGCTACAGGAAAGAAGAAAAAAAATTAACTCCAGCTAGGAAAAACCTTAAGGTCCATAACATCTCCATGCATCAACTAATGGAGCTCAGCTCCTGAAGCTGGCCTCTTTCCTGCATGTAAATCCATAAAGTTTTTACACATCCCGAAGGGCCCGTGCAGGGTGTGAGACAAATCTTGGTAGGATACCACCCAACGGTGCGTACCTAATATGAGTGTTTAAGAAGGCTTGAATTTATAAGGAAAATAGTAAACAGTACGATTCAAAAATAAACGCAAACTCCACTAGTGTTCAACAGCCACCATGGAGTGTCACCTACTTCGGCCAACGCCGGAATCTCTGTCATGTAACCCAGTACCATGTGCCCACTAACACCACGTGTCTCAAGTATCGACGTCCTGAAGGCATGCCCAATAGTAGTAACTTGGAGGAACAACAATTTTTGTCCTCAAATAAGTAACCCAAGGGACAGAAATGTCTACCCTCAAATAACGTAACTGGAGGGACAACAATGTCTGCCATCAAATAAAGTACCCACAGGGCAGCGATGTCTACCCTCAAATAATGACGAGCCACTGCCCCCAACCCGATAGCCTAAATGCTATCCCCTGAAGCTCCTCACCCTCCACGTGGCTTTATATGGAAAGCACCCCCAAACCAATAGTACCTAAACCGCAACTAATGGGGTCCTCTACCCATATGAGTGGTCAAAACCACCTCATCACAGAGTCTCTATGTGCGCACACTTCTCATAGTTCTGGGTGAGTGGTAATCACCAAAATAGTACCCAAGACACAACACCTATGACACCTCATGTCCCTGTGACCATGCTGCTCAAGTCTGATTGCCTTGCCTTCCCAATAGCCCAGGCCATGCCCAACTTGACAATCATTCTGCCTCAAAATGATGCCCATGATGCCCAATCCCGTGGTCAGAACCACCCAACGTAACCCAGGCCAAGCCCAACCTATGATCAACATCACTCAAGAATATTCAGTCCATGCCCAACACAACCAAAAGGGTTCCATCACATGCAATTTAGCAATTACATGTATACACATTTAAAAAAAACACAATAATTGGAAAAAAATCTAAATAGTTGAATTGCACCAGCCCAATAGTTATCTAACAACAGCACCGAGGCCTTTAAAGCATCTAATAAGTCATATCAAGGTCCAATAAACTAAACTCAACAGTTTAGAACAATACAATTCAATTAATACCATTTTGGCGCCCCTGACCAAAATGCCCCGATGAGCAACAATTACTCACCTGACCCCGCTCAAGAAACATAGGTAATAGGGCATAACCAAAGGTATCCCATAGGTCAATGAAAAATTAAACAGGAAATAATAGGTAAATTAGGGTCTCGCTCAAAATACCCAAATACACGCGTTAAGCTACAGCACCAAAAGGTCTAAAAAAGAACAAAAAGAGGTATGCACCACCTACCTGAGACTTGTAGATGTAGGCACGTCCGATATCGAGATCCAATTAAAAGAAGATATTTATATATCTATGTTTCTGTTAAATATCAGCAATTCCACTTGGGTGGAAATTGTAACGCATGAGGCAAAGAATCAAGAACGGAATAGGGTGCACGAGGTTAGCCTCGCTGTTGCGATCCCGCATCCATTGATAGATTGAAGAACGAATGACAGATGAAGAATCTAGATCTAGTTATGTTCTTTGGGTTTTTAGAATAGAGAGGTACTGAAATTGGGGAATAAGAAGAAGTTTTATGAAATAAGATGCGACAACCTTTCACTTAAGCGAATAAAAAAAAGTACACAACATGTATTTAAGAACTACACACCATGTAGTGGCCTTTTTATACTCTGACTTAAGAGGGGTAGCCACATGTCTTGGACACTCCACATGGGTTGACACACAGCTTGAACCCAACCGGTACACAGAAGAGAAGATACCCAACGTGTCGAGTAACACTATATGCTATGTAGTATGAATTTCTACACGGTCATCACACGACATGTACTTGGTGAGCACATGGCCAATACTCACCTAAACCATACACAGTGTGTACCTTATGGTTCACGGCGTGTAGTCTAGAAATTTCCAGAACATCCCAGACTTTCCCAGTTTCATCAGGAACAAATTAAAAATTCAAACAGGGTTGGGATTTTGACCCATTCTAAAAATCCGGGTTCTTATAAAATCTTTCCTTATCCTACTCAAATTCATTACCAGCTCGATTATGTTTAACTTCCTCAACCTTTTAATTTTTTTTGAAATCATTAGAATAAAAAATTGTTCATATTTATTTATTAAAATATTTTTATCCTCTTCCTTCCAGATCATATCCAAGAAAAATTCCCTCGTCAAATCTCAGCTCAAACTCTCCAATATTTCCACCTTTTTTCTTTATAATTCATAGACTCCTAAAAACTCTTAACTATTTCAAACAAGGAGTTTTTCTATAAAAACTTTTATATGGAGTCATATATGAAATTTTCCTATAAAAACAAAAAATTTTAATATACACAAAATTAATAATGACTTTCCTCTAATAGTAATGAGAAATACAATGTTCAATAGTTCTCCACATTTCCATAAAACTTCTATTATTTCTTTCACTAAACCCACTTTGTTGAGGATTATATGGTGAAATGAACTCTTGATTAATTCCATGCTTCTCAAAATAACTTTATTTATTCTTATACTCACCACTATTATCTTTTCTTAACTTCTTCACAGAATACTCACATTCCTTATTAGATTTCCTCCTATAATTTTTAAACATTTTCAGAGAATATGAATTATGTTTCATATACCCAAAAAAAGTAATGTGAGTAAAGTCATCAATGAAATTAATGAATTAATTATATATATTGGTTTATTTTTTTCTCATTGTCCCACATATATTATAATGAATAAGTTACATTTCTTATGCACTGATTTTGAAATTTTTTCTTTCTAACGAATAGGGAAACATGGAACTATTATTCTTGAAATATTTGGAATGTCACAGATATTGTATTTGTTTGATAAATTGATTATGTTTCTCTGAAACATGTTTCCCATCCTTTTATGCCACAATTTATTTTCTCCCACCATTCCTAAGTAACAACAGTTTTGTATTTAACCAACTTGAAATAAGTTTCCTTTTTTACATTGGCCTCTTGTAACTATCTTTCCATATTCCACACTTTTTACAACAAAACCATATTTTCTGAAAATAAATTTTTTACCCTCATAAAAAATTTGTGAAACACTCAGAAGATTTTGTTTCAATCCATAAACATATAAATCTTTCTTGGATTTTATCTTTTCTTTCCCAATAATAACTGATCCAACACCTTTGATTCTCAGGGATTCATCATTTCCAAATATCACTATTCCTTATTTAATGTCTTTAAAATTATTCAAAAACATTAAATATCATTTCATATAAGAATAACACCCACTATCAATATTCCATTTTCATTCTCCTTTTTTTGATTTTAGAGTGGTTTCTACAGCAAGATCCTTTTCTTCCCCATTATATGTATTAATCTATCTATTTCAAAAATTAAGAAACTTTTGTTGTACTGGTAAAAAGAAAAGATATGTATTTTCTAGGTTTTTAGATTATTAACATATTTCACAAATTGTTTCTAGAGGTCATAATACTTTTTCATTTTTTTTCATCATTCTCAGGTTTCTTTAAGACAACCTTCTTATATTTCTTTAGACCATCCTTATTCTTCCTTTGAGGTGATCGACTCCCCTTAAAACTTTGTATTCTATATCTTGTGGAATAGTAGTACTATTTTTGGTTGAACCAAAACATATTTTACTCGTGTCTGAATCCAAAAAAATATTAGTAGTACCCATAAAAGGAATATTTTTCTCTGAAATTTCTATACCAATCAGAGTTATGAACATGTTTCTCAACAACCTTCTCATATTTTTTTATCAAAACATTGTTTACCACCAAAATTTATATTTTTAAACAAAAAATTCATTTTTAGACTGGTCTTATTTTTAGTATTATCTAAACCATAAGTAATAAAAACCTTTTTTGACTTATAATGTTTAGTGACTTTTCATTTCCTATGTTTTTTGGTCTTAGAAACATACATAACTTTCTCATATTTCTTCTTTTAAAATTCATTTCCAGATTTCTTCTCACCCTTTGAAGGTAACTTTTGTTGATACTTCTCAGGTTCATCCTTTCTTGAACTTTAACCAACTTCTGAGATAGTGTTTTTGAAACCTGTATTATTTATTCATCTTTAGGAATTTTTTATTGGACAAGTTACATATTGTTTTTCCAACTAAGGGAAAAACCATATGTATGCTAAAAATATATTAAATAAGAAGATAAATATTTAATTTATGGGAAAAAATATTATATATGGAATTAAAAATTTTATGCATGGAGGAAAATATATTATCTATAGAAAATAAATATTCCATACAGGAATACAAATATTATTTATGAGAAATATATTTTATGTATAGGATGAGTATATTATTTAAGTTTTTTTTATATAAGGGAAAAATAATACTTGTATATATATAAATATCATATATGGGATAAATATTTTTAGTATTTAAATTTACCACAAAATATATCTTACATGTGATCATAAGATATTATGTATGAAAATAAATATATTATTATTTAGTTGAAAATAATACATTTCAAGATATGGATAATGAAAATATATTACACATTGTATAAAAAATATTACACATGTGTTTTTGGTTAAGGAAAAAACCTTACACATAGTTTAAATATATTACATATGAACACAACCTTAGAAAAATATATTACACATGAAAATAAAAATATTATATATGAGTTTTAAAAGAGGGGAAAACTTACATATGAGTCATATATATTTCATGTATAGAAAAAAATATTTTTTATGGGGAAGAATATTACATATGCAATTTTTGAAAGAGAGATACCATATGTATGACTTAAATATATTACATATAAAGTGGGGGTTTATAGATTTTGTAAACTCCTATGATTCATAAGATTTTAAATGTTATGAAATTTATATATATATATATAATACATAAGATATATATATCACATAGGAAATATCAAGTGTGATAACTAATATATTTTCATGAGGCTTTCATTTTTTCTAAATTTTAAAAATGATGATTTTTTCAATAAAATTAGTAAAATATTAAAACATGTATTAAAGAAATAATAGGGTAATTACAACATGGATTCTATGAAACTTGACCAGAATATTTCACTCTCCCCTTTTTTCATCTCCAAATTAGATCTCTCTATTCCTAATGGATTCAAGTATTGTTTGATCAGGAGGATAAATTGAGGTAAATCCATCACTCCATATTGATTCTTTCTTGTATTCTCCCTATTTATTCATTTCTGATTTATTAGAACATAAGTTAAGGGTTTAATTGTGATTCCACTAGATCGTAGTGATATTTTCATGATATAATGGGGATTTTGTCTGTATTTCCTTTTTTTGATCATTGGAGGATGATAGGTCTAAATTTCATGAAATTTTATTATGATATCTAGCTAGATACCTGAGGATTTATACACCACTTTTATTATTGACTTATATATGGGAGATCACTTGGGAATCAAATTGAGGGTTTATGGAATGAAAATATTAGATGGTATACATTGATGGATGCATAACCTTTTTTATAAGGATAATAACCCTAAATGAGTTAGGCGGTCCCTAAGAATCTCTATATTGTTTATACATTTGTTTATGCATCATGTGATATGAAATCTCTCCACGTCCATGTGATCAATATTTAATTTAAATTTAATTTTTATTTTAAAAATCACATGGAAATAATGGATGCATCTTAGGCATTTATGGTCCTTTGGATACAAGTTTGATGCCTTAGTCACCAATGGATAAGGGTTGAACTACAAGTGTGTGATTTGAGATATGAAGGTCATAGAGGAGGCTAAATGAAATAAGTAAAATATTGTTCACCTTGTGAAATGTTCCTTAAGTCCTTTCTATGCATAGAAGAGTGATAGATTTGAAGTGGTTACCTTAGGGTAAGTCATATAGATCCTTGGATTATCTTAAAACATATTGGGTATAGGGTTAGAGTTTGGGATAAGTGTTCCACCCTTAATTGTATGAGTATGTATTCATAGGGGGTATCGTGGAATGTATTTTTATATAGGTTCTGTCTGAGGGATGATGTATCTTGACCAAAAAGTGTGATGGGAAATATCAAATATATTTGTTTATACCTATGTTATAATTCCATAGTGACAAAAAATTGAGGATATGATCATGGATATGCTGAGTGATTACATTCCCTTTGAGTGGTGGGGCTTCAATCCTTGTGATTGTAAATATATATATATATATATATATATATGGGGTGTATGGATAAATATGTGATATAGGGGGACATAGTGGGTGCTTCAGTTTTGAGTTAAGTATTTGGAGGATTAAACCAATAGGGATAACTTGGTTACATTCTAGTATAAAGGCAGTGATGGGTTTAGGTTGTGTGCCTGAGTTTCTAGAGAAGAGAATGTGTATGAGGTTTGGACATGTGGAAAACCCATGTGATGATTAATATTATATGTAATGGTATTACTAGTTTGGTCCTATTCTCTTTAATGAAATATGAGGTATTACAAAGAGAGATTTATTTTCCCTGATGTGATATATAACAATATTATGGTCTAATCACTATTCTCCTTGATAAAATATATGATATAATTATAATGTGAGTATTATTACCCTCAATGAAACATGGGGTATTTTAGGGGGGAACTATTACCATCAATATATATTGTAATTTAATGGTGGTGTGACATTCCCCCAAATGTGATATGCAATTATAGTGTGGGGTTTTATTCACCCTTGATGTGACGGTTCCAAGTAGGGGATAAAACTCCCTGGGTGGATGATATATAACAATTATTTGTAGGGGATGCGACCTCCCTAGTGTATGATATATTAATTTTCTAGGTAATATGTAAAACTATTTGGGTGGATTCTATATAATGGTTCAATATTGAGGATATGACTCCCATGGATATTATATTCAGGCATATATTTTGGAGTAGGACATGGACTGACTGGTTTATATTTGAAACTGGTTCTAGGGTATGAATTATTCACCCCTGAGGGTGATGTATTATGCTTAGAGACCTAATACACTATCTAAAGTAGGTATGATCGACTTCAAGTGTCACCTTAGAACCAAAGGATCTATGATGATTTATTTTATTATGATTCTATTTTTTTTATTCTGTTCATATTATATTCTATATACAATGAATTTACTTGTTGTGTTAGGGAAACTATTAGTAGTGTCCTACTAACTTTTACCCACTACCTTCTTTTGAAAGTATATCACTTTGGTACCTTATAATTCTTCATGATCACATGTATATTTAATGGAGAGGACCAAAATTCAATGTATGATCTTGAAATCCTAGAATACCAAGGATATGGGACTATAATGAGACCCATGAATACATTTCACTGAAAATTATTTTCTTTTTAGTTGATCTATATATGGAATTCCCACCAAAGATCTTGTGATGTTTTCCTAACTTGTGGGACATATTGGAAAATTTATTTTTTAAATATTGTTATGTAGTATTCATTTTAAGTCATTATCTTTGATCTTTAGTTAGTCAATTTTATTGAGTGGTGACTCAGTATATGTTAGTAACTTAGTTTTTCTCTACTCTAAAATACTGGTATTGTGTCCCCATGTTTACACCTTAGACACTCTTTGATACTAAGAAACCACTAACATATGGGGAGGTGTAGCTGGGGTCTTGTGAAAACCTAATCTAGTTACTATAGAGTGATCCTATCTAGGGGTATCACTATGTTGTATCCTATAATGGTTTTATTAGACTAAATATTTGAGATATAGTAGACAATATATATGATTATAAATGTGAAAAACTAACATGGATACCCTCTCAATAATATCACTCGAACCGATCTGACACATACCCAAAGGGCATTCCTGATCCCCATGGGCCGATGACTTGTACTCACACATTAAACAAAAACCAAAGGGAGAAATTTCACAAAACCTAAATAAAAATAATTTCATACATATAGATATATGATATAGAAAAATTATAGAAGAGATACACATTTTTCAAAACTAAAAGAATATAATGGAAATGATACAACTCAAAATTAGTCAAAAAAATCCCAAAGTATAGGTCCAAACATCAAGGGAAAAATAAAATAGGAAAACAACTACTCAATGTGATAGCATACACAAGCTCCCACTCTCTTACCACTAACTAACCAAAACCCAAATGATATAAAACCTCACATCCTTAGCATGACACATTTCCATTCCTTACATTTAAAGACATAATAAGGTCTTCACACCACCAAAGGGGTGCGAAGGGTGTGGGATAAAAGGATTAGTAGGGTCCCACCCAGGTGTTCCATAAAAAGTCAATGCACAATAATCCAAACATTATAAAATTTAAATAAAACAAGGAATGATAATATTTTAACAATTTTTATTTTGAAATAATAGCAAAACATTTAATTTTTCACTTTTCCACATTTCCAAACAAAGAAGAAAAATCAGTTTCAAATAATTTCATATACATATATCAAAATAGAGATATCATGTAAAACTAAAGTATGCATCACATATCATATTATAACCATGGAATTAAAACCAAAACAGTACAATCCTAAGAAGCTTGAATCATTCAAAATCAAAGGTATCATCATGCCAAGGATCACACTAGTTCAGGATAGCTAGGGCAATTATACTTAACATATACAATTGCACACATCAATCTTCTAGACATATGCATTGAGTATATAGAGTATAAGAATACCACAATAAGTAAACCCCCAACATGCCTAACAAGTACCTAGAAAAATAGGCCTAGGGAGAAGAGGAAAGTTCCATGAGCAAACCTCTCATAGTCTATGGGGACTGTCACTACACCATCCACCTAAGTACCCAAGGCTTTCCATGTGATCTAATTTTAAAAACCATTTCATCAAACCATTTCATCATATCATTATTTGAAATACATTTCATAAAACCATTAAAAAATTCATTTAAAAAACATTTTCATTTACCAAATCCAAGGAAAAACAATATTTTATCAAAAACATAGTTCCCCACACACAAATAAAATCAGTCAATCTTGCCATTTCATTTAATAAAACAATTTATCAAAAACTAGAGTAATGCAGTTCACCAACACTTGTTAGAGATAGAATAACCTACCTTAAAAACTACGTCACACATGCTCACAGTAGGATCCACCAAAAAATAAGAACACCCAATGATAATGGAGTCCCTAGAACCAATCCTCTCATCAAATAGTTGATCAATTTAACAAAATGTTCAGCAGAGAAGAGGAAAAACACATACCTCAATAATGCACACCCGCCACACCACCACCAACAATGGAATGACCCCCGAAATGATATAAAATCATGGATCTAGTATGAATAAAGAATAATAATCACCATATATCAATAAATCCAATATCACAACAAAACAACGCTACTACAATCAAAGACAATGAAGAATAAAAATGATTACAGACCCGAAGAAACTCACTTCAACTGAAACAACTATCAATCTCTAAATGAAATGATCTATAATGGTTGGAGGCCTCTAAAATTACTCGAGAGAATCTCTAGGTCTAGAGAAAATAGGCCTATAAATGAATGATAGAACATATCACTCATAAAACACCCTAATAGCCCGGTATATGACATTTACATGGTGTGTAACAAATTTAAACATTTCGTAATCCTTGAGAACCGTATAATCCAAAAAAACCATCCCCCTTTTTATTAAAACCATTATTTTTAACATTAGATGGTGTGTAACATTTAAATGGAATATACTCCCTTCATGTTATGTACCTGGATAACAGAATCTTCCCTATTGAAATTAAACATCGTGTACTCCCATTACACAACATGTATTTCACATTTAGACTAAAAAAGTATAGATTTTATTATAAAACAAACCTCAAATGTCCTCAGAAATCTGGGAGAACCCTGAAAATACATCACACATTTATATCCGAGCGGAATTAATTCAAACAAACATATATCCTTAAACTTTTGGTCATTTTCCTCAATAAATTTTCTCCATCCTCAGGAGTCCCAAAATGCGCCCATATAAAGAGGAATAAAATTAATGAGAAGGGAAATACCTAAAAGTGGGTAACATAATGTTATAAAGTCTCCACTATAAGACTTTTCATCCTTAGGAAGTCATGTGGAAGAATGGATTCTGGTAATGAGGTGAGACAACTGCTCCCTCGTCGAAAAATGGCACTCCCAAGTCTCATGAGAATCTGATCCGTGTCACGGTAACACTTTGTAAAATGAAATAAAATTCCCACGCAAGAATTTCACTTGAGACTCAATGATCCCTACTAGATACTCAATAATATAAACATATGGATCTAATTCCATCTCTTCCCAAATCAGAACATGAGATGGATCAAGATGGTATTTCCTGATCTGTGATACGTTGAAAACATCACAAATTCCTATTAGTTTAACTAGAAATGACAACCTATAAGAAACCTTTTTAATCTACTAAGTGACCTCTAATGGTCTAACATATCTTGGATCCAACATTCCCTATTTTCTAGACCAACAATGACCCAATCAAAGAGAAACATTCAAGAAAACCCATTAAACTGTGGAAAAATCCAAAGGATGATGTTGTTGATCCACAGAATATTTTTTTCACTCTGAGTTGTAACCAAATAATAGCATATATTCTGAATCCTCATGGATGTATCCTAAACCAAACTCAGTCCCACCAAATAACCTTCACCCACCACTTCCCAACAAATAGGTGACCTGCATGAGTGACCATACATAACCTTAAAAAGAAATATTATAATTGATAAAGGATAACTATTTTTATAGGAAAACTCAACCAATCCCTGATGTCTATCCCAAGATCCACTAAAATATTGGAAACAAGCAGAAATCATATCCTACAAAACCTAAATAACGTTATTTTTCTGACCATAAGTATGTGGGTATAATCTATAATCAATATAACATGAATCCCTATCACCTCTTAGATACTTATACAGAACCTCAAGATAAACCTAAAACCCCTTTCAAAATAATGTAAAAAGGAACCCCATGTGCTCCCACAATATCCTACACATGCGGCTTACCTAGATATTCAAATTTTTTGGCATCTATAATTATAATTAAAAGACCAAAATTTATAAATTGATTAATCACCACCCAAATATAATTCCTCCGTTAGGGAGTCCGTGGTAATCTAACCAATATTCCATGGATACCTCATCCCATTTCCAAAATGACACCAAAAGAGGATGAATAAAACCAAAGGTTTCTAATTCTATACCTTTATCTATTGGTAGGTGTAATAGAATAACACACAATCAGCAATCTCATGCTACATACCCAAACACCAGAAAAATGTATAATTTCATAATACATATTTGTAGTGCCCAAATGAATTGCCCATGGAGAACTATGATAGTAAAAAAATTGAGCTCTTCGCTGATACTTGGATGAAAAACTGATTACCCAAATAGAGAATACCATATGAAGAGATAGACCAACCAAAAGTGGTCTCCCCATCATAAAGGGTTTCTCTAATTCCTCAGAACTCATAATCCTGATGTTGAATCTATATAACAAACTCAAGGAGAGATGATGATAACTAACATTGGACAAAACCATACCTAATTTTTTTTTCTGATCATATAGATGCAACTGAACAAAGATATTTATAAGGTTCCACTCTTCCATTGATTCTAGAATAGCCTATGATAACATATTCCTACTAAGAGCATCCGAAACAAATTCCCCTTCCCCAGGGTGTAGGTGATGTTGAATTCAAACATCTATAGGTATTCCACCCATTTCATATGTATAATATTCATGTATTTCTGTGAATATATATATCAAACTCTTATGGTTAGAAAAGACTATGAAACTTCCACTAAAATAACAGCACCTCTAACCCTTAAGTGCATTCATAACTATGACAAGATATAAATCATGAGTGAATAATTCTTATCATGTAGTCATAGCTAATGATATCCCTAAGACCCAATATGATCATCTTGTATAAGTATAAAACCCAAAATAGTGCCAAATGCATCATAGAAAACCACATAACCCCTACTGGGATATGGTAAGATTAAAATAGGAGCCGATGTCAGAAGAATTTTCATCTCATCAAAAGTATAATGAAACTTTTAATCCCATGTGAACTTCACCCCTTGCCTATTAAGAGAAGTCAAATGTGACGCCAAATTTTTGAAATCCTTGATGAACCATCATTAGTATCCAGTAATACCAAGGAAGATATGAATCTCAAAGAAATTCCATGGATATTTCATGATAGGAAAACCATTACCTTATCAGGATCAACTAATAATCCATGTTTCACATACCCTAATAAATTCACTTATTGGATCCAAAAATTACATTTTTAAATATTTCCATAAAAATAGAGGATCCTCATGATTTTAAGAACTAAACTCAGATGGTGCTCATAGTCATGACTAGATCTTGAATAAACCAAAATTTCTTCCATGAACACCACAAAAAAAGTATCAATATACTAATGAAATACCTGATTTATAAAATCTATAAAAACTACAATATAATTTATTAGACCAAACAACATCACAAGATATTCAAAATGGCCATATCTATTCATGAATTTTGTATTCAGTATACCACACTCATGAACTATAAGATGATGATAACTTGGAAAAAGATCAATATTTTAAAACTAATTTGAACCTTTTAAATGATCATACAAATCATCCACATGAAGAAAAGTATAATTATTCTTAACTGATACCCAGTTCAACTTCCGATAGTCCTCACAAAAATCAGAGTAAAAAATCTACCTTCTTGGAAAAGAGCACCAGGGATTCACAAGATAAAACACTAGGGTGAACTAAACCCATTTATCATAGTTTCCCCCACTAAATATTGACACATCTTAGCTCTGATTCTTCCATATGGTAAAAATTTGTTGAAAATGGCTACGTACCTGACACTAATTCAATCGTAAAATTCACCTACCTATCAAGAGGAAGCCTGGAGAAATCATATGGGAAAACATCAGGAAGGTCTTAAAAAACCATAAGAAGATAAATAAAAAAGTAACTCCATCAGGCACAATTGATATAGTTGACAACAAACTCCTGATCTCTGGGTGGGAAGGTCCCGCCTGACCAGACCCCAAATCCCATTCTTTTTGAATGTAAGATCCAAGATATTTCTTAAGGTATGTTTATGTTTATGTTTCAGTTTAAGTGCTTTATTTTGGTCAAATAAGTGTTTCCCAAAGATCATGAGAAGTATTGGGGGTGTTCTGGGGGTTCAAGGCATGAAATATGAGGTAAAAGAAATTTTTGGGCATGTTGCACAGTTTTCACACAGTTAGTGAAAATCGTGTGGAGCATCCTAGGTAATCGTGCAGCCTTGGATAGAGGCTTGCACATAGTTAAAACATGGTTAAGATGACTATGAGGAATTCCCAAGAAACCACATGAAGCGGTGATTATGAGATAGTGGATCACACACAGTTTGCACACGTTTTGGAAAACCGTGTGGGTAAACCATGCAACCAAGTAATGTTGAGAAATTTATAAAAAATACCATTATGAGATTTTTAACCCCAACTAAGGATTTCCTTCTTCCCCCCCTTGAAACCCTAGTGACGAGGGAGAGATCCCAAGATATTCCAAGGTATATTCTACCTCATATCTATGTTTATTGGAGTGCTGTGAGTTGCAAATCGATGATCCAGGTAAGTATAATCTCCTCCTTGCTTCCTCTTCTTGATTAGGGTTTTCATATTTCTCCCATCTCCTTTTGAATCTATAAAACCCTCTTTTCCAATTATATCTTTGTCTAGTCTTTAAAGTTTGGTTGAATTGGGATATAAGACAATGTTTGGGAGTTTATTTTCCAACAAATTTTAGGTAGGTGTTCTACTTGTTATATCACATAGTTTCGTTGTAGATTTGGGCATGTCCAACTATGCTCTTTGTCACTTCTTGATGTAATTTCTATAAACCTGATAATATTTGGTATTTTTGATGTCTAAATGATGAATAGAAACCCTAATTATCCCCAAAGGATGCATCGATTATGATTTGACCCATTTAAGGCCATCCATGGGGTGCGCCGATACCTTCTAGACCAAGAATTAGCTAAGTAAGTTCTAGGTTGTTGTGTGATCATGTAGAGACCTTATTAACCATGTTGATATTATTAATGGAAGTCCAAATTAGTAATTGGTTAATTAGGGGTTAGGTAATGAGATTATGAAATATGTTGTACATTCCTAAGTGAGTTAGTGCACGTGAAACAATGAATATTCTAAATTAATAATTGTATGTGGAATGGGAAATACATTGAAGGGGATTTCATAAGGGGGTTTATGAATGTGTATAATGAATTTACATAAGGTAATTATTGAATATTCTTAGTGACCTAGGTTTGAGAATGGGAATTGGGCTAAATGGGCTAAGTGATGTAAATGGAAAGGTGTTAATGGGTTATGGAACAATATGATTTACCATGATGATTGTTATGGATTATGATTATTATATGTATTGGTTGTGATATGGTTTATGTGTGGTGAATTTATGGATAAGAATGTGCACATATCTTGTGTTGTGGGATAAATGACTGACTCTCTTCCTATGGGTTGAGTTGGACTGATGCTCTAACTCCATCCACATTGCATGTGTTAGGTAAGGGGACAAAGCTCTATTCCCCTAATGGTTACGTTCCACCTAGATTGTGGCTTCGAGGTGAGGATATTGTGATGTTGTGATATGTTATCCCTAGTGAGTTAGGGTATTACTTATTCCTCTATTAAAATGATGAATTCCTTGAACCTTGTGTGATTGATGATGAATTAGTAACAAAAGAGACATAATGAATTGGAACCTTGGTTAGTATAGCTAAGTAGATATTGTTAACTAGTGGACCCAAAGTATATTTCCATTTATTGTTATTTATTTATGTTTTCATACACTATATATTAGACTAGATATTTTTAGACACCATTTGTGTTGGCCTACTAAGTTGTACTCACACCCTGCTCGGGCTGCCGTTGGGTACTCGAGTAGATTTCATGCTTGCTGGTCAGGACAAGGGCAAGGTCCCTATGCTAGGGAGTTGAGTTGGACATGGGACATGCATGGATGAGGTTCCATACATAGAGTTAGAAACATTTTGGATATTCCACTATTTTTTATTTAGTTTGGGCTTTGTTCACTGGGCATTGTAGCAAGACATGAAATATTTACTGTTTCTTGTGATTTATACCCAGTTTGGGAGATGTTTGACTATGAATGTTATTGGTTATTTCCTATTGTTTCTTCTATTCATATTGTGTTTTTCTATGTCTCACTTTGGTAAAGAGGGTATATTCTACCCAAATGACCTATTACACCATCACTGCTTATCGAGAACCTATGGCGTACAGGGTGGCGTACTTGACGTCATGGGATGACCTGGCTTAGGGAACCAATTTTGTTGAACTCAGGTTATGTTATAAAGTGGAATAAAAGGTTTTTTTCTCTTTCTTAGTATTTTGGGATGGTATATAGGAGATTAGGATAGTGTCGGGCCTTGTAAACGATCTCATTCCTAGGATTAGCTAACCCAAGTACGGGGGAAAACCCAAGTCACCCAGGGTGGGAATTGTTGTTGTTGTTGTGTGTGGTTAAATTTGATGATATTTCACCATTCAGTGGTGCACATGTGGTGTTATATGACTATTTTATGATATTTTTCTCATAGATGAAAGGACATGAGTTCATTCATTCATACATCATTCTAAGAACCTATACATATAAGTGACATGCGTTATCGTAGGCACACACACATGGGATGGGTTTGTGGGACATAGATAGTAGAATGAATTCTAATTTCATAGAATTGGTGAAAATTATGTCTAATGAAACAATAAAAATGGGTTAAAAAAGGGAGAAAATTGTTAAATAATAATTAAATAATTATTCTTGATAAAGGGCAGTAGTGAAATGAAATTTTATTGGAGTAATTTGTGAGGTGATAATAGTTTTGAAATGGTTTATAAGGTATAGATTGTTGTAATGTGAGTTTGTTACCTCTTGTTATCCATGACCTTGGTAGGTATGGTTGAGAGTAGTGTGCCGGGTATGAGTAGACTTATTGGGTGGTGTATGTGAAATGGTATGTTGGTGGATAATGAAGAGCCTTCTTTAATATTTTTGAAATCTTTATGGTTTGTGTTCTAATTCTTGTGTTTAGAATTATAGAGAAATGCATCCACAAATATGTGTGCTAGTTGGGTGATAGGAGGACTTTTGTGAGAATTATCCCCTAGTAGTAGAGTAAGAGGATCCGGTGGTTCAAGATAATAGGGAAGAGGAGTTCCAAGAGAATCTTTCTCATTTCATATAGATGATGGAAGATGAACCAGGGCAAGTTTTGCTGAGTTTTTTCAAGATGACTTGGGAGTTTCAACTATATCACCCTCTAACCATTATCAAGGAGGGTGGGATAGAAGAAGTAGAGTTTTGGATAGAGTCTATCCTTACTATTCTTGACCATCTGAAGAATCCTCTTGAGAAGCAAGTAAAGTTAGTGGACAACATGTTAAGAGGGAAGACCAAGCATTATTGGGATATTATGGTTCAGATAGAGTAGAATGAAGGAATAATGGGGAATTATTTCTAGGAAAAGTTTTTGTAACATTACTACCCAGAAACCTTAAGGTAGGGGAAAGTTGTAGAGTTTACGAGTTTAAATATGGGGTCTTCTTCAATGATGTATTTTGATAGTCATTTCATTGGATTGTTCCAATTCATTCTGATTATGGATAGAGATGAGGAGACTATAGAAAAATTATTCCAGAATGGGATTAGGCATGAGATTAGGTCCTAGGTGAACATCATCGGTCTGAAGAGGTTTGCAGAGGTAGTGGACCAAGACCTTATCTCAGAAGGGAACCTGAAGGGAGCTTCATGATGTGGAATTTTTGTACCAACTAAGCGGACATGTGGTATAGTCTCCGAGGAAAGGAAGTGTCATTTTGGATATTTCAAAAAGGGCAAAGTGTGCATAATATTCATAAGAGAGTGTTACCTTCTCAGGGTGGTGATTTGGTGTTTTGTTTTCAATGTGAAAGGTTGAGAAACATGTGAGGTTAGTGTCCCTAAACACCAGTTGTGTTCTGGTCCTATGGAAGGTTTGTATATATATAGAGTATCTGTAATAACTCTCAATAGCTGAGCATGGATGAGAGTCAGAGGCAGATACCGAGTGCGGGCATGGTATTGATCTCCCTATATCAAGTAGGTAGTTGGAGTTCTACCATCTATACTGATAGGGGTGGTGAACATGGAACTATGGGATGAGACAACTTGCATTAGAAATGAATGTTAGTTTAGGGTACTCAGGATGGATCCTAGGGTAGAGGGATAAGCCATCTGCACGTAGTTCATTCTACACCTAAAGGTGGCAAGGATGGACCATCTACCATTCAAGGTACGATTCTTATAGCCTCCACATCCACTAATGATTTATTTGACATAGGTTCCACCCACTCTTTTATCTCTGCACAGTTTGTGGTTGTGTTGGACCTATACTTGGAATATGATTGTCGGGTTATGTCAATTGATACTCTATTGGGGGTGCAAATTGAGGATATCATATAGTGTAGAGTTTGAGCTTTAGAGGTCAATGGTTATCGTTTTATGTGGAACTTATTTGTCCTCAAGATGTCAGGTTTTGACCTGATCTTTTGTATAGACTGACTAGTGTTGTATCATGCCCTTATCAATTGTTACTGTCATAGTGTAATGTTTACATCTCCCTATAGAAGCACTAATTCCATTCATGGTGAGTGGGGTGTTCGAGCAGACATCATAGGAACAATTTTTTAGTAGTTGGGGGAACTCAAATCCCAAGTGGAATTCCTTATTCTTGATGATGGAGAGGTAGAGCAACATGTCTTTCCTTATATGGTGGATTAGTTTTAGGATGTGTTCCCTGAGGATTTATCAAGAATGCTACCCGAATGGGAAGTGAAGTTCATAATCAAGTTGCTGCTAGGGGCAGAACCAGTTTCGATTCCACTATATTGAATGGAACTGATAGATCTCCCAGAACTGAAGGTTTAGTTGGAAGAGTTGGAGAAAAATGTATTTATTCAACCTAGTACGTCACCATAGGGATCACCTATGTTGTTTTCTAAGAAGGATGGTGGGTTTTTGAGGTTATGTGTTTTTTATCGAAAGTTGAATCAAATGACAGTTAATAACTGATGACCAATTCCTAGAATTGATGACCTTTTTCACTAGTTGGGGGGTGTCTTATTGTTCTCAAAGATCGAATTGTGATCAGGATACCATCAATTGCGGGTGAGACCTTATGATGTATTGTAGATACCTTTTTGGAGAAGGTATGAGTTATACGAATTTTTAATGATGCCATTCAGGTTTTCCAATGCATCGGCTATGTTCATGGTGCTAGTGAACCAGATATTTCACCCTTATCTAGATCAATTCATGGTTGTCTTTATTGATGGCATCTTGGTGTACTCAAAAACGTTTAATGATAATTCCAAACATCTTGACATCCTCTTGAGTTCACTAAGAGATCATAGTCTTTATACCATACTATTAAAATTTTATTTCTGGATGGATAAAGTGAATTTCTTGGGACACATCATTTCTAATTCGGGTGTGTTGGTAGATCCAAAGAAGGTGAAGGTTGTGTTTTCATGGGAGTAGCCCAAAACTGTTTTCAATGTTTGGAGTTTTCTGGGTTTGGATAGTTATTACTGGAGTTTAATTAGGTATTTATATTGTTTGGAGGCACCACTATCAAGATTTACCAAGAAGGGTGTTAAGTTTGAGTGGTCGGATGCATATGAAACTTCTTTTAAAGAATTGAAGAAGTAGTTGACTGCCACACCAATCTTTATTTTAACTGAACCAGATAAGAGGTACACGTTGTTTTGTAAGGTATCCGGCGTTGGACATGGGGAAGTGTTGATATAGGATGATCAGGTTATAGCTTATGGGTCAAGACAGTTGAGGCCTCATGAATGAAAGTACAGTACCCATGATCTTGAGCTAGCCGTAGTGGTTTATGCCTTAATGTGTTGGAGGCAAAACTTGTTGGGAGAGATATTAACGATGTTTACTAATCATAAAATTTTAAATTATATCTTATATCATTGATATTTGAATGTTTTCTAATGAAGGTGGGTTGAGTTCTTGAAATCCTTAGATTTTGAGTTAGTTTACACACTTGGAAAATGGAATAGTGTTTCAGATGCTCTGAGCTAGAAGACTCAGAATAAAGGGGTTCAGGAATACAAATATGAGTAGAAAATGATGGTCTTGTTTTCTAAGATGCATATGGATGATCATGATGTTCTTATAAAAAACGAACCTTACGTCTATAACGATTGAGTATATTATTTTGATATGGGTCAAGGAATGTCATCTGGAAGATCCGTAGTGTTTGTCCATGAAGGAAAGCATTAAAGGTGGGTAGTCACCTTATTGTTGGGTTGTTGGTGTTGATGGAGTTTTCTTTGATCAGGGTCATAATGTGGAACCGGTGAGTGAAAATGAAGAGTTTATGCATGATTTCCATGCACCGAAGTGGGAAATACATCCTAGATTGACTAAAATGTATTGCAATCTTTGTCGGGAGTATTGGTGGCCAATAATGAAGAAATAAGTTTCATGTTTTGCGGTGCAATGAATTATCTTTCAATAGGTGAAGGATGAGAATCAACATCAATGTGGGTTGTTACAGTCATTACACATTCCAGAATGGAAGTGGAATGACGTAATGATGGACTTCATAGTGGGTCTTTTAAAGATGCCTTGAATGATATATTTAATCTGGGTCTTTGTGGACCAGTTGAATAAAGTGGCTCATTTATTGGTGATCTAGGAAAATTATATAGTCGAACAGTTGGGTGAGTTATATGTTTGGGAGATAGTGGGATTTCATGGTGTGTTGAGAACCATAGTTTTGGATCATGATCTTCATTTCACATCATGTTTTTGGTAGGGATTATTGAAGGCACTTGGTACCAAGGTGTTGTTGAGTATGGTTTATCACCCGCAGATAGAATGGTAGTCTGAGCTTATGATTTAGATATTTGAGGACATGTTGAGATCTTGTGTCCTGGATTTTAGTGGTTCATCTAAAAATAACTTATCACTATTTTAGTTTTCTTATAAGAATGGTTTTTAGGCTATGATTCAGATGACGACTTTTGAGGAACTCTATGGGAGGCCATGTAGATCTTAGTTGTGTTGGTTAGAAGTTGGGGAGTCTATGTTGTTAGGACCGAGTCTTGTGTAGGAGATGTATGATAATGTTTGGTTGATTCAGAAGATGATGGCAACAAAAAAGATTAGGCATATTTCATATTAAGATCAACATTATATACCTATCAAGTTCTTGGTAGGTGATAGTATGATTCTTATAGTGTTTCCAAGGTTGGGTCATCATCAAATCCATAAGTAGGGATAGTTGGTTCCTGAGTATGTGGGGCCATTTGAGATTGTGGAGAGGATCAGAGTAGTGGCTTACCGATTGTCTCTTCCATAATGTTACAATAGGGTGCATTATGTTTTTCATGTTTCAGAACTCTAGAAGTATCAACCTGATTGGTCTCATATAGAAAACATTGAGGATGTAGAGCTTGAGGCTGATGTGTCTTTTGAAGAGCATCCAGTAAGTATTATGGACTATAGTGAGAATGTCTTGCGAGGCAAGACTGTGCATTTGGTTTGAGTCTTAAAGTAGCATGGAAAAGTTTAGGAAGAAACTTGGGAGAGAGAATTAAATATTCGGGCCAAGGGACTTGATCTTTTTTTGCTTCTAAAACCTAATGATGCTCAGAAGAGCAACTCGGGGACGAGACTTCCTAAGGTGGGGAGGTTGCAAGATCCGAGATTTTTATTAAGGTATGTTTTTGTTTATGTTTTATTTTAAGTACATTATTTTGGTCAAATAAGTGTTTCACAAAGATCAGGAGAAGGCTTGAGGGTGTCCTAGGGGTTTATGGTATGAAAGAGGAGGAAAAAGAAATTTTTGGGCATGTTGCACAGTTTTCACACATTAAGTACAAACCGTGCAGAGAATCCCAGGCAACTGTGCACCTTTGGATAAAGGGTTGCACACTGTTACTGCACATTAAGCTAACTGTATGAAAATCCTAGGAAACCGTGTGAAGGGGTGACTTTAGGATAGTGTCTCACATATGGTATATGCATGGTTTGTAAAACCATTTGAGTAAACTGTGTGGCCTAGTAAGGTTTAGAAATTTAAAAAACTGTCATTACAGGATTTTGAACCCCAACTTGGGATTTCATCCTTTCATCCCCATTGAAACTATAGTGATGAGGAAGAGCTTCCAAGGGATATTCTCCATCATATCTAAGTCGTTTGGCATGATGTCAGTTGCAAATTGATGATCCAGATAAGTATAATATAATCCTAGATTCCTCTTCTCAATTAGCGTTTGCCTCTTTCTACCATATCTTTCTGAAGTTCTAAACACCTATTTTTTTGGTGATATCTACATTGAGGCTTCTTGGGTTAGTTGAATCAGGATCTAAGGAATTTTTTGGGACTGCATTTTCTAACAGATTTGAGGTAGGTGGTCTACAAATTATATCCCATAGTTTCATTGTAGATTTGTGCATGTCCAAATTTGTTCTTTGTCACTTCTTGATGTGATTTTGAAACTCTTAATAATATTGGGGTTTTTGGGTGTCTAAATGATGAATGAAAACCCTCATGGTCCCCAAGGGATGCATCAAGGATGATTTGAACCATTTAAGGCCATCCATGGGGTGCGCTGATACCTTCCAGATCTAGAAGTAGCTAAGTAAGTTCTAGGTTGTTGTGTGATAATGTAGAGCCATTTTGAGTATATTGATATTCTTAATAGAATTAAAAATGAGGTATTGGTTAATTAGGGTTGAGGTAAGTGGATTATGAAATATATTAGATATACCTAAGTGAGTTAGAGCATGTCAAATGATGAATATACTAAATTGATAATGGTATGTGCAATGAGAAATACATTGAAGGGGATTTCATAAGGGGATTTATGAATGTGTATAATGGGTTGACATAATGGATTTATTGAATATGCTTAGTGAGCTAGGTTTGGGAATGGGATTTGGGCTGAATGGGATAAGTGATGTAAATAGAAAGGTGTTAATGGGTTACGACACAATATGATTTACCATGATGATTATTATGGATTATGATTGTTATATGTATTGGTTGTGTTTGATTGTGATATGGTTTCGATGTGGTGAATAGATGAATAAGCATGTGCACATATCTTTAGTTGTGGGATAAATGAATTAGGCTCCTCACACGGGTCGAGTTGGAATGATGCTCTAACTCCACCCATAATGCACAGGTTAGGGAAGGGGACAAATCTCTATTCCCCTAACGGTTTCATTACGCTTGGTCTGAGGCTTCGAGGTAAAGATATTGTGATGTTCTGATATGTTATCCCTAGATATTTAGGGTTTTACTTATTCCCTTATGAAAATTATGTTTTCCATGAACCTTGTGTGATTTATTGTAACGCCCCGACCCCAGTTACCCAGAGTCGGTGCATTATTGCGTAACATTGGCATGATCACAAAAGATCAAGTCTCGAAAGACTGATTAGTTTAGTAGCCTTGGAAACACTAGATACATTCATAAAAGTTACATTACATCATAAAGTGAAAAACTATAACAACAAAGTCTCCATAGTCCACACTCATATCCTCTTCTGACTATCCATGCAGGTCATTCATAAAATACTTCTTCACATCCTGGAAAATATTAAAACATTGAAAGGGGTGAGCTCAGATGCTCATTAAGGATAACAATATTGCTGAAGCTTTCGTAAATAAACATTAACATTTAAGGAAATGTATAACTAAAACAAAAGCCTTTTTAAACTTGAACTTCAACATAATATGAAAAAAAATAAAATTAAATAATGCCAATTAGTTACTCACATGGATATTCTACTAGTCGAATAATCCCATGCAATATCAATAACCACTTTCATAATGATGGAATGAATAATGCCAAACTATCATAACCACGTAGCCAAGGCCTCGTTCCAAGACCACAAATAAGATTTTGTCAAGGCCTCGTGCCAAGACACTAGTTTGTCTCATGAGACCTACTGATGCATTGAGGAGCTATAGCGGGCTCCAACCGTCACTTATTAAGTTCAATGCATTCCTCATATGAATAGGTTTAAACATATCATATAACATAATCGGATCACATAAAACATGCATAAAGGAAACATAACATTTCCACATTTCAATCAAAAGATATCAATACAACACATTGATATAATAAAAACACTTTCAAAACCATTTTCAATACCAAAATAAAAGAAAATTAAAACTTGTATTTATTTTTCATTTAAAAAAAAGTTATGGCTTGTAGAGGAAGACGAAACTCAAATAATGGTCACGGCGGTGGGGAAGTTGTTGTCGCCACATACGCACAACAAGAAAAACATTCCTTTTTGTCCTTTATTAAAACACTTCGTATAAAAATATTCCTTTTTGAATAAATGTAAAAGTCAAAGGGGTTTATACACCGTATAAATGAAAGTTGTGTATAAAACCAAATATGCCACAATGAAAGGAGATTGAGATGAAGTCCTTAAAAAGATAATTTTTAAAATAAAATAGATCTATTATATGTATTAACTATAAGTACACATAAAAAAGTACAAATAAAAGATATTACATAATAATATCATGACATAATTTGAAAGTAGGATATTAACCCAAAGAATGGAAATTGGGTTAAGAAATTCCCTTACCTCGTGTCCGACTTGACTCGACCAATCTTTAACCTCATGAATAATAAACTAGAGTTAATATATAATTTCTTAAGAATCTTTTTCATGTTAATTATTTATTTTATATCACTTATTACCATGTCATGAACATTGTGTAATTATTTAAGTTAATAACTGTCATTTTGTCGATCTTTGGTACTTGAGTCAAAAATAAACTTCTTATAATTACAAGTTGTTCATGTGGTGAAATATCCATTATATCCAGAATTGTATTCATGATTTAGATATCATATATATCATATATATAAAGTACATACATTCATTCATAATATTACGTAACATTTAGAGGTAAGAAATGAAATGCACCGTTCATGGAGACGGTAAGCCATACGTACACATGAACGCTACTTTCATTTCTATTTCTTATTTAATGGAATGAAATTATAATTATATAAATTTATACTGTAATTAAAGTATAATATAATGTATAATACCATTTACTCCATCCTTTATACATCCCACATATGGCATTAACGATTCAAATCACTTTGAGGGGGCGGTAGTCCGCACTTCCTAAAATGAAATTATCGCGTTTACCCATAATGGAAATCATAAAGGTGTGCCATAAATGAAAAATACAGAAGAATAAAGAATATATAAACATAATATATATCATATATAAAAAATAGTGTCATCATAATGGCCACCATGAGAGGTGTTAAAAGAAGTTTGAACAATCATCGTTTCGTGAGGCAATAATTTTCCACCCACAGAAACAGTATGTTCTTTAACCATTAGACGAAGGTGTGTGTAAGTGTAAATCAAATCCTTCTCATAAAAACATCCTAGTATATTTAAGATACTGGTGTTGTTACAAAAGAAAATAATAAAAAGAGTTTAGGGGGTTGGAGAAGCAAAATAAAACAAAACAACATTAGAGAAGACATTACCTTAAAACCGGGTAACTCTTTTTGATTTGAGCCAAAGGCTTCATTGGGAAGACTTCTGCCCAAAGTGAGTCTTCTAGGAGTAAGATAGGGAAGTTTGGAGAGTATTTGGGCAGATGTTGGCCGAGGAAAATGGCTTTGAAGGTGTGAATAAGGTGGCAGTGGTGGGGGCCTTTTATAAGAGGAGAGGAGGGGCACTCTTGGAAAGATTGAAATGTTACTTTATTATGAAATGATTTTCGGATTATAAAGGTCCCAAAATTATATATTTAGAGTCTAAGGTGATAAGGGTTCTAAATCTACTCATCCAATAGGTTTTTGAAAAGTTTAAGCCTTGGATTTTACAATATCGTTTCATTTTAATTAAATCGTTAATTAATGAGGTAATCGCTCCGTCATCATGGTGTCATAAATAATTTAATTTATTTAATGTCTAAAAATTATAGAACAAATATCATGATGTAGTAAATATTGTTATATTTCTAATGAATATTTATAGTAAAGAATATGACTTGTATAACCCCACTTAAAAATTGTTTTAGTAAAACAACTCATGTTTGTGACATTTTTATTTTAACATTAAATAAAAAGTTTTTAATGTCATTTTCCTACCAAAGTGGCTCCATGGGGTCCCCAAGTTGACCCATAGATTGTCTTGGTCGGCCATGACTCGTCCAATAGGGGTAGGACAAGTGTAAAAGTATTTTCATATTTTTATAATATCATTTTTACCTTAAATTTCACTAATTACCTTTAATCACGTTTAATTAAACTTAAAAGTTACTATTCACCAAAAAATTATTTTAATCCCATTGAACCACATTTTAATTCCTAATGACAGCCATGTATGTCGGATTTTTGAAAATTAAATCATAGAAGTGGTAATGTTTCATTTAAACGAAAAATCAGTTTTTTAACTACCACTTAGTGGTTTCACTATTCATCAAAAATTGAAGTTTTTCATAACAATGCCAAAATGTAACCCTAAGATATAATTGATATTCCGAATTCAAAAATGATGTCTATTTTAAAAAATTCCAAACATATAATTTGAATTAATTAATTTTATAATTAATTCCCACTGTCACAACAAATAGCGTGTTTTTAAGAAACAATATATATCAAAAGATTGACAATTGTTTATGTCCAATTTCAATGTTAAATTAATTCTAATGACCACCATTGGATAAAATGGTAAAAATTTATTCTAATTATATGTTAAAACCACTAAATAGTATAATTTATCACTATAAATTATTTGGATTAAAAAAGTTTTTTTTAAGTATTTTTCACTATTAATAAAAAATTGGAAGTTCTCAGAAAAATACCAAAAATTCAACATAGGCTAATTTTGATATTCCAAATCCAATAATGAATTCCAATTTGAAATATAAAATTTATATAATTTCAAAAAGTGGGTATTAATATTCATAACTACTACTTTTATTGGTCACGGTGTGTTAGAACTTGAGGTTGCGTACAACACACGCTGCTCTATTATTCAAAGAGGAGCGTACCATGGAATCTTGGGGTGTTACATTCTCCCCTCCTTCAATAAATTGAATCCTCGCAATTTGAAATTTTTCTTTGAAAATAAAAGTTTGAAAATAGAAAATACCTTTGTGGAAAACCCACATCAGAAATTAGGTTAATAAAAATTTAGCCTTAATAAGAGGGAAAAGGAAATGGAAAAGTCACCACCAAATTATGATCTCGATAAGGAGAAAATTGGTGGAAATTAGAGACATATAATTGGAGGAAAAACATAAATATTTGTAGGGAGTGATTGAGGTCATCAATCACAAACAAGTGTAAAATTGAGGGCCTCAAAGCCTTCAATCTATATTGATTTAAAATATTATTTATTCAACAAGACATAAGGTATTAGGATAGCACATTTTTTTGTTTTAATATCCCTTTACTAAAGTTTAAGAATTAATTTCTTCATTGAATAAGAGATAGGTATATATATATTTATGCTTGACAAGTAGAGTTTCAACCTTCAACTAATTTCTACCACAAACTCATCTTTCACTCAAAAAGATAATAGAACTCAAAAATATTATATTTATTCTAATCGTACAAGGTTCAAAATATTAACACATACCATTTAGATTAGGAAAAAAATATTTTGTAATGACCAGGGACTTCCTGTAGGCTAGTGGTAGGTAATAAAGGCCTGTCGCACTATAGTTGTGGGTTCGATTCCTACAGCTTTGTCCAACGCGACGGGTTATCCCCCAACCTGCAGGTTGTCCTTTTCCAAAAAATATAGTATTATAATATTCCAAAAATAATCTTCAGAAATGTTTTAACCTTAAACAATACTATCCAAAGATCAACTTAATCCATTCCAACCTTTATAGTTATCCAAAATACCTCCATCAAGACTTTCTCTAAAATGTCCTTAAATTCCAAAATCAATTGCAACATTAGATTCCCCAAACAAAGTAAGGTTTATCTTATTGTCACATACTGAAAATATGATTAACTTCATCATATTAAAACCTTAATTAAAACAACAAATACTGAAGTACAATACTTATATATATCACATTATTCTTATAACCATAATCTAGTTCTTGAGTCCAAAAACACAAATAAAATAATTATTCAACTTCAATTATAGTAACATCATAAGATTGTCCTTGATCCCTTGGCCTTTTCTGAGGTAAGTTTCCATGACGCTTAGGACATTCATTTGCATAATGCCCCATTTCCCTACAATTGTAGCATTCAACATTGATAGCCTCTTTCTTTCCCTTGCAATCACGAGCCTGGTGACATTTCTCTCCACATTTATAAAAAACTCCCATTCCTTTTAGGCAAGCACCAGGGTGATTCTTCCCACAATTATCACATAATGGAAAATCCTTCTTTACCTTTTTCCCTTTATCCATCTCTTGTTCCGCCGTTCTCTTCTTCTCTTGCTTTACTTTATTGTCATAAGACTTAGAGAATTCCTTTTCTGTCTTGATAGCACACGAGAAAATATCTTCGTACGATGAGAAGAATTGTGATACTAAAGCTCGAAGGAGAAATGGTTTTAACCCATCAAAGAAATGATCAATCTTACTTCTTGGGTTACGTATATAATCTGTAGCATACCTCGCTAACCTTGTAAAGTTGGCCTCATACTTTGCGACATTCTCATCCTCCTTTTGTCTCAGACTCAGAAATTGCCTTTCCATATCTGCTCGATGGTCATGTGGAAAGTATTTTTCTAAGAAAATTTCCTTAAACTCCCTCCATTCCATACTTGATACTTCTTCATCTTCCTTTGTGTTTTGAATCAGCGACCACCATTGATCGGCATCTCCAGTGAGGTGGTAAACTGCCATGATAACCTTTTCCCTTTCACTACTCCCCAAAGCATGGAATATTTTCTCTAAGGAATTTATCCATTGCTTAGCTACTAAGGGATTTGTAATTCCATTGAATGTTGGCGGTTTTTGACTCATGAAACGGTCTAACATTGATCCTCCATGTTGCGGATCAGGGTGCTCCATACGAGTAAGGTTATTATTCATAACTTGAGTGAGATGTCCCAGTATGGTAATAAGTTGATCAGCACCAGTTGTATCTCCAGATCCACAATAATTATCTTGAGCAGGAGGGAAATCCCTACACGGAGTGCGTGCATTGATACAGTTTCCATTCCTTCCACTAGGCGCCATTTCTAAACAATGGCATAAACTAGATTAGTTTATGAATCAAAATACATAATTCCATACTTGTAAAATACTTAACATAAATTGAACTATTTATGGATATAATCCATAATCATAAAAATGTTTTCGTTGAGGAAGTATGTAATCATAATCCCTTCATAATGGTTTATAAAGAAAATGATAATTATCCTAAGCATATCCCCCGAGAGTGTCGTAACCAAGAGTGCAACAAGGCTCGTTGTCGTGCACCAGTTCCCGTTCGAGTCTAGCTCAAAGCGGTGTTTTCGGGTTTTACCCCTAGGTACATCTGTGCCAGAGCCGCCTCTACCTGCTCGTATCCAGACAGGGATGTATTGCTCGGAAAACTCACAAAATCTCTATAATACCAAAATTCTAGGAAGTTATTCTATACTAATCCTCAAAGTCTATCTTCGGGCTATGTGCTATAATCAGATTTTATCTAAATATAGCTTCCAAGGTTAGTACTAAATTTCCTCTGATACCAACTATAACACCGTGACACCAGTTACCCAGAGTCGGTGCATTATTGCATAATATTGGCATAATCACAAAAGATCAAGTCTCGAATGACCGATTAGTTTAGTAGCCTTGGAAACACTAGATACATTCACAAAAGTTATGTTACATCATAAAGTGAAAAACTATAATAACAAAGTCTCCATAGTCCAAACTCATATCCTCTTCTGACTATCCCTACAGGTCATTCATAAAATACTTCTTCACATCCTGGAAAATATTAAAACATTGAAAGGGGTGAGCTCAGATGCTCAGTAAGGATAAAAATATTGCGGAAGCTTTCATAAATAAATATTAACATTTAAGGCAATGTATAACTAAAACAAAAGCCTTTTTAAACTTGAACTTCAGCATAATATAGAAAAAAATAAAATTAAATAATGCCATTTACTTACTCACATGGATATTTTACTAGTCTAATAATCCCATGCAATATCAATAACCACTTTCATAACGATGGAATGCATAATGCCAGACTATCATAACCACATAGCCTAGGCCTCGTGCCAAGACCACAAATAAGATTTTGTCAAGGCCTCGTTCCAAGACACTAGTTTGTCTCATGAGACCTACCGATGCATCGAGGAGCTATAACGGGCTCCACCCGTCACTTATTAAGTCCAATGCATTCCTCATATGAATAGGCTTAAACATATCATATAACATAATCACATCACATAAAACATGCATAAAGGAAACATAACATTTCCACATTTCAATCACAAGATATCAATATAACACATTGATATAATAAAAACACTTTCAAAACCATTTTCAATACCAAAATAAAAGAAAATTAAAACTTGTATTTATTTTTCATTTTAAAAAAAAGTTATGGCTTGTAGAGGAAGCCGAAACTCAAATAATGGTCATGGCGGCGAGGAAGTCGTTGTCGCCGCATACATACAACAACAAAAACATACCTTTTTGTCATTTAGTAAAACACTTCGTATAAAAAGATTCCTTTTTGAATAAATGTAAAAGTCAAAGGGGTTTATACACCGTATAAATGAAAGTTGTGTATAAAACCAAATATGCCTCAATGAAAGGAGATTGAGACGAAGTCCTTACAAAGATCATTTTTAAAATAAAATATATCAATTATGTGTATTCACTATAAGTACACATAAATAAAGTACAAATACAAGATAGTACATAATAATATCATGACATAATTTGAAAGTAGGATATTAACCCAAAGAATAGAAATTGGGTTAAGAAATTCCCTTATCTCATGTCCGACTTGACTCGACCGCTCTTTAACCTCCTGAATAATAAACTAGAGTTAATATATACTTGATTAAGAATCTTTTTCATGTTCATTATTTCTTTTATATCACTTATTACCATGTTATGAACATTGTGTAATTATTTATGTTAATAACTGTCATTTTGTCGATCTTTGGTACTTGAGTCAAAAATAAACTTCTTATAATTACAAGTTGTTCATGTGGTAAAATATCCATTATATCCAGAATTTTATTCATGATTTAGATATCATATATATCATATATATCCAGTATATACATTCATTCATAATATTACGTAACATTTAGACGTAAGAAATGAAATGCACCATTCATGGAGACGGTAAGCCATACGTACGCATGAACGCTACTTTTAATTCTATTTCATATTTAATGGAATGAAATTATAATTATATAAAGTTATACTATAATTCCAGTATAATATAATGTATAATACCATTTACTCCATCCTTTATACATCCCACATATGGCATTAACGATTCAAATCACTTTGAGGGGGCGGTAGTCCGCGCTTCCTAAAATGAAATTATCGCGTTTACCCATAATGGAAATCATAAAGGTGTGCCATAAATGAAAAATACATAAGAATAAGGAAAATATAAACATAATATATATCATATATAAAAAATATTTTCATCATAATGACCACCATGAGAGGTGTTAAAAGAAGTTTGAACAATCATCGTTTCGTGAGGCAGTAATTCGCCACCCATAGAAACAGTATGTTCTTTAACCATTAGACGAAGGTGTGTGTAAGTTTAAATCAAATAATTATCATAACAACATCCTAGTATATTGAAGATACTGGTGTTTTTACAGAATAAAATAATAAGAAGAGTTTATGGGGTTGGAGAAGCAAAATAAAACAAAACAACATTAGAGAAGACATTACCTTAAAATCGGGTAACTCTTCTTGATTTGACCCAAAGAATTCCTTGGGAAGACTTCTGCCCAAAGTGAGTCTTCTAGGAGTAAGAGAGGGAAGTTGGGAGAGTATTTGGTCAGAGTTTGGCCGAGACAAAAGGCTTTTAAGGTGTGAATAAGGTGGGAGTGGTGGGGGCCTTTTATAAGAGGAGAGGAGGGGCACTCTTGGAAAGATTGAAATGTTACTTTATTATGAAATGCTTTTCGGATTATAAAGGTCCCAAAATGATATATTTCGAGGATAAGGTGATAAGGGTTCGAAATATACTCATCCAATAGGTTTTTGAAAAGTGTAAGCCTTGTATTTTACATTATCTTTTTATTTTATTTAAATCGTTAATTAATGAAGTAATAGCTGCGTCATCATGGTGTCGTAAATAATTTAATTTATTTAATGTCTAAAAATTATAAAAAAATATCATGATGTAGGAAATAGTTTTATATTTCTAATGAATATTTATAGTCAAAAATTTGACTTTTATAACCCCAGTTAAAAATTGTTTTAGTAAAACAACTCATGTTTGTGACATTTTTATTTTAACATTAAATAAAACGTTTTTAATGTCATTTTACTACCAAAGTGGCTCCATGGGGTCCCCAAGTTGACCCATAGATTTTATTGGTCTCCCATGACTCGTACAATAGGGGTAGGAAAAGTGTAAAGGTATTTTCATATTTTTATAATATCATTTTTGCCTTAAATTTCACTAATTACCTTTAATCACATTTAATTAAACTTAAAAGTTACTATTAAAAAAAATTATTTTAATACCATTGAACCAAATTTTACTTCCTAATGACAACCATGTATGTAGGGTTTTTTAAAATCAAATCACAGAAGTGGTAATGTTTCATTTAAACGAAAAATCGGTTTTTTAACTACCACTTAGTGGTTTCACTATTCATCAAAAATTGAAGTTTTTCAGAACAATGCCAAAATTTAACCCTAAGATATAATTGATATTCTGAATTCAAAAATGATGTCTATTTTACAAAATTAAAAACATATAAGTTGCATTAATTAATTTTATAATTAATTCCCACTGTCACAACAAATAGCGTGTTTTTAAGAAACAATATATATCAAAAGATTGACAATTGTTTATGTCCAATTTCAATGTTAAATTAATTATAATGACCACTATTGGATAAAATGGTAAAAATATATTCTAATTATACTTTAAAACCATTCAATATTATAATTTATCACTATAAATTATTTGGTTTTAAAAAGTTGTTTTTAAGTATTTTTCACTATTCATAAAAAAATTGGAAGTTCTCAGAAAAATACCAAAAATTCAACATAGGCTAATTTCGATATTACGAATCCAAAAATGAATTCCATTTTGAAATATAAAATTTATATAATTTCAAAAAGTGGGTATTACTATTCATAACTACTAATTTTATTGGTCGCGGTGTGTTAGAACTCGAGGTTGCGTACAACACACGCTGCTCTATTATTCAAAGAGGAGCGTACCATGGAATCATGGGGTGTTACATTTATGATGAACTAGTAAAAAAAGATACATAATGAATTGGAACCTTGGTTAGTATAGCTAATTAGAGATTGTTAACTAGTGGCCCAAAATTATCTTTCCTTTTCTTGTTATTTATTTATACATTCATGGACTAGCTATTAGACTAGTTATTTATTGAAACCGTTGGTGGTGGCCTACTGAGTCGCGCTCACACCCTGATTTGGACGTCGTTGGGTACTTGAGAAGATTTTATGCTTGTAGGTCAGGATAAGGGCTAGGGCCCTATGATAGGGAGTTGATTTGGACATGGGAAATGCATGGATGAGGTTCCAGACTTGGAGTCAGGGCCATTTTGGGGATTCTTCTATTTTTCTTTATTTTGGTCTTTGTTCACTTGGCATTGTAGCATAAATTGACATTTAAAATTTCTTGTGATTTGTACCAAATTTGGGAGATGTTTGAATATGCTTGTTATTGGTTTTTTTCCAATTGTTTCTTCTATTTATATTGTGTTATATTGTGGATTACTCTAGTAAAGAGGGAATATCCTTCCCACATGACCTATTAGACTATATATTCTTGCTGAAAACCTTTGTCTTATGGGGAGGTGTGCTTGAGGTCATGTGATGACCTGAGTCGGGGCACCGATTTAGTGGAACTTGGGTTGGAGATGTTACAATGAAACACCCAAGAGCTCTCATAGGATACAAGAAATGAGATATAAAAATGATAATAATCAACCTAATCATGATGAGAAACGAGCTAATCCATCCTGATGATGAAATCAAATAGATCTAGATCAAGAATAAGGAAATCCCTTACTAACTCCACATCATCTATCAATAGATAACAATAAGGAAACCAAATCTCATTCACTTTCCTCTTCATAAGAGGTGTTGATAAATCCATAAAAAAGGAAATGAGATTTCTAATAAGTTTAATCATATCATAAAAATGGATAGATATAAATGATTATGAATAACCAGTATCTAATAAAGTATTCGCTACTAAATATGAAATAAAGATGGTACATCTCACTTTTTCTAGACCCATATCTACCTCCACTTGAAACTCATATACTATGTGAAGGTGATTCACCCCTGAGGCTTCTGGCTAGATCCATGTATTCTTTGAAGAAAATTAATAACTTTCATTAGATTTTAGTTCCAATGATCCCTAACCTTATGAAGCACTACCAAAAAACTGGGCAAGGCATGCGCCTGCCTTTATCAGCGCTAACGGAAAAGCGCTGATAAAGGGGTGGGCCTTTATCAGTGCTAAAAAAGCACTGATAAAGGTCCCCTTTATCAGTGCTTTAAATATCCCTTTATTAGCACTTTTATTAGCGCTGATAAATGTTACATTTATCAGCGCTTTTCTTAGTGTTGATAATATCTATTGTATACATTAAATAAAAAACACATGTTATAACTAAATATATATATATATATATAATTAAATAATTATAAGATTAATACTAAATATATTTATTAGATTTATTAATTCATTATATATTTATTAGATTTATTAATTCATTATATATTTATTAGATTTATCAATTCATTATATATTTATTAGATTTATTAATTCATTATATTTATTAGATTTATTAATTCATTATATTTATTATATTTATTAATTCATTATATTTAATATATATATTTATTATATTTATTTATATTTAATGTATTTGTTTTATTTATAAATATATAATGTGTTATAATATATATGTATAATTGAAATTATTGAATATATATATGTTTTCCAATGAATTGGGGTCAATATCATACATGCGTTTATATATATGTGTTTTCCAATGAATTGGGGTCAATGAATATATCATACATGCATATATATGTGAATATTGAATAATGTTCATTTATAGATTATAATTCATTATGTTACCCATATAATATATATATATATATAATGTACACTTAAAATTAAATTATATTTAAAAAAAATATATATTTTATTATATTCTCAATGATATATATATATAAATATACCTTTCAAATAATTTTATCAGTATAAATAGAGATATAAATATTTATATTTAAATAAATATATAATAATATAAAGAAATTCTTAAATTTATACATTTATCAGCGCTTTTATTAGCGCTGATAAACTACGTATTTATATATATAATTAAATAATTATAAGATTAATAATAAATATATTTATTAATATTTATTATTTCATTATATATTTATTATATTTATTAATTAATTATATATTTATTAGATTTATTAATTAATTATATTTATTATATTTATTTATCCATTATATTTAATATATATTTATTATATTTCTTTATATTTAATGTATTTGTTTTATTTAATTGAAATTATTGAATATATATGTGTTTTCCAATGAATTGGGGTCAATTAATATCATACATGCATGTATATATATATATGTGTTTTCCAATGAATATATCATACATGCGTATATATATGTGCATATTGAATAATGTTCATTTATAGATTATAATTCATTATGTTACCCATATAATATATATGATATAAAAAAATGTACACTTATAATTAAAATTGAATTATATTTAAAAAATAAATATATATTTTATTATATTTTCAATGATATATATATATAAATATACCTTTCAAATAATTTTATAAGTATAAATAGAGATATATATATTTAGAGTTAAATAAATAGATAATAATATAAAGAAATTCTTAAATTGATACATTTATCTGCGCTTTTATTAGCGTTGATAAACTACGTATTTTTCAGGGCTAAAAAAGCGCTGATAAAGTGTGTCTTTATCAGCACTAAAATGAAAAGCGCTGATAAAGTTCGGCCTTTATCAGCGCTAAAAAAGCACTGATAAAGGTGGTATTTATTAGTACTTTTCATTTTAGAGCTGATAAATACACCCTTTATCATCGCTTTTTACTAGCGTTGATAAAGGTCCACGTGGGATTTATAAAATCCACCAGGTCCTCTTCCTCCTCCCCGCACCCTGTCAAGCTTTCACGGAAGCCTTCCTCTATGCCACTGCCTCCTCTCCGCCGCTTCCGCCTCTCTGCCGTCGCCGCCACTGCCACCGCCGCTGCCGCCGCCGCTGCCGCCGCTGCTGCCGCGGCCACTGCCGCCGCCTCCTTCTCCTCCTCCTCCACCGTGGCCGCCGCGGCCGCCGCCTCCACCAGCACCTACTTCTCCTCCTCCACCGTGGATCCTCCTATTCCTCCTCCTCCTGTGCCACAACCTCCTCTCTGCCGCTGCTCCTCCTCCTCCTCCTCCACCACAGCCTCCTCTTCCTCCTCTTCCACCGGCGCCTCCTCCTCCTCCTCCTCCTCCTCCACCTACTCTACTGCCTCCTCTCCACCGTGGCTCCTCCTGCTCCTCCTCCTCCACCACAGCCTCCTCCTACTCCTCCTCCACTTCCTCCGCTTCCTCTGAGATGCCTCCACTGCCTCTGCTGCCTCCGCGCTGCCTCCACGCTGCCTCCGCGCTGCCTCCGCTGCCTCTGCTGCCTCCGGTGCCTCCGCTGTTGACGCCTCCTTCTCCTCCGCCACCGGGTCCTCCTCTTTAAGGTGAGTAAAATTGAAATTGTATGAATTAATTATGTTTTAATTTATTGTCAATATTGAGATTAATTATTATTTGGTGTGATTCTTGTGTGTGATGCTTGTGTGTGTGACACATGTATATGTGGTTGGTTACTTGTTTGATCTTGATTAGCTCTCCCCAATTATGATTGGTTTACTTTTGAATTGATCTTTTTGAGTGGGTTTTGGTACCTTTTATGTTTTGGTTCATTGTGTGAACTCTTGTGGTTAATTATAATTCCCCTTGTGTTTATTTAATTATAATTTTTTGTATTATTTTGGCCTCCATAAGTGAACTATTGGATGTAGGCATATTCATATGTGCACAGGGTGCAAATATGGATTGGTACACAAATGATAATGGATTTATAAAATTATAATCACTTTAAAACCTGGATTTCGAAACAATTTCCCTCATTTCATCCTTATTTTCCTTATCCCTCCTTCTTTCAAATGGTTCTTATAAAAACCCAATGTTTCAAAAATGGATCCTTGGTTCCCAAATTTCAAATTTAGTTTCAAATGTGTTCCCTAAATCAAGGTATTTTTGGCTTCTTGAAGTGTGGTTTGATTTCTAAATGGCATAAAGGCCCGTTTTGAATCTTCAGAGCTTACATGGTGTTTTCCCCTTGGTTTTGAAAATGGAATTTTATTTGTAAATTTGAAATATCTATTGGTATTTTGTGGTGTTTTGGAAATTGGTTTTGAAACTCATGTGATTTATAGGCCCGGTTGGCACTTGTGTGTTATTGGTTTATACCGTTCATGTGATGGCCTCTTCATTCTCTGGTATACTACTATAATAGAGCATCAATGTTGGTTGTTTACTATGGAGGTACACCATATGTCGGCAGGTGAGTCTGAACCTAGTAAGTCTAGGGACTTCTTCTAGGTATGTTTAGGTAATTCTAATGATTACCTATCTGTATGTTCTTATTTATTTTTCTGCACTTTGGTTATCTACTTTTTCATTATTTTTCTACTTTTATTGTTTTAATTAATTTCATCATGGCTCTGTGATCACCTTGTTTGGATTCTTATATTGAATTTTGAATTCATTTTTAAACTAGATATCTATTTTAAAAAGGGAAGTCGTGATTTGTTTTTAAAATGGATTTTCTAAAAAATAAGCGTTGGTTCTTTAAATTATAAAAACCTATTTTATAAATGTATTTCAAACTAGTGTTTTTGTATTATTTCAGGAAAGGTAATGTATGGATTCTGTGGTGCTTACCTACTAAGTTGTTTTATGGTCACACCCTACTTGTGACACTCGGCATCAGTACACCCAAGTTATTTTTAGGTTTGGGTTTCTTGTTTAGGTTTCCTTTAAATAAGGTTGGTCTTATAGTTAGTGGTAACCCAAAGGTCATGAGGATATCTGGTCGGGTTCTGATTTATTCTATCTCTGTTTTTAGTTTCTTTTTTGTTCAGTTGACGCTGTATATAGATCATGTTTATGCATTCTTTTTGTTGTATGCTTATGGATCCTCATGATTTTTTGTCTGTTCTATATTTGGTTTATATATATTCCCATTTCTATATCTCACATCATATTATCACACCATGACTCTTATATATCCTTAAGATGGTGTTCCTCATCATACGTGAGATATAAAACTATATGATCCATATTCTTTAGGCCTAAGACTCTAATCAAATAGCCTTAGAAAACCTAACTAGGCTATACAAAACTCATACCAAACCTGATACTTTCATAAAAACAACTACTCCATGGAGACATAATCTCTGGATGATCACAAAATCACAAAAATTCAATAGAACCCTCACTCTATCTCTGGGTGGATCAAAAACAACCTATTTATTTACCTTGGTTGCTCTTGATTTCTATCCCTTTCACTAGAACACATATACTCATGCATGAATGCACAATCATACATAAATTGGAACATGGTTTTTGTATTATAGGGTCCACCTACCTCAAAAAATGGAGTAACCCCCTCACCAAGATCAACTCATCCTCAACTAAGACTGTACATGCCTTATCTAATCTTGTACCAATGATTGAGACCCAATCTCAATGCACAATTCCCAAATAATTAATTATAGAAACTTATAATTAATTATTCACCTTAATATCATTAGGAATAATCTTTTAAAAACTCATTGGGAAACACAACACCACCTAAACCACACAAAACATGGTGCGTTCATCATACAAGGATGACCTCTAGCCAATACAATCAAAATCTACATCATATGAATTGATTTGAAGATGATATAGTGAAATCATCACACAAATCCTAGATAAAATCATCCCAAATAATAGGAAAATAAAGGATAATAGTAATACATGAATTATGAGGGAAAAAATCACTAACGCACTATAAAAAACTCCCATGAACCACCCCTCATCAGGGGGGATCGAAGAGAGGAAGAGATTGGATGAATCCCAAGAACCACCCAAGATTTGCTATTAATGAGCATGCCCCCACCATTTGTTAAGTATCTAGTTTTTTATCTAAATTATACTCATATTCCTTCAAACCTAACCTATATACTCATCCTATGGATTTCAAATAGGACGAATATAAATAAAGAATGGATGAATGCCAATCGGTTGACAAAAGAGTATGAAGAAGGCGTGAAAGAGTTTATCATGCTTGCAAATGATCATGCATGTGAACCTTCTCAAATCCATTGTCTATGTTTACACTGTTGTTATTCAAAAAAAATTAGTCCAGAGGAGTTGGAAGAACACTTGATCTATCATGGAATAGATCAGAGTTATACATGATGGAATAAACACGGGGAAACAACGAATGTAGGTAGTGACTGGGATAAAACTGCGTTTTATGGATCATCTGATATGATTACAGACATGAAAAATGAATATGACTATATGGAGGATGTGATTACATATGTGAATGATGATGAAGATTGTATTGAGGAAATTATAAGGACCGTTGAAGATGAACTTCGTGATTACCCAAATTTTTTTGAGAAGTTAAAGATTTGTACAAAGACACCATTGTACGCTGGTTGCACTAAATATACAGCATTGTCAGCCGTACTGAAGCTGTATAATTTGAAAACAGACAATGGGTGGAGTGATGACAGTTTTACGAAACTACTTGCTCTCATGATTGACATGCTCCCAGAAGACAATGAGCTCCCGAGCCAAACATACAATGCCAAACGAATGCTATGCTCGATGGGTATGATCTTTGAAAGAATACATGCCTACCCGAATGACTGTATACTGTTTCTCAAGGACCACAAATCACTTAAAGAATGCCCAAAGTGTGGTGCTTCTCAATAAAAGAAAGATGAATCCAGTCCTACTAAAGTTGTATGGTACTTTCCAATCATTCCAAGGTTTAGGCGCCTATATGGAAGTGAGAAGACTGTAGAACAATTAACATGGCACGCAGATAAAAGAATTAAACATGGGATACTACATCACCCAGCAGACTCTCCTCAGTGGAAGAGAATCGATCATGAGTATCCTTAATTTGGAAAAGAGTTGAGAAACCTTCGTCTTGCGTTATCTACAGATGGAGTGAATCCTTTTGGTTTTCAAAGCAACAGTCATAGTACATGGCCGATTATGTTGATAAATTATAACATTCCACCGTGGTTATGCATGAAACGAAAATACATCATGTTATGTATGCTTATATCAGGACCAAAACAACCAGGTAATGATATTGATGTTTATTTAGCTCCATTGATCGAAGATTTGAAATTATTGTGGGATTCAGGTGTTACATTGTATGATGCCTACAGAAAGGAAGATTTCACTTTGAGAGTCATGTTGTAAGGGATGATAAATGACTTCCCTGCTTATAGAAATTTTTTAGGATATAGCACTAAAGGAACTCTAGGCTGTCCCATTTGCGAACAAGGTACACAATCAATTAGGTTGAAACATTCATCGAAAACCGTGTTTCTAGGACATCGCAGATTTCTATCGTGACGACACAAGTGAAATTCAGAAAACTAATAAAACACGTTTGGATTGTTTTGATACGTTAGGAAAACGATCCATGAGTCATTTGTGACATGTACGAATCAACCACACCTCAATCCGACGCATGGTGTGACCGGTATACCTAAAAGTGTCTGATATCAATTTCATATTGACATAAACTTTAGAAAAAAACAAAAGTTACATACTTAAAAATGAGAAAACACATTCTTTTAGTTTTGATACTTTAGGACAATGATCCATGAGTCATTTGTGACATGTACGAATCGACCACACCTCAATCAGACGCACAGTGTGACAGGTATGGCTAAAAGTGTCTGATATCAGTTTCAAATTGACATAAACTTTAGAAAACAACACTATTGACATAAGGAATACTGCGAAAACATGTTTGTATTGTTTTGATACTTTAGGAAAATGATCCATAAGTCATTTGTGATGTGTACGAATTTACCACACCTAAATCTGATGCACAGTGTGACCGGTATGGATAAAAGTGTCTGATATGAGTTTCAAATTGACATAGACTTTAGAAAACAACACAAGTGACATACGGAAAACCGAGAAAATGCATTTGGGTTGTTTTTATACTTTAGGACAACGATCCATGAGTCATTTGTGGCATGTAAGAATTGACCGCACCTCAATCCGACGCACTATGTGACTGGTATGGCTAAAAGTGTCTGATATCAGTTTGAAATTGACATAAACTTTAGAAAACAAACACTAGTGACATACGAAAAATCGAGAAAATGCATTCGGATTGTTTTGATACTTTAGTAAAACGATACATGAATCATTTATGACGTGTACGAATCGACCTCACCTCATTCCGATGCACGGTGTGACTGACATTGCTAAAAGTGTCTGATATCAGTTTCAAATTGAGATAAACTTTATAAAACAACACTACTGACATACGGAATACCAGGAAAATGCATTCGGATTGTTTTTATACTTTAGGAAAATGTTCAATGAGTCATTTTTGACATGTACGAATCGACTATACCTCAATATGACGCACGGTGTGACCAACATGGCTAAAAGTGTCTGATATCAGTTTCAACTTGAGATAAACTTTAGAAAACAACAATACTAACATACGGAATACTGAGAAAAAATGTTCGAATTCATTTGATAATTTAGTAAAACGATCCATGTGTCATTTTTGACATGTACGAATCAACCTCACCTCAATCCAATGCATGATGTGACCAGCATGGCTAAAAGTGTCTGATATCAGTTTCAAATTGACATAAACTTTAGATAACAACACAAGTGACATACGGAAAACCAAGAAAACATGTTCGGATTGTTTTGATACTTTAGGAAAATGATACATGAGTCATATTTGACGTGTAAGAATCGAACTCACCTCAATCCGATGCACGGTGTGACCGGTATGGCTAAAAGTGTCTGATATCAGTTTCAAATTGAGATAAACTTTAGAAAACAACACTACTGACAAACGGAATACTGAGAAAAATCATTTGGATTATTTTGATACTTCAGGAAAATGATCCATGAGTCATTTTTGATGTTTACGAATCGACTTCACATCAATCCAATGCACGGTGTGACCGGTATGGCTAAAAGTGTCTGATATCAGTTTCAAATTGAGATAAACTTTAGAAAACAACACTACTGACATACGGAATACCAAGTAAACACATTCAGATTGTTTTGATACTTTCGGAAAACGATCCATGAGTCATTTTTGACGTGTAATAATCAATCGTACCTCAATCCGATGCACAGTGTGACAAGTATGCCTAAAAGTGTCTGATATCAGTTTCAAATTGACATAAACTTTAGAAAACAACAAAAGTGACATATGGAAAACTGAGCAAATGCATTTGGATTATTTTGATACTTTAGGAAAATGATCCATGAGTCATTTTTTATGTTTACAAATTGACCGCACCTTAATCCGATGCATGGTGTGACCGGTATGGCTAAAAGTGTCTGATATCAGTTTCAAATTGACATAAACTTTAAAAAACAACACTACTGACATAAGGAATACTGAGAAAAAGCATTTGGATTGTTTTAATACTTTAGGAAAATGATCCATAAGTCATTTTTGACTTGTACGAATTGACCGTACCACAATCCGATTCACGATGTTACTGGTATGGCTAAAAGTGTCTGATATTAGTCTCAAATTGACATAAACTTTAGAAAACAACACAAGTGACATATGGAAAACCAAGCAAACATGTTCAGGTTGTTTTGATACTTTAGGAAAATGATCCATGAGTCATTTGTGACATGTACGAATTAACCGTATCTCAATATGATGCACGGTGTAACCGGTATGGCTAAAAGTGTCTGATTTCAGTTTCAAATTGAGATAAACTTTAGAAAACATCACTACTGACATACGGAATACTGAGAAAACGAATTTGGATTGTTTTGATACTTTAGGAAAATGATCCATGAGTCATTTGTGATGTGTATGAATTGACCGCACCTCAATCTGACGCATAGTGTGACCGGTATGGCTAAAAGTGTCTGATATCAGTTTCAAATTAACATAAACTTTAGAAAACAACACAAGTGACATACAAAAAACCAATAAAACGTGTTCGGATTGTTTTTATAATTTAGGATAACAATACATGAGTCATTTGTGATGTGTAAAAATCGACCGTACCTCAATCCAAATCACGGTGTGACCGGTATGGGTAAAAGTGTCTGATATCAGTTTCAAATTGACATAAACTTTAGAAAACAACACTACTGACATACGGAATACTAAGAAAATGCATTCAGATTGTTTTTAAACTTTAGGAAAATTATCCATGAGTCATTTGTGATGTGTACGAATCGATCGAACCTCAATCTGATTCATGGTGTGACTGGTAAAGCTTTTCATTAGATAAAGAATCAATATTTACTAAATGAGATAAATCATCCAAAAACATATTGATTTTACATTATTCCCTTTCATTTTTATCAGAATGAAAATATTTGAGTTTAAAATTTCATATTTCAGTTTCACATTTCCATATTAATTTATTATTTCATATTACTGTTTTAATTTATTTCATTATTGCATTACTAACATAATATTTGTTTTCTTATGTAGGTGAATTTTTTCCCTTGAGTTTAGATGCTTTGTTCGGCAACAAATACCGTGGATGACAATTTTTGAGAGCGGATCGTGGATATCAAAAGATGAAACGTGAATGTTTATAACTGTTGTTGAATAATTGTAATTGTAACCATGTAAAACAATGTTTTAAATGTATATAGCAGTGTGTTTTTTTGTATTCATGATGTTAAGTAAATGTATATACCGTTGTCTGTCAAAATATTGTGTGTGGGTGCTATTTTGTGCAGGTTCAGGCGATGATGAAGGTGTGGCGATGGCGTAGGTTCTATTTTGTAGGTGTGTAGGTTCTGTTAAGTAGATGTATTCTGGTTTGTGCAGGTGTGCAGGTGTGTAGGTTATGTTTTGCAGGTGCAAGTGATGATGCATTTATCAGCGCTTTTTTGAGCGCTGATAAAGGCCACCTTTAACAGTGCTAGAAGAGCACTGATAAAGGACCCCCTTTATCAGCCATCTGAAAAACGCTGATATAGTCTACCTTTATCAGCACTAAAAAAAGCGCTGATAAAGGGGGTCCTTTATCAGCGCTTTTTTTATCGGAGATAAAGGTCCCATTTATCAACGCTTTTCGGAGCACTGATAAAGGGGACCCCCTTTATCTACGCCAGCATTAATATAGCTTTTTTAGTGCTGTTAATGTTGGTTTTTATCACTGATAAAAGGACAAGTTGTAGTAGTGAAGGTGTTTACATAGCCTAACAAAAACACTACAGATGACCATAACATCCAAAACTGTTGCACATATTGGATGGTGAAGGATAAGAATACATGCTTTGACCAACCTTTCCACACTAATAACTAACCATAGACACACTAATAGTTGCAACTAGATGTTCCAAAGAGTCCTTCTGCAAAGAACCACCTCCACCCCTCCTACAATAGTCATGACACTTTCTCTTTTTCCCTGGTGCACAAATGAAGATGCCACTAAGTGGAAGAGAAGGTGCAGGATAACCAACCCTGCCTCCCATATTCACATCAGCCATCATAGCACTATCCAATATCTTTGTATAGGGTTAAATTTTTAGTATAAATACACGTGATCTGATATCCAGTCACAAACCCTTCCTGAACTTATGAGCTTTCAGCAGGTCACTATTCATAACCTATAGTGAAAAATGAACTAGCTCAAAAAAATATTGGTGTATACCAACACCGAATGATCTCCCTTTTACAAGGATAGGAAATCATGATACTTAAACTTCATCAGTGAATCTGAAAAAACTACTGGAAGAAGAGAGTCTTAAAACCCTTCCAGTCCAAGATCGCATGCCTATCCTCCTATACCATGGAATCCCTCCAACGCTTCTCGATACCCTCAAGTCTGAATGACACACACTTCACCTTGATACTATCTGGTGTATATAGGAAGTTGAAAATATGATCAATATTATTGATAGTGTACTCCACCTATTGAGGTTTATTCATACCATTAAAGGATAGTGGATTCTGACATAATAATTCTTGTGATCAATCTCTTTCTCCAACATCTTCTGGCTATACCTCCACTATTAGTTTTAAACTTGAGGTACATTCGGGTTGATATCATGAATTGCCCACATGACAACTTCAATAAAATTATGATCAATTAGTTGATTCCCCTAAGGATCATCAGCTATGACCTCCCATGAAATTTTTGGAATACATCTAAGAGGCATACTGATGCACACCAAAACAAAATAAATGACCAGACATAGAATAATATCAATTCAAACTAGAAAACCCATAATTAAAAATTGATATTGATATCAAAAATCAAAACAATACACACACATACCAACATAACATGATAAATTGTGTATAATCAATGTAAGAGCGGGTAAAGAACTCACTGAAACCTACCTCTCAAGTACCAAAAATCATATCTATAGTTTATCCCACATCTGTATACAAGGAATCTAAATGGAAAATCGGATCTGATACCACTTTGTAACGAATATACCTGGATACCCTCTTAATACTAGCACCCAACTGAATCCACCTCATACCCTAAGGGTGTTCCTGATCCCCATGTGCTAACGACTAACCCCTAGTATCAAAAAACAACCAGAAGGAATGATTTTTACAAAACTGAAGCAAAATGAAGGCATACTTATAGATATATAACATAGTAAAATAGAAGAAGAGATACATATATTCCAAAACTAAAATAAGATGATAGAAATGATAAAAATAAAATGTTGTAAAATAATAATAAAGTATATGTCTATACATCATGGGAAAACTAAAACAAGAAACCAACTACTCTATGTGATAGCATGGGAAAGCTCCCAACATCTCACTACCAGCTACCCAAAACCCAGATGAAAGAAAACTCCACTACCTCACTACAATACCTTGCCTTTACCTACATCTAAATACAAAACAAGGTCTATGCATTACCGAAGGGGTGTGTAGGGTGTGAGCTAACATGCTCAGTAGGGTCCCACCTTGGTTCTCCATAAAAAGTCTCTGTACAACAATCTAAGCATGATAAAATTCAAAGAAAATAAGGCATGACAACAATTTAATAGTTTTTATATCAAAATCATGAAAAAAATTTAATTTCCTCCTTTTCCACATTTCCAAACAAAGTAAGTAAATTGGTTTCAAATCATTTCATATAAATATATCAAAATAGAGATATCATCTCAAACCAAAGCATGCATTGGATATCATATCAAAACCATGGTAGTACAACCAAAATAGCACAATCCTAAGAATCCAAAATCATCCAAAATAATAGGTACCATTATTCCAAGGATCACACTAGGTCAGGATAGCAAGGACAATCATTTATAACACAGAAAATTGCACACATCAAGCCTTTAGACATATGCATCGAGTCTAGAGAGAAGAGGAGCCCCCTATAAAGTGATCCCCCCAATGGTTTTAACAAGTCCCCAGAACAAAAATCCTAGGGAGTAGAGGAAATACCCATGAGAAATCTCCCCAACAGTTGATGAGGCCTATCACTACACCTTCTGCCTAAGTACCCAAGGATTCCCATGTGATCTAATTTTCCAAAACATTTTATCAAATCATTTTATCATATCATTATATGAAAAAAATTTCATAAAATAATTCCATAATTCATTTAAAAACACTTTTCATTTACCAAATATAGGGAAAAAAAATATTTTATCAGAAATATAGTCCCCAAAAAATCATTCAATAAATCCATTTAATTTAATAAAACAATTTATAAAAAACTAGATCAGTGCAGTTCACCAACACAAGCTAGAGATGCAACCAACAACCTCATTATTTGGGTATCACACACCCATAATGGGATCTACCAAAAAAAAGAACACACAATGAAAATAGAGTCCCTAGAACCAATCTACATATCTAGGAATTGATTAAATTTAACAAAAGGGTTAGTTGAGAAGAGGAAACAACAGATACCTCAAGAACACACACCCACCACACCATTAACAATAAAGAAACAACACCCGAAATGAGATAAAACCATATATCTAGAAGGAATCGAGAAGAATAATCACCACAAATCAAAAAATCCAATATCACAACCCAAAGACACTACCGAAATCAAAGTCATTGAAGAATAAAAAAGTATTAATCACCCTAGAAATGAATCACAACTAAAACAATGATCAATATCTAAAAAAAATTGGAAGCATTGGAGGTCTCCAAAATCGGTGTAGATAAGTTATGGACCAAGAGAAAAGAGGTATATGGATGAATGAGAAACAAAATCACTCATATAGTTCCCTAATATCCCTATCTATGAAATTTACATGATGTGTAACGCATTTACGCATCGTGTAATCTTTAAGACCATCAAACAATGAAAAAAGCATAGCCTTTTTATTATTAAAAACAAAATTTTTAACATTTTATGGTGTGTAATATTTATATAGAGTCTACTCCATTCATGTTGTGTACCAAGTTCAAAACTACTTACCTATAGAAATTACACATCATATACTCCCATTATACAATGTGTATTTCTCCTACATACTACAAAAGTCCAGTTTTCAACAGAAAACCCAAAACTCCTCGGGTATCCTCCAAAATAAAAAAGAACCCCGCAAATCCATTTCACATTTATATACGGACTCCATTAATTAGGAAAACATACTTCCCTAATATTTAGTTCATTTTCCCCAAAACATTCTCCCTATCCTCAGGAGCCCAAAGATTCACCAATTTAAAGAGGAAAATAAGTAAAGAGAAGGGAAATATCTGAAAGTTAGTAACAAGATGTTTCAGGTAAGAACATGGAATTGATATTATCTAGTGTTCCTAGAAAACACCTACATGAGTTGAATTCTCTGTTACTATGGAGTTAGGATTGATGATTATGATTTTTTATGTAATAGTTTAGTTGATTCTTGTTCAAAATTAAGTTTTAGAATTTTTTATTTATTGGTTTCTCCCTTAGTCTTGAGTGGTAAGAGAGTTTGAGTTCGTTTATCATATCTCTCACTTATGTACACATTATATGCTCCTGTTCACATGTGATTCAAATACTAGTTTTAGAAAAAAACATAATAGAAAATAAGTTTGGTTATATAAAGTTTCAACAAAAACATATATGGTTATAACATCTTGATATTTTATGATAGATTTCTCTTAAAAAAAATTTAATTTCATGAATTTGGGATTTGTCTTAGTGGTAAGAACCTCATAATACTACATCGAGGTTGGAGGTTCAAAACCCATAGAGCATAGGTACTGTAACAACACTATCGTTGTACTATGGTAGCGATGGAACTGGAGCATCGATGACACTATAGCGGTGGTGGGAACTACAAAATGGGCTGTAGTAGTGAAAAAATGTAGTGATTATTATAAAAGGCCAAGTACTGTAGTATCACTATTAACCGGTGGGCCTTTGGGTCAAAATTATGGGCCTACAGGTCATGTAATGGGATTTTATGCCCACTTGGTCTACAGGCCATGTAATGTGCTTCAAGCCCACTATTCCTACAAGCCATGTATTGAATAAATATGGCTCGATGGGTGGGATATCACTTAGGGGGATATGACCTACCTTTCCAACCAGTGTGTGAGGTGTTTGTGTGTTCAATTGTAATTTTACCCTCAAGAACATAATAAATATAAATTTAATTTCATTAAGAGCTTGTGGTACATGAAAATTTGAGTCTAAGCAAACCATAATAAATTATATCATTATAACCTAGCCATTAAATTGACAATATGGATAAGAATATTTTTTTAATAATTGTGTATAAATTTTAAAGATAAATCATGTATAATGATAAATAAGTACTCATTTTTTTAGTAAAGTATTTACGTTATTCAAAAACACATTTTTCCTCAAAAATGGGTTTTATTAAATTTTGTGAGAAAATAATATAATTATATTTTCAACTTTTTTAAAATTTATTTGAAAAAATTAAATTAAATTTTTAAATCATAATGACATAATTATTTTAGAGTGATTTTTTTGAGATTTTATTGAAAGTATCGATTTTTAATGAATAGTAAAAAATACTGATTTTTATTGAAAATTGTATTTTCATTTTATAAATTTACCAATATAAATTTTATTTTAAAATTGTTTTAAAAGTAATATGAGTTCATTTATATTATTAATAATACAATTAAATACATTAGAATTAATTTCATGTTGTATTTTTGTATAAAAATGTTTTATATTTAAGAAAACATTTTTTTTCTTGAAGACTACTTTTCATCATGTTTTTTGGGTTTAATAATAAATTAAATTGTTCCAGTTATATTAATTTTATTTGATAAAATGAATTTCATATTTTTAATTATAATAATTAATATTTGGTAACAAGTCCAACATAATTTTTTGTTATAAGGAATAGTAAAAAATTAAAAATATGTTACCATAGTTAAGGTGAAAACGGGTTTACCGGGGGTGTTAAAATAATAGATACGGGTATGTTATCTTAGAAATGTCTAAATCCTATTATCTATCCATATATATACCATATCATCTTTCACCTTTTAATCTCTCGAATTTGGAATCATTTTGATTGATTATGTAACACACCGGGTTTTTTAAAAGAAGAAAATTATGTTCGATAGCGTGTTTGATAAGAAAGAACAAGCATTGAGAAAAATATAACATCCCAATAATTTATGATATATTTATAATTTAAATATCTTTGATATATTTCAACGCATGCACCACTGGGTTTAAACGAAACATGATACTTTATTAAAATATTATCATTTAAACATTACCTTTATAACCTAGCCGTTAAAATGATGGGTATGAATAATAATAACTAAATTATTAAAATTATATAGTTTACATTGGTATAAAATAAATAAAATGGATTCCTATTTATTAGTGTTAAAATTAGAACTATTAGAAAGATAAAGAAATGTTTTTTGAAAAACTATATATTTTTTTTCTAAAAGATCGTTTAGTTGCCCTTTTCCCACGCAATTTAAAATTAATTTTTACAACATTTATAAAATTAATTTGAAAAAAATTATTTTTTTTTAAATTGAAATACCAAAATTATCTTAGTGTTAATTTTTTGTATGTTTCTGAAATGTTTTATTTTTGATGAATAGTGAAAAATACTGAATTTTAATTGAAAACTTCTTTTTCATTTAAATTATTTATAATATTAAAATTATATTTTTAAATTGTTTTAAAGTAATTTTAGTTCAATTATATATTTTTTTATCCAATTTGTGTCATTGTATTAATTTTCATATTGAATTTGGATATAAAAACATTGTAAAATTTTAGACTTTTTTCTCTTAAAAAAACATGCTTTCTCATCACATCCGTGAGATTAATTAAAAGTTTACTCTCCTATTAATTGAATTTATAAAAAAGGTTTCCATATTTGGTGTTACCATAATTTATATTTTCAAATAATTTCAACTTAATTTTTGACCAAAATGAATAGTGAAAACCATAAAAATTATTTATCGTGGTTAATGTTAAAATGGGTTTACCAGCAGTTAAACTAAGAATATAAGGGTTAAAATGACCTAAATTTTTTTACAACACCCATTTTATGGACATATTTTTATCCTGATGAGATTAGGATATATTTTTATGAGTTTTTGGGAGAATGTTATATGAAAGTGACATATATAATTAGTTAAGTACATACAAATAAAAAAAGACACATTTCCTAATGTAGCAGGGCATTGTAGCAGGGCATTGTAGCAGTACTGTAGTAGTGACAGAACTGTAGCGGCGACAACACTGTAGTGGTGGGGGCACTGTTGCAGGAACTGTAGCGGCAGATGAACTGTAGTAGGTACTATAACAGCCCAGGTATTGTTGTAGTACTATTCACCGAGGGGCTCTTTGGCCCAAAAAATGGGCTTTCAAGCCTAGTATTCTGGCCACATGGCCTTGGGCCTTCGGGCTATGTAATGGGTCTCCCTCTACCCAGTCTAAAGAGGTATTTGCTTTAAATAATAAAATGAGGCTTCAACCCCAAACTTTATAATGTTTTTAAGAAAATATATTCTAATTCTATCATTTTACTAATATTTTTAAATTCTATTTAAATGAATAATGTAATAATTAACGTTAATGTTATTTTATGATAAATTATATATTAATAAGTGATTTAGAATTAATAAAAATACTATATTATTCCAAGTGATTTTTAAATGTTAATAAATATAAAATATGGTACATTCATGGTCCACTTTTTCTATTACATTAACTATATTTCCCTTAAATATTAAAAACTCTGTTAGCGCGGTTAAAGTTAAAGCGGTGTTTTTGTACGTTACATGTGTTTGTGTTAAAATTAATTTTCAACACATATTTTTTTTTGTAATTTAGATTTAATATTTAGATGAATTGATTCCAAATTATATATTAATTATAATTTTATTTTATTCTTAAAGGATAAATCACCAAGGTTAAAAAGACTAGTTACCATAGTGAAAACCAAAATGGAAAAAGTAAAGAAACTTATAAGATAAGGAAAAAAATGTTTAAAATATGAGTTTTATTTAGTGTTGGAGGTTTTTATTGACCATATAATCCTTATAACCAATTAATTATCAATATTAGAGCCACTTGAGATAATATTGAACTCCCAACAGTGAATACTTTTTGGTATTTACAAAAATGACACTCCTCAACTATAAAATGGAACTCACCCCTCACTTATCCTCACATCTCAAGAAATTTTGATAGGACAAGACCTAATAAAATAACTTCCAATATTTCCTCCTCTCAAACTAGAATTATAATTTATGGAATAAATCCAACCTAGAAAGGATTCAGTGCAAACCTAAGGAGGATACTCGAAGAAAAGGCAATGTTATTCAACTAGTGTTTTTATTTTATTTATTTATAAAACTTAAATATTGATTATACCATGCTAATATAACAACATAAATATATTCCATATACTGAGATGCTGTTATTTTAAGTTAATTATCTAAAATTATCTCCACTTCTATCAAATGGGTTACGAAATCATCATTCATGTGTACAATGGACTACCGCCTCACGAACCGATGTCATTTGTCTTTCCATTTCCACCTCTCACAGTTGGGTACGATGATGGATAATATATATATATATATATATATATATTATTAATAATATAATTATAAATTTTAATTCAGTATATCATATATTACTTTTTTTACTCTCTATTCCATATGGGATACAATAACGTCGCTCGTGTGTATGACAGACTATCGTCTTGTGAAGCGTTGTGATTAGTTTTTCACTAACACTTTACATGGAAGGTAATAAGGTTAAATATAATTAATATATGTGATATAAATGAAATAATTATTATATTAATTAATTTTTTATCATTCTAAAAATATATTATATCATTTTATTTTTTTCACTGAATAATGATAACGTCGTCTGTGGACGCGTGGACCACTGCCTTCACAAAGCGATGTGATTCTTTTTTTTTCATAACCACATAAAAATAATGATATATAAAAGTATATATATTTAATTAAAATGGTATTTATTATATTATTATCATTATTTAAATATAAAATATTACTTACATTCCTTCTATAATGATCATTGAAAAATGGAAACGTTACTGATGCGTACATGTGACCGACGATCTCCATGATCATAACATCTTTAAAGTTTTTATAAAAATATTTAATGATTGGTTTTAAAATTATAATTGATGTATAAATATTATAATTATTCCATGATTACTATTTTTTATATGTTTATATAATGACATCATTGACTATAGTCAACCTACAAACGTCATTATTGACAAATACCCAATATGGTCATAACATCCGATATAAAACTAATTGATTATGTAATCATATATAACATGGTAATATGTGAAATTAAATGAATATTATTATTTAAAATGGTTCTTAAGAAAGTAAATAATTAACATAAGTTTATTATTATAGAAGATAAAGACCAAGCATGATGAATCGTACTTGAGGTAAGGGTTTTCTCTTCTCAATTTTATTTCTATGAGATGTATGCCATATTAACCACTTATTTTTATTTTGTAGTGTATATAATTACCATGAATATATTTTAGTATAATTATACATAAAGTTATGGGTATTTAAATATCCATTTTAGGATATCTCTTTCATGGGGTTTATGGTTTCAAAGTTACCAAATTGGTAAGGATTTTTTGTCTTAATCTTCATACTTTGAGACATATGTTATGTTATACACCTATCTTATTTTATGATGTGTATATATTTATAATTTGAAATGTTATATAATCAATATCTATATTTTAATTATAATCTACGTTTCATTAAATTTTATTCTATTATGGGGATTATGATTCAAATTACTAAAGTGGTAAGAGGTTTATGACATTATCTCATCATTTATCGGGATTGTTTATGATTATGCATCTAATGTTGAGATATTATGATATCAATCTCAATAATTCTTATAAATTTTCATATCCACTGATTATTAATTATATTTTATAGTAATAGTTTCATTTTTATACTTTTTTAATTAAAATAATTGAGGAATGTTTTCAAGAAAACATGACTTCATAACACTCTTTGGTCAGAAAATTGCTTTCTTCTAAAAACTCGTTTTCTATTTTTTTACAAACTATTTTAAATATTTTCAAAATGATTTATTAAATAAATTTTTACCGATTTTTTATTTTTATAATATTTTTTCAAAGTATTACGATTTTCATTTTCCAATCAAGGTACATTTTTATCCATTTTATTGTGAAAAAGTGAATATTATTTTAACATGTATGAAATGTACGAATTTACACATCACCATGATAAGAATTTATTTTAAAATTAAATTTGAAAGTTTAAAAGGGTATTTTTATGGAATTTTTTTCTAATATTCTTAAAATTATTAGTTTTTATAATTTATTTTAAAATAAATTGTTTCTCAAAATGTTATATGTTTTAAAAAGTGATTTTCAAAATGAAAATGATATTTTACACAAGAATGTTTTTAATAACCGTATAATGGTATTTAAATTCATTAACATAAAAAAACCTTTTTTTAATTATCATCCACTAGGGATATTTTTTATTGATACCATCCTCATTATTTCTCTGGATGGAATAATATTTTTTTAATGAAATTGTTTTGAAATCCATTTCTCTTTCACAGGTTAGGCATGTTTCAAAGAGATTGTTATAAAAACCATTTGTTTTCTATGGTTTAATCAAATTTTTAAAGGAATAATTGATTTTTAATGAGTTTTATAATTATTTATATGCTCTATGTACTTTAGTTGTGGTTCATGGAAATCTCCCATAATGGGCATCCCAGATAGTGCCGGATGATCCCATTACGACTGATATGATGGGGAGGCCTAGATAGAACTGTGTGATATTGTTATTGCTTAAAAAATGGGTACACCTAGATAGTGATCCAATTAATTAGGTAATGATTATGTTATTTAGATAATTATATTGGAAGTTGGCTATATGGTTATTCCAATTGTAAGGATTTTATATGGGTTCAATGATGATGATGTTCCAAGATGCCAATACATTTTATCTATACATTACATGGGTTTAAAATATTTTCTTTGATAAATATTTATATCACATGGATCATGATTATTAATTATTATGACTATTTCCTTTGTTAAATCCTTATGGCATGTTTTCATGTTTGATGATCTAGGTATTCATGGGTTTGAATATTCTTATGTTAAACTAAAGCACTTTCATTATGTCATCACAGTATTATGATATTCTTATGCTCAGTGATGAAATTTAATTGTTAATGGTTATGATTACCCTTACTAAGAATTTGATGTCACCCTTCTTTTGTTTCCATTAAGGTTGAAATAATTATGTCTAGAAGGGATTTAATATAGATGATGATGATGTCTTAATGTAAAAAAGAAAATCTAGGTTAATTGGGAGAAATTATCATTTAACACCATGGGTATTTTTTTCTATAAGTTTGTCCAATTTCTAAAAAAATCAAATCCTAAAATGTCATTGAAAATATAAGGGATCTATTATTTCTTTTTGATGTTGTAAGATTTGGATGGAAAAAAATTGGGTCACAATTATCAGTATCAATGTCAGAAATGTAAAGTTTATGATTTCATTATGGTATTTGGGAGTGTGGGTTATGGGATATTATATATTATGAATTTATTATATTTTAATCTCTTAATAAATTCTTAGTGTGTCCTCTCCCCCAATTATAAAATGATAACCCTCCATTCCCATCTTTACAACACATTGATCCATCTATCTTGACCAAACACTACATAATTATATTCTAAACATCCATATCTATAAAGTGGATATTTTGATCTTGTTAAAAGAAAATTTCATAGGTTCTTAAGAAAGGTTATATAGGAGGCCTACCAAAGAAGAGGTAATCATCTTACGCAACCTATTTTAATTTATTTTTTTACCTCCTCTTATTCCATAGTATTAATCATAAAACAATATATTATGTATCATAAATATACTAAAATGTTATTATGATTATGGAACTATTATTAATCACCCTCATTTCCATCAAATGTGAAGTGGAAGTATAGCTCGTGCATACGTGTGGACTACTGCCTCTACGTAGTGATACAATTTATTTTTAATAACCATATTTCATGTATGGGTAGTATGAAAGGTTTTATTTTTATAAATTATAATTGTGAAATAATTATTCTTATATATTTATAATATCATATCTATCCTATTACCTTCTAATCTGTTGGATAACGACAAAGTCACTTATTCATATAACGGTGATTCATTTTCAATGATGAGGGTTTATCCAACCTCGATGTCCTCTGGTCCAGATCCAGATGAGGGTATTAGAGTAGCATCTCCCACCATGGTAGGACTAACATATTGAATTAATGAGATGGTATATATTCTACCATTAGTTCTAGGCACCGTGCATCTCTGCATGTGGCAATGCTAGCTGTGCATGGATACAAGGTTGGAAGATATGTTAATTATATAATAGGCTTGGGAGGATATGTTCTTATGGTGTTATGTATTTGTGGAATTCAAGTTCATGTATAAGGAATATGTTCCATTGGTATTATGATCCATTTATGGTTTTCCCTCATCCTAGTTAAAATGTGGAAAAATAAATAAAAGTTTTAAAGCCTTTGGGATTAGAGGGTTTCAAAATGATACTAGTGGATCATATATGATATTTTAAAAATTTTAATTATTATTTTATGTAATTTTAATAAAGTTAAATTTATTATACAGGTGGGTAGAGTGTTTCTGAATAAATTTGAACTTGAGTTAAGGGATTTATGTTACAATCTCATTGTTTATTAGGACTATTTATAATTAAGTTTATGATGACAAAATTTTATAAACTATCTCTCAATAATCCGATGAATTTTATTCTCCTCTATTTATTTATTTATATTACAATTTTTTATTTAGTTTTTATCTCTTTATGAACTTAATTTATAGAAATAGTTTTTTTAGGCTAAACCAATTTTATTTCTCTCTTCGATCGAAAATCCTTTTTCTCCCATGTTCATGTTTTCATTAAAATGTTTCAAGAATATTTTTAGTATTATCCTATGATTATTTAAAGAATTTTTTACCCATGTTTTAATTTTTAAAAAATGATTTAAATGGAATATTCTTTTCGTTTTACTAATAATGCACTATATATTTTTACCAAAAATATGAAATAAATCTATGTTTTAACATACACAAAAGGAATAGAATTTTCCACCATCATGCCACTCAAATATTTGAAACCTATTTTACAAGTTTTTATGGTTCTTTTAAAATAAAATACTTTATATAATATTTTGAAATTTTTTAGATTTTAAAGAAATGATTCTAAAATGAAAAGGCTATTTTCCTCATGAATTATTTCAAGTGACATTTTAAATGAACTATCATTATGATATAATACTATGATGTTACTTATGATTTTAAAAAGACATTATCCAGAGATACTATCCTTATTATTTATATAGATGTTTTATGATTACAATGATGTGATTTTTATAAAACCCATTAATTTTCTAGAGGCTATGCTATGTAGAATTATTGAAATATTTATGAAACCCATTTATTTTATAGGGGTTATGTTATATGATGATTTTGTTAATGATCTTGTGGTACACATATGAATGGATTATGATTATGTTATCAGTGGTAATATAATTATATATCCCTCTAATGAATTAGTTAAAGATGGATATCTCATGAGATAATAAGGAATAGAATGGGGATTGAACCTAGTTCAGTGAGAGACTTTATACACTATTATAGTATTAAGAGTGAACATTGAATAAGAATATGATATAAAGGTAATTAAACCCAATATTTAATGATATTATTTTAACTAAGCCTTGAAAAAGAAAATGGTTTTATAAGATTATGTACATTCTAAAAATTTATGAATTATACCCATGTTATACTCTCATGGATCATGTTATTTTATTCTATTATGATTCATGTCCTATGAATTACCGAGATTTATTCCATGAATCAAAATTTTGATATATGATAAAATATTTATGATTTTAAAATGTTAATATAATGTTCTCATACCCTTATTCTCAGGTTATGATTATGTGATCATTGATATCTACCTTATTTACCCTTACTGAGCACCTGATCTCATGCTTTCTTATGTTTTATCTCTACTAGTCATGAATAAAGCATTTTTGTCTAGAATGTTTAAGGAAGGTGATAGTTATGAATAAATTAGTGTTAGGTGATGTATACTTTTTTATATATCCAAGTTTCCAAAGACACTAAACCTATATGATTTTGATAGGGATTGCAATGTTATGTATTGAATATTTATCTAATAAGATGTAATATTTATGTATGAAATGTATGGGTTGATATAGTAAAAATTAGGGAAGGATTAATTACCTTTTTAAAATAAGATGAGAAGAAATTAATGAGAAACCATTAAAAAATACTATGTATAGGTGAAAATATTAAGTTATGGTAAATAAAGGAGTGCGTTTTCACTACAATAACATAATTATTTAGATACTACATATTGATTTTATTTTTTAACAGATGAATTTAGAGGGTTTTCACCTTGAAAATATTTGATATAGTACATCACAACCTTCATTTCGGTGCATAGTGAGTGTGCTCTTACTGTGCATGTGGTTTGACACTCTTGAGGGATATTCTTAGGTTAAATCACATTTTATTTACGAACCATTAAAAATGATTTGAATAGATTATGATTAATGACCTAGGTTAAAACTATGGTGTCAAATATTAAAACGAATGTGTCATAATTTAGAAATCTTATAAATGTTTTTTTCATGATTATTTGGTTTATCACTATGATTATTGTTTCTCACACTATGTTTTGGTTTTTTTCAATGGCTAGAAGCCGAATGAACCATGTTAATGATGAATGTGATGAAAATTGAAATTATTTTCATATTGAGAAACCAAATTTTATGGAATATAAAATGAAAAATATACTTTTTATCCATATGAAACATTATCACGTTATAAATCATGCTAATCTTCATAGTGATAAATTGAGAGAACAAAATTTTTTTTAGTTTTTCATGAGGAAACATCTATATTCTATCAGTGGGTATGCTGATCTAATAGTTTTTGAGTAGTTTCTTGTTACCACTAAAAATATATTTTCTCTTTTCCAGTGTCCATAGCTTGAAAATTTTATTTTATTCATTTTTAGTTTTGAAGGTGTAGAAGATTAATGGAGGAATTTTATTAAGAACTTTAATCAATAGGATTAAATTATCTCTATTGTGTGTTATAAGTTTATAAGATGATTTTTAAAAAAGTAAATTCCTATTATTCTTCTTATGAAAATAGATATGGAATTCCTTGATAAAAATAATAATGAATACGATTATATTAGTACCCATGAGACAAGTTTTACAAGACTTGAAAGGAACAATTTTAGAATTATCAACCAACCTGAATATAAGATTGATCTAATATTTAATGGCATAAAACCAAGTATTTGAAGGGTGTTATCCCTAAGTGACTTTAGTATCTATGATTAAATTATTCAATGTTCTATCAAGGTGGATATATATATTAGAGTTACATAGAAATTTCATAGTTTTGATAAGAAATGAAATATGAAAATCAAGGGAAATTAAAATAATAAAAACCATGAGAATAAGAAGATGATATTTTCATTATACTTGAAATTTATAAGGAAAAATAGAGAAAATTATCTTACAATAATTGGAAAATATTTTAAGTGTGAAATGGAAGGTCATCAGGCAATCAAATTCTGAAGTGATGAGGAGAAGAAGTTATATAATGACGTAATGAAAGTACCGCAAAATGAACCATATACACTCTAGTGTTTCAAATGTAAAAAGAATGGGAATTATTCTAATCAATTATAAAATCCAAATTTTAATGATGATGGTCTGTTTTATTAACCTATAATGCCCAGAGAAAAAATAAAATCTCATGTGATCAATATTTCTAATGTGGGTATGATAATGAAGTGGTGAAAGGCACACTTACCATAAAATATTGAACTAATAATGTGTTATTTGGTTCTAGAAATACAAACTCATTTATATCTGAATGATTTGGAAATCGTATCACACCACCTCCCCAAAAATTAGATATTGAATTATTAGTGAAAAAATCTAATGGTATGATGATTTCATCTCATGTCTATGATTCTTCTCCAATTATTTTTTTGGGAATATTATTCCTAAAAATATCATTATTCTACCTATAGTTGAATTTGATTTTATTATAGGCTTTAATTGGATTTCATTAAATAAATCCCACATCAATAGTTGAGGAAGGGAATTCACTTTAATTATTCCTAACTGACCCATGAGCTTTTATCAGCTTGTTAATAAATATGAACTTCTAATGTAAATTAAACCTATTATATGGGTCTTTATTCCTATTCAAAATGTGTTTTTGTCTCAGATGGTTAGGAAAAAACTCATCCTCAAATATATTTCTTTTAATAATATTTTTTTTAGATTTTTTTAGATAAGTTTCCTAGTCTTCCTCTTAATTATGAATTTGAATTTTTAATTAAACTCATACCTGGTTCTACACCTATTTTAAACACTACATACAAAATGTCCTCAATTGAGTTGCTTGAATTGAAGAAGAAACTATAGGATAATCTGGAAAAGGTTTTCATTTGGATAATTGTTTCTCCTTACTGTGAACCAATTTTTTTAAGTAGAAATATGGATCAATGAAACTATACATTTATTATAGAGAACATAACAAGATCAAAATTAATAATTTCTATCCTATTACCCATATTGATGATTTGTTTGATCAATTAATAGGAGATCAATATTTTTCTAAGATTGATCTTTGATTTATATACAACCATTTGCGTGTTAAAAATGAAGACATACCTAATACAACCTTCTGTATGAGATATGGACACTATGAATTTATAGTGACCTAATTTGGTCTTTCCACATCCCCTGAAATCATTATGGATTTAATAAATATAGACTTTCGATATTACCTTGATCAGTTTTGGTAGTATTTATAGAATATATTCTTATATATTATAAAATAAAATAAGTGCAAGAAGTTTTACTGAGAATTGTATTGAGGAACTTATGAGAGGATAAGTTGTATGAAATTTTTTTCGAGTGTGATTTTGGACTACAAAAGTTTCACTTTTTGGGTTATACAATCATAATAGAGAGTATATCGGTGGATCCATAAAAGATAAAAGTTATTGAATATGATCCGAAAATCATAGCTGTAATTGAGATCCATAGTTTTTTTTATTTGTATGTGTAACTTCCTGACCTGGGTTCCACAAGGTGATGCCCCAAATAGATTGGTTATGTGACCTCATATGCACCTCCCCATACGCCAGAGGCTTCCAATGAAAATAGAGGGTATAATATTGATATATCATGTGGACACTATACTATTTTTATCAAATCATATCAATAGTTCAAATAAATAAACAATAGTTAGTGGATGATAAATAATAACCATAATAATACCAAAACCAGTGAAAACTAGTATCACATGATAAACCAAAGAAATAATTTTTTCATCGATATATGTGTCAAGTGTCAAATAAAAAACCCAAAAATAAAGACCCAATGGCACTCCCAAGTGAGTACTAAAACCATGTATAGTTACCATATCCATGCTCCATCCAACACATCCATCGAACATTGGGATCTTTCCCTTACCATGTCCTGAAAACATGAATTATATTGTAGTACCTATCTGGTAGCCTAAGTAGGGTGTGAGTACAAATCAGTAGGCCACCACCAATGGAATCTAAAACAATATACAATCTTTAAAAGTGCATGTATTTATATAAATAATAAAGTTAAATAATCAAGTAAACAATTTTCACATTAAATTATTATTTATTTAAACACATAATTATTGGGTTCACAATGACACCCTAACAATCAACACCAAATTCAGCCTATGTTAGATTATGAACCATCCCCAAAGGGATACCAAATTTTACACCATAATGGGTTTCCATTAATCAATTCATTCCAATTTCACATTCATAAAATGGGTGCCTAGAGTAGCAGTCTGGAACCCCATGGGTATTTGGAGTAGTAGTTCTTATCTAACAACTCAGTGATCATACATATACATAAATATATTGGGGGCCTAGAGAGGTATTCTGTAACCCTATGGGTATTTTGAGTATAAACCCCTATCCCAAAACTCATTCATAGATATCACATCCCATGGTTCCTTATTTAAAACCATTTATCAACCATTACCACAATTCATCATTTCAATCATATTAGCAAACCCCATGGGTCCTTAACAATTTTATAAACCATTAATTAATCAAATTAACAATCCCATTATTCTCTAATTTCATTATCCCATTATTTACCAATTTTATTATCACATGAAAAAATAAATAAATCAATTAATTCAATTTTGAATGCAACTCTCTAACATGGAAATTGAAATTTCACAATCACATACACAGATTTAAAATCAAGAATATGGAAATTGACAATAGAACACTTACCTAAAGATAATTAATGAACTATCTCCCAAAAACCCTCAATTGATGTAGAAAAGTTTAATTAACAATGGCAGAAGAAATATAGGTCTAAAAACTTGGATCAAGATTAACCCCCAAAACCAATAATGGTAAAAAGGTTCTACTACTTCTTCAAAAGAACAAGTAATTGAAGGAAACAAAAAAGGATTACCATGTATCAAACACCAATATTTGATGATTTTAGATGAATAAATCTCTCAAAATACTCTAAGATTCACCCAAGGGTTGAGAAGAGGAAGAACCTATGAAGGAATGAACAAAAAGTAAACCTCACTGCACCTTTAAAATTTCTGTTCAAAAAATTACACGACATGTAATTCATTTACTGGTTGTGTAATTTTTTTCATAGGGTTACACTAAAAAACCTACCATCATAGTTTATTTCTATCCCGATATACTATTAAATGTTGTGTAATTTTATTGCATGATGTTATTTATTTCATGTTGTGAATTAGTTTATGGCCTGCAACCATTCATGATATGTGTCTTGTGATATTTACATGTTGTTTAACCCATTTACATGGCATGTGAATGTACTAAAGATTATTTTTTATTTGAGTTTATACATAAATATTTGGACCAACTAAAAATCCTTCCAAACCATTAAAAACCCACACCAACCCTTTAATTAAAAAGAAAACTCAAAGGGGAATATACCTAGAAAAAGAAAAAGATCTTATAATTAACTCACCTTATAATATATTGTCCTCAAGATATACTCCCAAGCATCATTAAACTCATAAGATAAAAAGGTCAGGCCATCTATCCCTCATATATACTTCCCTATCCCATGTTTCTTCTTGAACATGGAAATGTAACCACAACACTCAGACTATCAGAATAGTCTTTCCCTACAACACATTCCCACTACTATCCATAACATGAATCAGTTTCTCCTCAAAGGACACATAAACCTCAAGCTCAACATCATCATCATCGATCACATGAGAAGGTTTTGGGTGATAATACCTAAGATGCGAGACCTGATAAACTTCATTCATAGCACTATATCTCTTTGAAACAACCAAAAAGTATTCCACCAGTCTGATCCTCTCTATAATTTCAAAAGGACCAACAAACCTGGGCACCAAATTGACCTACCTCTCACTACTAATGTCCCCCAATTTAGGTGACACTCAAAGGAATAAATGATCACCCATGGTAAACTCAAGGGTTCATTGACATCGATCAGTTTATAACTTATTCCTACTCTGAGACTATAGCCATATGTTTATGAATAAACTGGACCTACTTCGACGCCCCCTACATGAGACTTAGTCCCAATAACTTAGACTCACCTTCCTTCATCCAACATAGAGGTGATCTACATGACTTACCATAAAGTTCTTTGTATTGTTTTATATGAATAGTTTCTCGATAACTTTTGTTATATGTGAACTTAATGAGAACTAAGTGCTTCACCCAAGACCCACCAAAGTTAAGAACACATTCTTGTATCATATCCTCCAAAACCTTTATAATACGTTTTGACTTCCCATCTGTATGTGGGAGGAAAGTTGTATGTAGAAATTCTTGGGCACCCAATTCCTTCTATAATCCATTTCAGAAGAATGAATTAAAATGAAAATCATGACCTGAAATAGTACTCGATGGTACCCCATGAAAATAGACTATCTCTTAAGCACACAATTCCCCTAATTGATCCACTATGATGGTCTCCAAAATAAGAAATAAATGGGATACCTTCATCAGTTGGTCCACAATCACCCACACAACGTCATTATTATGAGGTATCCTTGGAATACCTATCACAAAGTCCATGTTAACATCATCCCACATCTATTTAGAAATGGGAAATGAATATAGTAAACCACCAGGTCATTGATGCTCAACCTTCACCTGATGACAGGTGTAAAATCATGTAACGAATCATACAACCTACTTTTTCATACTCGACCACTAATACCATTGACGTAGGTCACATCATATTTTGGTCAGACCAGGATACACCACCCAATTCATGGTATGAAACGTTCACATCAGATTCTCACGTATACATGAAGATATAAAAACATGACCCCATACATAGATGATCTCATCCTCATCTATAGTAAAATAGGGATGTGTATCACCACATTCAAGGATTTACCTCAAGAAAAAACACTCTAGATCCTCATACTGCCTCTCCTTGATCCTGATCAAATGTGTGGACTCCACTGATACTAATACGAGGATCATCATCACTTTCCCCTCCTAAACTACAAAATACATCTCAGCCAACAAAGTCTTCATCTTCCACTCAGAACTGGATTCCTGAACTGCCTAAGTCTGTATTTTCCTTCTTAAAGAATCAATAACACTGTTTCCATTTCTGGGTGTATATTCCAACTCAAAATAAAAGGACTTTGTAAACTCAACCCATATCCACTAAAAAATATTCAAATCTCACTCTAAAAATATGTACTTTAAGCTATTATGGTCGGTATACACAATAAAAATTTTGACCAACAAATAATGTCGCCAACACTTCATGGATTAAATCACTGTAGCCAATTTGAGATCATGAATAGGGTAATTCCATTCTAGTGTCCTCAACTTACATAACCCATACACAACAACTTGATCCACCTACATTAATAATACTCCATGTACGACTCTAGACACATAAAAAACATGCTATATTCATCATCTGACTCGGGTAGGATCAAGAATGATGATGTAGTAAAATGATTATTCAACTCCTTGAAAACATTCTAACATGATCCAGATCATTCAAACATTATCCCTTTATTGGTCAATCATAAAATAGGTTCTTCCAAGTGGGAAAAATCTTGGATGAACCTCCGATAATAACCCACAGAACCCATAAACCTATGGATATCAAAGACATTCATGGGATTATTCCAGGAAACTTCTACCTACATGTACACCTCAATATTTAATAGTAAGTTATTTTCTTTAAAGAAATTCAATAGCTTGCGCTACACACAACACCGAGTTCGAGCGCACCACGACGTACCAAACAAGCCGTTCAAAAATTTGTTATGAATAGTATTAAATCAATTTTGAATTTTATATACTACATATAATTTTAAAATCCCTATTATGGGTTTCTTAGACATAATAAAAGAACAAATTAAATTTTTCAAAAAAATATGTTTTTTTTCAAAAAATGCAATTTTACCACCTTTTAATGGAAAACCCATTTAAAAAAAATATTTGATACTTTTATATATTAAATTAAATTAAATTAAATTATTCTTTAGAATTAGGACATAAAAATTTATTTTTTATAAATTTTGGGTACTTTTCTGATAACTTTCATATTTTGATGAATACTGAAAAATACTAAATTTTAATTGAAAATAACATTTTTAATTGAAATAATTTATATTGTTAAGTTATGAATTTTAATGGTTTTGAAGTATAATTAGAATATATTTTTATCATTAAATAAAATGTAGGCCATTATAAGTAATTTTATATTTAAATTTGAGATAATCACATGTCAATCTTTTGATAGTTTTTACTTTTTAAAAAATCTGCTTTTTGGTTTTGACAACGGGAATTAATTTTAAATTAATTAATGAAAATTATATGTTTTTAATTTGGTAAAATATAATTATTTTTTGAATTTGTAATGTCAAAATTATCTTAAGGTGAGTTTTGGGTATTTTTCTAAACACATTCAATTTTTGATGAATAGTGAAAAACACTACGTTATTGTTTAAAACCAAATTTTTATTTAAATAATTATTTATTTTATTTAAATTTGTTTTAAGTAAAAATAGATACATACTACCTATATGTGTTCAATTTAATTAATTGGAGTCATTTTATAATAATTTTATATGTATAAAATTTTATTGAACTTTTTACCGTCTATTACCCAACTTCTAGGAGCATTTGAAAATTCGCATAAAACATAATTTTACCGCTTCTGTAAGTTGAATATCAAAAATCTGAGAGACATGGTTAACATAATTAAGTAAAATGTGTCTCAATAAGATGAAAATATTTTTTGGTGAATAGTAACTTTTGGCTTTTAATTACCACAGTTAAAAGTAAATAGGGTAATTAAGGGTAAAAATGATATTATAATTATCCAAAAACATGTCATAATTCTGTGGGATAAGTGTAATTCTAAAAAAAACATACTTAGGAATAAAATATGATCCTCTTTGATCCACATGGATTAGATTAGGACATTTATTATTACTTTATTTAAAGAAGTGTTAAAAGTGTTAAATTCAATGTTTAATAACTAAACCATTTTTAAAATAGGTTTACACATAAGATAAATTCGACTATAAATATTCATTAGAAAGATAAAAATATTTCCTACATAATGGTATTTTATCTATAAATTTTGTACATTAAATAATTTAATTTATTTATGACATAATGATGATGCAGTAATTACCTTATTAATGAAATATTAAAATAATTAGTATTATAAGTATCCAAATAAATGTAAATTTAGACTTCTGATGAATTACAATAATTTTATAGGTTAATATTACATGTTAGGGTTGATTAAATAAATTTTATTCGAAGTGATAAAGTTTTTATGGATTTCCAAAAAACCAAATACTAAATAGTGTCAAAATTGACATAATTGAGTTTAAAAAAAATACTATATTATTAATTGATATAATATTTCTAAAAATATATGGTTCAGCAAAAGGACATAGATAAGGTTATATATATTAATAATTAACCACTTGGGGTTCACTTGGCAGTTTATAGTAATTTTATCAATGATATAATATAAAAATACAAAGAGACATGGTAAATGTCAAACTATTTAACTAAGAGTTAAATCTAAAAATAATGTTAATATGGTGACATAAACATGTCTAAAACCTATTTGTTGAGAGTTATTTGACCCATACTCACCTTATCCTCAAAAGAAATTATTTTTGAGCCATTAAAAATCGAAAATTATTTTATTATAAAATAATATTTCAATCTTTTCCTAAAGTGACCGTCACCCCTCTTATAAAAGGGAACTTCCCCTTCTCTCAAAATCACACCTCCAATGCCATTTGTCTCGGCCAAAACCTTCTCAAATATCCTCCAAAATTCTCTCAAATCAACCTATATTCCTTAATTTGATCAGAAATACAACCTATAGAGCCCTTTTGATCAACTCAAAAGAAAACACCCAAAGAAGAGATAATAATTTCACCACGCTCTTTCAAGTTCTTTTCTTCTTCCACTTCCTATATATTTTTTTGTTTCCATAAAATAATAATAAATAAATTACCTTATACATACTGTGATGTTATTATAAATATGGTACAACCATATTCGTTATTCTATCCATCCTATAAATGACAAAGTCACCATACGTGCGTATGTACTGCTTACCATCTTTACATCGTGGTGTAGTTTGATATTAAAACACTTCATTATTTGTATGGTTATAATAATAAGTATAAATGATTTAAATAATAAATATAACATGTTAATTATTATTTATATAATATATACCATAAAATAATATACGATTTAACCATCAATATAATAATATTGTCACTCATGCGTACGTACGACTTACCGTCTCCACAAACGCAATGAAATTCATTCCCCATCATAATCATTCAAGAATAATTTTCATTTTATGATTAAAAATAATTTTTAAGAACTTAATATAATTATTTATATGAATCAAATATATCCTATACATAACAAACATGACTTACGTAACAAAATATATAAATGAAGATGAATCAGTTAACAATCAAAACAATGATACTACTAAAATATCATTAACAAAGAAATATTAGAAGATCATATATGATATCATATTTAGGTATTTGGTTCTTTTATAATTTAATAAAAATTATTTCTCCACTATACAGTAGGTTAACCTAACCTATACTAAGGAAAAGTACAAGGTAAGGGGTTTCTTATCTCACTTATATTTCTGTGAGATTTCCATTTTTCGCCACTTAATTCTTGCATGTGGTGTCTTTTTTACTTCCATTCAATATATATTATCATGATTATCTTTATATTCATGATATTTTTTTATTCAATTTTAGGTTATTAACTTTTGGTCATATGACTCGATTGATTACAATGTGGTAAGGGGTTTTCATCTCACTTCTTATCCCCGTGAGATTTATGCTATGTTTGCCACTATTTTCTTTTGTGTGGTGTATGTACTACCCTTTATTTTATTCTTTGTGTAATATAATTTAATTTATGGGTATTTAAATCTTAATTTTATTACAATTCTTTCATGGGATGTATGTTTCGTAAGTTACCAAATCGGTAATAGAATTTCAAATTTCAATTTCCACTCATTGGGATTTACGCACACTTCATTGATTATTTTTACTCCAAGATTATGTGTGAAATAACTATTTATTATTTATGTAGAAATTTACACTACCATTTCTATGGATATAAATTTTATACACATAATCACTCCATTGATAAATTCACATTCCATTGATATGAACTTGTTAAGGGCAATCTTAACTCAATATCAATTCACTGAGTTAAACATCCAATTCATTGGTTTTGTTTTTACAAGAATATGTGTGAATGTAATATGACTGATTTACACTGAATATCCAATTATATTGAGTGTATTTATATTTTTCACACATAATTATTTCATTTATTTATCCTTAATCTATGGATACGGTCTGGATAAGGTATTTCGCCTCAATTTACATTCCATTGAGACCTCTTTGTTGTTATTCACCATTTCACTTTTATATGGTGTATATACTGTCTATTGACATATTATATAATGAATCCATTTATTCTCATGATATTATAATGTTTTTATTAATTTCCTTCGTTAGTTACTTATATTCAAGTGTCTCTTATTTGGTTAGGAACTCTTTAACTAAAACATCATTTTAAAAGCATTAAATATTTATTTTTCTTAATATTTCACATTAATGTACATGTTTAAAAAATGGTTTTTAGTATTTATTTATATTTACATGAATGATTTTAAATTAAAATTCCTTTTAAAGGTTTCAATTTGTTATGGGACACTTTGATTCAAAAATCTCTTTTAAACGATTTCTCTAATAAATAGTGAGACTTTTAAATATTTTGAAGAAAAAGGGGATATTTCTCTAAAATATTTTTAATGACTATTTTCATCTATGTCAATATCCTTCAGTGTATTTTATTCTTTATTGAGTTTGATTTATTATGATACAAATCTTTCATACTGTATTGAAGGTTTAATGATATTTTTGAATGTGGACGTGTTATTTTTATACCATACATGGTTTATGGATAAATTATTGACATTTCATATGCTAGTTTTAATACAAATGTTTATGTTATGTTTAAACCTTTTCATATGAGGAATTTATTGGACTTAGTAAGTGATGGATGGTGTTTACTATAGCTCCTCGATGCATCGGTAGGTCTCATGACGCAAACTAGTGTCTTGGCACAAGGCCTTGACAAAATCTTATCTGTAGTCTTTGGACAAGGCCTTGAATATGTGGTTATGAAGTCTGGAATTATGCATTCCATCATTATGAAATTGGCTATTGATATTACATGTGATTAATCAACTAGTATAATATCCATGTGAATAAGTAAATGACATTATTTTATTTATATTTTCCTTATTATGATGAAGTTTAAGTTTAAAAGGCTTGTGTTCTAGTCTTATACATTGACTTAAATGTTTATTATTATTTATGATAGTTTCCACTATATTTTTATCCTTATTGAGAATTTGATTTCACCCCATTCTTATGTTTTATTTTTTCCAGGATGAAAAGAAGTAAATTAGGATTAACCTGCAGGAATAGGCTACGGGATATAAGAGTGTTCAAAGGGGACATAATGTTTCTTTTATTTCATGATTTATTGTAAAACATATGTATGTATCTAGTACATCTAAGGCTACTAAACAGATTGGTCATTTAGGACATGATTCCTTGTATCATGACAATGTTATGTAATAATGAACTGATTCTAGGTAACTTTGTTCGGGGTGTTACATTTGGTATTAGAGGATGTTTATTACAAACCTTGGAAGCTATATTTATAGAAAATTATGATTAGGAAACAATACCCTAAGATAGACATTAAGGATTAGTATAGAAGAACATCAAAAAAATTTGGTAATGTAAATATTATATGGGTTTCCCAAGAAATACATCCCTGTATGGATACGAGCAGGTAGAGGCGGCTTTGGCATAGATTTACCTAGGAGTGAAAACTCCGAAAAGGAGTTTCGGGCTTAAACCGGGGTATCCTGGTACACGACAATGGGAATTGCTGCACTCTTGCTTACGACACTACTGGGGGATATACTTAGGATAATTCACATTTTCTTTACAAAACAATTTTAAGGATTTTAATATAATATGAGAATAAATAACCTTGGTTAATCCTAATGTGTTTATATTTAAAATAAAGTGTTATGATATTCTCTAAATAATTTTATGACACACACTATGCTTTCTTGTGTTAGTCAATGGCTGGATTCCAAGGAAGTCATAGTAATATTGAAGATGATGTACAAGGTGGGAACGGTGGTGGAAATGAGAAATGAAATGGAATGTTGATAGGTGTAAAAGATATCATGGTCATGTTGAATCAATTTTCCAAAAATATGATCAACAACATATATATTAACCAACTCCTGGACTCAACAAATAAGAGAAAGGTGGTGAATGAGAAGAGTTCAAGCATTGGAGACTATGGAGGAAAGAAAGCTCAATTTACATCATGTAGGAAATGTGGAAGGAGACACCTAAGGAAGTGTCTCAATGGAACAAAGAAATGATTTATGTGTAGGAAAGAAGGATATAAAGTAAACAATTGCCGAGGAAAAATGAAGAGTACTATGGAATAAAATAAAAATGATCCCAAGAATCCATTTACAGTCATTTTCATTAAATGTAGGGGACTTAGGCATTACCCTATTGAATACACTATTCTATAGGATAACCTCTTGGTCAATGAGGAACCTATGTGGAAATAAATGGATGGTGAAATGTTTAAAATTATTAGTGCTCTTTATTGAGGGGATTACTTTGGAAGACATTTTCCTTGTATGTGTAACCCTATAGTTTGTTATGTGAAAATGATATTTAAGGAAGAATTATCTTTTATTTTGTTGATATAGTTATAAATAACCATTTTAGTTTACATGATCCTTGAATTTGATGCAATTACAAGTTATTAAATTTTGTGATGAAAATGCGAGGTATGAGATAACATTTGTAATGAAATTAGGTTATGTTTATTTTGAGGAATTTCTCTAATTTTGGGAATGTTATAAAATATAGTTTTTGAAAAAGGAAAACACACAGACCGTGTGACAACCCATCGCATCAGACAAAGCTGCGGGAATCAAACTCACAACTAGAGTGTGATTGGGATTTAACACCTACCGCTGGACTACCTGAAGTCCCCGGTTAGTGTGACTAATTCTTTTTAGTTGAATGATTTTATTGATCAATAATAAGTTTATTTGGGATATTATGTCTTATCAAATTTATATCCTTAGTATAGGAAAATTATTTTGTGATTAAGTGATAAATTTTATTTTGGATTATGTTCGCTCTGTTGGGAACACTATATACCTAAGTAAAATAGAATTCTATGGTATTTCATTTGAGGAGTACTTGTGTTTTTTTATCTATGTTTATATTGTGGATTTATAGCGATTTTTGTTATTTATGGATATGATTAACCTATCATAGAGAATATGTGATTAGGTTAATTACTTTTAAGTGTGTGACTTTAAGAGTAGTGGATGTTATTTGGAGATACAATTTAATGTTGAAGACTGTGTAATCAATTTCTTCTAAGATTTATGTTTCAATATTTGTTGGGATTTTAATGAAGGATTTTAAGAACAAATTTTATTGAATGTTATTTATTGAACTTTGGGTATTGTTGGTTTAATTTTAGAAATTAATATTAATATTTATTTCTCTAAAATATTATCTTTTTTGGGGATCATTTGATCTTGTATTAACTATTTTGGTTTTGGTTAATCTCTAAAGACAAGGTAAATATATAGTTTATCCTTTGTGTACTATGTGATTATCTAGAAGTTGATTCTAGTGCTTCAGGTGTGACCAAGTCATCTTGAATACTCATCGTTTGAAAAAAAGATGAGTTTGTGGTAGAAATTTATTAAAGGATGAAACTCTACTTAAAAAAGTAAGTATATATCTTTATGTAATTAGTCAATCTCATAAATAAATTCCTCAATTATATGAAATCGAACTTAAAACAAAAAATGTTGTCTGTTTACTTTTCATACTGGGAAAATAATGACTATTTATCCCATCACAAGTTTGTGGTTTTCTTATTTCTAACTTTATCCAGATCATGTTTTATATCACTCTCCGTAAGAACTTGACACTTATTATATCTTCCATATCCATGGTTTCCTACATGGAATCCTAGTATGGGTTATCTCAGATGACCATTGTACTTCTCTTTCTTTCTTTTTAAAGTTTAGCTTTATTGATTCTTTTTCTGATGTGGGACTTTCAATGAAGTTACCAAGCCCAATTTTAAAATTGTGAGGACTTAATTTCAAAAAGGGTGGAAGAAGTAACACCCCAATATTTCATAGTAAGTTATTTTTTTAAATAAATTAAATAGCTTGTGCTATACGCATCACCGAGTTCGAGGGCACCATGACTTACCAAACTAAACGTTCAAAAAGTTATTATGAATAGTATTAACTGAAATTTGAATTTTATATACTCTATATAATTTTAGAATCCATATTATGTGTTTCTTAGACATAATATAAGAACAAATTCATTTTTCAGATAAAAGAAGCATTTAAAAAAAATGCAATTTTACCACCTTTTAATGGAAAACCCCTTTTGAAACCAATATTTGACACTTTTATATATTCAATTTAATGAAATTAAATTCCTCTTTAGAATCTGGAAATAAAAATTTATTTTGGATCAATTTTTGGTACTTTTCTGATAACTTTAATATTTTGATGAATACTGCAAAATACTGAATTTTAATTGAAAACAACATTTTTAATCGATATAATTTATAGTTTTAAATTGTGCATTAGAATGGTTTGGAAGTATAATTAGATTATATTATTATCATTTAATACAATTTAGGTCATTATAAGTAATTTCACATTTAAATTTGACATAAACACATGTCAATATTTTGATAGTTTTTTCGTTTTAAAAAACCCGCTTTTTGGTTTTGATAAAGACAATTAATTTTAAATTAATTAATGAAAAATCTATGTTTTTAATTTGTTGAAATAGAATTAATTTTTTAATTCATAATATCAAAATTATCTTACGGTGAAATTTTGGTATCTTTCTGAAAACATTCATTTTTTGATGAATAGTGAAAAACACTACGTTATTGTTTAAAAACAACCTTCTAGGAGCATTTGTAAATTTGCATAAAACATAACTTTACCACTTATGTGAGTTGAATTTCAAAAATCCTAGAGTCAAAATTAATATCAGTAAGTAAAATTTGCTTTAATAATATAAAAATAATTTTTGGTGAATAGTAACTTTTGACTTTTATTTACCACGATTAAATGTAAATAGGGTAATTAAGTGTAAAAATGATATTATAATTACCCTAAAAAATGTCTTAATTATATTAGATAAATGTAATTCAAACAAGAAAAACTCTAGGAATAAAATATGATCCTCTTTGGTCCACATGGATTAGATTAGTAAATTTATTATTATTTTATTTAAAGAGGATTTAAAAGTGATAAATTCAATGCTTTATAACAAAACCATTTATAATATAGGGTTACACATAAGATAAATTCGACTATAAATATTTATGAGAAATATAAAAATATTTCCTATGTAATGGTATTTTATTTATAATTTTTATACATTTAATAATTTAATTTATTTATGACACAATGATATTTCCACAATTACCTTATTAATGAAATATTAAAAGTATTGATATTATAAATATCCAAATAAATTTAAATTGGAACTTATGATGATTTACACTAATTTTATAGGTTAATATGACATATTATGGTTGATTAAATAAATTTTATTTGAATTGATAACATTTTTATGGCTTTCAAAAAAATCAAATACTAAATAGTGTCAAAATTGACTTAATTGAGTTTTTAAAACAAATACTATATTATTAATTGATATATATTCCTAAAATTCTAACATTCAAAAAAAAAACGAATTAGATAATGTTATATATATTAATAATGAACCACTTGGGGTTCTCTTTGTAGTTTATAGGAAGTTTATTAACCAGATAATATTAAAATACAAAGAGACATGGTAAATGTCAAACTATTTAACTAGGAGTTTAATCTAAAATATAAGGTTAATATGGTGACCAAAACCTATCTAAAACCTATTGTATGGGATTTCTTATACCCATAACCACTTTAGATATGAAATAAATCATTTTGGAACCATTTTAAACTGAAAATGATTTTATTATAAAATAATATTTCAAGTTTTTCCTAAAGTGCCCCTCACCCCTCTTATAAAAGGGCACATCCGCTTCTCTCAAAATCACAACTCCACAACCATTTGGATAAAAAAACCTACCCAAATATCCTAACAACTTCTCTCACATCACCCTAGAGTCCTTAATTTGATCATAAAGCCATCCTATATAGCCCTTTTGATCAACTCAAAAGGAAACACCCAAAGAAGAGGTAATAATTTCAGCACCCTCTTTCAAGTTCTTTTCTTCTTCCACTTCCTCTTTCTTTTTTCACATAAAAAAATAATAAATACATTACCTTATACATAATGTGATGTTATTATAAATATAGTACAACTATATTTGTTATTCTATCTATCCTATAAATGACAAAGTCACCATACGTGCGTACGTACTACTTACCGTCTCCACATCGTGGTGTAGTTTGTTATTCAAACACTTCATTATTTGGATGAGTATAATAATAATTATAACTGATGTAAATAATAAATATACCATGTTAATGATTCTATATATATTATATACCATCTAATTACATATGATTTCACCATCAATATAATGATATTGTTGCTCATGCGCACGTACGACTTACCGTCTCTACGAATGCGATGAGATTCATTCTCCATCGTTATCATTCAAGAATAATTTTAATTTTATGATTAAAAATAATGTTTAAAAACTTAATATCATCCTGTATATGAATCAAATATATACTATACATAACAAACATGACTTATGTAACAAAACATATAAAGGAAAACGAATCAGTTAACAACCAAAACAATGATACTACTAAAATATCATTAACAGAGCAATATTAGAAGATCATGTATGATATCATATTTATATATTTGGTTATTGTATAATTTAATAACAATTATTTCACAATTATACATGTAAAGACCTGGAATATCCATGGATTTGTTTTTAAATTCATGGAAATTTTACGAGTCCGCAGTTTCTGACGGCGCCTGATTCTGAGGCCCAGTCTGTCCGGAATCAATTTCTAAAGTTTTGTTCAGGTACGTTCAGTAAACGTACATGCGAGATTTTATATCTTTTGAATCAGTGCTTGGAATTAAAATCTGAGGACACCGTTGAACTTTTAGCGCCGATATTCGCTTAAGGAGACCTTCACCGTAGTTGCGTTTTATCGAGGTTGGAAGTTAATTTTTGGGGTTTCTAAATAAATTAAATAAAAATATGTCTAGCATATTTTTATTTGAGTGGTGGTTTAATCCTCCAAGGTGAGGTTGGAGGTGGGGCCCAACCTTGCATAACCTCCCATGGGAGGATATAATGTTGTATGGCCCACATGAGCTCAAACCCCCTTAAACCCCCTTTAACCCTTGAGTTCCCCATTAATGGGGGAAAATATTAATTTACCCATTAATGGTGCCAACACACCTAAGAGATAATTAATGCCTCAATTAATTATCTTTTGAAAACTTTTGAATTCCTCCACACCATTTAATTTAATGAGTTGTTTAATTTAATTAAACACAACTCTTGGGTGTTGTTGTGCCAACAAATAATAGACTCCTCCTCTATTATTTTTGGTTGGAAAATAATACTTTGGTGGACCCTTGGAGAAATAGAGAGAGATAATCCTCTCCAACGAAGAATTAAATCCTCTCCAACGAAGAACGATATCCTCTCCAATGAATAATGATATCTTATCAATAGAGAATGCTCGTCTCCACTGAGGAACGACGACGCCATCTTCGACCTTTCCAATCGGGGCAAGAAAGGGAATATGCTGCCCACGAAGAATGTCGCCAATGACGACGTCATCTCCTCTTGATGTCAACGGAAAGACGCTTCCTTCCTGTGACTCCGCCGAGTGAACACCGATTACAAGGTAGGGGTATTTGATTATTTTAATGTATGAATTATACCCTCATTCCTCATCATTTATTTTGGTTCAATGGGGACCTTTAGATATCACCTAATGTGGAGGGAGCGGGCAGAACAAACACGACCCGAAAACCCTCCGTTGGATTGTTGTTTGGTTGACGATGGAGGCGGAACTGGAAGGGTGAGGTCACGTCGCACCATGCCGGAGGAAGGGGGATGCAGCCATGCGGGCCATGAAGAATGAAGACGGCGCGACGATGTCGCGCCGCGAGAAGGCAGCCCCGTGGCTGGGCAGCCCCATGGCCGGGCTGCCACAACCAGGCAGCCCCTTGGCCGGACCGCCATGGCCGGGCAGCCCCACGGCTGGGCCGCTACGGCTGGGCCGCCCCTCGGCCGGGCCTCCACAGCCGGGAATCCCCTCGGCCGGGCCGCCATGGCTGAGCAGCCCCACGGCTGGGCCGCCCCTCAGCCAGGCCGCCACGGGATGGGCCGCCCTTAGGTCGGGCCTTGCCTTTGGGCCAGGATGCACCTTCGGGCCAGGATGACCACTTGGGTTGGGCCGCACCTGCGGACCGGGCCGGTCCGACTGGATCGGACCAGACCCGGACCAGCTACGACCATTTACATCTTTTAGCCCGCATCTTTTTCTACGTGTGTCCAAAAAACGAACCATCTGTGGTGGTGGAATTCTTGGAACGAGATGATTCTTTTGGAATACCCCTCTAGAGGTTTGGACGTAGTTGGGGTATAGTTGGGTTGGTTTGAGCCTAAAAACCAACCGAGCCCTTGGAACGGAAATTCCAACAACTCACAGACTGAATGTCTGATCGACGCACCATCTGTTGCGTTGGGTTCCTTATGATGAGATGGAACTATGAGATGCATTAAATCAGGAATTAGTGATAGTTGATTTATTGACACTTGGCTCGAGGAGCGGACCCTCCCGGAATTGAGGGTGCTGTGTGTGAGAACCCTAGGGCTGGATGCGACAGTACTATACCAGGATCCTCCGTGGGTTCAACACTGATGAATTCTATACTGTAATCATCTGTGGGTTTGAAAGTGATGAATTATATACCATAATCCTTCGTGGGTTCGACAGTGATGACTTCTGTACCGGAATCCTCCATGGGTTTGACAGTCCTGACTTCTATTCTTGGATCCTATGTGGGTCTGACATAATAGCTGATCCTGTATCTTGTGTGGGTCTGACAGCTTAGCTGGTCCTGTATCCTATGTGGGTCCGACAACTTAGATAGATCAGTAATTACAGTTCTGACTTCTGTTCCTGGATCCTGTGTGAGTCGACAAAATATCTGATCATGTATCCTTTGTGAGTCCGACAGCTTAGCTGGTCCTGTATCCTGTGTGGGTCTAGCAGCTTAGATGAATCCGTGACTAAATTTGATCATCTCTATCACTCTACAAAAGATGTATACCTGTTTGAGATAATTCTTGACTTTCAGTCGATATTATAGATATGATTGACTTTACTTACATTGTGGAATAGTTTGTTCTTGGGCTCGAGAGTTGGAGCCGAACTGTGTAACTTAGGTATATTTATGGGAATATACCTAAGTAGAGTTTGTTGATACTTCGTGATTGTAAATTTCTTCTATGTTTATCCTTAGTGGATTCTGGGAGACCTTCGGGGGTCTTAGGGTCCCCTAATGAGTATTGTTATACTCACCCCTGCACGGGCTTCGCCCACACCTTGTTGTGTTCTGTGCAGATGAAGGATAGCAGTGATCGATGCTGGGGGTGACGGACGGGAGGCTGCTTAGAGCTGGACTAGACAGACGTACTGTAGGGACGATTTGTTTGAGTTCTATACCTACCCTTCAGGTAGAAATCCCTAGAGGATGATCTGCCAGTCTCCTGCATGCAGCGACAGCCAGATGGTAGAGCATGATGCTCCATGTGCATGAAGAGGCATCATTACTTTGTCCAAAATTCAATAGTCTCTTCTGCTCAGAGTTCGTTCCAACCACCCTTCGTGCGGTGTATATTCAAGAGTTACTTCAACTGCAACTGGGAAACATGACAATAGATCAGTACTCAGTGAGGTTCACTGACCTCTCACGCTACTCTACGGATATGGTACGAGACCCATTCTTCAGGGCCCAGACCTTCGAGCAGAGACTCAGGCATGAGAGCAGGGCTTCAATGATTCCCCTCAGCATCCTGATGTGGGTAGGGGTGCTGGAGCGAGCCCTTCTAGTGGAGTGTTTTCTTGCTGAGTAGTCACCAGCAGCGAGACCCACCATAGGGCGACACGTAGAGGAGTATTCTGCAGCTGGGAGTAGACAGATGTCGCAGAGGTCCAAGTGGACCAGGCCATTAGGTGGGCGACCCCAAGATACAGGTTCGGTTGTGTGGGGCACACAGGACAGAGCCAGCTATACGAGGAACATGCAATGCTATGCATGCAGTGGGCAGGGTCACATGGCTCGAGACTGCCCAACCCGCCATGCAGATGAGCAGCAGTCAGTAGAGGGACCTCCCATACAGAGGCAAAGGTTCGACCGTGGTGGTCCGTCGGGAGTAGGAAAACTCAGCAGAGGATCTGGCCGAGTAGCCGGTGGTGGATGATGTTTTGAGGCCCTACCACCACCACCACTAGGAGGTCCACCCTATCCACAGGGAGCTGGTGGACAGAGGTAGGCTCAACTTCAGGCAGTCGAGGCCTATGACCCCGATGCACCTGAAATGATTCGAGGGACTATCTATGTCTACTCCACCCTTTCTATAGTACTTATAGACATAGGTGCGAGTCATTATTTTATTACCACTTCCCTCATTCAGATATCGAAGATTCCTATGGAGCCGTTGGATCGATCCTTATGTCTAGAGACTACTACGGGAGTAGACTTGACGATTACACACTAGTTCTGGAAGTGTGAACTTACTCCAGGAGGTGAGAGATTCGGCTGGGATCTCCTCATAGCGGCATTGAGGCCTTATGATGTCATCTTAGGTATGGACTTGTTGTCCACAGTCCATGCTCAGATTGACTGTATTAGGTGAAAAATGAGGTGTATCTTCACAGATGGGACCAGGTTCACATTCACCAGTGAGAAGGGAGCCTTTGCAGTACAGGATGGACTTACACAGAGGAGGGGGAAACCAATCACACATTAGTTGGCTAGTCTCATCCTCAGAGCGGTTTATGTGCGGAGTCCGAGTTTTCCTGTATTTTTTGATCAGTACGCAGATTTTTTCCCTGATGATGTTCCAGGAATACCTCCTTGCATAGAGTTGGAATTTTACATTGGAATGTACCCTGGAAAAACACCGATATCTACTCCAACATATCAGATGGATCCCGCTAAGCTTCGTGAGCTATGGGTATAGCTGGAGGACTTGCTGGGGAATGGATTTATCTGACCCAGTGTTTCACGCTGGGAATCTTCGATTTTGTTTTCCAGGAAGGTGGATGGGAGCTTGATACTGTGTGTTAACTATTGTTTCCTGAATCAGGTGACCTTTAAGACCAAGTACCCACTTCCGAGGATTGACGACCTCTTTGATCAGCTCAAGGGATCACGTCGGTTCTCGAAGATATACCTTAGTTATGGCTATCACCATCTCAGAGTTCAAGATGAGGACGCATAGAAGACAACCTTCAGGTATCGGTATAGCCACTATGAGTTCTTGGTTATGCCCTTCGGCGTAACCAACCCTCCAGTAGTGTTTATGAGTCTCATGAACAGGATATTCTAGCCTTACCTCGATCGCTTTGTCGTAGTCTTCATCGACGACATACTGATCTACTCGACTTCTAAGGAGGAGCATGCTTACCATTTATGGGTAGTACTAGACACACTCTGAGAGCACCGGCTTTATGGTAAGCTCCTGAAGTTCCAGTTCTGGATATGAGAGGTACACTTTCTGGGACACATCATCTCGGAGGCTGGAGTTGTAGTGGATCTAGATAAGATAGAGGTAGTACTTTCTTGGGAGCCACCCAGGAGTGTGACAGAGGTTCGAAGTTTTCTGGGACTAGATGGGTACTATCAGAGATTTGTGCCAAATTTCTCCAGAGTTGCAGCACCACTTTAAGCCTTGACAAAGAAGGGGAAACCCTTCGTGTGGTCAGAGAGATTCTAGTGGAGTTTTTAGAAGCTGATGCATAGGTTTACTAGTGCACCCATCTTGAGGCTACCAGAGGAGGGAGTTGGTTATGTAGTTTACGGGGACGCATCAGAGACTGGACTTGGGTGTTTCCTGATGCAGGAGGGAGAAGTGAACGCGTATAGATCTCGACAATTGGGAAAAAACGAGTAGAACTACGCTACCCATGACCTGGAGTTAGTAGTAGTGGTCTTTGCCTTGAAGATGTGGAGGCACAATCCGATGGGCGAGAGTATTATAGTCTACTATGACCACCAGAGTCTCAGGTACATCACCTAAACCTGAGATAGTGACAATGGCTCGAGTTCCTCCCAGACTATGACTTAGAGATGGTATATAGTCTTAGGAAGGGGAACATTGTAGCAGATGCTCTTAGCAGGAGATCAGACATTCAACTGCTAGGAGAGGTGACAGATCAGCTAGCCGCGTTATAGATATCCTTTGTGGATAGAGATAGAGCTGCATTTCTGCAGTCTCTCACAGTCACTCCTCCACTTCTTCAGTGAGTTAGAGAGGCACAATGTGGGGACATTGACTGTGAGACGTGATGTGCTCAGATATCCACAGGGCATGCACCTGATGGATTTTATGAAGGTGGGGAGAACGTCATTATCTTCAGAGGAAATACCATGGTACCAGTTGCACTACAAGAAGAAGTGTTGAGGGAGTTCCACACATATCCTTTAGAGGTACATCCAAGAGTGGTGAAGATGTATCAGGATCTCCGACGATAGCACTGGTGGCCAGGTATAAAGAAGGCAGTAGCATAGTTTGTCTCAATATGCCTCACTTGTCACAAGTGAAGGCAGAGCAATAGGTTCTAGCAGGCTTGGTTCCTCCCTTAAGGGTCCCAGAGTGAAATTGGTACGTGATATCCATGGATTTCGTGATGGGACTTCCATGTACATCCAGTTTACATGAATCTATCTGGGTGATTGTCGACCAACTCACCAAGTCGGCCCACTTCCTACCAATCAGAGAGAAGGGCTCAGTAGAGTGCTTGGGACGCCTCTACGTACATGAGATCGTATGACTTCATGTTGATCCATCAACGATCGTCTTCGATCGAGATGCTCGATTCACTTCCCGGCTATGGAAGGGGTTGCAGGAGACTTTCAGGATGCAGCTTCGCTTGAGCACTGCCTTCCATCCTCAGATGGATGGTCAGACTGAGAAGACCATTCAGACACTCAAGGAAATGCTCCGTGCATGAATCCTCAACTTCGTTCAAAACTGGGAGGATCACTTACCCATGGTAGAGTTTGCGTATAACAATAGATATCACTCCACCATCGGGATGGCACCTTTCGGGGTACTTTACGACCTACCTTGCAGATCGCCTCTGTGCTGGACTAACCCAGGGGAGTCAGCAATTATGGGACTAGAGATGGTACAAGATACGATGTATAAGGTGTAGATCATCTAGGAGAGGATGAAGAATGCACAGAGTAGGTAGAAGTCCTATGCTGATAGGAGATGGAGACACTGGAGTTTGAGGATGGCGACCACGTCTTTCTACGGGTGTCACCTCGACTAGGTCTACGGAGATTTGGCTGAGGTAGAAAGTTATCTTTGCAATTCATTGGATATTTCTAGGTCGTCAGTAGGGTAGGTGAGGTGGCTTACCCCTTGGCTCATCCACCTCAGTTGCACCGGGTTCACAATGCCTTCCATGAATCTCAGTTGAGAAGATACTTGAACGACCCATCCCACATCATCGACCATGGGGAGCTGGACTTCGATGATGAGGAGACATTCATTGAGGTTCCAGTGGAGATTGAGGATCAAAAGGAGCAGGTCCTGCATTGATGGTCGATTCCACTAGTACGCGTTCACTGGAATCACAGGAACCTCCAGGAGAGCACATGGGAGCGGGAGGCTCAGATGCGTGCTAAATACCCCTTTTTTTCCCTTATTGTGTATTGTAGCTTACTGGGATGTAAATCCCAAAGGTGGGGATAATGTAAAAACCTGGAATTCCTGTGGAATTTTTTTTAAATACATGGGAATTTTACGAGTCCGCAGTTTCTAACAGTGCCTGATTCTGAGGCCCGGTGTTCCCGGAATCAATTTCTAAATTTTTGTTCAGGTATGTTCAGTAAACATACTTACAAGATTTTATATCTTTTGAACCGGTGCTCAAAATTGAAATCTGAGGACACCGTTGAACTCGCAACGCCGATATTCGCTTAAGGATACCTTCACCACAATTTCTTTTTATCGAGGTTGGAAGTTAATTTTTGGGGTTTCTAAATAAATTAAATAAAAATATGTCTAGCATATTTTTATTTGAGTGGTGGTTTAATCCTCCAAGGGGAGGTTGGAGGTGGTGACCACCCGCACATAACCTCCCCTGGGAGGATATTATGTGGCGAGGCCCACATGAGCTCAAACCCCCTTTAACCCTTGAGTTCCCCATTAATGGGGGAAACTCTTGATTTACCCCTTAATGGTGCCAACACACCTAAGAGATAATTAATGCATCAATTAATTATATTTTGAAAACTTTTGAATTTTTCCACCCCATTTAATTTAATGAGTTGTTTAACTTAATTAAACACAACTCTTATGTGTTTTTGTGCCAAAAAATAATAGACTCCTCCTCTATTATTTTTGTTTCGCACATAATACTTTGGTGGAGCCTTGGAGAAATAGAGATAGAGAATCCTCTCCAATGAAGAATGATATCCTCTCCAATGAAGAATGATATCCTCTCCAATGAAGAATGATATCCTATCAACGAACAATGCCCGTCTCCACCGAGGAACGATGACGCCGTCTTCTCCCTTTCCAACCGGGGCAAGAAAGGGAAGATTCTGCCCCCGAAGAAGGTCACTAAAGACGACATCATCTCTTCCCGACGTCAACGGAACGATGCCGCCTTCCCGTGACTCCGCCGAGTGAACACCGATTACAAGGTAGGGGGATTTGATTATTTTAATGTATGGATTATACCCTCGTTCCTCATCGTTTATTTTGGTTCAATGATGGCCTTTTGATATCACCTAATATAGAGGGCGCATGCCAAGAAAACACGACCCAAAAACCCTCTATTGGATTGTTGTTTGGTTGACGATGGAGGTGGAGTCGGAAGGGCGCGGTGCCGTCGCACCGCTCCGGAGGAAGGGGGCCGCGGCCAAGCGGGCTGCGTCGGATAGAAGAGGCGCGACGCCATCACGCCACACCAAAGGAAGGGGGCCACGACGAACGAAGACGGTGTGGCACCATCGCGCCACACCGAGGTAGCCCCACGGCCAGGATGCCCCTCGACAAGGCTGCCACAGCTGGGCGGCCCCACGGCCGGGCCGACCCTCAGCCGGGCCGCCACGGTCTGGCCGCCCCTCGGCCGGGCCGCCACGGTCGGGCAACCCCACAGCCGGGCCGCCACGGCCAAGCGGCCCCACGACCAGACCGCCCCTTGGCTGGGCCGCCACAGCCGGGCCACCCTTCTACCAGGCCCCCACGGCCCGACAGCCGCTCAGCCGGGCAACCCCTCAGCCGGGCCGCCACGGCCGGGAAGCCCCTCGGCCGGGCCGCCACGGCCGGGCAGCCCCTCGGCCGGGCCACCACGGCCGGGATGCCCCTCGTCCGGGCCGCTCCACGGCCGGGCCGCCACGGCCGGGCAGCCCCACGGCCGGGCCGCCCCTCGGCCAAGACGCCATGGTCCGGGCCGCCCTCAGGCCGGGCTGCGACTTCGGGCCGGGCTAGGTCGGTCCAACTGTGTCAGACCGGACTCGGACCCGCTACGACCATTTACGCCTTTTTGCCCGCATCTTGGGCTACGGGTGTCCGAACGACGAACCGTCTACGTCGATGGAATTATGAAGTGAGACAATTCTTTTGGCATATGTCTCTTGAGGTTTGGACACAATTGGGGTACGGTTGGGTTGATTTGAGCCTAAAAACCAACCGGGCCCCTAGAACAGAAATGCCAATAACTCATAGACTGGATGTCCGATTGACGCGCCGTCTGTCGCGTTGGGTTCCTTATGATGAGATGAAACTACAGGATAAATCAAATCAGGACTTCATGATATTTGATGTGTTGACACTTGGCTCGAGGAGCAGACCCTCTCGAAATCGAGCGTGCTTTGTGCGGGAGCCCTAGGGCTGGTTGCAATGATACTGTACCAGGATCCTCTGTGGGTTCGACAGTGACGACTTCTGTACCGGAATCCTCCGTGGGTTCGACAGTGATGAATTTTGTATCGGAATACTTTGTGGGTTCAATATTTTTGACTTATGTTCCTAGATCCTATGTGGGTCCAATAGAATAGCTGATCCTGTATCCTGTGTGGGTCCGACAGCTTTGCTGGTCCTGTATCCTGTGTGGGTCCGACAACTTAGATGAATCAGTGACTACAGTTCTGACTTCTCTTCCTAGATCCTGTGTGGGTCTAACAAAATAGCTGATCCTGTATACTTTGTGGGTCTGACAGCTTAGCTGGTCCTATATCCTATGTGGGTCCGACAGCTTAGATGAATTAGTGACTAAATCTGATCATCTCTATCACTCTACAAAATATGTATACCAGTGCAAGCTGAGTCTTGATGTTGAGTTGATATTATCAAGATGATTGAATTTACTTCCTTTGTGGAATGGGTTGTGTTTGGGCTTGAGAGTTGGATCTGGACTATGTAACTTAGGTGTATGTATGGGAATATACCTAAGTAGAGTTGGTTGATACTTCTTGATTGTACCTTTCTTCTATGTTGATCCTTAGTGGATTTTGGGAGACCTTCGGGGGTCTCGGGGTCCCCTGCTGAGTATTGTTATACTCACCCCTGCACGGGCTTCGCCTACACCATGTTGTGTTTTATGAAGATGAAAGACACCAGTGATCGAGGCTGAGGGTGACAGATGGGAGGCTGCTTAGAGCTGGACTAGACGAACATACCACAAGGACGAGTTGTTCGAGTTTTGTACCTACCCTTTAGGTAGGAATCCCTGGTGGATGATCTAAGAGCCATTTTTCCCTTTTTACTAGTAATTGTACTTGTTGTTCAGTTGGGTTTGTATACTGACCCCTTTACTTTCAGCACCCTCTTTTGTATACAGTTTCACTTAGTGTTTTACTTCCAGTTGCGTACTCTGTTGTTTTTGATTACTATTATAAAGGAAATACCTCCCCAGTTTAGGGATTTACACCTTTGGTGCTAGTCTCCAGCCCTTGGACTATGGAAGGAGGGCTTGGGGTAGTCATGATATAGGCCCTGGGGGACGGGTCTTGACAATATATGAGGTTAACCTAACCTATACTAAGGAAATGTAAAAGTTAAGGGGTTTCTTATCTCACTTTTAACTCCGTAAGATTTCCATTGTTTGCCACTTAATTCTTTCATGTGGTGTGTTATTTACTACCATTCAATATAATTTATCATTATTATCTTTATATTCATGGTATTATGTGATTCATTTTGAGGTTATTAACTTTTGGTTATATGACTCAATTGATTACAATGAGGTAAGGGGTTTTCATATCACTTCTTATTCCCATGAGATTCAAGATATGTTTTCCGCTATTTCATTTTTTGTGGTGTATATACTGCCCATGATTGTATTATTTTTATAATATAATTTAATTTATGGGTATTTACATCTTCATTGTATGATACTTCTTTAATGGGGTGTATGTTTTGTATGTTACCAAATCAGCATGGGAATTTCTAATTTCAATTTCCACTCATTGGGCTTTACACATACTTCATTGATTATTTTTACTCCAATATTATGAGTGGAATCACTATTTATTATTTATGTAGTAATTTCCACTCCCTTTTTTTGGATATACATTGATACACATAATCACTCCATTGATAAATTCACATTCCATTGATATGAACTTGTTAAGGGTAATCTTAACTCAATTTCCATTCATTGAGTTAAACATCCAAGTCATTGGTTTTGTTTTTACAAGAATATGTGGGAATGTAATCTGATTGATTTCCAATGAATATAAAATTAGATTGACTGTATTTATATTTGTCAGACATAATTATTTCATTGATTTATCCGTAATCTAATGATACAATCTTGATAAGGTATTTTGTCTCAATTTACATTCCATTGAGACCTCTTTGTCATTATGCACCAATTCACATTTATAGGGTGTATATAGTATCCATTGAAATATTATATCATAAATCCCCTTATTCTCATGATATTATAATGTATTGATTAGTGTCATTCCTCAATTTCTTATATTCAAGCGTTTCTTATTTGGTTAAGAACTCTTTAAATAAACAATTTTTTTAAAAGTTTTAAATATTTATTCTTATAAATATTTCACATTAATGTCCATGTTTTAAAAATGGTTTTACGTATTTATTTATATGGACATGAATGTTTTGAAATTAAAATTAATTTCAAAAAGTTTCAAAGTGGTATGGGACACTTTGATTCAAAAATCTATTTTAAACAATTCCTCTGATAAATAGTGCGTCATTTAAATGTTTTCAAGAAAAATGGGATATTTCTCTCAAATAGTTTTAATGACTATTTTCATCTATGTCAATATCCTTCAATGTATTTTATTCTTGATCGACATTGATTTATTATGATACAAATCATTCATACTCTATTGTGGGATATGTGATATGTTTGACTGTGGATGTGTTATTTTTATACCATTCATGGTTTATGGATAAAGTATTGACATTTCGTATGCTAGTTTTAATACAAATGTTTATGTTATCTTTAAACCTTTTCATATGAGGAATGTATTGGACTTAGTAAGTAATGGCTGGAGCCCTCTATAGCTCCTTGATGCATCGTTAAGTCTCTTGTGACAAACTAGTGTAATGGGTGGAGCCCGCTATAGCTCCTTGATGCATCATTAGGTCTCTTTTGACAAACTAGTGTCTTGGCACAAGGCCTTGAAAATATCATACTTGTAGTCTTGGCACAATGACTTGAATATCTGGTTATGAAGCCTGGAATTATGCATTCCATCATTGTGAAATTGGATATTGATATTACATGTGATTATTCAACTAGTAGAATATCCATTTGTATAAGTAAATGGAATTATTTGATTTATCTTTTCCATATTATGCTGATGTTTAAGTTTAAAAGGCTTGTGTTCTAGTGTTATACATTACCTTAAATGTTTATTCTTATTTTTGACAGTTTCCAATATATTGTTATCCTTACTGAGCATCTGAGCTCACCCCTTTCTTATGTTTTATTTTTCCCTGGATGCAAAGATGTATATTACAATTAACCTGTAGGAATATTCTAAGTGATATAAGAGTGTCCATAGGGGACACAAAGTTGTTTCTATTATTTCTTGTTGTAATGTAAAAATTATGTATATATTTATTACTTACAAGGCTACTAAACTGATTGGTCATTCGAGAAATGATTCCTTGTATCATGCCAATGTTATGTGATAATGCACCAATTCTGGGTAATTGGGGTTAGAGCTTTACAACTGGCATCAGAGGATGTTTATTACAAAACATGGAAGCTAGATTTATAAAAAAAACTATGATTAGGATACACACCCTAAGATAGACATTGAGGATTAGTATAGAAGAACATATAAAAATTTTGGTAATGTAAATATTATGTGGGGTTTCCAGGAAATACATCTCAGTTTGGATATGAGCAGGTAGAGGAGGCTCTGGCACAAATGTACCTAGGAGTGAAAACTCCGACAAGGAGTTTCGGGATTGACCCTTGGTATCCTGGTACACGAAAATGGGGCTTGCTCTACTCTTTCTTATAACACTCCTAGAGAATATGATTAGGATAATTCACATTTACTTTACAAACCGATTTGAAGGATTTTAATATAAGATGATAAAAAATAACCTTGGTTAATCCAAAGGTTTTTTAGATTGAAAATAAGGTGTTATGATATTCTCTAAATAATTTTATGACCCATAGTATGCTTTCTTGTGTTATTTAATGGCTGGATTCCAAGGAAGTCATAGTAACATTAAAGATGATGTACAAGGTGGGAACTGTGGTGGAAATGAGCAACAAAATGGATTGTTGATAGCTATAAAAGATACTGTGTTCATGCAGAATAAGTTTTCCAAAAATATAATCAACAACATATATATTAACCAACTCCTGGACTCAACAATGAAGAGAAAGGTGGTGACTGATGAGATCTCCAGCAGTGGAGACTATGGAGAAAATAATGATCAATTTCTATCATGCAGGAAATGTGGAAGGAGACACCTAGGGAAGTGTCTCAATGGAACAAAGAAATTCTTTATGTGTGGAAAAGAAGGACATAAATTAAATAATTATCGAGGAAAAATGTGGAGTACTATGTAGGAAAATAAAAATGATCCCATGAATCTATTTACAGTCATTTGCTGTAAATGTAGGGGACTTGGGCATTACCCGAGTGAATTCCCTATTCAATAGGATAACCTCTTGGTCAAGGAAGAACTTATATGGAAATAAATAGATGGTGAATTTTTTTAAAATTATTAGTGCTCTTTATTGAGGGGATTACTTTGTAAGACATTTCTCTTGTATGTGTAACCCTTTAGTTTGTTATGTGAAAATGCTATTTCAGGAAGAATTATCTTTTCTATAGTTGATATAGTTATAAACAACCATTTGGGTTTATATGATCCTTGAATTTGATGCAATTACAAGTTATTAAATTTTGTGATGAAAATGCGAGGTATGAGATAACATTTGTGGTGAAATTATGTTATGGTTATTTTGATGAATTTATCTCATTTTGGGAATGTTATAAAATATAGTTTTTGAAAAAGGACAACACATAGACCATGTGACAACCCATCACGTTAGACAAAGTTGTGGGAATCGAACCCACAACCAGAGTGTGATTGGGATTTATCACCTACCACTGGACTACATGAAGTCCTTGGTTAGTGTGACTAATTCATTTTAGTTAAATGATTTTATTGATCAATAATAAGTTGATTTGGGATCTTATGTCTTATCAAATGGATATCTATAGTATAGGAAAATGATATTGTGATTAAGTGATAAATGATATTTTGGAAGATGTTCGCTCGGTTGGGGACACTATATGCCTAAGGAAAATAGAATACTATGGTATTTCATTTGAGGAGTAATGGTGGTTTTTATCTATGTTTTTATTGTGGATTTATAGCGATTTGGGTTATTTATGGAAATGATTAACATATCATAGGTAATATCTAATTAGGTTAATTAATTTTAAGTATGTGACTTTAATAGTAGTCGATGTTATTTGGAGATACAATTTAACGTGGAATACTGCGTAATCAAATTATTCTATGTTTTGGGTTTCAATATTATATTGAATTTTATTGAAGGATTTTAAGGATACTTGTTTATTTAATGGTATTTATTAAACTTGGGGTATTGTTGGTTTAATTTTAGAAATTAAGATTAGTATTTCTTTTTCAAAAATATTATCCTTTTTGGGGATCATCTGATCTTGTACTAACCATTTTGGTTTTCGTTAATCTTTAAAGACAAGGTAAATATATAGTTTATCCTTTATTGATTATGTGATTCCCTAGAAGTTGATTCTAGCACTTCAGGTGTGACCAAGTCATCTTGAATACTCATCATTTGAAAAAAAAAGATGAGTTAGTGGTATAAATTTATTAAAGGATGAAACTCTACTTAAAAAGTAAGTATATATCTTTATGCTTTTAGTCAATCTCATAAATAAATTCCTCAACTTTAAAAAATGGAACTTAAAACAAAAAACAATGTCTGTTTACTTTTCCTATTGGGAAACTAATGACTATTTATCCCATCACAAGTTTTTGGTTTTATCATTGTTAACTTTATCCTGATCATGTTTTCTATCACTCTCCATAAGAACTTGACACTTAGTTTATCTTCTATATCCATGTTTTCCTACATGGAATTCTAGTATGGGTTATCTCAGGTGACCTTTGTACTTCTCTTTCTTTCTTTTAAAGTTATATTTTTTTTCCGATGTGAGACTTTCAATAAAGTTCCCAATCACAATTTTAAAATTGCGGGGACACAATTTCCAAAAGCGGGGAAGAATTTAACACCCAAATATTTCATAGTAAGTTATTTTCATTAAATAAATTCAATAGCTTACGCTACACTTAACACCGAGTTCGAGCGCACCAAGACTTACCAAACTAGTCGTTCAAAAAGTTTTTATGAATAATATTAACTGAATTTAGAATTTTATATAATCCATATAATTTTATAATCCATATTATGTGTTTCTTAGACATAATATAAGAACAAATTCTTTTTTTCAGATAAAAGAAGTATTTTTTAAAAAATGAAATTTTACCACCTTTTAAGGGAAAACCCTTTTTAGAACCAATATTTGAAACCTTTATATATTCAATTTAATGAAATTAAATTCTTCTTTATAATCAGGACATAAAAATTTATTTTAGATAATTTTTCGGTACTTTTCTGAAAACATTCATATTTTGGTGAATACTAAAAAATACTAAATTTTAATAGAAAATAACTTTTTTAATAAAAATAATTTATAGTGTTAAATTATGAATTTGAATGGTTTAGAAGTATAATTAGATTATATTTTTATCATTTAATACAACTTATGTTATTATAAGTAATTTCACTTTTAAATTTGACATAAACACATGTAAATCTTTTGAGAGTTTTTACTTTTTAAAAAACCTACTTTTTGGTTTTGACAATGAGAATTAATTTTAAATTAATTAATGAAACTTATATTTTTTTTATTTGGTAAAATAGAATTCATTTTTTAATTTTTAATAAAAAATTATCTAAGGGTGAATTTTTGGTATTTTTCTGAAAACATTCGATTTTTGATGAATAGTGGAAAACACTGCGTTACTATTTAAAATCGACTTTTTTATTTAAATAATTATTTAATTTATTTTAATTTATTATAATTCAAAATAGATATATAATACCAATATATGTTCAATGTAATTAATTGGAGTCATTTTATATCAAGTTTAGATATATAAAAGTTTATTGAACTTTTTACCATCTATTACCCACCTTCAAGAAGCATTTGAAAATGTGTATAAAACATAATTTTACCGCTTCTGTGTGTTTAATTTCAAAACTCTGAGTGACATGGGTAACATAAGTAAGTAAAATATTCTTAATAAGATGAAAATAATTTTTGGTGAATAATAACTTTTGACTTTTATTTACCACAGTTAAAAGTAAATAGGGTAATTAAGGGTAAAAATGATATTATAATTACCCTAACACATGTCCTAATTCAATTGGATAAGTGTAATTCGACAAAAAAAAACCATATAAATAAAATATGAACCTCTTTGGTCCACTTGAATTATATTAGGACATTTATTATTATTTTATTAAAAGAAGAGTTAGAAGTGTTAAATTCAATGTTTAATAACTAAACCATTTTTAATATAGGGTTACACATAATATAAATTCAACTGTAAATATTAATTATAATACTAAAAATATTTCCTAAATAAATTTATTTTATTTAAAATTTTTAGACATTAAATAATTTAATTTATTTATGAAACAATGATGATGTATTAATTACCTTATTAATGAAATATTAAAATAATTGATATTATAAAATATATAAATAAATGTAAATTGAGACTTATGATGAATTTCACTAATTTTATAGGTTAATATAACATGTTAGGGTTGATTAAATAAATTTTTTTCGATGTGATAAAGTTTTTATAGCTTTCCAAAAAATCAAATACTAAGTAGTGTCAAAATTGACATAATTGGGTTTTTAAAACAAATACCATATTATTAATTGATATAATATTCCTAAAAATCTAAAATTCAGCCAAAGAACTTAGATATGTATATATATATTAATAATGAACCACTTGGGGTTCTCTTGGCAGTTTATAGTATGTTTATTAACCATATAATATAAAAATACCAATAGATATGGTAAATGTCAAACTATTTAACTAAGAGTTAAATCTAAAAGATAAGGTTAATATGGTGACATAAACCTGTCTAAAACTTATTGGTTGAGTGTTTTTTGAACCATACACACCTTAGCCTCGAAATAAATCATTTTGGATCCATTAGAAACCAAAAATGATTTTATTATAAAATAATATTTCCAAATTTTTCTAAAGTGCCCCTCACCCCTATTATAAAAGGGCACTTCCCCTTCTCTCAAAATCACACCTCCAAATCCATTTGGCTCGGACAACCATTCACCCCTCTTATAAAAGGGCACTCCCCCCTCTATTAATTTCTTTTCTTCATTCAATTCATCTTTCTTTTTTTTGTTTCCATACCAAAATAATAAATCAAGTACCTTCTACATAATATGATGTTATTATAAATATGGTACAACCATAATCGTTATTCTATCCATCCAATAAATGACAAAGTTACCACATGTTCGTACGTACTGCTTACCATCTCCATGTCATGGTGTAGTTTGTTATTCAAACACTTCATTATTTGGATGGGTACAATAATAAGTATAACTAATGTAAATAATAAATATAACATGTTAATGATTCTATATATATGATATAACATCTAATTACATATGATTTGACTATCAATATACTGATATTGTCACTCGTGCGTACGTACGACTTATAGTCTCCACTAACATGATGAGATTAATTCCCCATCATAATCATTCAAGAATAATTTTCATTTTATGATTAAAAATAATGTTTAGTAACATAATATAATTTTGGATATGAATCAAATACATCCTATACATAATAAACATGACTTACGTAACAAAACATATAAAGTAAACTGAATCAGTCAACAACCAAAACAATGATACTACTGAAATATCATTAGAAAAGAAATATTATAGGATCATATATGATATCATATTTATGTATTCGGTTGTGTTATAATTTAATAAAAAATATTTCATAATTATACAGGAGGTTAACCAACCCTATAATAAGGTAAAGTACAAGGTAAAGGGTTTCTTATCACACTTTTAATTCTGTGAGATTTCTATTGTTCGCCACTTAATTCTTGCATGTGGTGTATTTTTTACTGACATTTAATATATATTATCATGATTATATTTATATTCATGGTATTATGTGATTCATTTTGAGGTTATTAACTTTTGGTCATACGACTCGATTGATTACAATGTGGTAAGGGGTTTTCATCTCACTTCTTATTCCTGTGATATTCATGATATGTTTTCCACTATTTCCTTTGGTGTGATGTATGTACTGCCCATGATTTTATTCTTTTTGAAATATACTTTAATTTATGGTTATTTACATCTTCATTTTATGATACTTATTTTATTAGGTGTATTTTTCATAAGTTACCAAATCGGTAAGGGAATTTCAAATTTCAAATTCCACTCATTGGGATTTACGCACACTTCATTGATTATTTTTACTCCAAGATTATGTGTAGAATAACTATTTATTATTTATGTAGTAATTTCAACTCCCCTTTCTATGGATATACCTTTGATACACATAATCACTCCATTGATAAATTCACATTCCATTGATATGAACTTGTTAAGGGTAATCTTAACTCAATTTCCATTCATTGAGTTAAATGTACAAGTAATTGGTTTTGTTTTCACTAGAATATGTGTGAATGTAATCTAATTGATTTACAGTTAATATACAATTATATTGAGTGTATTTATATTTTTCACACATAATTATTTCATTGATTTATCCTTAATCTAAGGATACAGTCTTGATAAGGTATTTCGTCTCAATTTACATTCCATTGAGAACTCTTTGTTATTATGAACCAATTCACTTTTATATGGTTTATATACTATCCATTGACATATTATATCATGAATCCCTTTATTCTCATGATATTATAGTGTTTTTATTAATGTCATTCCTCAATTACTTATATTCAAGCGTCTCTTATTTGGATATGAACTCTTTAACTAAAATATCATTTTAAAATTTTTAAATATTTATTCTTTTAAATATTTCACATTAATTTACATGTTTTAATTTTTTAAGTATTTATTTATATGTAAATTAATGTTTTGAAATTAGAATTTCTTTTAAAAGTTTCGAAGTGGTATGGGACACTTTGATTCAAAAATCTCTTTTAAATGATTTCTTTGATAAATAGTATGACATTTAAATGTTTTCAAGAAAAAGAGATATTTCTCTCAAATAATTTTAATGACTATTTTCATCTATGTCAATATCCTTCAGAGTATTTTATTCTTGTTTGATGTTGATTTATTATGATACAAATATTTCATACTATATTGAAGGTTTTGTGATATGTTTGACTGTGGATGTGTTATTTTTATACCATTCATGGTGTATGGATAAAATATTGACATTTCATATGCTAGTTTTAATATGAATGTTTTTTTTATGTTTAAACCTTTTCATATGAGGTATTTATTGGACTTAATAAGTGACGAGTGGATCTTACTATAGCTCCTCGATGCATCGGTAGATCTCATGAGACAAACTAGTGTCTTGACATAAGGCCATGACAAAATATTATTTGTAATCTTGGCACAAGGCCTTGACTATGTGGTTATGAAGTCTGGAATTATGAATTTCATCATTATGAAATTAGCTATTGATATTACATGTGATTATTTGACTCATAGAATATCCATGTGAATATGTAAATGGAATTATTTGATTTATCATTTCCATATTATGCTGAAGGTTAAGTTTAAAAGGCTTCTGTTCTAGTATTATACATTGACTTAAATGTTTATTCTTATTTATAATAGTTTCTTCTATATTATTACCCTTACTGAGCATATGAGCTCACCCCTTTATTATGTTTTATTTTTCTTAGGATGCAAAGAAGTATATTATGATTGACAGGTTGGAATAGGCTAAGGGATATACGAGCATTCAAAGTGTACACAATGTTGTTTATTTTATTTCATGATGTAATATAAAACTTATGTATGTATCTAGTACTTTCTAGGATATTGAACTGATAGGTCATTCGGGACATGATTATTTGTATCATACCAATGTTATGTAATAATTAAATGATTCTGGGTAACTGGGGTCGGGGAATTACACTACACCTTCTTTGGGTCCACTGAAACACCTTCCTCATAGATGATGCGATCTAAGAAATGTACCTTGTAGATCCAGAATTGACATTTATATATCTTTGAATATAGTTGCTGATCTCTCTATGTACTCATAATGATATCAAGATGTTGGGAATGATCTCCGAGATCCTTGGAGTAAACCAAGATTCCCTCTAAAAAAATAACCAAAAACTGATCTAGGCACAAGTGTAAAATTCATTTCATCAATACCATAAACACAGTTATAGTGTTCGTCAACCTCAAAGACATCTCAAAGAACTCATATTGGCCATTCCTTCTTCTAAAATAAGTCTATGGTTTATCAAAACATCCAACTCTCAACTGATGATACCCCAATATCAATTCAATATTATAGAACACACATTTTAAACTAAAATATTAAAAGTTATTGTAAATATGTGGAAGCAGATTAATGTTGTTCGCTATCATCTGGTTCAACTTTTGGTAATCAACAAATAAGCAGAAAGTCACATCAGGCTTCATAGAAAAGAAAACTGGGAAACCCCAAGGTGATGTAATTGGATGGATAAATCCATTATCCATCAAATATTCTAGTCCTGTATTGAGATATTTAATATCGATCAGTTCCATTCTATATGGTAGAATAGGAATTGGATCAACTCTAAGAATGAGCTTAATTGTAACCTTGACATCTCTCTCAGGTGCAATCCCTAATAATTATTCAGAAAACACATCCTAAAATTGGTCCACTATGGGTTGAAAGACATCATGATTTACACCCCCATCATCTAGAAAAAATACTTGTAACTTGGGTGGTGAACTCCCCCAGTTTCTGATGAACTATCCCTATATGACCTTCATGAATATCCCAGTCTCTAGGATGAAAATAACTATTACCCTCATAAGGTGTAAAGTTAAATCTCCTTTGGTAACAATCTATGTGGGATCAATATGATACTAACTAGTCCATACCCAAAATAAAGTCAAAACTTAACATCTCAAGGAAGTATATATCCAAAATTAAATGACACTACCCAGCCTCAATAGAACACCCCTTGCATACACATATGTCTCTCAACTGCACTCCCAAATTTTTTTTGACCTTCATATCACCACTCACAAAAGCCATTTCCATATTCAAAATGGAAACAAGTTGTGAATATTTAAAATAATGAGATAATACTTATCAAATAAGGAAATAGAAATTGTAGAAGATATAAGAATATCTAAAAACATTGATGGCCCAGCCTCACTATCCACAAGTGTGGGTCGAACTACATGCAAATATCCTAACCCTATTCTCTGTGCGGCAGTCTGAGTACCCTAGGATGCACCACTTAGTTGATATGGGTTATCTCACCTTGATGTACCATGTACACTACCTCAACTACCATGTCTAGCAGAACTCCAACTGCTAGAATGATATGGATTAGAAGACCCCCTCTCAGTGTTCTGACTCTTATTGGAACATTCGTTATTACCCATTTGTCAAGGATTTATAAAATAGCTTTCCAAGTGACCCATACTACCTCAAGCTTGACACTCCACTAATGGTTGTGGTCACTGTCTATGAATATGACCCAACCTACCACACTGGTGGACTTTTTTTCTGATACTGCTATGAGTAGTTGATCCTTATCTCTTAACACTATGGTTACTATTGTTGAATCCTCTTTGTGTATAAGTTGTATTTGTTTTCAATAGTTATAAATAATGGTAAATATGAAAAAGTAACTCCATAGTTATTGGATATTGGTTGAATTTAATATTCCTATAGAATTGTTATGGATTCATAACATTTAATGCCATGCTTGAGAAATTCTCCTAGTTGTTCAAATAAGATGATTGTTGCACAGATCTTAAAGTACAAAGAACATGTATCAAAGAGTGATACATTAATTAAAAAAATTAAATAATCGTCCTTTTAAGGATGATTGAAGTGGTTTGGAATTGATAATCCAAAGAGAAAATAAGATAAGAAGAATGAAGGTTGAAGAAGAGGCTTGGAATTTGGCTTGGATTTTGAGATGTCCATGCATATGTTTTAATGGTAGACATGCATTATCACTTTGAAGAATTTATTTGTGGATTACTTAAAAAATTAGGCCAGCCCAAGATCTAGCCATCCAACATCAACCTGAGGCATGTGAGAGACCACTCAGGTCAACCTGCCTATAGGGATACCATCCAAGGCCATCCCATGAGCGACATAGTAGACACGTAGCACGCTCATAGGGCATGGGAACAAGTGATCCTGTAGATTGAATAGGGTGGTCATATAGTGAGCTCGCAGTGAATACAGTATAGGGAAGTATCGTTGAGATGGGAGGATTCTTCTAAGTGAATTGTGGAGTGCCTTGATATATAAATCAGACCTCACCTACATCTTCATTTTGATGTGGGAAGATGTTTTTAATGAACCGAGTGATCTCGGCTGCTCATCTTATCCTGCATCTCGCTCGACCATTTGATAAGGGTGGAATTTGATCATCTAATCTTGGGAGCCCATCCATCCCGAATTTTAATGAGTATGAACCTAATCCATCTGATCCTCCTATGATATTCGAACCAGCCCTATCCATTGTCTTCCTTCTTCAGTGATCGCCGGTGCCACTGCTACTCATCGCTGATGAAGACCGAAACATGATGATCCAGTTCTATCTATCAAATAAAGATAATTCCGATATATTAAGGGTTATTGGATTGAACCAATACCATGAATGAAATATATGTCTTGAATGCATGTGGATAACTTGAATAAGAAGAACTTGGTTTGGCTGAGGCAAATGAAGTTTCCAAGGCCACGTGGATTTGAGTAGGTATTTAAAACAAGATACATTCAATCTTGATTCCATGCACAAAGAGAGGATCCCACGTTTGAAAAAGGAAAAAAACTGAGGATCTCTATATATCTAAAATATGGATTTGAAGATTTCAAAATGAACAATATCCCAAGAATTTAAACCATGATCTTCATGGAATTTCATATGGTATTTAAATGTAGAAGGAGAAACTTCTCTCTCCTATAAAAGGATAGGTTTGAGACGAGAAGTGGATACTACTATCGAATTTCTGAGAGATCCTGTTTCGAAAATAAAAGCATGTATGTGCATTTACTTTGTGAAGAGCATGTGGAGGACCCATGAGTCTTCTTCCCTATGAAGAATAGATCCCGAAAGTGTTTGAAAATTTCTTCTCACTCTAGAAATACTATTATAAAGATCTGGTTCCCATTAACACATTGTAGGTTTTATAAAACCCTCACTTTGCTTTGCGAAGGCTGCACCATTGTATGCTAGTGGTTGAGCCTCAGCCTCCCACTGATCTTTGCAAAGTGGAAGAACCATGCATCCCTTGAATGAAAATGAAAAGTGAACCTGTCAAGTTCACGAAGTGAAAGAGAACTACCTCAGGTACACACATAACATCCTATTGTTTTTTCGAGGTTCATTTCTTGAAGAAGAAGAAGATTTAATGAATAAGGGAAGCACATACTTGCTTGCATGCATGTGTATTGTTTGAAGGAGCCCATGGGAATGTGTGGTTTTGTGAAGAAGGAGTTCACATGAGGAAAGGGTTTCACCCATTCAGGTTTGCAGAAACACATATATAAACCTAAAGAAACACCCTAACTAAGTTCAAGTGAGAGATGATAAAGAGAATAGATGAGGCAGTGTGTATGTACTTAAATATCTATACTCTTTAGGGCTATCCCACAAAAAATACATAAGAAGATAAGAGGGTACATTCAGTTTTGTTGAGAACACATCATTCATGCACTCATGTGCATAAATTAAGAACACCCAAACCAAGTGAAAAAGAATAATATAAAAATGAAGAAGTTAAGAATATATGCATGCTTTCATGCATATGTAAAGAGGGTGCAATTATGTTAAATAAATATTAACTACAACAAGAAGAAGTAGAAAGAGAAGGTTCAACCTAAATGCCACATGCATGATCATAATAATTCATGAACAAAGTAGAATAATTAATTCTTATGATTCCTAGTATGTTGATCATCATTGCTTGAAAAATCACATTTGTGTATGTGACTCTTTCCTAGAAAGAAGAAGAAGAGTGCATTTGGTTGTTGCACTAAAGAAGAATAAAGTAGAAGAACTAGTGTAGTTGGTTTTGCTCTAGAGAAGAAGAGAGAGAAGAAGAGAGTTTCTCACCTACTTCTTAGAAAGTAACCAAGTGAAGAGTACTTAATATGATCAAGAAAAGAACCTACCTTTTGAAGAAGCAATAAGATTGTCTCCATAAGCAGTATAAAGAACCAGCTAGAGGCTACCAGTTGAACCAAGTCATCACCAGTTTATGAATATGATTGTTTTTATTCCCCCTCCAAAGTGTAGGGACTCACACTGACTTGAGGATTATTTTCCTAGTCAAACCACTGTAAAAATTATCACATTATAGTGGAGAATCCATTCAATGGTCATTCCCATGCATGACAATGATATAGCTACTCTTATTGAGTAGTAAAACCTGTAAAAATATTGTCTGCATATTTTTACTACTTCCTATTATTTCATGAGATAGGGAAAAGAGAATAAGAGAATCAAGATCCTAATAGGTCAAGAGGTATAGGGATAAAAATTTGGAATTGGTTTAGAAATTCCCCAGCATTGATTCACCCCTATCTCAATGTTAGGTATATCCCAAACTAGTCCTTGAAATTGATATCAGAGGGGGTTAACCTCTATTGGATTCTCTATAGTAAAGTTATTCTATTTTTAAGACTTGAGTTTAATTAATGTGTTAATAATGAAATGTAGCTTCAGTGAAGATTCAGTTTTCTTTGAGCATAAGACCATGTCTACCAAGAAAAAGATTAATAGAAAAAATATGGAGAAGAGAAAGTTGAAGAAGAAGTCCCTCTTATCTGATTGTGGGAAAGTATCTGTCTCTCCATAACTTTCTGATAATGAAGAAAAATTAGGATTGGAAAGTAATGATAAGGTGGATCCAGTTTATACTAAGAATTTGGACAACCTTCTTACATCCAATGATCAGGATGTATGTGTTAGTACATTTGGAAATTATGCTAATGATGAAAATTCTAGCACAAGTGGTGATGATCAATATACTACCTCTCAAGAATTATCTGTTGATAGATTGAGTATGATTCTACATGGTATTCCTAAATAAAGCACATCCATGGTTTGTGGAGTATTTCAATATATGCAAGAAGATATCACCCAACTAGAAGAAGAAAATGATGTTTTGGATAAAGGCTTGCAATAAAAAATTGTTGAATGTCTAAATATCTCAATAGAGGTTGGAGCCTTTGAAGAAACAAAGAGGGAACTTTAAATTAGTTCCTTAAAATGGATCAATGGTTTTGAAGATAAAGATAGAGTCAATGAGAATCTAAACGGGAAGATCTATTAGCTTGAATATGATTTGAAAAAGAGCACAAAAAGTCAAGGAGATATATTTGGACGAAAAATCCAAGAAGATCATAGAACGTGAATATTTGATACAAAAAAAAGTAATGATACATGAAGTGGAAGTTCAAATATTACAGATGACTTATGAAGATAATATTATCATGATTGAAGACCAGAAGATCATCCTCAATATAAAATGTCTAAAATTGGAAGGTCAATGTGCCAATCTTGAGAAGACACATATTGGGCCTTCAAAAAAGAAGGTGATAGTTTCTACTAGTATTAAATGTTCATTGGATTATTATAAGGGTAAAATAACTCCAATATGTGATAATAAGATCATTTATTCACTCAATGATCTATCACAAGCAACTTAAAAAGAATAGGTACCATCCATACCATCTTGTACTAATGTTTCTAAATCTGTTTCTAAAAAATGTGTAGGGTGGAAGGAAAATTGAAAACAATTATGGATGAGGAAAGGTGATGAGATACCTACCACGATGGCTAGGGTGTATAGTAAGAAGAATTTGGAATGTGGTTCCCCATAGAGAGCACAACACCTTAAGAAGAAGGCCCAATAATATAATGCATAAGATATCAAAAATTCAAGATTTATGGGTAAATGTTGGTGATAAAATAGATTTGGGAATTGTGAATTGGATTTTTAGTACATTCCCTTAAATGAAAAATTATATAGAAATCCTATATCAAGGGGGAGAAATCAAGAGAAAAAGTAGAAACATCCACAAATCCATAAAAGTTTGTATACTGCAAACAAATTTGGTAATCTTGATAATATCTGGGATGTATGCAATGAAAGTGTTCATAAGGTTGGTAAATGTTCATCTCAACATGAATACAAAGATGATATGAAAATAAGATCACAAAATCTGGATAATAAAGAAGAAGTATCATTGGGAAGACATTAGAATAATGTTTTAAGAACAAATTCTCCAAAGAAGAGTCCAAGAAGGAAAAGTGAAGAGACCTTGGATTCTAAATCCAAGAAGGTGAAGGGGTTTTCATCCAAAATAAATCCTTATAAGGTTGTCACTCAGAATAAGACATGTGAAAGATCCATTCTTTATTCCTCAAATTCTAATGACCTATTGGTTATATGGCCAGAAGATTTGGAAATAATAAAAAAATGGAATTTGCACAAGTCAAGGATAGTGAAAAAATGCACAGAAAAGATTACACATGAAGTTAAAAAGGTTCTATGTGTGAGGTGAAATAATGATTATCATACTGTTAGAAATTGAATTTCATTTATTCCATCTCAAGAATAATTTGTTAAGAAGATGGAAGTTGCACCAGGATATTCTAGGGATCTAAAAGCACATGAAGAAAGATGTATCACACACAAAGAGATAAAATAATTGATAAGATTCACCCAATCATAAATAGAATAGAAGATAAAATGTGAAAGTATGAAGAGTGGAGAAAATGTAACATCTTGGTTGAGAAAAGCTTCTCATCATAGTTGTTCACATTGACGAATCAAGGAGGATTCTCCTTATTCCCCTAAATCATTGTGTATTGTATTTTTTCTTATAATACATGGAATTAAAGGTGAAGAAATCTCTCAGGGGGAGAACCTGAGATTCAGTAATGATGAGTGATCCCTTGCGGAAGATACACATGAAGAAGCTACCATAGTTATTATTTAAATTAGTATCAACTTTAGTTGGTATCAAATTCTAGTACTATGAAGATTGTTTGAAGATAATGTCATTGGAAAAGGTCTGTCATTTCTCAATCTCTTATCCTTAGTTACTCAAAAAAAAAGATAATTTTACAAAAGGGATTAACTAAATTAATCAGTGACATAAGAAGAATGGAAGTTCCTCAAGGTCACTCATCCTGCCTATTGTACTTGAATGTTTTTGATCCATTTGTTGAAGTGAGTGCTGGAGTTTTAGTTTGACTATTTTATATCACATTTTTTTTATCCTCAGCTTAAAATGAAAGTGAAATAACCTTAAAGAAAAGTACATGAGTTCTCATCTCATGAGGTATCATGATCAGCGGGTGATGGAATTCTTTGTTGTCTAAATCAAATCTTCTTATTTTCTACAACGGTCATGGATCAAGTAGACATAGAGGGAAATGATTGATGTGACATTGATTAAGTATGGATTGATACCCTTTTCCCATGAACTTTGTATTTATTTTCAATAAGGGGGAGGGAAAGTGAAATGAAAATTTGAACAGAAAAAGGGGGAGAGAAAGAAATGTGAAGGATAAAAAATATTCACATTTGGACATTGAAAAATTTATTTAGATATAACATTGAAGTGTCGATAGAAAATAAAAAGGGGATGATTGTTGGGACCACTTTGTGTTTATGTTTTATTTGTTTTTAATGTTTGTTAACAATGGTCAAAATTAAGAAGGAACTCCAAATTGATTGGAGATTGGTTGAAGTGAAGATTTTTGGAGAATTCTTATGGATTCAAAGCTTTGGATTCCAGGCTTGGGAAATTATCCATGTTGTTCTAACAAGACGATTGCTACACTGATATTAAAGTTCAATGAACTTGTATCAAAGAGTGATATATTTTTTAAACATTGAATAATAATTATTTTAAAGAAAATTGAAGTTCTTTGGAATTGATAATTTGAAAAGAAAAGAAGATATGAAGAATGAAGGTTGAATAAGATGCTTGGAATTTGGATTGGATTTTGAGGTGGCCATGCATATGTTTTAAAGGTATCCATGCATTTTCATTTAGAAGAATAATTTTTGGATTACTTAAAAAACTGTTCCAACCCACGAGCTAGCTATCCGGCAGCAACCCAAGGCTTGTGCGAGACCACTGGGGTCAACTATTCCCTTGGGGATGCCATCCTAGGCCAGCCTGAGAGTGGAATAGTGGACGCAGAGCTTGCCTGTAGGGCATGGGCGCAAGCGCACCCACAGAGTGCATAGGGTGGGTGCATAGCCTGCTCGCAGTGAACATGGTATAAGGTGATACCATGAAGAGGGGAGGAGAATTATGATTGAATGGAGGAGCGTCTTGATGCTTTAACCATGCCTCACCCACGTCTCCGTTTCGATGTGGGACAGAGTTTTTAAGGGACCGAGCGATCTCGACCGCTCATCTTATCCCATGACTCACTCAACCATATGATCATAATGAAATACAATCATCTAATCTTAGTCGCTCATCCATCCCATACCGTGTGAGTAAGAACATGTGCCATCTGATCCTCCCACGAAGTTTGAACCAGCCTGAGCCATTGTCTTTATTCTCCAGCACTCGCCAATTCCACGGAAACTCACTAGAAATTAAGACCAAACCCTGATGATCCACTAATGTCTATAAAATAAGAATCATTATGATATAGAGAGGGTTATTGGACTGAACTGAAACCATTCATGAAATCTATGTCTTGCATGCATGTGAATAACTCAAAGAAGAAGAACTTGGTTTTTCTAAGGAAAACGAAGTTTCCATGGCCATGTAGATTCGAGGAGGGATTTAAAATGAGATACATGAAATCTTGATTCCATGCATGAAGAGAGGATCCCCTGTTTGAAAAAGGAAAAAACTGAGGATCTCTACATATCTCAAACGCAGATTTGAAGATTTCAAAACACTGAATATCCCGAGCATTCATACCGTGATCTTTATGGAATTTTATATGGGATTTGAATGTATAAAGAGAAGTTTCTATAACCTATATAAGGAGAGGTCTGAGTTAAGAATAGACTGATGATCCAACATTATTGAGAGCTCCTGTTTCAAAAAACAGAGCATCTCTATGCTTCCACTTTGTGAAGAGGAAGTAGAGGACCCACGATCCTTCTTCCTTGTGAAGAAGAGATCCTACAAGTTTTTGACAAATGCTTCACACTCTCAAACAACTTCTGAAAAGAAAAAATTCTTGTGAAGACATGATATGTTTTCTAGAACCCTTGTTATGATTTGAAAAGGCTGATCCATTGTAAGACAGTGGTTGAGCCTCTACTTAACACCGAGTTTTTTGAAGAGGAAGAACCTTTAATCCCTTGCATGAAGAAGAACAATGAACCTCTCATGTTCACAAAGTGAAGGAAATCACTCTTAGGTACACATGAAACATCCTACTATTTTATAGGTGTTTGTTTCTTTAAGAGTAAAGAGATTTAATGAATAAGGTTAATGCATACATGCATGCACACATGTGTATTTTTTTTAATGAGCCTAAGGCCAAGCGTGGTTGTGTGAAGGAGTTCACACAAGGAAAGGTTTTCACCCATTTGGGTTTGAGGAAACACATATATAAACCTAAAGAAACAACCTAGCTAAATGAAAGAGAAAAAAGATGAAAGAATAGATGAGGGAGTGTGTGTGTTCTTAAATATCTATACCCTTTAGGGTAATCACACAATCAATAGTGAAGAAGAGATGAGTTTACATTCAGTTTGGTTGATAACACATCATGCATGCACTCATGTGAATAAATTAAGAACACCCAAACCAAGTGAAAGAGAAAAAGAGAAAAGGGAAGAAGTAAATAATATATTAATGCTTACATGAATAAGTAAAGAGGGTGAAGTTCGGTTAAATACATATTAACAGCACCAAGAAGAAGTAGGAAGAGAAGGTTTGACCTAAATTCCACATGCATGATCACATGAATTCATAAAAAAAGAAGAATAATTAATTTTGATGATGCCCAGTGAGATGATCCTCATTACCTGAACAATTATGTAGTTGTATGTGAATCTTTACTAGAAATAAGAAGAAGAGTTCATTTGGTTGTTGTACTAAAGAAGAAGAAATTAGAAGAACTAGTGCCGTTGGTTTTTCACTAGAGAAGAAGAGTGAGAATAAGAGAGTTTCTTGCCTACTACTTTGTAAGTAAAAAATTCAAGAGAACTTAATAATATCAAGAGAAGAACCTACCTTTTAAAGAAGGAAGAATACTATCTCCACCAACATTATAAATAAATAGCCAGAGGATACAAGTTGATCTAGGTTATCACCAGTTTAGGAAGAGGATTGTTTTCCTTCCCACTCCAAAGTATAAGGACTCACAATGACCAAAGGATTGTTTTCCTAGTCAAAAAACTATAACTATTATCACATTATAGTATAGAATCCATGAACTAGTCATTCTCATGCATTTCAAGGATGAAGCTACTCTTATTGAGTAGTGAACCTTGTAAAAATATAGTGTGCATATTTTACTGATTTCTATAATTACATGCAACGGGGGAAAGAGAATAAGAGAATCAAGATCCTAATAGGTCAAGAGGTATAGGGATAAAAATTTGGAATTGGTTTAGAAATTCCCCAACTTTGATTCACCCCCTCTCTGTGTTATGTATATCCTAAACTGGTCCTCTCAACTATATCCCGGGTTGGCATTCTCATAGTGATGCTTCCTACTATCAGAAGATATACCTCCTGGTTATCCAGATGATGCCACCTGTATTACACTGGAGGCCTACCTTAGGTTTCCCTAAAAAATGAGTGTTTTTTTCACCAATTTAGAACACTTATTTAGCCTAAATATGTTTACCTCGGACTTAATACCCGATTTGAGTGCATCCTGAAAGGGTTTCTCTACAGTAGCCTAATCTCCTACCTACACTGGAAAAAATAATTGAAAATTAGTAAGGATACCATCATTGTCCATTACAGACATAATCTATTGGGTCAACCTTATAAAATCATATTCCCTCTCATGCCTCAGTGTCATAGGGTAAAATTTTTATAAGAAATTATTCTAGAAGGATTTCCATACCATATTATATATCCACTCATACCAAGTCTGAATGTCCCACCAACACTTTTCTTGACCACATAACATATAAGATGAAAACTCAACCCCCTTATTAGAAGGAGTATTTATATGTCCAAGGATCATTTGGACATACTCAATCCCGAACTCAGCTGCCTCAGGTTCACCCTCTCCAATGAATGTCAAAGGGTGCTACAATGGGAACTCCCATATCTAGTCGATCATATTCCAAACTCCCTCCTTAAGAATCCTTCCATAAAATGCATAAAGTGAGAAAAGTTCTTATAGAACTACTCTCCTGCTCCTTCACTCAAAAACTATCAGTGCATCTAGTTCCACTATTGGAGGCTCATTTCCATCCATGTCCTCCTGTTATACATTCAACAAGCATTGTCATGGAGTCATATATATACAATTCCAAACACACATATTAGGAAACATAACACATAATTAACACATTTTAACAAGAAGGATTCACAGAAATCCACAACAAGTAATCCCCTATATTTTACCACATGGTCAAAACTGAGGCACTGTCACTACCCTCAAACATCCCTCACCTAGGTCATAGATAACATAGGGTAAAACACTTTTATATCTCAAGTTTACCATTACACATCAATTTATCTATTTCAATTTACCACATTTATCATCATTTAAAATAATCCAATTCTTATTAGACACCATTTAATTTCAATTTACTTTCACCAAGAAAATCATTTTAATTTCAACAACTTACCCAAAAATCGATTTTCCATGCATGCCTAAAATGATGCATGTAACATAAAATATAGAGTGTGTAGAATGATGAAAACAAACTCAACTATTATTACATTCTTACAACAAGTAAAATCTTAGAAAATTATAATATCATACAATAAGTGCATCACCTAAGCAGAAATAACATCCAACTATAAAAAACATCAATAACATTTATCCCACCCTGGGTACTTGGGATTTCCATAGTACATGGGTTATCTACTACCATGAATGAGAAAATGACCAAGTCCTAGATTTTCTTAGTCTCCTATCTAACTTTACCAAGTATTAATAAAAAATAAATAAAATAAAACTCATTTGATAACACTTTCTAACATCCCAACTCGGGTTCTACATGAGGATGTCCCGAACTGGTTGATTATGTGACCTTAGGTGCACCTACCCATATGCCAAAGGCTTCTGACCAAGAGTGAGGTTATAATATAGGTATATCATGGGGTGATTAACCCTTTTATTAAAGAATCAAACAAATAAAATAAATAAAGTATAGGAAAATTATGACAAACAATAACTAAAATAATACTATAACCAATATAGACTAGTATCACATGATAAACTAAAAAAGTAGATATGTTATTCCATATATGTGTCAAGTGTAAAATGAAAAAAAAATAAAGACCCACTTACACTCCCAAGTGATTCCCAAAATCATATTTGGTTACCTCATCCATGTTCCATCCCAACTCAGCCATCTAAAATAGGACTCCTTTCTAGATTTTTTCCAGTAAACATGAAGTCTATTTGGGTACCAATTAAGCAGCCCAAGTAGGGTGTGAGTACAACTTATTAGACCACCACCAATAACATCTAAAAAAATATCCAATATATAAAAGTGTATGCAATTTTATAAAGAATAAAGTTAAATAATAAAGTAAATAGTTTTCACATTAATTTATTCTTTATTTAACCACATAAATCTCGGGATCACGATGAAACCCGAACCATCAATACCTAATTCGACCCTTGTCAGAGTCTGAACCATTACCGTAGGGATACCACATTTTATTAAATGTATTTAAATTAATCAATTCATTTCAATTTCACTTTAATACAAAGGGGGCCTAGACTAGCAGTTTGGCACCCCGTGAGTATTTGAAGTAGCAGTCCCTATCTCATAACTTAGTGATAACATATATACATAAATATATTGGGGGGTATAGATTGGTAGTCTAGAAACCCATGGGTATTTAGAGTAGCAATACCTATCCCACAACCCAATCTTAGATATCACATCCCATGGTTCCATATTTCCAACCATTTAGAAACAATGACTACAATTCATTATTTCAATCCGATCAGTTCACCCCATGGGTCACTAACAATTCCATAAACCATTAATCAATCAATTTCATAATCCCATTATTAACTAATTTCATTATCCAATTATTTACAAATTTAATTATTACATGTAAAAATCAATCAATTAATTAATTAAAATTATAATGAAATTTACCAATATGGAAATTTCAATTTCAAAATCACATACCTGAATTTAAAATCAAGACTTTTGGAATTGATAATATACCATGAAGATCAAGATGGTGGATGAACGATCACCCAATAACAACCCTAAATTGACAATGAATGGTTAAATTAACAACATCATAATAAATTTAGGACCAAAACCTACGATCAATATCATCCCTCAAATCCAAAAATGGTAAAGATATTCCACCACTTTATATAAAGAATGTGGAATGAAAGGAAACCAAATACAAAAGTCTTACCAAGTATTAAACACCAATCTACGTTGATAAAAGATAAATAAATTTCTACAAATCCACTAAGAGTATCCTTAGGGTAGTGATGAGTATGGTTTCATGAAACAATGAACACAAAATTAACCAAACGACAACTTTAAAATTTCTACTCAAGAAATTATTCAACATCTAATTCATTTAAACATCATGTAATTCTTTTTATAGGGTTATTTTGAAAAACTGGTTGTCTCGGTTGATTTTTATCTCGATCAACAATTAAAAATCATGTAATTAGATCGAATGATGTGTATTCCTTTTATGGTGTGAATCAGTTCATGGAATGAAACTATTAATGACATGTTTTTGGATATATTTACATATTTTATAACCCATTTAAATGACGTGTAAATGTACTGGAGACTATTTTTCATCCAAGTTTATACTTAAAGATTTGAACCATGTCCAAATACTTCTAAACTATTTGATACCCTCTCTAACCCTTTAACAAAAAGAAAACTCAAAGGAGAAAATACCTGGAAAAAGATCAGGATATTATAGGTTGAATATTATCAATGATTTGTAGAAAATTTCTCACAGCTATCTTTTCCACTCACCAAGTTAAATCAAAAGGGAGCCAAGTTCCTTTTGATATTTGAATGTGATGAAAATTTCAAGGAACTGAAGAGAAAGATAACCAGTACACTTATGCTTACCCTATCATATAGTATATAATGGTTTCTTATCTTTATTGATTCATCTAATAAGGTATTGTGATTCATCATCATGTATAATGATATGGTTATAGATTATTCCCCATGACAATTGATTGTTCATGAGAAAAATTACCACAATGATTTGGAGTTAACTATAATATTGTTTTAATTAAAGATATAGAGGAATTATATTTGTAGAGAGAGGTATGGCATATATACTAGTTATTAAAGTTAAAGTATATATTAACTCATGAATTGTGGAATGTGTGACACATAAGATGGTCTGATTTGATTAATTATTTTAACTACTCAATTCTTTACCTCCTTTGGGAAGTGAACAAGGTGGTCGATGATTTGAGTTGAAAGGATTATTATTTCTTATCTATGATAAGTATAAAAAAATATCCAATATTTTTTTTTAATTTTCAGTGTATGGATTTTGAAATATTTAAGGAATGAGTGAAATATTATGTTTTTCAAATGAGTGTTCAACTATCTATCCAAGTAAAGATTAAAGAGGTGTATAAAAAAGAGGGAGTTGTAAAAAACGTAAAAAATGTTCCTAAGTTGAAACTTGATTTTGATGGAATTATATTGTTCAAGAACCGTGAATGTGTCCCATATATACCAGATTTGAAGAAGTATTTATTAGATAAAGATCATAGTTCATCATTATCTATCCATTAGAGAAGTAAGAAGATGTTTATAGACCTGAAAGAGTATTTCTAGTGGAAAAAAATGAAGAGGGATATTGCAGAATATATATCTTGTTACTTGGTATATCATCATGTTATGTCTAAGATAAATAAATATAATGTGATGTTACAACCTTATCCACACAATAATGGAAATGGGAAGACATAACCGTTTATTTTTTCACATTGGACTCCCCAAAACATCTAAAGTATATAGTGTTATTTAGGTTGTAGTCAATCCCCTTATGAATTTCGCAGACTTCATTTCTATTAGATAAAAATAATATTTTTATTAGTTTTCTAGAATATAAATCAATTAATTGGTAAGGTTTCATAGAGTATCACATTCTATTTTATTTGATCAGGATTTGAGGTTCAATATGAAGTTCTAGAAAAGTCTCGAGAAAGATTTGGATTTAGAATTATATTTCAGTTCTGTATATCATCCTTAGATAGAGGGTTAGTCTAAGATAACAATTAACAACATATATCATATATAAATTTAATTCTATATAGATTCCAATTGTGGTTAGGATTAATTAATTTATTTGGTTGAGTTTTTATACAACAATAGATTTCACTCAAGCATTCAGATGGATCCTTATGAATTACTATATGGAAAGAAGTTTTGAACTCCAACTTAATGAAATTAATTTGGATAAAAAAATTTATTGGGACCCATGATACATTAGTAAATAGAATATATGGCTAGATACATTCAACAAAAATTAGAGTTGAAAGAAATGTTATACTTACAATCATTAGTGAAATATGGAATTCAAAGTTGATGAAAATGTATTACTATGAATATCTCCCTAGAATAATGTTATGATATTTTTAAATAAGTTAAGTTTGATCCCTAGGTATATTAGAACCTTATATATTCTTTTTTGAGTAGGGATGGTAGTTTATTTCTTGGGGTTTCCACTAAACCTCTTTCAAGTTCACATGTGTCCCATGTATCTCTCCTGAGGAAGTATATAACTGGTACTTCAAATGTATATAACTAAATTGTTTTACCATTAGATTATGATATTTTCTATGATTAAAAAGCTATATAAATATTGTATTGTAGAGATTAGGTTCTATAAAACAAGACTACTCACCAGGATAATGTTCTTGGGAGGAATAAAAAATTTGAGGAATATATATGGGAACCTAAGAATGTGATAAAATAGATGTATCCTAATTTTTTTATTAGTGATGGAATCTTGATGGATAAAATATTATTAATGGGATATAATTTATCAACTATGATTTTATGATACATTTCTCCTCAAATAAATCTAATTTCATTGATATCCTGTGATATTGGAAAATCGAGTCTAAATGAACTATAATATAATATACCATTATAAACTATTATTTAAATTGTTTTTATGAATAGTAATAACCACATTCTAAAATTTATTTATACTTTTTTAGTCAAATAAAATATATTGATAAATATGTACTCAAATTTTAGTAGTCTTTATATGCTTCAAAATTATAATTTTCCTCAAAAATGATTTTTACTACTTTATGTGATGAAATCATATAATAAAAATTTTCATATTTTAGAAAATGTTATTGAAAAAATAAATATAATCATAAAATTAGTTCTTTGATATTATATTATAGGTAATTTTTTTAGAATTATTTGAAACGATTGATTTTTTTAATGAATAGTGAAAGATACTTATTTTTATTGAAAAATAAATTTTCATTTAAAGAAATTAAAATTTTCAATTTTATTTCAATTTTTTTTTTAAAATTTAAATTAATAAAATTTTATTATTCACAACAAAATTTATGATATTAGAATTAATTTTATTTTTGGATTTTGGTATAAAAATATTTCCACCTAAGAAAATATTTTTTCGGGAAAATTAATTTTCTTTGATTTTGGAAGGTTTAATTTTAAATTAAATTCTACCAATAATGTGAATTGAATTTGAAAAAATGGATTCCATATTTTTAAATGGAATAATTAATATATTGTAATAAGTTTAACTTATTATTTTGTAAAAATTAATAGTAACAACTGTAAAAATATGTTACCATAGTTAAAATGAAATCTGGTTTACTGGGGGGTTAAACCTAGAGATAATGGGGTGTTTCCGATTAAACTTCTATAATTACTATTTTATAGTTATATTTTAACATACTAATATCCCATATTTTAATCTCTCACTATTTGGATGCATTTTTCTGGACTATAACCTTATTATATTTTAATCTTTTAAGAGATTCCAAGTGTGTCCTCTCCCCCATATATAAAAGGAAACCCCTACATTATATTCTTCACAAAAAATTGATCCATATAGCTCAAAAAAACCCTATAAATTTCCCTTATCAAATTTTATAGATATGAATTAGTGGTGTTTTTATTCTTAAAATACCATTCCAAGGGTCTCTAAGAAAGGATCTAAGGGGTCCTACCAAAGAAGAGGTTATCATTCTACTCAAACTATTTAAATTTATTTCTTCTTCTATATAATATAATTATATGGAATTAATCAAAAAATAATATTTTAGTATTTTAAATATAATAAAATGTTATTATGATTATTGAACCACTATTATTCACCCACTTTTCCATCAAATGGGATGTGAAATTATCACTTGTGTGTACATGTGGACTACCACCTCCTTGTAGAGATACAACCCATTTACCATCACTATAATTTATGTATGAGTATTATGTTTTATTTAATTTTTAAAATTAAATTTAGGTAATAATTATTCCTTTTTAATTATAATATCATATCTATATTCTTACCTTCCAATTTCTTGAAAAATTATAATATTGGTGTTGTGTATGGGTGGTCAACCACCTCCATGATGCGATGTGATTTGTTTTTAATTTATTATTTACATGGATTGAAATAAGGGTAGTTTTAATGAATATATATTATACTTATTCTTTAATAATTTTTTTTTAAATTTGAATTATTATTTACCATTCTTTCATTCCATTCATCAAAAATTAAAAATAACGTTCATGCGTAAGTATGACATATCATCTCCATGAACGGTGTAATAAAATTTTCTATATCAACTTTTTAATGATGAATATAAATATATATGATATTTATATAATTATTATAATTATATAGATTATATAAATTTGATCAAAGTATAAGTACAAGAACTACCAAATCCAAATTCTCATGAAAAATGAAATAGTTAACTAAAAAACAAAACATTTAATAATTAATTATTAATAAATGGGTGTTAAAATGTTATAAGTGGGTCATATATGATATTATAAGAATATAAAAAGTTCGGGTATATAATTATAATAAATATAAATTTATTATATAGGAGTATATAATTCTTTCGAAACAATTCAAACTTGAGGTAAGAGATTTATGTTACAATCTCATTTTTTATCTAGATTTATTATTATTGAGTTTTTGATGATGAAATTTTATTAAATGTCTCTCAATAATCACATGAATTTTATTCACCTAATGTTAATTTTTGAGATTACATGAATTACTTTCATTTTCCTCTATTTAATAACTCAAGACATAGAAATATTTTTAAAGGAAACCAAACTTTATTTCTATCTATGATGAAATTTATTTTTGTCGATGTCCATATTTTTAAGATTATTTTCAATATTATCCTATGGTTTTTAAACTCATTTTTACCCATGTTTGACATTTTTAATTTTTTTTTAAAAGAAATATTCTTATTGTTTTTCAAACTAGGTACTTTTGATTGTTTACAAAAATGTGAAATAAATCTTTATTTTAATATACATGATTGGAATAGAATTTCCCACTGTAATGATTGATAAATTATTTGATTCTTCTTTGAAATTTTTCCATTCTAATTTAAAAATAAAATTGTTTCCATAATATTTTTTAAACTTTTATATTTTAAGGAAGTGATTCCAAAATGAAAAGGGTATTTTCAACAAGAAATATTCCTAGTAATATTTTAAAGAAGATTTAATTTTTGATAAAATCACTTGACGTTACTTATGATTTATCGGGGATATGAACCAAGTATACCATAATTTTTATTTCCCTTGATGATTTATGACTATTATGTTGATAATTTTATGAAATTCATTTATTTTCCATGGGTTATGCAGTGATTAATTATTGAAATTTTTATGAAACTCATTTTTTCCAAAGGTGATGTTATATAATGAATGTTTTGTGATATTGCTGATCAAATATTAATGAATTGTTATTATTTAATGGGTTTGACTGGAATTATATATCCCTCCATTGAATTGGATAAATATCTATATCTGATGAGATAATAAGGACTAGAATGGGGAGTGAAACCATTTTAGTAGGGGACTTTCTCCACTATGAATGTATTGGGAGTGAACAATGACTAATAATATGATGGAATGGGGAGTGAACATAATCCACTATTATAATCTTGGAAGTGATCCTTGACTATGTAAATTATTTTATATTATTATGTGTATGCCACAAACTTATGTCTTATGTTGATTTTATTCTCTTATAGATTATGTTTATCGATTGATTTATGATTTATGTCTTATAAATTACCATTATTTATTCCATTAATCAAGATTATTTTATATGATATTATGGGTATGGTTTTAATATGTCAATCTCATGTTCTTATACTCTTATTCTCATGTTATGATTAAGTGATCATTGATATCTTCCTTGTTTAACCTCATTGAGCATCTGAGGTCACCCTTTCTTATGTTTCCTTTCCCTAGGTTATGAGGAAATATTCTAAGTCTGATATCTATAAAGAGGTTGTTATTTATTATTAACATATTGGTAGATGATATTGAACAAGTTATTTATGTTATATGAGTTTTATGATTCTATAATGTATCGTAATCTAATATATTAAACAATCATATAATAAGATGTAATATTTAGGTATGAAAAGTATGGGTCCCTATAATGGTGTTCTCACATATATATTCTTAGTAGAATTATACTTAAACAAAACTCATAGATACTTCTAGTTTTAATGAAGAAAATGGGGGTTGATTATATAAATTTTCAATACTAATTATTTGGTGTTTTTCCAAATAACTAATTATTTTCATTTTAATTAACCAAACTATATGAATTTTTATTTATTAATATGAGTCATTATAGGAAGATTTTGTTTCATCCATGTGTATGTTGAATTTATCTTTAAGGGGGTAGTCTGGTATACATATTCTTGGTGAGGATTATTTCCTTAGAGTGGGTAGTTGGACCAAGTGTGAGATATATGATATGTATATAAGAACCTATAGTGGGTGTTTTGGAATGTGAGTAGCCTATTCATACTATATATTAGAGCATGAGTATTCCATTATTTTTTATGTATGTGAGATGTTATTTATGGCATATTTAGGATATACTAGTGATGTTTAGATGCGACTCGGAATATTGGTGTATTTGGTTTTATAGTTGAATTTTATGGATTTTTCAATTATTTTTGGTATTAATTGTGATATAAAATGGTAGCTTGAGAGAAGGGTTATCCAAGGCCTACGAGTGAATTTAGGGATAGTACGTATATATTTCTTGATTATTATGTTGATGCACAAGAGGTTCTATTGAGAATGTGATATAGGATTGGGGATGAATTAGGTATCTTAAATGTGAATCATTGGTAGTGATTTTTTTGTCATGGTTCTAACAAGCATGACAGAATGGTCAGCTAGGTAATTATGATATGAGATAAGAGATGATGATATGACTTAAGATGGTATATATAGAGTTTTATGGATGGGTGTCACCAAGGTGTATTCAATATTTTGTTTGTGCATTATTTTGGTAAAATGGGATGTTGAGAACTATTATAAAGGATACATTTTGTTGCGAAGATTGGTGTTTCTGAGATTATCCTATATTTTTATTTCACTTGAAATGGATCTTGGATCTTATGATTTTGGAATTATTTGGAACTGGAATACATTTCCTAGAGTACGAGGATACCCATGAGATGGTAGCAGAAAGAAATAAATAATTCCTTGGGGTCCTTTTGATGTAATCTTCTCTAATGGATTTTGTTATCAAGGTTTTGTTTTATATGGTTGGATTAGTTTGATTCATAACATTATGGATTTTGATAAATATGTAGATTAGTGAGGAAGATAATGTGTCTAGTGGATAATCTCATGCATGTGGCTGTCAAATATGATAAAATGGTGGGAATGTATAAGACACCTTATGGAGTTCATGAAATGGTAAAGGGTGTTAACTTTTGATATTATAACATATGTTTTCCATATAAGGATTTCTATGAGGTATAGAAAGCTGTTGATTATTTTCAGATGTGAATTCATCCTCATATGACCTATTCATAAGATGATGTCTCTATAAGGGATGATGAAATAAATTTGGGGCCAGGAATATATTAGTGATGTCAAGATAGTCAACTCATTTGAGAGATTATTTTTGACCTTTTTTGAATAGTGTGAAATATAGTATTATCGCTAATAGATTTAATGAGATTAATATAAGCACGACTGGATAAGGTTTTGATGGGGATAAGATCTATCCCTTAGTGATGAGGGAATAAATCAAGAATAGATAAAAGTACCATGATATAGTATATCTAATCTTGGTCATGATAAGTTCTTTTAGGGATGGGGGGAGTGTGAATCAGGAGGAGAAACACACCCATGATGTTGGAAATGGTCATTAATTAAACTAGAAAAACAATTTAAGTAAGGAAATATGTTAGGGAGCACACTATATATAATATAAGAACATGGTTTTTATTTTAAATATTTTTTCATAAATTTCAAGATGGGTTTGTAAATAAACCCAATTGGAGGTGATTTATATTTTTGATGGATCTTGGATGCATGTATTTATGTTATATATTGTAAATAAAATATGATGGTTATGGGTACAACAGAAGCTATGGTCAAGACTATTCCCAACAAGGATTTTTTTAGATTAAAAAAAATCTACAATAACATAAAATTAAATTATCATGTCAAATGAATATATCTGAAGAATATACGCAAATAATCACAAAACCAAGAAATTTAGGTCTTTCACTTTAAAGTTAAAATTAATTTAATTATAATAAAATACCCCAGTCTTTAAATTTTATTAAATATAGATATCTATGGATAGTACTCGTTTGAGTTGTACTATATTTACACCAAGAGTATCCAAATTAGAATCCCTCTAAAAGTTATCCACATGTACATTTCAATCTCTAAATGATTCAAATGGAATTCTAGATGTTAACATGGATGATCTAAATGTCTAGCATTATTTTTTTTGATCACAAAATAATCCTCAAGGGTTCAGTTATTTTATCTCTTATTCTATTATTCTTGAGAGGTATGAAGATGGAGAATGAATTCTCTTAATCTTTATAGGAACCATAGATATATCATTTATTGAGAAAATTATTTAGTGAGTGGATTCATTGTACACAAAAAAACTCATTTGACACATTGTCAAAATGATCTAACATGGTAATATATATATCTAGGGTTTTAATATTGATAATTTCACAATGGAACTTAACCAATTATGAATCCTAATGTTTTAATCCTAATAATAATAATAATAATAATAATGGTCATGATGATTATGATGATGATGATGATGATAATTATGATGCTGATGATTATAATAATAATAATAATAATATATAATGGAACATGACGACTTGTAAAAATGGATATCATTTTATAAAATAAGTATTTATTTATTTATTTAAATGATATTTAAGATTATATCATTTATTTTATAGTGTTATTAACTCAACATGGACACCTTATTTAGTGTTTACCAACCCTCTAACGATGAATATTATTTATTCAATAAATAAATAAATAAATAATTTTTATGATATTTTGAAAAAGATTATTTTAATATTTTCATCACTAAAAAAATAGTTATATAATGAGAAATATTTTTATAACCTTTAAACTAAAATAGAAGACAAATAAATATTATATTTACTGAACGTATGAATTATTATTTATTAATTTAAATATATAACTCACATATAATTAATGATTGAATAATTGTGATCAGTAAATCTTTAATAAATATTAAATCTAGGTCATATGGATAATATTTATTCCAATTGTTAAATAAAAATAGTAGTTAACTATGATTGAAGGGAACATTAATTTTTGACCCTCTAGTACTCTTCCACAGTGGAATTAGGTGGGCTTATTTGGTTTCCATGATCATCACCAAATAGAATTTCAAGGAACACATAGAGAAAATAGTTGTTGTCTTAAGAAAAAAAACAACTATTGAACCCCCACTATGTGCTATAATCCCTTTATATCAATATATAATCAGGTAGGTTAAATACTAATGCCATCAACCTATAAGCTTGATAAATAAACATTGAATGTTGAAATGAACTTGTTTAACACAATTTCCATTGAATTTATTAATTATTTCCATTCCAATCAATGGGATGGAGATATCCACTTCTATAAATGAAATGAAAAATATTATATTGACTTATTCCTTAATAGAATATCACCTATGACACATTGAGACCATATGTTATCATGGTTTTTATCAATACATCAAAGTAACCAACTCGTGATAGGAATTAATAATAATCTCAATTCTAAGGATCCATCTACATGTTTGCATATAGTAATATCCAATAACTAGAAAACATGTGGAATTATTATGGGTGGTTCGATCCTCACAATCTCCCATCTTTGAGATTATAAAGTGAAAAATTCATGAGATGAATTCTCATAAAATTCTATACATACACACCTGATAGTCAATATACTCTTTCTATCATTATAGAATGCTATCCTGACCATATGACATATGTTTATGAATATCATCATTTCAAATCATGATTCTCATTATAGTGGTTAACTGCTATAAATATTTAATACAATAGATACTCTAGCATATTAACACATTAATGTTATATAGAAGAATACACAATAATTTATTAGATATTTTTAGATATTCAAGACCTTGAATAAATTATTAATAGAAATTATAAACTATTTGGTTATAGGGAACCAACTCTAATAGGTTCACACTTACACTATATCCATCTACTAACTATATAATTGGTCACCCTCATATGATATAAATTATTTTTATATTCTATAGTTATAAATGTTGATCCCACCACATTCTTGTTGGTATTTTGAATATTATGACTTCATATCTATAAGAAAATTCATCATCATATGATAACCTAGAGTAATTAACTTTTTTGACTTTTTCATAAAACTTACACCTTATTTATTACTATAGTTAAACATTATCTTATAAAAAATAATACTTTACAATTTTGGTATAATAAAAATTAGAACAAATCATTATCAAAACACTTATTAAGCTACAACATAAGTTTCAACTCACTTAGTTATTATCGATTTGGCAACCACTAGTTAAAATATGTTTTACTTTCATATTACATTTTCCTAATAAAAATCTTGGATAAAAATGATCTAAAGGAAACTAATATTATACAACCTTAAAAACTAGTATTCCAAATTCTCTTTTTACTAGGATATCACCCAATTATACTTTCTTAAGTGTTATTGAATAGTTCTAACTACATGTCTATGCAATTATCCTTGTATTATTTCATATTTTCACTACATGTAACATAAATAAGTAATACCATACTTAAATATATATCATGGAGTATTAGAATCATTCCTATAACTTAAGATTAGGAAATTCTATTCATAATCTTTTCTTATGACCAAAAAATTATCATGGTGAGTTTATATGAATTGTGAAAAGGGGAATAATTTAGTATTAAATTGTTCCATTATATATTTTAATACATGGTCAAAATATGTATTATGACTAAATATAATAAACCATAGATCTATATATATAAATATCATTCCCTATAACTATAATAAATATATTTTTTCCATCAGTGTATAAATTCATTCCTTAGTATTAAAAAACTGGTAAGACTAACTATATTTCCATATATTATCAACATATCTATCTTGATAACTATAGCGCTCTCAATAACCACTTATAGATTCATATAAGTACTTTGTTCCAAAAATTATACTATTATCATTATTCTTAATTATATCTATAAATTAGTATGTAATTTATTTTCATATTTTATCTTTATTCATCGATGTCACCAGCCCTTCTAGTCATGTCATATTGACATATTCCATAGGGTATCCATTAAGGAAGCTGACATTCACATCAAACTGCCCAATAAAATGATCATAGAATGTATATATGAAAAGTATAATTAAAACAGATTTTAATATATTGATTGGAATATAAAGGATTCATCATAGACTATTAATATATATGGATTTACACCATATTAATAATGAATCATACTTTATTTTTACCAACTTTTAAAATATATATAGTTTCTCTTGAACACTCAATAGTAGTATTAAGTCTAGAAACATCCAAAATATAGGGCCCATGAATTTTGGTATATGGTTCCATTACTAAATTCATTCATACATATTAATATTAGGATAGTTCTATTTACTTATTCTTTATAAGAATCATTATTCTTATAAAATAAAATATTCCATGATTTTTAGAATATAAAACCATATTTTTATTTTAAATTCCTACTATATATGTTTTGTTTGTAAAAAACCTCCCACTAATCTCAACAAATTTCATGTTCCTATACTAACTCATGTACATCTAGATCTTAGAATTCATTTATGTCTATCATACTACCACAATCTCTAAATATATGTGTTTCCCTTTTATAAAAATATAGTCATTTTAGAATAAAAAGGGATGTTACTATCTTTATTGGATATAGGATAATTAAATGAGATGAACTTAGTTTTTCATTAATGTTTATTTAAAGATAAATCTAACTTTAAAAAAAGTTTTCATGAAACATTAAAATCTATACCTAATATATTCTTTATCATAATATAATTTATATGATATTCATTTGTTAATATAGTTGGAACATATTTAGTTATTTAATTTATATTTTAAATAAATTTCTTAGAAAAAATTATAAAAAATTTTCAATACATATATGACATTTCAATGATCCCCTTTGACTACCATCAAAAAATTGTTGTATAAGGTAATTTATGTTTGGTTTTACCCTTTCTCAACATATTAATGACTAATGAATAATTGGTTATGAAGCAATTTTATAATCCCACCTAAAGGTTATTATATCCTTTAGCACGTGTATTCAATTCTTCACTAAGCACTACTAAAATCTCTTAATGTAATCTCATGATGAATATAAACTTACCTCTTAATGTTACCTTAAGAATATTTTAGGAGTTATTATAGAACTAAATATAGAAACATCATGGAATTCATTTATTTATAAAGGTTTAATTGTTTTAAATATTATAGTATTTTTGTTAGTATACTTTGTGTCTTAGAATAAATGAGACGAAAACACCTTACTATATATAACCTTTCAACTACTATCAATTTTATTTAATAAATAATTATCTTCCCACAATGAGGAATTCTGAGAACTATATTTAGATTCCTCATTAATTGATTATTTTGTATATTTTTAATTAAAAAATTACTAATATATTAGTTGAGTATCAAATACTATAAAACCTTTCATTCCAAAAATAAAATAATTCCATGTTGTGTCTATTTAGACACTGATAATTTTTTGGTAATAATTAATAAAAAATAATAGTTTAACTTGACTCCATCATGTATTCTAGAATTTGTACATATCTATATAAATCTATGATTCACACTACTTTATATTCATTAAGAATACATGAATCATCTAGTAATATATCTTCACTTACTATATTATTTTGTTTGAATACAAATATGTAAACATATCATATTTAGAACCCAATATGTAAGAAAAAAGTATTACTTGCAATGCCGAATACACCTGAAGTAGATTTATTTTTTACTTATTCTATTCATTGAGGATTTTTCTTCCAATGGATTTTATTTTCAAATGATATGAAGATAACATCTTGTTCCTTTACATAGCACTTGATTTTCCTTTTCTTAGATGGACGGAGTGACAAAGATTTAGATTTGGCATCGATATTAGAGCACTTCACCTTGCCTTTTATCTTGTTCACTTTATGTATAAAAGGAAATTTGTGCTTAATTTTATTATCTAATTATTGAATCAGAGTAAAGTGATTTGGGAGAGATGTCTCAATGTTGTTTAAATTAAAATTCACAACAATATCGGAGATGATTTTATGGAGCGAAGAAAATATGAGATCGGGGTCCAATTTATCTACCATAATAAACTTTATAAAGTCAAGATGGTAAATTTAGAAAAATATTTTGACAGCATAAGGTCCATATGGTGAAATATATCCGTATTTTAACATAAAGTGTTCTTTAGATAACTCAAACTGCTCATGTCTAGATCAATCTTGATAATGACCATAGGGATTCTTAAGCATGTTATATAAATATATGTTCTCATGTGAATTATGGAGTTCATTAGACATTGATTATAACATAAAACATTGGACATCTAATATATCCTCCATGTATTTTATGTAGATGGAAATCTCTTCATCACTCAACTCCTTAGTAGGTGGATTAGAAACTAGGGGTTCTAATAGGTAAATATTATGTTCTTTTTATAGTAAAATATTTATAGGCTTACAAAAATTTTGGAATTTATTTTTAGTTAGGATATTTTATTTTTATACTATATGTCATTGGGATAGTTTCTTTTATATAGTTTCTATTTTATATAATAATTTAGAAGGGAATATATAGTAAATTATCTTAATTACCAAAAAAATTGAGAAAAAATAATTTATTTATATGATTACTCTCCCACTATTTTATCAAGTTAAAATGGTGCTCACCATTAGACCCAAAATATCATGTCTCATAGAAATTATAGTGTAAATGATCTATATTTCCAATATCCTAACCTAGAAAATTGTTTGGTCAATTACACATAGGTATATCTGATGTTGGTCTTTCCAAATGCAACCTCATAGCTCCTTCATAAATTGAGTGGACTCCCTAATCTTGAAATCCTAATTTGGATTTCATCAACACTTTCCAACAAGATACATCAGGTCTAGAAATGTATACTCCTCTTAATTTGAACTTGTTCAAGTCATCCCAAATAATATTTATATCTCCCAAATAAAATTAAGTTTCCTGATAAGAGTTAGACCAACACTTAGTTCTACAGCTTCATTCTAAATTGAGTAATGGAAGGCTTTTGACTTAATATTTAATTGATGTATTATTTTTCTATACGGAAATTCCATTATTTTATTATTAAATTTCTTTTTAATATTTTATGTATTTTAGATAATGAATTAACTATTTTAGGATAAAATAATTTATGCATAATTAATTTATTTTACATTATTTTTCATGTCTTCTTATCTTATTTAGTCTATGTGATCATGGTTATCTTCTTAAAAAATATGCATCGTATACTTTATATAACCGTGATCATTCACAAAATAAAAAAAGTGACCAAATCATGAGATTTGTAATCATTGACTTATCAAGCGGATAAAAAATCAACCTATGACCATATGGAAAAAATTTCCTGACCTAGGATAGGCTCAGGTTACAGAATTCCACCATTTGACCTTAGTATTTTTATGAGGATTATATCTTAGGGATTGTATTAAATGGTATTTTGAATTGAAGTTGTGCATAAAATAGTGAGACTTCGGTTTTATATGGAGGGGAGGGTGTTTTTAGGATGCCTTTTCTCTGGTATTTTATAGTTTTAACGTGTTTGAGGATAGTTAATATGTGATGTGATTATAGAAATATAAAAATGAGTGTGAAATAATTTTTCAATGTTAGTGTTCAAACCTTGGATATCCACTCACTTACCTATCATATCATTATTCAATTTCTCTCTCCCACTTTATCTCTTATCAAATGAGACCTCACTAATAACCCTAACCTGGAAGATTTTTCTAAATTATTGAGATGTAATGCTCATCACATCCAAATAGCTTACCTAGATAAGTGGTTGAATATCACCAATCACCCCTAGATTGAACCACTTATCACCGTCACCGTTAGTGAAGAAGGTCCAGGTGACTTATGTGGGAAGTCTAAGAATGAGGGAAGAAGAATTAAAATGTATATAATAATGGAAATATATAAATATCTATAACAATAAAACATTTTAATGAAATTAAGAGAATAGAATATTCAATTAATATTTTAATTCACTAGCGTGGTTTTTTGGAATCTCCTTAGATCAAACAATAAGGGTATATTATTCCATATTTGGAGAGTTTTCATCAAGAAACATGAATATAAGATCAGTAGAATAATCAATCTCAATTATTCAGTGTAAAATATTCTCTCCCACCCCTAGAGAATAATTTACCTCTTAAATAGTTGCTCGAAAGCTTCTTGTGAGCTTCAATTGCTTCACCTACCAACATAAGTAGAAAGGAATTCTTCTTCTTTTATGATTCATTGTCATTCTTATGGAATCTTTCTAGTTTTTAGTTCCCAGATCAAACTCCCTTAGATGACTTCCACATGTTCAGCTTTAAGGGTGTTGATTTCTTTAGTTAACATCATATTGAATCATCCATCTACTCTGTATTTCTCCCATGACTTATATATTCCTCTTTAGTATGATGATTACTACATATAATCTTATGATAATCCTTTCTAGACATGGGCATGCAAGAAAAATGGTTTGATTTTAGTTTCGCATGGTTTTAATTTTAGGAGTTCCTGATTTTATTCCCTATGGGTGAATGTTTTTCCAAGTCCCAAAGTCATACATTAGAGGAAATATCATATGGGAAAAAAATTTACTATAGGAAGTAGAAAATCCTTATGCGTCTTAAAATATCTTATGGGAAACAAAAAAAGTCATATAGGATCTTGGTATTAGAGGAAAATATCATTTGAGTATATTATAAACGAAATGTTATATGTGAACTATAAATGTCCTATATTTAGTCCCAAAATTAATATGTGGGCTTCAAAGTTTTTACATGGGGAGAAAATGGATCACAAGTTTCCAGACATTCCATTTTCTTGATTGGGAAATCCCTTAAAAGGGGATAAATCTCATTTAGGACAAAAAATTTCAAGAATGAAATGAATATTAACAAATTATAAATACATTACACATTTCTATAAATCTCTTATGAGGGGTGAATTGTTATATGATCCTTGAAAATTTCTTTTAAATTCCTTTTTTTTATTTTATAGAATTTTAAAACGTGAAAATAGAACAACTAGTGTTGGATTTGTCCAAACTAAATTAAAAATGGATTAAATTATTGAAATATAGAATTTAAAAAAAATTATTAAATTCAAAATTCATCAAATGGATTCCCAATTTAATCCAAAAAATTAATAAATAACAATGATTCATGTTTAATTCAATTTAGAAAATTAATTCTAAATACATTGAATTTATAAATATCATTATTTTACCTGGGTTATATATAAATTAAGGATTAACTATCAATGAAAATAGTAAAAATATAGTAGCATATTGGCACTCATCACTCTTCCATATTAAAATCATTTCACTCCTACACAATATAATGAATTAATCTTAACAAAAATATTACCCAACATAGTTTCAAATAAACCTTCCAGAAATAATAGAAAAAAAATGTTTATCTATATTTTTAATTACCAGTCCTCCTTTATGAATTTAAGCCACTAACACACTTAAATTTTAAAAAATTTCTCATTAATGGTTTATAAATAGAGTAGTTATTAGTGGAATTAAGATTTTACCCAGAGGCACCTTCCTAAATTTGTTTCCTAATATTAGTTTTTGACTGTTACATTTAAGAGAACATTTATACTACCTAAATATAATTTATATATATAATTGGCCTCTTCTTCATCCATATTCAGAATTCTCCAAATCATTTCTTCCGCATTATCAATTATCACTTATTTAATTTTTACTATCCATGTTGACAAAATGAACTAATTTAATGAGTGTATCTAAACATAAAACTAAACTATCCCAAGAGAGAATATATTCCTTGAAACTAGTTGTAATTATCATGAAATAGTAGAGACAATTGGAATGTTGTCTATGGGGTGACTCTAAATCTTACTTGATCATATACCCACACAAACTTGTGCTAATATTTACTTAGAAAGAGTTTTGGATCATTTCTCAAGTGCATGTTTGAGTCTGGTTTATATGAGGTATCTAAATGTTTTTAGGAAGGTTCCTTAAAGATCTAATCAATCACAACCGGTTGGTGACCTAGGTCCATGTTGAAAAGTCTAGTTTATTAATGATATTATTTTTATTACACCCTAATCCTTTTCCCTAAAAGCTATTTTATCAGTTATAAAGGAAAATATTCCATAAAATCAATGGTAAACTTTACTAAAAAATCATCTAATTTAAACAATTTTAGTTCCCATGAATCTCTCAAACCAATCATGAATTATTCCATTGCATAGTACAACATTAAATCTAAATTTTTATAGCTTAAAAACACTTTAAAAACATAAAAAAGAAAAAACCATGCATAATTTTTTTAAACATTCTGAAAATATCTTTGAAAGTGAATCCTTTTCCTTTATTTCAATCCAAATTCATGTAGAAATAGGGAAACAAATTAAAAAATATTTACATCCTAACATACTTTTTTCATCTCCTATTCAGTTATCTCAAACAAAAATTCAATTAAGTGTTGTATGTATTTATAAAGGAATAATAGTCTTATATATATATATACCTATGTGATGGAAAGAGACAACCTAACAATCCTTAATCATAAGTAAAAGGGTTTAGTTTGGACTCTTCCCTTGCTCCTTCAAAAAAAATTCAAGATATTGCTTCAACTGTTGTTCATTCACTCTAATTGGATATTGAGATTCACCTCTATTTATTTAAACTGCCCCAAATAAAAATATATTTCTTACTAAAAAGGTTCATTCCTCTTATAATGAATTTTATAAGGCTTATTCATAATTATAGAGGAAAATAATATAACTTTGTCTCCCACTTGGAAGTAACTTTTCTAAATTGTTCTATCATGGATAGATCTATAATTATCTTTATACAATAGGTTATTTTCAAATTACACCCCCTCATATCTTGTAGTTCCACAATTTATAGCTTATATTTCTCTCTATCCTTTATAAACATTATGATCACCCTCTTCACATAACTATAATATTTTTATTATAGATCAACAAGTAAGTGAAATTTTTTCACATAAATAATTATGAAAGGGGATATACCTAGGGGGATCTGAAATTAATCCAATATTCCAATAATGAATCTTCTTAGATTTTTTCTCTAATTATTCCAATGGAATACAGTATTTTTTAAAAAATTCTCTTGATATCTCTATTTAAACCCTCAACCAATCCATTTATTTATGGGTGGTAGGTTGTTTTGGTCTTTTAGTGCACTCCATATCACTTTATGATTGCTTCCATGTTCATGATACAATTTCTTTCACAAATCATTATTTATTTATTGAGGAAATCCAAATCTACAAAAATATTTTGTACTAGAAACTCAATAACAACTATTTCATCATTAGTTAGATACACATGTGCAATAATCAACATTGAAAAATAATATAATATTATCAATATACATGAAAATACAAAATAAATTTGAAATAGGTCTATGAAATCTATTATGAATATATAAAATAATTAAAAAAATCAAAGGTTATTGGGTATTTTTCTTCTTCTATAAATTACACCAATAAATTGGTACTTTTAACATGTTATTCAAAATTCATTTATACCTTTAAAAATGTATGAAAAAACAATCAAGATTCTATATAATTTCATGATATTTATTATTTTCCAAAAATGACCTCTACATACAAATGTATAAAAAAATAAATCATTAATTTTAACTCTTCACCAAGGATATATATCCTAATTACTTTATCACTATAAATTTTATCATAAGTCAGGATCCTCCTAAAATTTTTATTTTAATGTATATTTCATCTTAGATATTTTTTTCATAGTGAATAATTAGAGTATATTTTATGTGAGTAAATAATTTACCAACTCAACATACCAAGGAACTTTGTTGAATTTGTACAACTAGTCATTAGGGATATAATCATCTTGGGCTTCCTTGACTTTTGTTTCTACCTCAATAGTATGGGGAGGCCTATTGATGTTATCTACAACAAAAGTTTCACAACCGTTCTTGTATATTACTTCGAAGACTAATTATTATAAATAAATCATTAATCACACTAATATTGGAATGGGATTAGATTTCTTGAACAAGTATATGAGCGATGCTAGATCAGAGTAAATTCTGACCTTTTATTCTAACAAATATGAAAAAATATCTATAATGAAAAAATAACAGAGAAAACACTATTTTTATTGTTTTCTAATTAGTTTTGGTTGTTTCTAAAGTTTGGAAAGTGTATATTATCACATGTTCATTACCATTATATTTACGGGATAACATATCTTCTACATACTTTTTGGAAGTATTATACAACATCTAAGTGGGTTCATTCCAATTGGGTGGATAGATAACCAGGATTGTGGTTGATTTATCTTAGTGTATATAAATGGATATTCTATACGAATCATCAAACAAAAAATTAGTTTCCTTCATAATTAGGTTATTTGATGATAAAGAAACATAATTTAAATATTTAATAAGTATTATATAAAACTTAACATACGCTAAAAATTATCTAATTTGTCTCAAAATGGGAGGATAAGGTATTATAGAACTGATTTCAATTTTGTATTCATCTACTTAAATTCAATACATAGAAATTATATAGCCTAAAACATTCCATTTTTCTAATATTAAATGAAAATTTTAAATTATAAAAACCCTATTTTTTACAATATATATTTAAATTTTTATACATATTTTCAAGACATTTTTCAATATAGGATCATTAAATAGTAATATCATCATGAAATACCTCAAATAATCTCTCAACTATAATTGAGAAAATACTCAATTAATTACATTGAAAGGTACTTAGGTAATTTAACATCCTAAATATAATTATTTGGAATAAAAATTCATTGAATAGATAGGTCAAAGAGATTTTATATAGAACATTCAGAGCAATGAGAACCTAAAAATACATACAAAATCAATATAAGAAGTGATAATGACCATTCCTAACTAATCTCTCGAACATGTGGTAAACAAAAGTAACTATAAGTTTTTATTTTTTGGGTCACATGATTTAATTTTATATAATAAATGAAGGCCCTCAAACCATTCTAAATCATATTGTGTATTATCTCATTATTCTAATTTTTTTACTATGGTGAATCCATTCTTTTTGGATCCAATTTCAATGGGATTCACCCATCAGGAGTCTGAAGATAAGGTACATAATTACAACTCTAATAATTATTTTAATTTTAATTTTTATGACTTCTATCAAATATGGGTTTAGTATTCTTTGAGGCTATCTCACAGGTTTAGAATCAATTTATAAGAGTATTTTGTGTAAATAGGTGATCAAAATAACTCTTATAATGTTTATTAATGACCCGATTATTTCACTAGAATTTTGTTTCAAAATGTTCAGTAGTTAGTGTTATTGATGGGGTTCTAATTTATTTGAAATTATGAATAGGGGTTTTTCATTTTCCTTTCGAAATTCATATTTTTAATTGGAGATATGAAACTTAGGATCAAATTTAGGGTGTGATATAATCATGGTTTTAGCTTAGTATTCTATATAATTTCAACCAACACTAGTGTGTTTGCAGTTTTGGTGTTATATTTGAATAAATAATAATAATAAAATTTTTATTTATCCTTTCAATTATTATCCCAAAAAACTATTTCTATATTTAGATCATTTTCAAAAACATGTTTATTAAAAAACTAAGTTGATTTCTAGGTTTCTTCTGATAAAATTATTTCATCAAACATGTCAATTTCTTCTTTATGAAAATAAATAATTTTAGAAGTAGTCAGTGTAAAAATATATTACTCACCATGAGGATATTTCATTGAATCTAAAATAATAAAGTTCACCGCCACTTCCCCAAAATACTTTTAATATTTTACATATTAAAATTTTATTAGGGTTTTGTAATATTAATAAATGACATACTTAAATTGACAGTGAATGATATTTTCCTCTTTATTCCTCCAAGATTACAATATAAAAGTCCACACGAAACATCAACCCTTTCACTCCTACAAAAATATCACATTAAACTACTACAATGTAAGTAGTGGTTTATTTGTCTAGGTATACAACTATCTAGAATGGATTGAGGTATCCTATATATATGTAAGATTAAGCTAAGAATCATATAACATTTACTAATTATACTTAAACACACAATGAATTTTTGAAAGTAAGATCCCCTATGGTGAATAGGATAGTAAAATTTCCAAGTTCATAACATTTTATAAGTATTATGGGGTTATTAAAGAAGAAATATTTATACTAGAACAAACCTTCTCATCTCTTTGAAATTTACCCTTCTAAGTACACATATCCAATATAATCTTTATACACATTCTTATTTCATGGATTTCCTACAATAAAGGAATTTTGATATATAATCTCTTTAATTATTCCAAGACATATTTCTATAATGCTTCTTCAATGGTTCTCTTGGGTGGGTTTATTCTTATAGGTATGAGAGGTTGGGGTATTGATAAGTATTACATCATGGATTTTCGTTTTTCAATCATCAGTGGTTTATTATCCATTAGGGAATTTATATTTAGATTTTTAAGGATATATTTTTTATGTTTTTTTGGGTTTCTTACTTTTGGATTCATCTCCCAGTGGTTATTTTCTAGGGCCCTTCATCTAATTTCTACTACATAAATAAATGGAACTAGAATCTACATTTTAGTTAGAAATATATTAGGATAGGATTTTAATTAATCCTTGATTTAAAAAATTATTAAGGTTACATATATTCTTTTTGAGCTATAATTTCATCTCCATTATCTATAAACCATGAGTGTTGAGAGTATTAAATTAGTTAGTTTGAGACTCTAAATTACATCTCCAAAAATACTTCATTTAGGGTTATTATATATTTTTATTGTTGGTAGTTGGTACAAGGATGAGAATTGTGTCTCTGAAATGATGGTGCATTAAACATTTGTTGAAAATGTTTCTAGAAAGGTGGAATAGAGGCATGATTGTTTCTATATCCAAATTTATTTGTCTCTCACTCCGTGAATTCTTAGTTTCATATTATTTTCTACTAGTGTTGTAATTCCTCGACCCTGGAAACCCAGAGACGGTGCATTATTTTATTACATTGGAATGTTTATAAGGAAAAAAATACCAACGTACCGACCAGTTTTGTAGTCTTGGAAATCCAGATTACATACATGATACCCATAATACATTGAGATAACAAAGTATAACATGATATAAAACAAAATGTAAAAAATTGCATCCATGAACACTTATTCGAAGATATCTTCCTCATAACACGGGAAAGAAACATAATAAGGGTGAGCTCAAATTCCTAGTAAGGTTAAGTAAATATAAATAAATAATGAATCAATAAGAATAAATTACCATGAAAAGGAAAATAACTGATAAAACACACCATTAAAATAACTAGATAAGGTAAATTCTATATGGAATGGTAAGAAACTGATACACATTACGTTTAATCAATGAATAGAAATAAAATGTATCCATAGATATATTGATGAAAAATATCATGGATTAATAATAAATGAAATATATATGAATTAAATGATTAATTATTGGACCTCATATCTTAGGCACATGAGTACCTATACTGTCAAGATCCATCCTTCAGACAATTTAAAACTACAAGTGGAAACTTGTTTAATTTGGCCAACTTAATCATCTCAAGAGAACCTGTCGATGCATAGAGTAGATATATAAAGTAAAAACCCCACCCCTAATTTAATGTGAAAATCATTCCTCATATCTAATAATAAATTTTATCAATATACAATATTCTTTATCAAATATCCTCATTGAATAAAAGATACAAATTTATCAATAATACCCCAGTTAATCAAATAATTGTCAAATTAAACCCCGAATGTGAAATGATATATGATTTATGAAATAATAAAATCCATAATATAAAAATATGGATATTAAATAAAATTTAAAATGAAAAATTATTGCAAAATAAAGTGATATTTCAATGTTTATCATTAAGAACATTATTTAGGAGAATAATCTTTAAACATTCCAAAGTGTCCCATACCACTTTGAAACATTTTAATAATAATATCTAGAATGTATGAATTAAATAAAACTTATAATATCCGGAGAATAATTTAATCCATTATATAACATGAAAAATTAATTATATACACCAAATAAAAGTGATTCGGTGCATAACAACGAATAAGTATTAATATAATGTTATTTGAGAAGAAATTCCCTTACCTTATCCTTTATTTTCATTTTTTTCTTCAGCCTCTTTAATAGTGGTTTAAAATATTTTAATAACTTATTCTAGAACTATAATAATGTCAATAATATCATATATTAACTTCTTATAACATTTTATTTCCTACTTTTAACACTCAATCATCATTTTAACTATTTTAGGTGTTAATTGCCTACTTTTCTCAAGTATTTTTTGACTAGTTATTTGTTGTTCCTATTAATTAGATCATGATTTAATCATATATAGATTTTAAAACATGACTTAATTTTCATATATATTTATTATATATGATTCTATCATTTACCATAATATTTGGAAATTAGAAATGAAGTGCACCGTTCATGGAGACTGTAGGATGTACGTACGCATGAACACTACTTTCATTTCCTTGTTGTATTAAAATAGAAAAAACTAAATGATACATATTTATATTATAATTCCAGTATGATATATGTATTATATATGTTACATAGGTTTATTAAATCTATCCTTTATATGTTCCATGCATGCCATGGATGAGCCATATCGCTTTGAGGGGGCAGTAGTGCACACTTCCTCAAACGAAATCATCACATCTACACAAGATGGAAAGCATAAAGGAATGTTATATATAAAAATTACAGAAGAATAAAGACATTATAAATATAATATATAAAATAAATAAACATATTTTACATCGTAAATTACACCATTATAGGTGTTAAAGGAAAAGATGATTAATCATCATTTTGTGAGGTGGAAGTTCACTGTACACCGAAACAGTATGTTTGTTACCTATTATATAGAGGTGTGTGTAAGTGCAGGTATAAAACTTTACCTTAAAAAATTATAGTGTTTTGAGGATATTTTTTTATATAATCATGTAATAAAAATATTTTATTTGGGGGAGAATGAAAATGAAACTAGAGAGCTTGAGAGAAGACGTTACCTCTTAATCGGGTAACTACTCTTGGTTTATTCTAAAAGGCTTACTTTGAAGGATTTAAACCCAAAGGGATGATTCAAGGCCTATAAGAGGGATTTTGGGAATATATATAGGCATATTTAGTCCAAAAATAAGTGTTTTTTGTGTTGTTAGGAATGAGGAGAGGTTGTGGCCTTTTATAATGGAGGAAAGGGGCTCACTTGGTATTTTTTAAAAGAAGTTAGGTGGTCCCTTGTTTTTAACTAAAATATTATTCCAAAAACCAAAAAAAAACTAATATTTTAATGTTAATGGATTAATTTTTTCCATAAAATCGGTTTTGGAAAAGTTTATAGGTCATTTAGGCCCTTAAGTTAAAGGTTTAGTCATTTATTATGTTTAATTTTACCTTAAAAATTGCAATTAATTTTAATTACGTTCACTAATATTTTGGTAAAACCCAAATTTGGTCTTAATATAAATTAAAAAAATATGATTATTCAAAATATTTAATAAATTTCTCTAAATTACAATCACATAAGTGGAAGAAATTAATATAAAAGTTATCCCGGAGGCGGGATAACAAGGCAGGTTTTTATTGTAAAAACATTTAAAAGTTTGATATGTTTTTATAATCAATTTCAAAGTGAAATTTATTAAAATGAAATAATTTGTATTAATTTATAAAAATATTATCTAATTAACCTTTAAAACCAATTCAAATTACAATTTAACCATATAAATAAAGTAGATGAAAATCAGTTTTAAACTAAAATTTCATATTTTTAACTATTCATTTAAAATGAAATGTTTCAAAAAAATATAAAAAATTCATCCTAAAATAATTAATAAGTTTATATTCTAAAAGTAAATTTTATTTTGACATATTAAATCAATTAAAGTGTCAAAAGTTAAATTTAAAATGGGCATTCCATTAAAAGGTACTAAAATTACCTTTATAAAAATATAGTTTTTATGTGAAAATAGTGTTTGTTCTTATCTTAAGCTTATAAAACCTAATAAATGAATATAAAAAAAATAATGAAGATATAACATATATATTTCATTTAAATCATTCAATAATTATCATTAATTATTTTTGTTAAGATAAAACACCTTAGGAAACATAACAATAACAATATTTCTTTTTTTATATTCTATTGGTTCTTATTTTCATTTCACATTAATTTTTAACCCATGAATTAATTTTATATTTATATAACACATGATTTTTAATAAGTAAGTTACTAATATTAATATCCACTACCATTAGGGCAAGGTTTATCATAGTATATTAAATAATAATATTTTAATGATACAATGTTATTTAGTGAAACTCAATCTTTCATGTAACACAAGCTATCAAGGAACGTCTCTCTCACGTATAATGAAAGATAACTTAGTGTTTCATGAATTAAAATCTATATAATATATCATATTTATTAAATTTTTTAATTTACTAGTTTAATATATTCCTTTCTTACACTTAGTGTTGCGTGTTAGAAACACTATTAAATATAAGGTTCTTACTTTAGAATTTCAGGGTGTTATGTTTCCCCAAAAGTAAATAAATCACATCTTAACAATTTAAACTTTATCTTAGTGATATAGGGATTGAAAATAAACTATTGTTTAAATACCCACATCTTAAAAATGGTTAATATCAAATATTCTTAATAAGAGAGAAAGGAAAGTACAATGGTCACGTAAATAGGTCCCTCAGTAGGAGAACATAGGTGGGGAATAGAAACATGGATATAGAGGAAAAATATAATAATGATGTTCTAATAGAGAGTCCTAGAGAACATGGTAAGGAGAATGTTAATAATAAAAAAATCCCTAAATCTGTGATGATTTAAGGGCCATTTGATTAACTGAGAATGAAGGTACGAGGATGAATTTTTTTGTTTAAAGAAACTTTTTTATATACTTGAGTAATTCTATCAATATATAAGAATATAACTAAATATACGTTTTTATAAATACAATAATATCCTTTGGTTGTTCCATGATTTGTTTCTACTTTTCTTCTTATATGGAGAAGTAATACAACAATCTATAAAACCTTGTTCAAAGATCAACTTAAACCATTTCATAAATTGTTAAATTTTCCAAAATATTATGATCCAATACTTAAGAAATAATATCACTGAATTTCAAAAATGAACTTATCATTAGACTTTAGTCAACATGAAGTGGCTTGAAATTTTCACATTCCAAACAAGTCAATAATTGCATTGTGTATCCTCTTGAAATATTGTAATAACATGAATTAATATAAAACCTTATTATAAACATGAATTATTATTTATTCCTTAATTAAGAAACATGTTAATGGATATATACCTTAAATCCAAAAGTTTTTTAAACTCCATCAATGATAGAATAGACCACTTATTTATAATTTATTCTTCAGTTCCAAGGTAGCTAACACATATCCAAATAAATAATTTTTTTTATCATTATCTCAAAATCAAGAAAATATTAAGGGCTTTATTTATCTAAATCATGTGTTTTATGAACTTTTTATCATTCTAATTAATATATTTTCTTGGTACCATTCAACATATGATTCTAAAATCCTTCACAAAAAATTATTGTAGTACAATCCCCAAATATTCCATAATTCTAATAACCTGTACATTGCTGATAAAATATTCAAATGTCATAATTATTGAATAGAAATTTTAATAATTCATCTTCATCTACGATAGTATCATAACTTGATTATTATCATATAACCTCATTTAGGGTATATTTTTTTAAGCTTGAGACATTCATTTGTATAGTGTCCCATCTCCTTGAAATTATGTCATTGAATACTAGCCTTTTTATTTTTCCATTTGCACTATTTAACATGGTTACCCTTATCTAAACACTTATAAAAAATTCTCATTCACATCAAGCATTTACAAGGGTAATTATTTACATAGTTATCATATGTGGGAAAATCCTTCTTTCCCTTATTACCTTTATCTATATTTTTCTTTTCCATCCTCTTCTTCTCTTGCTTCCCTTAAAAGTCATTGGACTTAGAGAATATTTTACCTATATCGTTAGAACATGATACTATTTCCTTATATTAGGAGAATACTTGGGACACTAGATCCCATGTAAATGTTATATTAAGACCATAAATGATATTAACCTTCGTACTATTTGGATTAAGTCCATTGGTAGAGTTCTCATTTCTTTTTCTAGGAACCATTTCTAAAAAATGGAATATACTAGATTACCTCCTAAAATTATGAACTTTTTATAAGTCTAAATATATTATAACACATAACTTAAATTTATGCATCATAAATCCTAGAATAATAGAATTTGGTTACTTGGGGGAAATCCTTACTTTTAAATCCTTCAGAATGGTAGGTAAAGGAATCATGAATTATCCTAAGAGTATCCCTTAGGAGTGTCAAAAGACATGAATAGTAAATCCTGTTGTCATGTACCACATTACCCTGAGTTAGGCCCAAAACACCATGTTAGAGTTAATTCTCTTAGGTATATTTGTGTCAGAACCACATCCACTTGTAGTATCTGGACATGGATGTATTCTTAGGAATACCCACATAATCTCTTAGTTACCAAAATTATAAGATGTTATTATATAGATATACTCAATTTCAATCTAGGGATGTGCTACCTAATTTATGTTTTATAAATATAGTTTCCATGATTGTTGCAAAACCTCTTCTGATACCAACTGTAACGCCCCAACCCCAGAAACCTAGACCCACTGCATTATTTTATTAAATCAACATGTTTACAAGGAAATAAATCTTTAAGGACTAATCAGTTTATTATTCGTGTAAATATATATTACATACATGATACCCATAATATAATGGGAAAAAAATAAAACATGATATACAATAAATTGGAATAAACTGCATCTATGAACGCTTATTCAAATATTTCTTCTTCATAACCTAGGGAAAGATAAATAATAAGTCTAAGATAAAATGATCATTAATGGTAAGTAAAGTGGAATAAATAATGAATCAATATGAATAAATTAACATGTAATGGAAAATAACTGATAACACATTCCATTCAAATAACAAGATAAAGAAAAATTCAATATTGAAATATAAAAAACTAATAAAGAGTCAATTTAATCAATGAACATAAATTAAATTTATGACTAAATATGTCAACAAAAAAGGTCATGGATGAAAAATAAATGAAATATATATAAAAGAAATTTTTAATTATAGGATTTCAGGTCTCAGTCACATGAGGACCTATACTGTCAAGATCCATCCTCTAAATTGTTTAAAACTATAGGTAGAATCCTGTTTAATTTGGCTAAATTAATCATATCATTAAGACCTGTTGATGCACCAAGGAGCTATATAACATTTGGGATCCACACATCATTTCATGTGAAAATTATACCTCATATATAATAATCAATTTTATCAATATACAATATGCCTTATCAAATATCCATATTGAATAAAAGATTCATATTTATCAATAATTCCCCAATTAATCAAATAACTGTCAAAGAAAACACCATATATGAAATTATATATGGTTTAGGAAATAATAATATCCATAATATAAAAATACGGATATTTAAGGAAAATTAAAATAAAACATTATTTTGAAAGGAATTGATATTGCAATGTTTATCATCAAGAACATTCTTGGGGAGAATAATCTTTAAACATTCCAAAGTTTCCCATACCACTTTAAAAAGTTTGAATCAAAATATCCAAAATTTATAACATTAAATAAAACATAAAATAAAATTAGAATATGGGCATACATGATATAACATGACAAAGAAATTATATACACCAAATAAAAGTGAATTGGCACATAATAACAAATAAATATCAATGGAATGTAATTTGAGACGAAATTCCCTTACCTTATTCTTATTTTTCATTGTGTTGTATTTATACTCATATATAATGGTTTAAAATATGTTTCTAACTTATAAAGTACTATAAAAATCCAGTGGGTCCTGTGTTCCAGCAGACTGCACCACGTGGCACCGACGGGTTGGCCAAGCCGAACTGTCTGTTGAACTGTTTAGGATAAGAGGGGGATCGTCACCCTAGGTAGCAGCTAGGGAAATCTCCTCCATGGTTGAATGCACCCAGCTGAGCGGGCCGCGCCCCAGTGGGCCTGGTAGAGCAGGCCACACCAAACGGGCCGCGCCTAGAGGGCCGCCCCCAATGGGCTGCGCCAAGTGGGCTTCCCCAAGATGGTCGCACCCAACGGGTCTCCCCAAGTGGGCCACACCATGCAAACTGGTCGGGAACAAGGCCTAGATGGCTGGGTCCGCCATGGCCTGACCCATCCTCGCCGGACCCGGACCGGGTCGAGTCAACGCAAATAGGGTCAGGTCGAACATGATCCCATCTGGACTGAGTTTTTCCTTTTTGTCCATGTCCCGAGAACTGGTTTTCCGTTTGACAAACCCTTTGTTGTAATAGAATCATTTAATCGAGATGCTAATTTTGGTATAATCCACATGAGTTTTGGATAAATTTGGAGTAAGTCCGGGTTGGATCGAACCCAAATCCAACCTGGCCCTCGGAACGAAAATGCTTAAAACTTACAGACCGAGCATCTGATTGACGCGTCATCTATCGTGTTGGGTCCCTTATGATGTGACTGACCTTTGGGTTACTTCTTCCTAGGACATCATGGATGTTGAAGTATTGACCAATGAATTGAGGAGTGGAACCTCACAAAATCAAGCATGCTTAGTGCGAGGGCCCTGTGGCTGGCTGTACTTGAGGAGTCTTCAGATCCTATGTGGGTTATATTCGGATCCAGTGAGGGTCAGCGCTCAGTGATCCTATGTGTGTCAACGCATACTGATCCTATGTGGGTCATCTCTATATCCTGTGTGGGTCATCTTCTGATCTTGTGTGGGTCATCTTCGTTCCTGTGGGGGTTATCTTCAGATCCTGTGTTGGTCAGTGCTCTGCGATCTTATGTGGGTCTGCGCATATCTTTCATGTGTGGGTAATCTCTAGATCCAATGTGGGTCATCTTTAGATCCTGTGTGGATCATCTTTGGTCCTGTGTGGGTCAACAATAGAGCTTCTCAATGAAGTAAGATGGTCTTTAAATATAGTTAATCATCTATACTTCCATACTAATGTTATACTCAGTGTGAGATGAGACTTTACCATTGTGGTACACTTCTGTGTGGTGATACCATTGTGGTATTCTTCTGTGTGGTGTTAACTTTTTTGAACATACCTTTGTGGTGATACCTTTGTGTTATTCTTCTTTGTGGAGCAACATTTTTTGTACTTAACTTTGTGGTGTTACCTTCATGGTATTCATTCCATTGTGGAACAGTTGAGATTTTGGAAAAAGAGTTGGGCCTTGTGTTCCTCATGAATGATATGGGTATACATGATAACTTAGGTATATGTATGGGCATATACCTATGTAGGGATGAATATTGTTTCCTTGATTTGTGATTATGATATTACATTGTGGTTTATCCTTTGTGGATTTTGAGAGTCCTTTAGGGGTCTCTAGGTTCCTAATGAGTATTGTTATACTCACCCCAGCATGGGCTACACCCCCACCGTGTTATGTCTTGTGTAGAAGACAGACAACACTGACTAGAAATGAGTTTAATAGGACTAGAGGCTGCGCAGAGGTGGACCTTAGAAGAGGCGTACTGCAGAGAGGACCATTCAAGAGCTATACCTACCCTTTAGGTTGGATCCTTGGCAGGTGCTCACATGATATGTTTTCAGTTTAAATTTTACTTTCCAGTTGGGAATGTATTTCGACCCCTTTACTTACTATACACAAGCTTTTTACTACATAGTTTTCCTTGTTATTGTATCTTCATGTGTGCTTGGATTGTGTGAGTTGCAGGTTAAAAAGGCATTGCCTTCCCAGTTTTAGGGATATGCCTTTCTAGTGCTAGTCACTAACCCCTGGCCTTTGGATGGCGGGCTTGGGGTAGTTATGGCATGGGCCCCGGGGGACGTATCATGAAAAATTGGTATCAGAGGAGTTGATTATACCGAAGAATTATGACTCTGATCTTTTCTGTGTGGCAATAGTATTAAGTGCAATGTGTGTGGTTTTTAGTTTGGGGAATCCAGTGTTAGTGTGGCGGTCGATGTATCCATACACCAGGACCCTGATTTCTGATTTTTGACTAAGTGCATAGAAACACTGATTGCATGTGTGTTTTAGAAAATTGTCCTTTGTGATCTCTTCAAGACATCTCCCCATGTATAAATTATAGACTATGGAACACCTATTTATTTCTAGTATGCCTCTATGTAGACAATCATCCAGGGTTCCTTATAGAGTATGCAATGGAAAACCATCATGCAATGAGGATTTGGTGCAGGGCCCCCTTACAACAGTTGTACCATCAGGTCGTGTACCAGTAGCACAACTACCCATTGGGTAGCCGATTCCAGTAGCCCCAGCAGTAGAGGGTTCACACTGATTGAACTTATTTCATGAGTTCTAGCACTAGAGGCTACCATGGTTCTGGGGACAGATGGATCCCCATGAGGGCAAGGACTAGCTGGAGGCCAGGGTTTGAGTTTTTCAACTAGTAGGGACACTAGCTATTCTCATGGTGATTCTTGCCGACAGTCTACTTCAGGCAGCCATGTGAAGATGGTGGAACAAGATGCTCCAGGTTCACAACGAGGTCACTCACATCTAGGGGGACTTAAAGAGACTTTTATGGCAGCGTTTGTCCCTAAGACCATACGATCTATGCATATACAAGAGCTTCTCCACCTACAGCAGGACAACATGACCGTGGCTCAGTATTCAGCGAGGTTTACCAACCCCTCACGATACTCCAATGACATGGTGCATGACCATTTATTTAGGACTCAGACCATCAAGCAGGGGATCAGACATGAGATTAGAGCTTTTTTGATTTCTATTAGCATCCCGATGCAGGCAGGGGTGTAAGAGAGAGCACCCTTATTGAAGAGTTTCCTTGCTGAGCAGTCACTGACAGTGATACCCACCACCGAATGTTATGTAGTAGAGTCATCTACAACTGGTAGGAGACATATGACATAGAGGTCCAAGAGAAATAGACCTATAGGTGGACGACTGCAGGATACAGGGTCAGGCGTGTGGGGATCTCGAGACAGATCAGGATAGGAGAGGAGTATACACTGTTACTCATGTAGTGGGCACGGTCATACGACTAGCGATGACCCGAACCTCCATACAGATCACCAGAAGATAGTTGAAGGACCTCTTAGGCATAGGTGAAGACTCATTTGAGTAGTTTCCTAGGCAGGAGGCAAACATGGCAGAGGAGCAGGTCATGTAGTAGGTGGTGGGCGGCGATTTGAGGTTATACCACTACCACCTTCAGGTGGTCCACCCTGACCACATGAATTAGGTGGATAGAGACAAGCTCAGCTCCAGGCAGCTGAGGCCTATGACCACAACCCTACCGAGATGATACAAGGTATGATCTGTGTCTACTATACCTTAGATACAGTACTTATTGATGCAGGTTCCCGTCACTCATTTATTGCCACAACCCTTGTTCAGAGCTCAGAGATTCCAGTGGAGCCGTTAGCTCAATCCTTAGTGCTAGAGAGTCCTATGGGAGCAGATTAGAAAATTACACACTGGTGCCGATAGTGTGAGCTTACTCTAGGAGGTGAGAGCTTCAGCTATGATCTTCTAGTTGCGCCATCGAGGCCTTACAGTGTTATCTTGGGTATGGACTGGTTATCTACAGTCCATGCTAAGATTGACTATATTAGGCACAAAGTGTGGTGTGTCCATGAGGATGGGACCATGTTTTTCTTCACTAGCGATAAAGGAACCTTTGTAGCATGGGATGAACTTAACTGGAGGAGGGTCCAACTGATCACACATAGGTTGGCTAGCTTTTCCCTTGGAGCAGTTGATATTGAGAGTCTGAGCTATCATGTAGTCGTGGACCAGTGTGCTGATGTTTTCCATGATGATGTTTTGGGTCCAACTCCTCACATTGAGGTGGAATTTTTTATTGACTTGTATCCTGAGATGGAACTGATATCTACAACAACATATTGGATGGCTATCACGGAGTTTATAGAGCTACGAGTATAGCTGGAGGACTTTCAGAGCAAGGTGTTCATTATGCCCATTTTTTCTTTTTGGGAAACCCTAATTTTGTTCGCCAAGAAGTCGGCTGGGAGTTTGAGACTCTGTGTGGACTATTGGCACCTGAACCAGGTGACCGTGAAGAACAAGTACCCACTACCAAGGATTGATGAATTCTTTGACTAACTGAAGGGATCATGGTGGTTTTCAAAGATAGACCTCCGATCAGGCTATCAACAACTTAGGGTACAAGACATGGACATGCAGAAGATGGCCTTCAGATTTCGGTATGGCCATTATTAGTTCTTGGTTAGCCATTTGGCATGAAAAACTCCCATCAGTGTTCATGGGTATCATGAATTGGATCTTTAAGCTGTACCTCGATCGCTTTGTGGTAGTCTTCATTGACGACATCCTGATATACTCTGCTATAGAGGAGGAGCATGCCTATCATATGTAGATAGTTCTGGACACACTCTGAGAGCAACAAATTTATGGTTATATCTCGAAGTGAAAGTTTTGGATCCGAGAGGTTCACTTCCCAGGACACGTCATCTTAGAGGATATATTTTCAGTGGATCTAGTGAAGATTAAGGATGGGATTTCCTGGGAGCCACTTAGGAGTGTGATGGAGGTTTAGAGTTTCCTAGGTCTGGTCAGTTACTACCGGAGGTTTGGGTATGACTTTTTCAGAGTGGAAGCACCCTTATCAGTATTGACAAAGAAGGGACAATACTTCGTGTGGTCGGAGAGATTCCAACGGAGTTTCTAGGAGGAGAGGCATAGATTGATGAGTGCCCCCATCTTGAGGCTACCAGAGGAGGGTGTTGGGTACATATTAAACTGCGACGCATCAGAAACCAGGATCAGATGTGTCCTGATGTAAGAGAAAGTAGTGATCGCATATGATTCTCAATAGCTGAGACCACATGAGAAGAACTACACTACCCATGACCTGGAGTTTGTAGTGGTGGACTTCACCTAGAATATGTGGCGACACTACTAGATGGGCGAATGTTTTAGAGTCTACTCTGATCATAAGTGTCTCGGGTATATATTCTCTCAGAAGGACCTGAACCTAAGATAACAACGTTGACTTGAGTTCCTCCAGGACTATGACTTTGAGATAGTCTATAATCTTGGGATGGGGAACGTAGTAGTAGATTCTCTCAGCAGGATATCTAGTATACAGTTGATGAGTGAGGCGATGGAGAAGCTATACGATTTTCAAATATCTTACATGGATCAAGATGGAGAATCTTATCTTCAGTCTCAGACAGTCACTACCCTACTCCTTCAGCAAGTCAGGGAGGCATGGCTTGGGAACACTGACTGCGAGGCACGATGTGATCAGATTTCCATAGTACAGGCACCTGATGGGTTTCCTGAAGGTAGGGATCACGTCATCCACTTCATAGGGCTAACTATGGTACCAATGGTGCTACCAGAGGAAGTGTTGAGGGAGTTTCATATGCCCCCTATAGAGGAACATCCAGGAGTGGAAAATATATATCAGGACCTTTGGTGTTAGCACTCGTGGGATGAGAGATGGTAAGGGCTTCCATGGAGAAGGTTCAGATCATCCAGGAGGTAATGAAGACTGCACAAAGTAGACAAAAATCTTATGCTAACATGAGTCAGAGAACTCTGGAGTTCGAGGATGGTGACCATGACATTCTATGGGTCTCACCTTGACAAGGTTTTCATAGATTTTTCCAGGGTGACAGGTTATCTCTAAAGTTCATTAGACACTTTTAGGCCCTCAATAGATTTGGTGAGGTGGGACAATACTTAACTCTTCCCCCTCAGTTTCACTAGGTGCATGATATTTTCCACGTATCCCAACTGAGGAGATACGTACAATATCCATCACACATCATTGACTGGGGCGAAGTGGACATCGCCGATGGGGTGACGTTTTTAGAGGTTCCAGTAGAGATTGAGGATCAATAGAAGAGAGTCCTAGATGGGTGATCGATACCTTTGGTGTGTGTACATTGGCATCATGAGAACCTATGGGAGAGAACATGGTGGTGGGAGGCTTAGATTTGTGCTCAATACCCCCACTTGTTTCCCTAATTTTTGTTATGGCTTTTGGTGAAGCAATTCCCTGAGGTGGGGAGATGTAAAGACTAGGAATATTTTTTGTACATTCTTTTTAAATTATATGGATATATTATGAGTCCATAAAAATTGATGGTGCATGATTCCGAGGCTCGGTGTGACCAGAATTACTTTCTCAATAGTTTTTAGGTACGTTCAGTAAACGCATGAGAGACATTTTGTAACTTTTTAACCGGTTCTTGGAATTGAAATTCAAGGACACAATGGACCTCATAACACCGATATTCACTTAAGGAGACCTCCACCTCAACCACAGTAGGTCAAGGGTGGTAGTTATATTTTTGGTTTTTTGTTGGAGAGTTAAAAGAAAAATAATAAAATAAAACAATAACTTTTTTTTTATTTTGAAACGTCTCATTAGTTTTTGGTGGTGGGGACCACCCGACCTTGAACTCCCCCTTTAATGTGAGAAATTTTTTTGTTTCTTCCCCAATTTAATGGGCCAAAATTTATTGATTTAATTAACATAATTTAATTAATATTGGCTCCTAACCTCTTGTGGGGGGAGATCGTTGGGAATGGTTATTAGGAGAGACTTGGGGAACATGGAAGGACATCCTCCAATGAAGAACATTCTCTAGATCAAGAAAAAGGAATTGTCGTATGAACTCAGGTCGGAAGCATGTTGTAGGAGTGAAGAACGTTGGAACCTTCAACATATTCATCCTTTTTCTCATGTAGTCTCCAAAAAAAACAAGGTTGGGGTTTTGTTCAATTTGTTCCTCATTTATTTACAATGAATCATTCTACTCGAGCCGTGTGCTATCGGTCTAACGCAGAGGGTACGGGCCAATGAACATGGCATGATCCCTCGACATCTTCATTGTTGACGTGTTCTTCATGGGAGGATCGATGGGTTGATCGGAACCTGACCACATTGCCGGTGACCAATGTTGGCAGGGCACAAGGTGGAAGTTAACACTCCTTCCAGCCACAATGATGGCAGCGACACAACCATGCTGCCAGAGGAGACCGCGACCCATAATCCATGGTAGAGGATGATGGAAGCCAGCACGCCGACTAGAATTGTAGAGGCAGGGCGACACTTGTCTGTGCCGCCGGTAGAGGTGGAGGTCGTGGCTTCTGAGCCACGACGGTGAACCTAGAGGATGGCCGACACTTGGTTGGATGTAGGAGGACATCAGCGTTGTCATGCCACTGGAGGAGGGAGCCGACCAGATGCCCGATTGGCTGCGTCACACAGAGCAGGACCACTCCGGCGGGTCCCGCACACCAGCAAGCTATGCCACGTGGCACTGTCGGGTTGGACAAGACGAACAGTATGTTGGACCTTTCAGGATACCAGGGGGCGCCTCCCCTTGGGTAGCTGCTAGGGCGGGACCTGCCACAGCGGACCACACCCTGCTGAGCGCTTCTCCGCCCAGCGGGGCGCGCCGAGCGGGCAACAACGAATGGGCCACGCCCCATGAGCTGGTTTAGACCGTGTCCTGGTGAGCCTAGCCCGCCATGGCCCAGCACGTCCGAGATGGACCCGGATCGGGTCATGTTGACCCGAATCAGGTCGGACCGGACCCGAGCCCATCTGGACCTGGTTTCACCTTTTTGGATATATCTTGACAACTGGGTGTCTGTTTGACGAATCGTCTATGATGCCATTATCCTTGGATCAATATGGTCTTTTTGATACACTCCACTCTAGTTTTGGACAAATTTGTTGTTCAGCAGGGTTGGATTGAACCCGAATCGAACCGGGCCCTGGGAACAGAAACACTAATAACATATAGACCGGGCGTCCGATTGACGTGTCGTCTATCACATTGGGTCCCTTATGACATGAAAAAACTTTGAGTTACTTCTTCATGGGACTTCATGGTAGTTGAAGTATCAACAAATGGATTGAGGAGAAGATCCTCCTGGAATCAAGCATTCCTAGTGCGGTAACCCTGTGGCTGGATGTACTTGAGGAGTATTCAAATCCTATGTGGGTTATCTTCCGATCATGTGTGGGTTAGTGCTCAACAATCCTATTTGAGTTAGCACTTACCGATCCTGTGCGGGTCATCTCCAGATCCTGTGTGGTCATCTTCAGTTCCTGTGTGGGTCTTCTTCAATCCTATGTGGGTCAACAGCAGAGCTTCTCGATGAAGTAAGATGATCTAGCAATGAAACTAATCATCTATAATTCTATACTTAAGTTATACCTGGTGTGAGCCGAGTCTATAACTTTTTGGTACACTTCTGTGTGGAGATACCTTTGTGGTATTCTTATTTTTTTCATTACCTTTGTCGTATTTTCCTTCATGGTGATACCTTTTTGGTATTATTCTGTGTGGTTTTACCTTTATAGTACTTAACTTCGGGGTGTTACCTTCATGGTATTATTTCCTTCACATAACAGTTGAGATTTTGGATAAAGATTTGGGCCTTGTGTTCCTCATGAATGAGATGGGTATACTTGATAACTTAGGTATATGTATGGTCATATACCTATGTAGTTTTGACTGTTATTTACATGCTTTCTGATTATGGTATTGTTTTTTGGTTTATCCTTTGTGGATTTTGAGACACCTTCAGGTTTCTCGGGGTCACTACAGAGTATTGTTATACTCACCCATGCACGGGCTATGCCTGTACATTGTAGTGTCTTGTGCAGACGACGGATAGACCTGACTGAGGACGAGGGTACCAAGACTACAGGCTGCTCAGAGGTTGACCTTAGAAGAGGTGTACCTCAGAAGATGAGAGTCTGAGAGCTATACCTACCCTTTAGGTAGGATCCTTGGCAGGTGTTCACATGATATGTATTCAGTTTTACTTGTACTTTCAAGTCGGGATTGTATTCCATCCCCTTTAATTTCTATACACACTCTTTTTATTATATAGTTTTACTTTTTATTGTATCTTGCTGGGTGCTTGGATTGCTTGAGTTACAAGTTAAAAAGGTAATTCCTTCCTGGTTTTATGGATATTCTTTTCTGGTGTTAGTCTCTAGCCCCTGAATTATGGAAGGCGGGCTTGGGGTAGTCATGAAATAGGCCCTAGGGGAGGGGTCGTGACAACAATAATATCATTTATCATGATTTTTTTATGATTGGGTCTCAAATGTTGAAATATTATGATCTAACTCTCAATAATTCACATGAATTTTATTATCCTCTTATATTTCATGATATTTTCAAGTAATATCACTATTTTCCATTATCCGGTAATTACCCAAACTGATAAATTATTTTTAATAATATTTTTCTCTATTTCTCTCTAGTCAAAAACCATGTTTCTTCTAAAACCACTTTTTAAAGAAACTAATGTTTTATAATTTTTCTTAACATTATTGAATTTATTTATTAAAGACATCTTAATAGTTTTTTACTATTTTACAAATTTTGTTGAAAGGAATCTTCATTCCATTTTCCACAAAATGCCTATTTTCCTTTTACCGAACATGTAAAGGGATTCTTTGAGTTAATGTGTATAGAATAACATAATTTTTGGCCATCATAACCATTGTTACCATTAAAAGTTTATTTAATAGTTTTAAAATTTATTCTTAGAAAAATATATTTTCTAAAAACCATTATGAATTTTTAATTATGAAAAATGATTTTCAATATGAAATGCTCTAAGGGATTTTCAAAATCACTCTCTATCTATGATAACATCCTATGATGTAACACCATTTTTTCATGGGATATGAATAGGAACATAATAATAATTATTTATTTACATAGTTTGTGATGAAATGAATTTTTTGAAAACTATTTCTATTCCATAGGTTAGACCATGATAAAACTATTATGAAACCCACCAATTTTTCGAAAAGTTTTGATATGATGAAATGATTAAGTGATTATGAAATGTGTTCATTATCCATAAGTTATGGTATTATTAAATATTTATGAAACCCATTTCATTTCATGGGATATGATATTATTAATGTTTTATGATCATGTGGAATAAAAATATATGATTTTCATTATATGATGGGTGGGACCTATATCTCTCTCCAATTAATTTGGTCAATATTTTTATCTCATGAGATATACATGGATGGAATAAGGAGTGAATCTAGTTTATTATGGGACTTTTTCCATTTTTTTATTCATTGTACTGATCCTTGATTAATATAATGGTATGGAGGTTGAAATAATTCCACTATGATATCCTTGGAAATTATCCTTGACTAATGTTGGTGTCAAAATATGTGTATAGGAAAATATGCAAATAGTACAACAATGAAAAAGGGGTTCTTCATGAAGCCCTTCAGCAACGCGTCATCGCAAAACCCTTCAGCACTATGGCCGACATAAAGTCATGGCCCCCTATGCGATCACTGCAAAAGAAAGAGGTGGAAGACTCTACAGTTATGATGTGATTGACATAAATATTTGTGTCGCTGAGGGAACATGATTCCCACTGTGATTCTATGGAAATTGAAAAAATCATCTATGTGTGCCACAGAGGGAATGAATAAGTCCTATGTGTCGTAGAGGGGATGATGGTCAACTATGCATTTATGAAAAACATGATGCAAATTTCCTTCACTGGAAGAGCGCAAGAGGATTTGCAACGCAATTTCATAGCTTTACACCATTTTTCACCTATAAATACTAGGCTTCCCCCAACCCCAAAAGACATATACCCTAACCTTTCGCCTTCTCAGCTCTCAAATAATGAGAAATATACTTCTTTGAGAAACATTGATCGAATGATATGTTCAAGGTATTTGAGAAAAGTGAAATACTCTTCCCTTGGATCATATAAAATCCCTATTCAAGTAGGTATTCCCCTCATGAAGCCCATGATCCATCATAATAGAAGAATATCCCTAAGGAAACTCGGGTCTTCACAAAGCACTTAGGCTCCATGAAGTACCTTTCATTCACATGTCGACCCCATGCTAATGTAGGATCACTATGCATCGTGATTTTCACTTCTTCGTAATGTTGTGCTTTTCAAGGCACCCATGCTTTGTGAAGTCTTTCTCCACAAAAGCACTTTTACTTCTCAAATAACTCTTTATATTCATATATACTCTATGCCTAGCCTAGGCCACTCCACTTCGTGATGCATATCACTTGACGAAGTCCCTACACTTTTTAGAGCATGATATCTTCACATGGTAATTTCCTATGAACCCATTTTCTTCAAAAATATATTTCCCATACATCCCTCCAGGTTTATATGAAGTAATTTCAAATTACCTTTGGAGGTAATTTATATTGCATTGCTTTGCCTCATGCTTCTTGCATAGTCAAGATAACATCCATTTCTTCATCGCATAACCATGCTAACATGAAACCATCAATGGATCACTCCACAACCCCATATCTACAAGGAATTTCCAGTAACTTCCCTTCACCAAGGGTTAAAGTCCACCGGTTATGTATGTCCTTGGGGTGTGGTGTGTATTCTCATTGTTCGAGCTGTAGTAATTTAAACTGCCCAACACCATCACCCTCAACATAGGATGCTAAACTGTTTCATCGCCCTGTGAAATATACATGAGGTGCCCAGCCTTAGACATTTTCAATTCCTAGTGGTCTCCAAATGATAGAGATATTCCTCACATTGAATGATATCTTTGTTTCATGGGATGACATCAATCCATGGGGAAGGGAAACCATCTTGGTGTAAACCCCAACTCTTTCTTGTGGGAGGTATCATCCTTGACCCTCCTCTATTCATCTATGTCCAAAGGGTAGAAGAGATATGGTCACATGTACCTTTGATACCCCATCCCTCTCCCTTTGGGATTTACTTCCATCGGGACACCACCATGGAAGTTTTCCAAATCTCCATCTCCCTGGGCCGCTAACCATGCGTAAGCCCTTCTCTATTCCTTGTGGATGCACCTTTTACAATGTGATCGTCAGGTTTTTGTTGCCTCTTATTTCTCATAATGAGTATGACTCAAATGGGATTATAATAAGCACTGGCCCTAGTATCCTCCCTGGTCCACCTTAGAGTGTAGGAAAAAGACTCCCATAATGAACTAAGTAGACTTTGATCCCTTCCCTTTTCCCAGATATGAACGTAAGATGACTCATTGAGGATCAAGACCATCCCCCATCAATCCTAACCATCATCACGTCGGTTGAACTCATCACACATTATGTTAAAATGTATTATTCCATTCATCCCGCATGACGCTAAATTTTATTCTTATAAACTACGTGGGTTTTGATCCATATATCCTAAGAAGGGTATGTAGGAAGCCTCCATGATATTCAAACCTAAACATTGGTAAGCCTATTATGACTACATGGGTTTTTATCCATATCTACTTGGAAGGGTATGTAGGAAGACTCACTGAGGTTCAACCCCAAACACTGGTAAACATCGGTGTCCCTTTTGCTGCGACCCACATGCTTTGTCCGACATTTAATGGCATCTTACCAACCCTCAGGCCGCTAACCACACGTAACCCCCATCATGTCATCGGGTCACTGTCCTTTGCATATGCCACAATTCCATGCCTCATCCTAAACTATGTGGACTTTGATTCCATACCACAGTGATAAATAGGAAGAAACCCTAAGTTCCAAGCACATCATTCATGTCCCATCTTGGTATTTCCCTTGAGCCCTTTTATTTCAAGAAGATCATGCCCCAAACCAAAGGTTCATCTTTACCACGGTCCCTCCATGGGTCCAGTATCATGGGATGCCTCCTCAAGAGTCTCATCACCCTACCGAAAAAATGTGGAATTTGATTCCCAACCATGGATATATGTAAGAAGCCTCTCTAAGGTTCAATCCTAACATCACCATCATCTCCGTGTCGGTTTCATGTCATTCCTCTCAGCCACATCATTCAAACATCCAACATCCATCTGGATTCTTACCCAGGCCACCACATCCCTAGGAGATCATGACATTCCTTTGGGAAGATATGAATGAATAATCCCCACACAACCCAGAGTGTCCCTCTTGCGATGGGCCTATGTCCATGTGTAATCTCCAACATGTCTCTGGGTGGTTGTCCTTTGTGTACACCCCGATTCATCACCCCATCGAACTACATGGATTTTGATCCATGTTTTCCACACATGGTATATAGGAAACCACCCTAAGGATCAATCCAAGCCAATGGTAAACCCTATAATCCCCCTATAGGGACCCAACCATCCTCAGATCCATCTTTTATTGGATTTTTTGATGCACTCATTCATTAAAACACTCATGTGATCCCTCTTGGGTATGTACCCACCTGATCCACTCCTATCAATGTTATAAATAGTATGATCTCTGTTTTCTAGATGTTAAACTCACTGCATACCATGTGATAAACATGAGAAGTTGAGGAAAACCTTAGGGATATGCCTATGGGATATAATTCCACGCACTCGATGTGGGATGCCTTAAGCTTCCTCACCATTGAGAATCCCTATCATAAGATGAAGAAACCTAGATGCATCAGTGTTTCAGCATCTAGACATGTTAGTGATGTCCAACGTGACTACTCCCCTAATCGAAGGTTACTTCCCTAACATGACCTCATGGAATGTGCTAACAGAAGAAGTGTAATTAACCGATATCCATGAAAATATAGCATTGGGGAAGAGTTTCGAAAAAATGTCTCAATCCTAAAGGGAGACCTCGACTATGTGATGAATTATTAGGAGGAAACCATGGAAGGAGGAGCCAAACTTTCTTCATCCCATTTTTATCATGGAGTAAACATCCCTGAATAAGTGACAGATGTCGCCCGCCTTTGGAAAGTTGGAATGTGGGGACACAACCAGCTTGTCCTAGATAGACAGATATGATCCTGAACAAAACCATATGAAATAGAAATGTTAAACCCGACATGAAGTTCATCTCCAAAATGGGAAGATTAGTAGAGTTCGAGACATCAGTGGATAAGTGTGTCCCCAGATCCAACTATCTAGCACTAGGTACTTCCAAGAAAATAGGTGGCATGGCATGAAACTTAAAAGAGACTGGGGTAGTTGAATGTTGGGCATCCTGGTATGCGACCTTGTCAATGTGGATAATTATTACCAATTATAGGAGATAGAATGACACTGGGGAACTAGATGTTACTTTTATCCTTTCAGTGCTATTGGATGAATCTTCTTCAATTGTTGGGCCCAAGCTACTATGTCAAAACTGATCATCACCCACCTTACGATGTAGGTTCTAAGGAAACACCAATGTAGCAATCCCGTATGGCCCCATATTATCTACGATGGAATTCACATCTACAGCTTCTGGGCACGCCCCATCACACAATCTCAACTCATTCATTGGAGGGTGATTACAAACCTCATTCGACACCAGGAGGAATAAGGGATTATCCCAACTCGAGCTATGGCCCAATATGACCTAGGGTCTTCTACACCTTGTCTTCATTGCTACCCCCATGGGCCGCACAGGGATCCATTGTTCCCTGATCCAAACTACAATTGTTTTTTGGATCCTCTCACTAGTACAGTTTTATGACTCACACCCTTTTTCTAATGATGTAGGGGAAGTCCAGCCCAGCTCGGCTATGATCCAGTCCCAGGGGCCGCCATGGAAGACTCCCACTAGGCCACATCAACACCACCACCAAGTCCCATAGGCTGAGGAGTATGTGAGTTACACACCTACACCACCAGCCCCAATCTGGTTAACCAGACACAAATATCAGGTGCATGCTGAGGGGGGTGCCTTCCAGGGGGTGTCATCATCAACAGGTACAGTGGGCCATGCCACCACAAACACATACTATCAATTCCCCATTTATACTGAATAGAGGCACTTATATTATTGACCTGTATCGAGGCCCCAACCTCCCCATGGTAAGGTTGGGACGACTCTCATGGACCCTGAAAAATGTAGTGCCTATCGAGGGATGACCTACAACAAAGAAATATATCATAGAGGTCCTCCATGTGCCACTTCCAATGAGAGAATATGTCCTCACCACTCCCAAACATGGTTTGATGGTCCACCTATTCATCAATCAGTCCAAGAGAAGGCCCTACCTGCTGCACTGACAACCATCAAAGAGGTTTTTCCACATAGGTGATCCCATGTATGGAGTCATTACACTAGTTGCAAATCACTGATGCGAATATCCTCCTCACCGATCATCCATCAGAGTGGCAGTCTTCTACATGTTAGTACCATAACCAAAGAAGGTACTCGTTATCCCAGAAATCAGTGAATTGGATGTTTTCCTCTATTCATTGGCACCCAATGCTGAGGTCTACCCCCTTTTTAGTTTGACCAGTATGAAGCCCCCCTCGTACAATCACTGATAAGGAAATAAAACATTAAAGTAGTTCCCATACTTCCACTAGCTCTAGTATAGGTTCTACCTGATCTATCACTTATTAGGGAGATTCCCTCCACATGCCAAATTTTTTATATAGAGGCCTTCCCCGTGCTCCTTTTGAAATTTTTCTGAGTGCTCCCCACACCACCAATCACCCAGGAAGAAGTCCAATCTTCCCTAGTATCAGTTTTTCTAGTGGTACTCCTCATATCGAAAACCTACCATGTCTTAAAGAACCATCCCAGGGTAGAAGGGTAGGTCGATGCCACCAAAGGATGTTTTTTGAGAAGTTTCATACCATGACTAAATATGTAGGATTCCTATATTTTGAGAAAGAATGCGATTTCATAATAGAACCCTTACCTTTAACCTCTGTATCATGTTTCTAGGGAGGAACATGTAATATAAGCCTCATACTTCCGAAAAAAGAGGTCCATCAGATCCTCACCTCCCTCTGAAGATAAATCCATGAGGAGGAAGATTTGGCCTCTTTCCAGGGCCTGGTCATGCAACCAAACCAATCATCAATAGAATTATTCTCTACCTCAAAACGATACCATGGAGAGTTATTTTGGGGACCAATAGAGGACAAGAAACAACATGACCCACCATCATAAAATTTAGGCCCTTGATAGTAAGTTTTGGCTACTAGTATGGCTTACCAGGATAGAGTGGATCAGTCATTGCATTCATTGGATGAAAGCACAAGATGCAGTGGATTTTTAGCTCACTCACTATATTCTCCACTGGCCAGTCTACTGTCACAAATGTCTGCATCAGTGACATTTCTGGTCCCTCAGCTGCCCCCCTATTGGTGAATAGGGAAACTAGGGGCCAGATCCCGAGTCTTAGATGAAGAGATTGTGGGATATCCTTGAAGTGGACCATTTACCATAAATGTTCTTGCTAGTATCAACTTTGAAATTCTGTACATCATAATCTCTTACCTAGGAAGAGGTTGCATGCTTTCACAATACTCTATGGGAGATTCACTTTTATCTCTATTGTAGGCGGGTGGATTACCCCAGGATCCCAAAACAATTTGATGATATTGGCCATTATTATGGCATAGTCAACTTGGTTGTGATCCCTGTGGCCCAACAACCTGAGTCACCCGGTCATGATCGGACCCTCCAGCAACGATTCAACCAAATCATTAATATGATTTATATAATCATTATGGAGGCTTCCCCCCACTTTAAGATTCATGGTTGGGGGTAACATTCTTTCCTTCATTTAAGTTCTATCCAATGCCAACCCAATTTCCTAGGTGATATTGAGGATATACCTTTAGGTGTAGTTGAAGTTAACATGGCCAACCTATGAGAGTATGAGTAAGAGTTAGATCACCTCTAGATCACCTTGAAGAGAACTACCCCCCTAGGGTGCCACACAAATTAGATCAATTGGTAAGGGTTACTCACCGGAAGCAAAATTTAATGGTTCATTCTCCTCCTTCTGAGTCATTATCCCTCGGTTAGAATCCTAATAAGGGAAAAGAGAATATTGGAGTCTTCAAACCTTCTAACCTACCAAGATTTGAAAAAAGATAAAAGATGACCCGAAATGGATATGTTTCATCAACATAACACAAACCATAAAAATATGGTCAATGAACTTCTCACTAAATGTGCCAAAAAATGTAAAAATGACTATGGTGATCCTTGTCCAGGGAAGAAGGGGGTACACCCTCTCCCTAGAGAGTTGCCTCAGGGTGACCTTTACTATCCTATCATTATAGGCATTTTAGATGGAAGAGATTATGGAAAGAGGGAACAATATGCATCACCAAATCCATACAAGATGTGTGACAACCCTTAGGACCCATCTTAGGTTCCGCCATCTGCTTTGCATGTCATCCACCCTGGTAGTCCCGCAGGTCAAACCCCCAGCTGCTCCATGATCCACTAGGACTACATATCATGTTGAATAACCTACCAATGTACTTGGGGTCAAGGATCCTCTTCAAGATAGAAATCCCCACCCAGATGATCTAATGGTAGCACTCATTGCCTACCTCAAGGATTTGGAAACTCGAAAGGTGGAAATTCTGACTCACGGAAAGCCATATACCCCATGGGTTGATGATATGCCAACACCATTGGGTTTTGGAAATACTACCTTTTCCCCCATTAATGGGATGAGTGATCCGATATAGTATCTAGCCCACTTTATCTCAATGTGTGGACCATTGCTGGGAACTCCAACACAACAAGAAGCCTCCAAACTCTGGTGTTTCGTAATTTTTTTTGAAAGGAAAATGTTTGTCTAGCACAGCCAGCTACCCATTGGGTTAGTAATCATCTAGGAGGATGTTCATAGGCATTTTTTACTAGTTCAGCTCCACAAATCGAATTGATGAGTTTTGAAGAACACTTCAAGTGAAAGAAGAGGTCTGACATGCATGTTGCGAACATTGTCTCTAGGTGGAAAGAATTTAGATATTCTCTTGATATACCGCTAACTCCGGAATAGATTCTGACAATGTGTGTGGGGAATTTCAAGACCAAATAAGTCCCCTCTCTCATCATGTTGAACTACCAAGGAGTATTTTAGGTTTTCTCTATCAAAGACCAGTGTCTGGAGGAAGACATGTAGTAGGACAAGAAGGCACGTCTGTTGCCTCCTGTGGTTCCCAAGAGAAAATATTTAAGGATGAACCCACTATGGTATCCCAAATATATTCCCCTAGGTAGCTGGAGTTTTTATAAGTGGATCCATCTCAACAACATCATAGAGACCCTCCACCTCAGGTGCATCCTTTGGTCAGGAAACTCCCACCGCATAATTTGCAGCCACCCTTTCATAACGTGCCGCCACAAATTAGGCTAGATAACCAGATTCCGAATCCTCAATAGGCTCCCCCAACCCCTTATTAGGGCCAGGATCCTAGAACCCCTTCTTGGAAATAAGGAACTGGACCTGCTCATTTAATTAGGCTTAGGTCCCCGATTATTTCTGAAGTTCAATGGAATAAGTAATTATATGTTTGCGAGAATGCATGAATCCAAAATAGGTAGATTACGTTGATCGTCCCAATTACAACCCCTATCACTAGATCTTGGGACACACCCTTCTATGTTTTCAAAAACTGAATCGAAGACCAGGTTGAAAACAATATAGTTAGGTTAGGTCTGACCATGGAACAACTCACATCTATGTTCATAAATCCTAACAACGAGAGTGAATTTGATGGTGAGTGGTAGTGGGTTTCCAATCGTGGGTCCCCAAAATACAATGATCAGATGGTTGGAAGGATTTACTCTATGACCATGGTAGTATTCATGTATGTTTTAATAAAAAAACCTTTAGAAATCTCCAGGTTACCTATAGTCACTACTTCTGTGTCGATGTCTTAGCCTTCCACTTCCAAAAAGGGAAAGCATTGATAGCGCTAGGGAAAACAATGTCCCCCACTGATACAATCATCATCCCATATTCTTAGAGATTTAATTCCCCCATATATGTAGAATACCCCTAGAATCTACCCAGTGATGGAGGATTCATTAAGTGATGACCATGGGTATTCTTCAGTTAATACTGTGGACACTACTACAAAATAAGGCTATAGCCATGGTTTTGTAGGTCCGTTGCTATAGCTAATTTATATCCACTGTTTAATTAAAAAACCGTGCCTAAAATTTTCCGTCCCCTTTATTTCCCCCAAAATCCGTCAGGCTCCTCCTCCGTTCTCCCGACCAGCGACCCTCCTGCCCTCGCGATTCCTCCTCCCCTGCGATCTCTTCCTCGTCGTGCCCTCCTCCTCGCCGCGACCTCCTCCTCGCAGCACCCTAATCCTCCCTGACGCCTCTTCTCCGCACCTTCCTCATCACCGCGACCCTCCTTCCTGATGCCTCCTCATCACGCCCTCCTCATCACCACGACCCTCCACCCCAACGCCTCCTCGCCGCGACCCTCCTCCTCGTCGTGAACCTCCTCCCTGCCGGCGTTCCTCTTACTCTTTCAACGCTTCGCTGCAGCTAGCCCACCTCCCCACTGACGTGGCTCCGATGCGGCCTCCCCACCTCCTTGATGATGCAGTTCTGACATTGTGGTGTGAGTTCGGCCGAACCCTAAGGTACTCATATGATCTGATTTTTGTGGGTTATCCTTACAAGATAGGATTTCTTCCATATTGACGCACCCAAGATCAACCACATACCCATCCATCTCCTTCATAGGGTAATTTTATCTTCCAATAATATCTGAAACATTAATCTCAACATTTCACTCTTTTATATCAGTATATTAATACAAAATTTCTGTACTGTATTAAAATATCTTCATTCTTGAATCTAGAATTAGGATCGAATTTATTTAGTTTCTATCAGCATTAAGGGAATCTAATTCATTCCATGGTCGTGTATGTTTTTACCTCGATGTGCCTTGACCAACCCTAAATTTCCACTACGCTGGATAATGTGTGTTATAGTATCCCCCTAACATAATTTTCTCTCTGCTATACAATATTCAGTATTCAGGTTCTCTTATGATTTTTTGTATGTTCTTACAATACATATTCTATTCTGATTCCACAATTGTTCTTTCGGAGTATGCATACTCCAAATCTAGAATAACAATTGTTATTTTCAAATTCTATGGGTATTATATACTCTAATATCTGCATTGTTCTTTTCAATTTTAGTAATTTTTTCTCTTTATTTGAATTTTTTTCACAGTATTTACTATTCAATTTTATATCTTATATAATACATTATTTGTTTAAATTTTTTTCTATATGAATTAAATTTTAGGTTTCATTAATACTATATCTTTGGGAATTATGTTTACTAAATATCTCTCTTCAGCTTCCCTCATCCATATACTATAAACTGATTAAATATTTTTGTTTCTCAAGGGTGCATTCCACTACAATTGGTCTTACTTTCATCATAAAGGGTATGGACTCTCTTTATATTGTAATTAGTAGCCCTGTATTTGTAATTTTTTAAGGTCTTGAATGGTATTCATTACTTCTTCTTACTGTACAAAATTATGTACTGATCCCATAACATTATTTTCAGAATGGAAGAGCTTAAATATTTTTTTTCCTAATTGAATTGAATTCTGAAAAACATCATCTCCATCAAGAAATTGGAGGACTTTATAAAACCACACTTCTATGTTTCTTCTTCCTTTTAAACATTGATTTTGCACCATATGTTTAGTTTATGTTTTCTGATAAGAAGTCGCAAGGGATGTTTGAGCCCCAACATGATTTTTAGAATGTACTTGGTTGTAGGTTAGTTTCTCCTCACAATAGTTTATTCATTCTTTCGGTTAGAAAAATTATATAATTCCTTTCAATTATATCAAGACACCGAGACTACAATTAGTCATGCAACTACTACATAGTCGAACAAAGGAGTATTTAAACAAGATGACTAAAAAATATTAATGACTTTTTGTGGTGCAATATCAAGGTAATACTACTTCAGGTTTGTTTTTAAAATTTTAAAATTTCTTTTCTGATTAGTTTTTTACAGTAAGAAGTGTACTATACTATGCAGTTAAAATAACAATGCAATAATGAATCTTGATTTTTTTATTATCAATCACAAGATTCAAAACTACTGTTATTATGTAAAATAATGTTATAGTTCATAGATTAATCTTTAATGAATAGAGTAAAGTAGTAAGAATATAAGGATTGTGCAAGAATAAAAAGTTTGGGTAAGAAATTGAAACAAAACAACACTTTAAAAGCTGATGGAAATTTGAATCAGATGGTTCTGTTATTGGAATTAAAACACACCAGAACATACAAGGATTTAGTATCTATATGTATTGAACAAAACGAAGATCACATGAGTCATTTAAAATATTGTGTTTCATATTAGATAATGTATGGTCTCATACTCTCTGAATATTTGAAAAAATCTAGTATCACCACATAATGCAATCAACCACAATGAATTGATAGTGAACCAAATTTCATTAGCTTTTCTGGTTTGAAGCAGACTAGACATCAACACAGTGACTACAATATGACATTTGTTAAATGAAATTAGTGTTCCGTATTTTTTATTTACCTGTAATGAATACAGGTTATAATTAAGTAGTGCTGTAGATTTTGAGATGTTTGCGTTATATAATCCTTTTCTACGAACAATTTTTATTATATGAGATATCGTTGTAATACATATTATAATGTGTCCTTACGTTATTTTATTTCGACAGTATCCTGTTAGTGTAATTATGGTAGATGAGGCCTATGAAAGATCCCTTAGAAAGATTAATTATTGGGACTCCTGAAAAAGGTAATTTTTTTTGTAAGATCAATCTATGTGAAATTTTTTCAGAAACCAAACATTTCATGTGTATCCTTTTTTAACTTATCATCATAAATCTAGATCCAACATTATCGACCCAAACTTCACCTCATTATCTCATCAGCTACAATTTAAGAAAAATCAATGTCTGTTTTTTTTCAGAGGATGTTTTGTTTCAAGGACTAATATGCGATACAATTTATCCTCTCTTTTTGTGGTATGAGTGTTTCTGTTCAATAAGGTTGATCACACCTATTTTATTTATTGGAAATTAGCAAAAATTCTCATGGAGTGGATGCCCCAGACCTTGGATTCAGGGCTGAACTAGTTATCTTATCTGTTGAGGTATGTTGTTTTTATTATTTGATTTTTTCTCTTCAAATCTGTCAAATTGCCACCATATGGTCTTTTATATCACTCTTCCTTTTATTTTAAAAAACAAAAAAAAAACATGCTAAGAAACCAGTTTGGAACATAGTTTTGCTATTTTTTTGTGACACAACATCAACAGGCCTTAAAACAGGGGATGTCCCTACCAACGAGACCCAACACTTGAAAAGGATTTATTTGATTGTACGTGAAGTGAGGTCCATTTCATGAACAATGAGGGTTGTCTTGGTTAAGAACTGGACTTGGGGTATTGTCTTATCTTGATTCTTATTTGTACATTTCTCAATGGGTAGTGTCTTCATGTTATATTCTGTTTCCCTTTAAAGAATCCTAGAATTTTCTCTTAATCCACATTTCTTTCTCTTCTACTCATCATTAAATGTTTACAATGTTGTTTTGCTATTATATAATTATTTTAGCAGTATTTGTGAATACAACAACAAGAATTGGTGGTCAATGAATGTATTGTGTCATAAAATTGTGAAGTTAACCACAGTTTCAATCATCATATGCTTGCAGGTAATTTGTGCATGAATTTTCCTGAATTCAATATTCAAATTCAAGGCAATCGCTTTTTAGTTTGATTATTTTTCTGTCAAGTAGATGATACTCTTGTAATTTTTATTTCATTTTTAATCTATTCATTGAAATTCAACTATTTTAGGACTGACTTATGGATTGTGGTTTTAGGTATATAGAAGGCAAAACTGAAATAGCACCTCTAGCTAGACATCCTACGGAGCAAACCTCTGGGCGCCTCCAATGACATTTTTTTCAGGATTCTCTATCCAATGTAGGATATAAATATTCTTTAAACCACGACATCTGTACTTTATTTCTTGGATATATCTTCTCTTCGAGGGATATTTTTGTTCATAAGATGCATCCACGGCCTGCTTGTGTTGTCTTCAAAACAGGTTTGTAGGTTGTTTGTACTATTTTCCAAGATCCAATAAACCCATAGTTGATGCGTTTCCAGTGAGTATGTTATGTTCACTAATTTCTCATGGATGTCCCAGTAAACCATAAACATTTTAGTCAAAAATATCTGTAATTTCAATATCCTATTTTATACCTTAACTTCCTATAGTTTTTATTAGTACGAATCGGTAGTACACTGAAACTGTGATTCTTACTGTTGAGGAGAGCATATCTAATGCCTTAGTATGTCAAATTGAATCTTTTTTTAACACTACATGTCTATGTGAAGACAATTCCTTGACATATGTGATCACCTAGAGTATTACTGACATGCATAAGGTGTTATTTTACTATTTAGTGACATTTTTTTTTCTATTTTCTGGTCAGGAAAAGAGTTGGACAGAAACTCACGCATCTATTGTAAATCAAATCATTTAGTTATTGGAAGCAGAAAAAGACATATAGGGTTGTTTTCATAGTTTGTTTTCAATGTATTTCATGGTTTCAACCTACCTCTTTACAGTGTATGCAAGTCATTTCCGATTTAATTTAATGTGTAGGTATCTCTAAAAGTCATTAAATGTGCAGTTTTAATGTCACTGTTATCCAAGATTTGATTTACTCACCTATACAATGGACCTTTGAGAGACTGTAGGTAAATATCTCCTTTACTGGTGCACTCTATTACTGATTTTTTATTATTGAAGAACTTATTTAAAGATAATAGAACATGTGTTATGAACCCCCCCCCCCCCCCACCCACATGCAAGTCACCATCTTACTATCAATACATTGACATCATCTTGTATGGCATTATTTTAGTACGCCAAATTTAATCAATCCCATGAAAATTCATTGTTAATAGGTAAAATAGGAACTATATTTAAGAAGACACTGTAATCTGTTTATTTTCTTGAGTTCTGATTTGATCATGAGTAATTCTATTATAGGATATATTTGTGTTTTGAACTAATATTTTTTAGTTTCTCATCATTTCAGTGCATATAAAGGGGGTTCATACCCGGATGTGGTGGTTCCTACTCTGAAGACCACACCCACTAATGGAATGGGGTTGACCAGAAGGAGTTGTACAGCTATTGAAAGGTTTTCTACAACACATGTTTGGGGTTATAAACCCAAAAAATATTCTCCCATTCATTTAATTTTATTTCCTTTAGTTAATTTTCTACTTAATAACAATTTTTTCCTCTTTTATAGGCTAGAAAAAATCTGGACAGCACCTCACACAACTGTTGAAAATCGATTCATACTATTGTTAGAAGCTAAAACAAACATCCAGGTTCCTGTTTTTACTTTGTTTTCAATGTATTTGATGGTTTCCACCTTCCTCTTTAAGGTATATGAGAGTCATTTCCCATTAATTTATTATAGAGTACGCCACTGATATGGCCACTGCTTGCCAATAAGGACAGATTAGATGAACATGCTCCACCCAGTCCATCTGTAGTGGAACCTTACATTTTCACATGTTTTACATGATTTCCCTAAGCCTTCAAAGTGGATTAGATGAACATGCTCCACCCAGTACTAATAATTTCAGATTACATGTTATGTAACCTGTTATTTTCTTGATCCCATGGGGTATTCCTCTAGGTATTCCTACACATTGCTAGATCTCCAAACCTCACCGAATTAGGTATATCAGGGGTCATCCAATCCTCTAGTCATCACAGATTAGAATTCATTTCTTTAAATCTTCTGAGAAAACATCATCTCATTCCATCCATATCATCCTATTTGAAACTAAGTGGAAGATGCTGCCCCGCGGATGTCGCTGGACCAGGCCAACACGCTGCGTTCACACCGTGGTCATGCTACGGTCACGCCGCGGTCACGACGTGGTCATGTCGCGGTCACGCCGTGGTCACACCGCGGTAATGCCATGATTTGGCCCTGCTCCAGCCACATCCAGCTGACAGTAGCCCCCTTAGACCTTCATTTCATCCCGCTTCCACCAGCATTCCATCCCGCAACAGCCCCCTGCCACCTTCGAATCAGCCCACACCATCCCCCCAGCACCTGCAACCAGCCCCCTTCCACCAGCATTCGAGCCCTCACCGGATTAGGTATATCAGGGGTCATCCAATCCTCTAGTCATCATAGATTAGCATTCATTTCTTTAAATATTATGAGAAAACATCCTCTCATGCCATCCATATCATTCTTTTTGAAACTAAGTGGAAGATGCTGCCCCGCGGATGTCACTAGACCGGGCCAACACGTCGCGGTCACGCCGTGGTAATGCCGTGATTTGTCCCTACTCCAGCCACATCCTATGTCGATCATGGAGCAAAAATCCATGAATTAGTGATAGATGATTCCCACCATTGGAAAGATGAAATGTGGAGCCATAGCTAGCGAGTCCTTGACAGACAGATACACATCCCAAAGAAAGTGTGTGAAACAACTACTATGGAAATGATTTTATATTCTTATGTGTAGATAAAAAATTATGTATTTTTATAATGTTATGCTCTCCTAGATCATGTTCAATGATTCACTTATTATTCATGTCCTATAAACATCCAATCTATATTTCATGACTGACGATTATGATCTTAGATATGTAGTGTATGGTTTTAAAGTGTTCTAATCTTAATCTCATACATTTATAATCATTTTATGTTATATATATCCCTTTTTTATCCTTAATGAGCATCTAATTGAACCCTTTATTATGTTTCCTTTCCCATAGATATGAAAAAATGTATTATATATGATATGTTCAAGAAGTGTGCTAGTAATGACTAATATAGTGGTATATGATATAGTTTACCTATGAACTGATTATTATTCATTTATATTTTTCTAAGGAACTATTCTTTTATGATATTTAGGCATGTTTTTGTGTAATGTAATAAATATTTATAAAAAATTCTATAATATCAATGTATTATAAGCCACGTTTTCTATAATAAAACCTTCAAAAATAATTATTGAAGTTGAAAATCATAGATATTACACTATATAAAAAATGATTGTGATGTTTGATTTCATGAATGGAGAACTATAATAATATTTTTTATTAAACAACATTATTGATATAATCTTGAAAAATAAGAAAAAATGGTCTCAAAACTATATAGGATTTTCAAGGATTCAACTATAAACTCAAATCAAGGTATTCCGTGTTATACTACTACCTAAGAAAATTTTAATTTTCAAATGGAAAGGATGATATTGACCGATATGTGAATGATCGGACTATAGGTACACATAATATTATTTCTTATTTTATTGAAATTATTTTGACTATGGAAAAAAGTATCTAACTTAATAATTTTATGAGTAATGAAAATGAATTTTGAGATATCTATGGTGGGATTGATTAACTATTTTCTAGGCATGCATATTACCTAAAAGATTGATCCATTTGTAAAATATAGAAAAGGAAACATTATAGTGTTATTTTTAATCTTTTTAAGGTTGATAAATATATATATATTATTGATAAATATATTTATAAATACAGACCTATGTAGAGTACTTAAAAATTTTCAAATGTTTTAACAATGTACGAATTATTTTGAATCTTCATAAAGTTCATTTTGAGACTTTTAATGTTTTTTAAATAAACATAATATGTTTATAAGTCTCAAAAGGTAAGGAATTATAAGGTTCACAAGAAATTTATAGGGTTCCCTGATCTTGGTATGGTTATTTCATGAAATTTTTAAGTTTCATTGGAACATAGGATGGTTCTAACATATTAATGTTCTATGATTTTATGGTACAATACAGTACTTCGTATGGTCCATGGTCTATGCATGTTTACAAATAGTACATTGTAAGATTTTTGTACTTTTTTGGGTTGTCTAATTTACATAAAAAGGTAGTCAAATACTACAAAATGTTTATTGCATTGAAAAGTATCAATGAAATTTCAAAATTAATATTATAAAAAAAATAAAATCAAATGATGCACAAAGATTAATTAAATATTTAAAACATTAATGATATTCAATTATGATTCAATATGAATTAATATATCTTGGTCTACAATTCATAATGAACCATATCACATGTTGATAATGACTAAATGATGTACAAAAAGTAAAAACTAATTAAATTATGTTAGAAATTTCAAAATATTGTTCTGAATTTGATTGACACAAGTTATTACTAATATTATGTTCATAAATTACATAAAAACTATAGAATTAAGATTAATTATTTTTTTCAATTGTTTTAGTTATATAGTGATTTTGTGCAATTAAATTATACTTAACATAATGGGTTGGTTGAAGAATATTAAAACTTATGTTGATCCAATGGAATGAAGTTAAAATCATCATATGATAATATTGGCTTCAAATATATATATATATATATATATATGTGTGTGTGTGTGTGTGTGTGTGTGATTTATCTTGAATAAGATTTCTAGATGAATGTTTTCCTATTCATTATCTATGATATTAAATAAAGTGAAAATAGAAGAATGGTATTTCAATAATTTAGTTGTGAATGCAGTTAAATAATGATGAAAATATTTGCTGGTTATGGGAACGTTCCCATGTAAAAAAATATGATTGTTGAAATGTGTTAAAGAATTAATTATACCATTTATTTTTGAGAGTTCTATAGATATTATGAAGGAATTTTATTATTATAATTATTTCAATTTTTTAATATTCAGAATGCCTAAATAAGGAGAGAAGTATGAGATAAGATTGTTCTTTTTTTAAAAGAAAATATTTAAGAAAAAAGAGATGAACATTGAGCTCAAGAAATATTGTAAAACATGTAAGATCATGATCATATTATGATTTGAGTATGATGATATGATCATCTAAAGTGATTCTATATATTTTGAGTAAACTTGAAAAAACTGAGTAAATATTTTGATGTATGTAGTTGAATGGCATAAAGAAGTGAGAATATATAATTGTTATATTTTTGAAGGATCAAATACAATAATAAACCATAGTTGTAGTTTCAACCCTGATTATCAAATTGTCTTTAAAAAACTACTCAAATCCTATTCTAAATAGTGATATGTTTAACATTATTGAGATATTGTGCATGTTTTTGGAAGCATTAGATTATTGGATGACACCTAGATTACACTATTGTGGTTGATCAAACGGTTTTGGAATAAAATTAAGGACTCAGATGATACATATCATAACAAGAATGCAGTCACCCACCTTGGTGGAGAACCTGATAAAGATAATCATGCCTTATCATTCATATTATTTCATTTAATTATGGTATGTAGGATTTATATATTTTAGTACATTTTCTCATTATATATAAAAGAGGTTAATTTCACATAGATGAAATTATAAAAGATCAAAAAGCACATATCCCCCCACCTCAATGGTGCACCCATTTATAGGGCTGATTAATTAATTATTTTCAATTTAGGGATAAATGATTGTAAGAACTAATAATAATATAACATTATTAGTAGTCATAATTAAATTAAGTATTATTGGTATTTTTTAATTTAAATTAATTTAACATTTACTGATAAATTGTAATTGCCAGTAATTCATTACTAATATTTTTTAATATTTAATAATATCTAGCTATAAGAAGCAATTAAATTAAAGTGAACAATAATTATTATAATACATTTTAAACTAGGTATATACAAATTTAGTAAAGCTCGAGGCTTAACATTATGATATATACCCCACTCCACCCAAACAACTTGTACTAATTCATCTTGAAAAATACCCTATAATAACATAAATATTGTAAAATATGTGAAAAAATTCAATATTGATGAGTGCATCTATGTCCTCTAACACATGATATATCTATAATAACATATACAGTATAACTTTATCACTCAATTAGTTGGGGTTTTTTTTCACCTGGTACAAATACATTAGTATATTCATTAAATAGTTCCACAAACTCATAAAATTTGGTATCATGGGATTGAATATACACTAAAGAAAGGATAATATAGCTTTTAAGGGATCAGTGTGACACACCTACCTAGATCTACCATCCATTTCAGTGTTCCATATGTCCCCAAGCAAAACTTCCCATAAGAGAGAGATAGTTGACCAATAGTAAGGCACCCGTCCATATTATGGGGACACATTTCCCTATAATAAGTGTATATTATATTAGTAAATAACCAAATAATATATCACATAATCAAAGAGAGTGTGATCAGATAAAAAACAATATTTTTACAAATGTACCATGTGGAATACATATAGACTCATCATCATAAAAAATTCATAGATCTCCCAGTGAGACAATAATATATACAAAATAAACCAAAAGAAAAAAAATAGAAAACATGAACACTAGATGTACTACCATAACCATATCTCACATTCCCACTCTACATACCCTTAACTTGTACCATTTTGATTGATAAAACATCTTCTGTTGAACCAAAAAGTAATTATAAGGTCCACACATCCATCGGGGTTCCCTTATAGGGGTTGATAACTACAACTCATAAGGGTATCACCATTTAACCCGATAAAATTATATCATATACCTATATATGTGATAAAAATAAACATTTCACACATGTGCATCGGATTTTTGTGGTCAAATAAGATATTAATAACTCCCCACACATTGGGTAATGAGGTTCTAACCAAGCCACCATGGCACCTGACCATAACTTCATTAGTTATATATCTATATACACTCATTTACTAAGGGTTTCAACCACCAAAACTCCCCATACCCGAGGATATAGGGTAGGGAATCATCCATTTCCTCAACAAAACTTCCATAGGGTAGGGTCTAACATCAAACATATTGACTCACCTTATTACTCAATATAGTACCACATTTAATACACAACCTCTACTATCTCATGAATAGTAGGGTTTATCCTACCCATCATATATCATATATCCACTCCATCTCACTTGTGGTAGTCATGTCACCCATTCCAGTAATGCAGTATATCCCAGAATACATATTACTCTTGAATGTAATACCGTTTAATCTCGTAACATCAAAATCTAGGACCATATCATACATAAGGAAGTATAATATATACTATCTCACTCATGGTATGGCTTGACCATCCCATATCACTCATGGAGATGAAAAATGTCTCATGTTGAACCATGTCACTCATGTCTATCTCCAAATTCACACCGAACAAGGACTCCACCTCACTCATGCTAGTCCAACCAATGATATCTCACTCATAGCATTCTAAGGGAATGGTATATCTCACCCACATTATAGATTGTCTTCTATTAGTATAATAATAATAGATATGAAAATAAGTAATATTACTCATGGAAAACATCCCATCATATATCTCAAAACACATAGGTCTATCCCTTATATAGCCTCTAACATCACCGTAAATCATTCATCCAATGTCAAGTCTACTAATATGGTCCCTCAAAACTATCCCAGTTTCTACTCATCAATACAAAATCATATTTAACCCCCTTATATGAATACAAAACCTATAAGATCATCCTAAACTAGGAAGCAATGGGAAGATTCTAAATCTTATCCAAAATCCTAGTGGAATCCCAAATTAATGACTAAGACAATTCCCATAAACTCCTCTTGGTCGAGTATCACATATTCTATTTGATATCTTTTATACCAACTCCCAGATGTAAAATATCCTAATCACTTTCATCATGTCCCATGGGACTCACCTTACACTTAATGCTTTCCAAACCATAGACCACCCTCAGGACTGTGACACTCATCATTCTTGATATATATAGTCATCTCAACCATAATTACTGGGTAAAACACTCCTCTATCTTCAAAACAACCACTAGGGAATATGTCATGGACTCCAAGTGTCTTGTCTCAAACCTCAAGACCTACCAAAGGCCTCAGGCTAGATCCGTAGATATTCTCTCCCCTTAGAGACTATTTCTATCCTTATCAGGTAATCCAAATTGTTATCTATTTTCTAGTCATTATCTTTGGATGGTTTCAAAGAGTGTATCTTCATGGAACTAATGACACCAATTGTTCCCATATATTTGATGAGTTAAAAACATTCTTCCCCAAGGTAACTGATCATTGAACTTTTTTCCAATTACACAAATGTACTCACATGGTTTGAGATGAAGGGATGTTGGGATCATCACATCATTTTAGGGGGAATTATTTCCTATTATGGGACTCTTTATAGAATTAATAAATTTTCTTGAATCCATTCAAAATCCAAAATATGGGACAAGACAACCTTATGTAATAAATATGAAATGTATTGATGTAAAACAGTACATATGTATCAGAGGTTCTCCATCAATGGTACCATCAGTATGTATTCAAGTTTACCCATCAATGATACCATTTGTATAAATCAAAGTTTTTTTGTTTCATTTATTATTTTTTGATACTAGTTTAAAGCTATGATGTGAGATGCTCCAGAATTTATAATCATCCATGGAGAAAATTTATATTTTGATTTTGGGATTGGGATCATGAAAATGGATTCCTATACATTTTTTGAAAGGAATGATAATCCACATATATTAATACCACATAACGGGATACATGGTACATTTTAAGGATATGTGTCATGACATAAACCATTAAATTTAATTCCCTATAACAACGTCATATTGGTGAAATGTTGGTAGCAAAGCATGGTGTGGTTATTTTGCATGAGTAGACCTTTTAAGTTGATAAATAGGAAACTTTCCTGAGGATATCAGATTAAACATTAATCGAATATATCCCTGTAAATATATATTCAACAAGGAATATGGGATAAAGGGGATACGATTTTTGAACGTAAAAGGAATATGGACTTAAGTGTGGGGTATGGTCTTATTGAGAATATGGATCAATAATTATTGTGGAAGATTTATTGTGTTCATCTAGAATGTGAGGGAGGCTTTATATTTATCCCATCAGGATGGGAATCAAACCCCATGTATTTTGGAATTTTTTGGGGTCTTAAAACAATTATAGAGGCACAAAAATATTTTGACCAAGCTAGTGATGTGATCACAATTAATCTTTAATCTGATATGGGTCATGCTCAGTGTAAGAAACAAGTTATATTAGATGAACTTCCATTTCACAGATTTTATATGAATGAGACTTTAATTTCAAATGGAGGCCCAAAAAATATATTATTCTTAGATTGGTGGTGTATAATGTTAGGGAGGTAGAAAGATGAATATGTATTGTATCCTATAGTAAAGGATAGGAGTATACTCATTCTCGATTTCCCATGAGAGTTCTTTTTTTCTTGTCCACTGGTGGATAGGGGTGTGGAAGTCGTAGGGTAGTATGGATGAAATATGGGTTTTACATACTATAATCTTCTTGATTAATACTAGAAAAAATGGGATATAATTATCTATTTACAGGAAAAAATGTACAGATACTGCAATATTAATTTTTATTTTTAGGTAGTAACAATGGAATGAATAATTCTATTTGACTATAAAATCTTTCCTCCACTGCCTTAATGGAGGGTTTCCCAATTACAATTGGAATACACAATTTTGAGTGTAAAGAACCAAATTCTCATATAAAGATATAACATACTTTTAGGAGAATATCCATTACATTATTGTTGACGATCCTTTCCATCATAGAGTATAACGAATGAAAAGGGAAATACCTTAACACAAAGTGATTCATCCTTTGAAGAAACATAAAAAATTGACAAAGGCATGAACAAGGATTTGCTTCAGTATGGTCCACGCAAGTTCCAAGATGGTCGCGCTGGGTACCTGCGCACCACATTTTGGGCACACAGGTGACCTGCACGCCCTATATGATTTTCTCCCAAGGTCTTCAGCAGCCTATAAATACCCCCTGTGGGCCCCCATTTTGAGGATAACAAATCTAGAAACTCAGATTTTAGCTCTGGTCACCCTATTCTCTTCTTGAAGTCTTGCAAACACTTTTAAGGTAATTTCTTACCTATAATGGAAGATCTAAAGAGTGGTAACAAGGACTTAGTGTTGAAATTAATCAACAACTACATGCCTAAGTGTCTATCCCTTATGGGAAATGGTCACACTTGCGCGCCGCCTTATCCCTTCAACAGAACTTGCACGCCACCCTTTCAGAAGCCTTTAGAGATGATACTAAGGGCTTGACCAAAGGCTCACCCAAGTATTACCCTATGGGTTGATGGTCGTGCAAGTACCCATGTGTCGCGTAGGTATACCTGTGCGACCGAGACTTGTGTGCCCAAATAGGACCTACGAGCCTACTTCCTTTTTGGTGCCCCTCCTGCCTATTCAACTCATTTCTTCAAATCTACATCTCCTCTTCAAGATTTTTCCTTCAGAATTCTCTTCAAAGACATTATGGCATGATTCCTTGGTTGGATTCCTTATCCAAAATAAATTATATGGAACATCTCTCAAAACCTAGTGATCTACATATCTTCATGTCACTAAGGTGAGATATTTCATTCATTCAACCACATCTTTTAAGATGAGAAGATCTTTAACCTGGGCCTCCATTTCAGGAGTAAGCCCCAGTCATAGTCATCTAACCTGGTCCTCCTTTTCAAAAGTAAGCCCCATTCATAATTTCCTAACCTGGGCCTCCTTTTCTGGAGTACGCCCCAGTCTAAGTTCCCTAATTTGGGCATTCACCTTAAAAGTAAGCCCCGAGTTCCCAAATATGGGAATCCTCCTTAGGAGTAAGCCCCAAATCCCAAATTCCCTTAACTTGGGCCTCATTCTCAAGAGTAATCCCCAGTTCTCAAGTCCCTTTAACCTGGGCCTCCTTCTCAAGAATTAGACCCAGTCATAATTTCTCTTAACCAGTCTTAACTTCTTTTGATTTGGGATTCCTTCTCAGGAATAAAACCCAATCACAAGTCCTCTCTTAATTTGGGCATCCTCCTCAAGAGTAAGCCCCAAGCTAGAGTATTCAAATCTCTATAAAGAACATATACCTTTATGGACCTTGTTCCTGGGCATCTTCTCTCAAGTAAGTCCTGATCTTTTTCTATTTGGGAAATCATACATACATAAGCCCCATATCATTCCTTGTGACTGCGTCTTTCATGGCACAAATTGTCAGGTTTACTGATACCTCTTGTTTCTCATAACGAGCATGACTCATGTGAGCTTAGAGTGTAAAAGTAACCACAACACATCTCTTTGGGCCGTTAATCATACATAAGCCCCACAATTCCCAACCGAACTATGTAGACTTTGATCTCTACCTTAAAAGTGGAGTACGTAGGTAGCCTTTCTGAGGTTCAAGCCCATAACCCATTAATTCTCATCCGTCCCATATGATGTTAAACTATATCTTAATTCCTGAACTACGTGGGTTCAAATTCCTTTTCTAACAAGGATATGTAGGTAGCCCATCTGTGGGCACGATCCCAACTTTGAAATACTCCATGTCCTTCTGAACGATAATAAACATCAAGTGCCCCACTGAGTGGCTTTAAAACCAGTATGGTTATCAAAATCACCAAGACATATTTATATAATGTGGCGAAGGATACCATTAAATAAGAATATCTAACAAATACAGATGATTCTCTATCGATGAAGAACCTCAAATACATATAAAAGATTCTCTAAATCTCATACATATTAATCATTGATTGTTAGATCTTAAGGAAAGATCATTTTCATACTTGGTAGTGTAATAAGGATTCACGAACATAACTTAAATCTATAAAGAGAGTCCCAGAGTAGACGATAATTCCCCCCAAAAAGGTTTGATGAGTCTGACCTCCCATCCCTTCGACCAATGAAAATTCTTAAGCCTCATCAGTCCACAACTAATGAGAACCAACCTTTGGAAAGTAGAACCAAATGGATATAGAATCATCGGATGTTTCCAATTCTATGAAAAAACCCATTAGAAACCGATTGGAATGTTTGAACCATAAGCAAAAAAGGTCATCCCCATTTCCATAGGAAGCAAAAAATGGTGAACCCGACGTGAATCCTTAACCAAGTTAAAATGATGTTTTACTTATTTGTTTAGCCCCTATTTAAACTCAATGAGAGGGCCAACAAAACAATAAATAACATATGTGATCATCCAAAAGATGCAGTGGCTGAAATTATCTTGGTCATGTCTATTATATCATACATGCACTCTTTTCCAAGATCTTATACATTATATAAATGGCTTCTCTAAAGTTCACACTTGTGAATGCCTCTGATATGAATACCTCTGCTACTACTCCTACTGGATCGTCGTCCCCCCTAAGGATGAAATCACCTACTCAGCGTCTTTAATGCTGGGTATCAAATGCACTGGTTAAGTAATACCGTCAACATGGTACCATTTCGACTCTGGAGGCTGCTCGACAAGCTCTCCAAGTCAATAATTCACCCTGGTTGTCCGGACACTGACAACCAACGATCAAGAATCAGGTTGTGCCAACCACCATTTCCAACCGTTTCGGGTCGTTATTCCCAGAATGAAATCATCAGTCCCTCCCATATTATGAGGAGGTGAATGAGAAGGTCACTCAAGGCCTTAATTCAAGGAGACATGAGTGCTTACTGAGGGCTCCCACCAACAATCGCCGTCAGACTCATGCAGTAGTGCTCCCTCAACATGATGATGGTGTCATCTCCAGGTGTTCAGCTCAGGTTCCTCAAACCCGAGTAAGCAAGATGAACCACCAGAGGTGATGACTGGTCAACAGTGATCAGGTTCTTATCTCTTCCATTTCCGGAGAAGTCCACCAACCTAACTTGGTGGAAAGCAACGAGCGGGCACACACACCCATCCATTCTAATCTTGTTGTCCAGCAGACTCGTCTGGCAGTAACACACCAATCCCACCTGGCAGTTCCAGCGGAGTATTATAGGTAGGCATATAAACCTGTTTATTACTCATCAGCTAGTCATTAGGCTCGTCTGACTAAAACCAAATAAGGTCGCCAATCTGATATGGTGGCAACTGATAAACAGGAACATGCACCTGTTTACAATCAAAAATTCTATCAGCAGTCTCGTCTACCAGTATTGAAGGAAAATTATTCACCATACTTGAAGAATAATACACAGGAGGAACATACACCTACCAATGTTCATCAAGCTAATGAATAGTCTCATTTGGTAGCACTCAGAGAAGTCAGTTGGAAAGCCCCGATGACAAAATTGGAGTAGACTCAACTCTCTGCCCCCACAAATAAGTACTGTCAGAACTCACTGACAGGAAAAGGAGTACAGAAGCCGAAACACACACTTACTCCAAGCACATAATGGATGTATATTTCCATTCCGGTAGCTGAAGTCACCAAGAACATTCTGACGATGGTGAAAGAGTAGAAGCAAATCTCTGCTCATATTCTGGATGCCTGTCAAAATATTATAATAGCTTCAACAATATAACAGGGAAAGAAATGAAAATTTGTCCCTACCAGTGGAGTGACACATTAACAGATCACTCCGGAACAGATACACACCTCTGTTCTAGTACAAGAGGTTTGTGGGGCATACTCCCCCATGTCATACGGACAACCAAGTCAGGCACATACACCTGATTTGAGTGGAGATAATCAGCCTAACTTTACTATTTCTTTTGAGCAGGCACATACACCTGCACATAATAACCACTTTCATCAACAAGTTATTCTGAAAATGAGTAAGAAGGAGTCTAAGAAAAATAACCGTCCAACACAATCAATAAATCAAGAGATAATCTGTAATAAGGCCTTACTCGATGTTGGAGTTCTTGATGCACTCAGACAATTATCTATTGCAACTCAAGATTCTACTCTCTCATTTCCCAATAGTGGGAACATTAATTTCTAAGGTCTGCATCCGACACTTCCCCACGAAGGATTGCTTCATGGCATTTATGTTGATCTTGAAGTATCACCTTCAAATGAGAACCATGAGACCCTCCGTGTGGCCAGAAGACCACAGAGCAAGAGGTTTCATCTTTTCCTATAACCCACCATGCTGGTCCTCCCCATGATGATGAATTTAGCTGTGAAAGTCCTCTCTACAGTAGTAATTCGCATTTCATGGAAAATTCATCAAAGGAAAATGTAGTGATGAGAAATCCCTCTTATCTTGAGGCACTTGAAAATGTGAATCCAGTCATGTCTGATGCTTTACCATTAGCAGGTGAAATACTTCCTTAATCAAAAGATATCTCGGGGTGTAGGTAATTCTCTTAACCACCCCTGGGTCATTCATCTTCTAGTTTGATATGTGAATTCTCTACCGATATTGTTAAATTTGAGGAAGCAATAAGGAAGCACCATATTTGGTCTAATTAGGTAGAATAATATTCATTTAATGATAAAGAATAAGTGTAGAATATGAGAAAACAACTAGAAAAATGTGAAGTGCCAGTAATGTTTTGGCCTTTTTCTACTCTCAATATGACATTCCAGAGATGTTGACAAAAGATTATATTCAAGATATTCATATCAACATGTAGAAAACTCTTTGTCAATTAAAAAAGAAATAATTATCTTATGATGAATATGAAAATCATGTCAAGATAATAAAAGGGTTACAATGCCAAATTGATTTGGCCTCTCTCTCAGTTTCTCAATATCCAATGGTTGAAAAGTAGCAAAGAGCCCTTCAGCGTTCATGCCTTAGTACATTAAGAAGATTACGCTAGTTAATTGCCAATTCCCTATCTGGTATTCATATCGGAGGATGGGGTGTCCATGGATCACTACATTTCACTGTAATCTCCAGCCAAAAAATCCCACCAAAAATGGTCTAATGCAATGTTATTTCCCATGGCCGGCCACAACCAATTGGCTTTGTTTGTAATCAATGGCTCGCTCAAGAACATGCTTCAACTAGTTCTTCTCAAAGTCAGGCATACAGAGAACAAGTTGTCAAATTACTCTTGTATCAGGCAAATGTGAATATTGAACATGCTTCTTTTTTAGAGTGAGCACATCATCAAGTGACGAAAGTGTCAGAAATCATCCAATGGTCATTTGAGCCAGGTGATTTGAGTGGATGTAGGTTGATGCATCTAGAAAATTTCCATACTAAATTCCACAAGATTAGAAGATATTTTAAGAAAGTCTCAGATGTGGTAGCTCAATAACAACCCCAGCTTTCCAGACTGGGGACTCTCTTAGCCCAACCCTCAGAATTAGCAAATAGGATTCAAGGAGTTGAACAAGAACAGCCCCAGTCCACCAGACTGGGGACTTTTTCAAATCCTCAATCTCTTCCTCATAGAAAGTCAGTCTTCTCTCGATAGGGAAGAAGCCCCAAGAGGAACGAAGAGCCGAATTATCAGGAGATTCCCTCCAAATTACGGTTCGTCAAGAAGTTCCTGAGGGATCAACTCAACATAAGGAAATGTCTCATCAGGGACATAGATGAAGACAATATCATAGAAAGGCTGATAGAAGAGATGCGATGCGTTATGCATCAATAAATGTCATCAATACCGTTGTTGCTGATCCTCCAAGAACATGAGGCTCACTTCGAGGGATCGTATGAGGAAGTTCCTGCTTAAGAGGTTGTACACACAGACACAAATGAAGAAGGTGTGCGTACAATAAATCAAAGGCTTACCCAGAATCTAGGTATTCCTTCAAATAACCAACTTCCCCCTCTTCAAAAGGTATCCAACAAGGGGAAAGGAAAGAATCAGGTTACATAACCTTCCTCTAGAGAAGGAAAATCCCTCTCACTAGAGCAAAGATTCGCTCAACAGGAGGAAGAAATGAAGGAATTAAGGAGGTTTAAGGCATAACTACTTCAAGGTAGTCTTCCTCCTAAGCGTGCTAGAGTCAGTCAGCCAAGGGAATTTGATGCAGATACTAATATGGATCAAGATTTTCCACCCTTACCAACACACCCTCACAGGTCTAATCCTATGGGTCAGGTCCAACAACAACAAGTGGTGTTATCCTCGGTTGTAGTACCAACCATCACATATATCCAAGATCCAGTTATTTCACTTGCTCAGGTCCAAGCTCAACCGGATGTTTCTAAAATTTTTATAACTACTATTTAGTCATTAACAGCTCGATTGGAAGATATGAAGGGAAATCATGCACAAATTCAATCGAAGAAGAGAGCTTACCCTGAATGGGTTGATACAATTCCTCCCCCGTCAAATTTTTCAAGTACCACATTCCCAATCTTTAATGGTTCGGGAGACCCAGAGTTACACTTAACACATTTTGTTTCTCGTTGCGATCCTATGATGGGAACCCCTCAACAACAAGAAGAAGTTAATCTCAGGTGTTTTGTACAGTCATTACAAGGGCCTGCTTTTGTCTGGTATACAAGCTTGCAATCCCATTCAATTACCGAATGAGAGGATATCCGTCAATGATTCTTCATTAATTCAGCTCAACTTTGCTAAAGACAACAGTTTTTGATCTTACAAATTGTAAGCAAAGGGATAATGAAAGGGTTTCAGATTTCATCGTTCGCTAGAAGGGATTGACATATTCCTTAAGCTTAGCACTCCCTCAAGAAGAGTTGTTGCCAATCTATGTGCAAAATTTTCGTGATGAATTACACACACCATTGATCCCTATGAAATACACAGGTGGGTTTATAGACCTTAATTCAATCACTAAACAGATTGAAGACTCTCTTACAAAGACTAAGGATAAAACTCAAGTAATTCCATCAGCTCCAGGAAGGAGAATGGGTAAAGCAAAGACTGCTACAATTATGCTTAAACAAGCACCTGTACCTGCTTCTACTTCAATACCTTCATCTTGTCGAATGGATCCACCTCCTGAGCGATAACAACAGAGGCCGTTTCATCAAGATGATAAAAGAGATCAAACATGGAAACTATTTGAGGATCTGAAGAGAAAAGTTTACTGTTTCCTAAATGAACATGTTCGTGGTTACATCATTTCGGATCTGGAAAATAATTTGGTTCAGTTGCCTAGGCCCAAAAGGCCTAACAAGGAAGGATATGAAGACCGTCCCAACTATTTCCCATTTCATCAGATGTTGGGGTATCCCATTCAAGAGTGTTTTGCCTTCAAAGACCTCTTGCAAAAGCTGGTGGACTTGGGACAAGTCAAACTGAAAGGTTCTTCAGCTCAGGTAGCATGTTTTACTACTACAAATCCAGAGGAAGAAAGCGAGTGGAAAGAAGTCAAAAACAAAAATGCGCAAAAATATGATTATTGGATGGTCAGGAAAATGATCAACTGAACTCATGCCATTTTGTGAACGCAATTGAAGAAACCAATTGTGTCTTCTGCTATGAATGCCACAACAAAAGTCTCTTCACCAGAGAGAAAATCCTCGAAGGGGAGGCATAATTAAAAGAAAGAGGAAAAATCAGAAGAAAATGAAATCGTGTTAAAGCCGAAGTTTTCTTTGACTATGGTAGATTTTATGCCATCTATTTCAAAGCCATGGGCACCGCCCTGCCAAATGGCATAGCCTAAATGGGCTAATTAGGAAGAATCTGCATTAGATGATGATTTGATCTTTGGTTCTGTTAACATGATTCACTTAACAGATCCTTATGCCAGTCGCAATTTTGATCTTGATGAGCCTGAGTTCCCTATATCAAATAATGGAATTAGAGGGAGTTCTAGAGGTCTGGGATACAAAGGAATACGTGGATATCCTAGACACCAATATTCCAATTCTACCCCTGCTAGAACTGTGTATGCAGCAGAAACTCATAGCAGAGCCCTTCAACAGGCTCAACAAGAACACGAAAATTCTTCCACCCATAGCAGATTCAGTCCTAGAACAATTATTCTGGAGGATCGGTTAGAGGTTCTATCTTCTTCCTATCAGCAAGTAAATAGACCTATTCAGTCTAATCTTCCAAAGCCATGAGTATTTCCAACTCCTACCCCGATACAAGATGCATATACTTCCAAAGCATCAACTTCTAAGGCACCTGTGAAACCACATGTTCTTGTTAGGAAATGCAGACCTTTGGATCAAAAATATGATATCTTGAAGAATTTTTCCCAAGTACCAGCCAAGTTATCAATTCTGGATGCCTTGAATCTATCCAAGTATCTTCGGGAGGCAATCATTGAGGATTATTCAAGTCCTCAGGAGTTCAAAACTGAAATTGCAGTGGCTGATGTCTACCATGTAGAGAATAATCCTGCAGAATGCCATGCAGTGATATCTTTTATAGATGAGGATGAAGATGATGTAGTGTATGGACATATTAGACCTTTGTACTTATCTAGAAAGGTCAATGGTGTGGACATCTAAAGATATTTTATTGATAATGGTTCTGGAGTCAACCTCATCCCCATTCATACACTTCGTCAATTGGTCCTCACCGAATCTGATTTATCTCCTTCTACTTTAATGTTGCAAGGATATGATAAAAATGAACAAGAACCACTGGACGAGATTACACTCAGAACTCAGTTTGGAGACCTTGTATCCAATTCATATTTCATGATTGTTGATCATGATACATCATTTAACGTTTTTCTTGGAAGACCTTGGCTACATCAACATGCGGCTATCCCTTCATCATTCCATCAATGTCTCAAATATTGTTTCAATGGTCAAATTGGAAAATTGTATGGTGATAAGGCCCCATTCAAAACATGTGAGTCTCAATACATTGAGGCAGAATTCTATCACATGGAAGGGAAGGAGAAATCCAAGACAAAGGAGGTCACCAAAATTAATGCTCCATATGGTTTGGAAAAGATTTCAATAAACCCATTCACACATGTGAGTACAGATTATGTGTTTCCTATCAGTCAAATTGATAGGATATACCCAAATCCAAATACTCTTATGGAAGCTTCCATAATGTCAATTACAACAATTAATCCAGACATCATGGGAGAAAGTGGTGATTCACCAAGCAATGATGAAAGCTCAAATGGAGATGTCTTCATTTCATCTGCTTAAATCCATCAATTATATACTTCTCCAACCAAGCCAGAAGAAGTTATAGTAATGTCAGAGGTGAATGATGATGTTGATTCTCAATCCATCATCTCCTCTTTATTACCCAAGGTAGACCCTTCATCATCAATAGGGTCACAAGTGGAAGCCTCTTCTTTAAGATGTTCAAATTTTAACATCTCTACTAATCATGGAAATTCTTCTTCATCATCTACTTTGTAAGTAAAAATAGAAGAAGTAAAACATGTTGAATAATAATAGGAAGATCTCAGGGATTCTCCTCCAGCATTTGAAGAGGGTATCTCTACCACTATTGATGAACTCAGAGAAATAAATCTGGGTACAAAAGAAGATCCACGCCCCACTTTAATTTGTGTGGCCATGACTATTGAAGACCAAGAAATGTATATTTTATTTTTAAATAAAAATCGAGATATATTTACTTGGAACTATAAATAAATTCTAGGGCATGATCCTGATGTTTCTATTCATTGTTTGGGTTTTCCAGAAGAACATTGAGGACTTAAGCAAGCCGCAAGAAGAACACACCCAACTTATGCTTCCAAAATTGAAGCTGAAGTGGATAAGGTTATCAAAGATAACTTTGTCAGAGATGTTCAATATCCCAAATGGTTGGCTTATATTGTCATTTTGAAAAATAATAATGGACAAATTAGAGTTTTCATTGATTTCATAGATTTTAATCGGCATTGTCCTAAGGATGATTTTCCAGTTCCGATCACAGAACTCTTAATTGATGCAACAGCTGGCTATGAAGAACTTTCCTTCATGGATGGATATTATAGATATAATAAAATCTAAAAGGATCTAGAATATGAAGAATCTATAGCCTTCAGAGCCCCTCAGGGTGTGTTTTTCTATCGAGTAATGCTTGTTGGCCTGAAGAATGCCGGTGCAACATATCAGCGTGCCATGCATCGTATCTTTAAACCCTTTTTAGGGAATTTTGTTGAATGTTATGTGGATGATTTGGTGGTTAAATCCAGGAAACATTCTAATCACTTGGATAATTTTGAATTCATATTCCACAAATTTCAGCAACATAATTTGAAGATGAACCCCTTAAAATGTGCTTTTGGGGTAGCCTCAGGAAAATTTCTCTGCTTTTTTGTATGCCATCGTGGTATAAAAGTTGATCCTGAGAAGAAAAATTCAATCCTTGGTATGTCAACTCCTTGGAATTTGAAATAATTGAGAGTAATTCAAGGGAACTTGGCTTATATTTGGTGTTTTATCTCCCATTTGGTAGGAAAAATTTTACCCTTAAACAAATTGATGAAGAAGGGAGTCACCTACTAGTGGACTGAAAAATGTCAAGAAGCATTTGATATTCTGCAGAAATATATCTTGAGTCCATCAGTATTAATGCCACCCGTTGAAGGAAGGCCACTTATTCTTTATGTGACAGCCTTAGAGCGATCATTGGGAGCCTTCCTTGCTCAAAAGAATGATGATGGGAATGAAAACAAACTTTATTATCTTAGTCGGACTATGCTTGAAGCAGAAACCCGATATTCAAGTATTGAAAAGTGCTGCCTAGCGTTAATCTTTGCAGTTCATAAGTTGAGACACTACCTGAAACATCATGAGGTCCATTTGGTATCTCGCAATAGCCTGCTCAAATTCATCCTTAGTCGTCCAATTCTTACAGGATGTCTGGCAAGGTGGGAAGTTATTTTGTAGCAATTTGATATCCAGTATGTGTCTTAAAAGGCAATAAAGGGCCAACTCTGGCTTATTTCCTTACCGAACACCCTTCAGCAGAAGATACATCTTTAGATATTGAACTTCCTGATGAAGAATTATTTTCTATTCAAGATAATATTCAAACATGGGAAATGTACTTTGATCTTGCTTCCAGAAGTCCAACAGGGAAGAAAATTAAAGATCCTAAATTCAACAACATTGGGTTAGGAATTGTGCTTATTTCCCCAGAAAATGTAGTGTTACCCTATTCCTTCTCATTGTTGGGGGGTGGGACAAATAATGAAGCAGAATACCAAGTTCTCATCATAGGATTGGAGTTATCGCTTCATGTACAAGTGAATCACTTAAAAGTGAAAGGTGATTCAAACCTAGTAATCAAACAAGTCAACAGGGATTATAAAATAATAAAAAAAGAGTTAATCCCTTTGTATGATTACGTCAGAGAGTTAATGGCAGATTTTCCTTCAGAACCGACATTTTCTCATGTCCTGCTATCACAAAATGCTCAAGCTGATGCATTGGCTAATATAGCCACAGCTCTGGCAGATCCAAATTGGGACAAGAAAATCATCAATATTTCCCACCGTCGTACAATTTCACCTTATGTTCAAATCAGAACAGAGTAAATCAATGAAATTAGTCCCATTCTTGAACCATATGGTCATACTATAGGATGGATGACACCTATCCTGGAATACCTTCAAAATGGAACACTTCTACCTGATAGATCCGAAAAAGAACAAGTCCAGAGACATGTGGTCAATTTTACTCTTTATGATAGACCTAATCACCTAGAAATAATTCTCTACAATAGAGGTTTTGATGGAGTTCTCATCAGACGCATTGATGGGGAAGAGACAATGGATTTCATGAAGGAAGTGCATGTAAGAGTCTGTGGTGCCCATCGGTCCAAACATAGACTATCTGATCAAATTCGAAGGCTTGGATTCTTTTGGCCTTCAATGATACAAGATTGTGTTGATTTCACAAAGAAGTTTCAGTCTTTCCAAGTACATGCCAAATTTATTCATCAACCCCTAGAGTTGCTTCATAGAGCTAAATACTCATGGCCATTTTCCACATGGGGAATGGATGTAGTAGGACCTTATACTTCAGCTACATCCAAGCAGTTTAAGTACATTCTTACTGCTACTGACTTCTTTTCCAAGTGGGCAGAGGCAATACCTCTCAAAGAAGTTAGTTCTAAAAGCACTGTTATCTTCATCAAGTCTTACATCATTACCAGATTTAGTGTCCCTCATACCATATTCACGGACAATGGCACCAACTTCTGTTCATCCGAGGTAAGGAAGTTGTATCAAGAATACAAAATCAAATCCATCCATTCCTCTCGATATCATGCAGCGGACAATGGAAAAATAGAAGCCTTCCACAAGACTCGTTCAAACATACTGCAAAAGATGGTGGATAAAGATAAGAAATTATGTCCTGATAAACTCTTTCATGCTTTATGGGCTTATCAGACCACCACCCACACTGCAACGCGGTCAACTCTATATTCATTGGTATATGGAATAGAATCCGTCTTGCCCATTGAGGTTCAATTACCCTCATTCAGGGAAGCCATTTATGATCAGTCATCTATAGATGAACAATCTCAAAAGCAATTGGATGAATTGGAATGATTATATGAGAAAAGATTGTGCACCTTTCACCCCTTGGAAGTCTATCAAAATCGAATAGCACGAGCTTTCAACAAAAAAGTTCATATTCATTCATTAATTCAGGGATAATTGTTATTGGTTCTTAGAACTCCAATGATACCAGGAAAAAAACCTCCCAAGCTTGAGACAAAGTGGGAAGGACCTTAATCAATACATAAGATCTACTCAAATGGAGCTTATTCTTTAATCTTAATGGATGGAGAACTAATTATGACTCCAACCAATGCAAGATTCATGAAGAATTATTTTTTGTAACACAAATACCATCGTACAACATGACGTTAAACTATGCTGTCCTTGCTGCAAGACTTTAAACTGAATAGTCCCTTACGTCCAACATGACGTTAAACTGCGACATCCTAGCTGCATGATGCTAAACTGTACAGAAGTCCCTTACATCCATCAAGATGTTAAACTGCATAACCATCATCCTAGCTATATGACGTTAAACTATACATCCCCTCTTTTGTCCTTACTACATGAAATTAAACTACAAAGTCCCCATTTCGTCCAACATGACATTAAACTATATTGTCCCCATCGTCTTAGCTACAGGATGCTAAACTGTACAACACCCTTATTTTCCAACATGACACAAAACTGTGTTCACGTCCAACATGATGTTAAACTGTGTCCCTATATTTTTCCTATATAATGCTAAACTGTACTGGTCATTCATTCTACATGACGTAAAACTGAACAAAGTCCCTTAATATGTCCTACATGACATTAAACTGTATTTTTTCCCTGCTACATGACACTAAACTATGCAGCACCAATAGTCCTCATAGCAAGACATTAAATTACATAGTCCCTTTATATATCCTACATGACATTAAACTATGCATCTTTAATGTTGTTGCTACCTCTTGTTTCTCACACCGAGTATGACTCATGTGATCTTAGAGTAAAATTCAACCATAACACCCACTTTGGGCCGCTAGCCATGTGTAAGTCCCAACACCATTTTTTAGGTCGCTGTGCTCAAGAACAACTTGATCACCAATTCATTCTTTAATCGAACTACACAGACTTTGATCCTTTCCTTCTAGGCTAGATACTTAGGAAACCTCCCAAGGTTCAAGCCCAAAATCAATCTCTTCACATCAGTTCACCTTCTTCTTATATGATGTTGATTCATGAAACCGCCCCGAGAAACAATATTTTTTACATTGGTTCACCATCATCCTTGCTATATGATGTTAAAATATTTGCACTTTTTTTCATGTACGACAATAAACTACAACATTCTTTGACACCCTCACTTGAGAGGGAATAATTATTTACATTGATCTCTAATCATGTTATATTTGAAAGACTACGTGCATAGATGGAAATTTCCGAACCTTTAATCTTAGGTCAAACCATCATTGCACTAAAGTCCCCTTTCACCCTTCATATGTACGAACCAAATCTGTACGAAGGGTATTTCAAGAACTATGTGCGGATTGATTCCCATACTTATGGGATATATAGGAATGTTCGAGCATCCCTCGAATCCAGCCCCAAATCTTTGGGACTAACCCCAAATTTCACTTTCAGTCCCTTGGCTGAAAATTCCCCCTGTGAAAACATGAATGTGGTATGAAAACCCTGGTCTTCATTCACATCAGGATTATAAAACACACAATGTGTATTCCTTATTATGGTCCGAGCTCGTTGACTATAAACTAAGATCTCCTACACTCTCCTCCCACTTGACGTTAAACCGTATTTCAAGAACTACATTTGTCTTGATTCCCATCCTTATGGGATACGTAGTGAAGTCCATCACCTCAATTCAGGACCCATCCACAACATGATTATGGTTAGAATTGGTTTGTGTATCTCCTACATACGTTGGACAATGCCCATTTTGATGTGTCATAATCCTAAACTTAAGTACTTCAAGATCTCCATAACCCTTTTCTTGACTTCTGGTCACAAAATTTCTGATACCCTAGAGTTCTTTTTCCTGACTATACAGCACGTGCCCTTAGGCGGCCTTGCATAAATAGTCTACATAATGGACCTGTCAGCCAAAAGATGCTATTATTTGACAATGCATCCAATGCCCTTCAGTGGACCTGCATAATTCAACCCCCTAATGGGTTTGTGAAATATTGGTAACTTCATTCTTGGTCAAAAAACCACTTTTTTTCCTTATTTGTCTTAATGAAAATTTGTAGGGATCCGCAAAAAATATCCATCCTTAACATATTTATCCCATACTCTTTTTCATGATCTGAATGTATTCAAGTCTATGGTTTATATTTCCCTTCCCTATGTTTGGATCAGACCTTTGAAGGAGTGACATTCATCCAATTCTTTGATAATCTTGATTGGAAATATCATCTCCATATTCAAGTACCTCTTTCTATATAGCAGAATATGTGCTTTGGAAAATTTGAATCTCCATAAACTTCAGCTGGCTTTTTAGCAGTAGAAAAGTAAATTTCTGAGAGTTCTTTTTCCTGACTATGCATCACGTGCCCTTAGGTAACCTTGCATTAGTAGTCAACATAATGGACCTGTCAGCCAAAAGATGCTATTATTTGACTCTGCAACCCATTACCTTAAGTGGCCCTTCATAATTCAACCCCCTAACGGGTTTGTTAAATAGTGGTAACTTCATTCTTGGGAAATACTTCTTCTAATGCCTTTTATCCCTTTTTCACATCATTCCTTAGATTCAAAATTTCTTAAGTCATAGTTTAAATATTTTCCCCCATAATTGAATATGGTAATATGTTTTCAGATAAATTATCAAAGAATTGAGTCAATTTTAATCCATTTGGTCAAAGCTATTCAGAACTTAAACATTAGCCTTTTTATGTCTAATATGAATGAATTTAAAATTCCCACAAAAGATAAGGTAAATCTGAATAAAAGGAAAGTATCATCTCATTAAACATACATTTTGTATGATTTAGGTAATATTGAGCAATAGAAATATTTTAAAGTTTGTAGGGTTATTTATAATAATCATAGAAAAAATAAAACTATGCTTACTAGGCCCATTGGCTTAGGTAAAAATTTAAAGCAGGTAACAAAAGAAGGAATGCGCAAACGATTAAAAAGGAAAGTGTATTTCATTGATGCACAAGAGTTATAAGGACGTCCATAGACTGGATTCTCTTCTCTTTTACAAGAATTACAAAAGGCTGTCAACATAAATCTTCATTTGATTTACAGTATCCCGAGCTTTAGCAGCAGCCACTTGAAGTTCATGCACTCGACCAGCTTCACTCTTTTCAGCTTGATGGAGTGCCTTCTTGGCTTCAGCAATGGATTTCATACCATTTTTTTGAACTCCTTCCAGTGAATTGTTCAACTGGTAAAGTTCCCCAGTAACAACATCTAACTGTTGCTGAAGGTGCATCTGTTGGACAACTTTCTCCTTGATCTTATGCTTCATATCCTTCAACATGGAAGCATGATCAACCTCATCTCGGGACACCAAATCTTCAAATTCACTGATATTGGTTGAAAACCTCACCCTGGTTAAATCTTGATGGTAGTTTTGTTCATACTCCCTTCTTAGGATGACTTGTTTCACTGCAGCATGGATCTCTTGATATCCAAAACTGCCAAGTCCCAAAATGACGAATAGGGATGACAGTCGGGGGATCATCAATGACATCTCTTCAAGAGGCACTTCAGATATGATCTTCCATATATTCTTCCATGCCTTGCGTCATGAAAATTGGAGCACCTTTTGTACTTCTGGGTCTAACTCAGCATCACTTTCACAGGGGGGAATATAATCTAGGATTAATGCACTTAGAGAAGTGCCATGTTCTGCTCCTTCCCCCCCGCCCCTTGTTGTTTCATTTTCTATTCCCGTTGGGGCGGAGGCTGAGGCTTCACCTCCAGATCTATCCAATGAAATTGATGTCCCTGAACAGTCAATTGGAAGTTTTTGGTTAGTTTCAAAGGATAAAAAAAGTTGATTAATTTGTCTTGAAAATTAAGTATAGCCACAAATTTTGTTATCTATTACCCAATGGTAGACCAATAGCAAGAGAAGTCTCCTCCCTGTCTTTCCTAGCTTCGATAGGATTTTATAGATGAGTTTGAGGATGCTCTGTTGGGTTCATCTCCACTTGATCCAGTGTCTCTGAAATAGTAGGGTTCTCTGTACCCCCTTCAGGCATTGTCAGTTCGGTAGCTTGTTCAGATGGAACTGCACATTTGAACCATTCATGATCAGAGATGTAATAAGAAGTTATTTTAACAGGACGAAGGATAACACTCACGTCCAAAATCTTCTAAATTACATGGTAATTTAACATGATCTAAAAAATCATCAAAAGATGTGCCAAGTTCCATGATTTCATCTGATGTTATCTCAGATTTCTGGTTAGTCTCACTAGTGGGAGAATTAGATATGTTTTCTTGGCGACCTTCATGCTGCAACCTCTGATCCCGGACAACGTCTTCAGATAAAATTGCAGCATCAGTTGCAATGGCCGTTAATTGTTCCAGTGTAGGGTTTGAACCTAAAGTATCAAATAATGGAAGTCAGTTGATTTTTTCATTCAAAATATTATAAAGCATTGTTAATTTACTAGAAGCAGGATCTTCTCTCCTTGTAGCAGCATTAGGAGTGGAAATTCAAGAAGCCCCTAAAATCCCAAGAATTATAATCAATCATTTCATGGGTTAAAACTCATGACTATCCAAAGGACTTACCACTACTGATGAAACATTTAGCTGTGGTCTTCCTCCTTCGATGCTTTTTCTTCTTTGGAATTTTGGGAGTGTTGACATCGTCCTATCCAAATAAAAGTATTAGAGAGTGAAAGGACCTTTCTAATTCCTCATCCATGGACTACTGACATGAATATACCTCGCTCGGATCACGAGGAGATTCATTAGCCCCGATGGAAGTACCACCAAGGCTATATTATGGTGAAGGAATCTCATCAGTTCCTTTCTTTGCAAGCTGCATGATGAAGAAAGTAACTTCCTTAAGTAACAAAGCTTTAACTGAAATCAAGTTGCAAATAAAATAAGGAAAGAGACTTACATCTTCAGGAGCCACGTAATCGTGCAACTCCTCATCTCTGGAAGCACCAATCCCCTCAGTGGTGCCACGATCCATCATTTCCTTCACCCGCTTGGTGATAGGAATGAAATCATCAGTGGCATATATGAGAATATCTAGCTCTCTGATGTAAGCCCACACTTCAGAGGGATTATCCTCGAAATAGATATCAGTAGAAGCCTGAAGATTCCTTATTCTAGGGATGTGTATCCCTTCACATAAATCCATCCAGGCAGTTTCAGTATTTTAATATAAACTCTGCCATGTCTGGACAACCTCTGGTCCTAAATATCCAGCATTTTTACCAAAAGGCTGTGAGGAGAGTCCTACAATCTTAGACTTTAGCTTCTTCCTAGCTCCTGCAACTATTGATAAAGTATAAGAAAATAAGACTTATTGCTCTATAATGTAATGGTGATTAAATTACCCCAATGAAGTAACTCACTATGAATTGATGAAGTTGGTCTCTTGATTCTGACAGGAGGATTATATCTGGCACGAGGCCACTTTGCCGCATGTTGTGCCTCATCATCCCCATCTTGGGAATCCAACAAGTCATCCCTAGGTGAGGAACCTGGTGAATCAGCTCCAGGTGGGGAAGCGTCACCTTCCCGATGAAGGGTTTCTTTCTCTATAGTTCTTTTCTTTTTCCCCACCTGATAAACCGGATGATTCAACACCCCTTCAGGGTATGATGCTATCCAGTTCTCAGCATACCATGTAGTCAAGTTACTAGCCACTTTGTCAACTTGTAGATCAAACACTATCCCTGTCTTCTCCATAGATGTCAGCAACCATAGTTTTCGGGCAACCATCGGATGCTGCTATGACCTGACATGCATAGGAGGGGATACAACAGTCTGCCGCAGACACTTGAATTGGTGTGAAAATTAGTATGGAGCATATACCTCGCATATAATCTCTCTGTCAATCCTGGTGGCCAGTACACCATCTCTGCAAGCCAGCATGTATGATCTCAATTCCAGATCGGCGGTTCCATCATCAAAAAACCACCCGGTTGGCGGGTTTCCATAAGGAAATAAACTAAAATACTTAAACATGGTCAGCCTTACATTCATATCATAGGGGTTAAGGGTTAATGGAGGAACTCCAGAAAATTCCTACACTGATGGCCTGAAGGAACTTCTAGGAATTGTTACTCCGTTCTGTAAATTATATGTCCTGAAATGAGTGGCGATCCATCCCCAAAAAACTTGGAGTAGTCCCACTATTCTCAAAAGATACTTACCCATAAAGACATGGAGTAAGCTCCTATAAATATTAGCCAAAATGGGGGTGGCCAACCCAACCATTTTCTTCTCAGCCAACTTGGTTTCCACAACGAAGGTCCCTGTCCGGATGCCTCCCTTCGAATCCTGGATTGGTAGAAGATAAACACTGACCTAAAAGGCTAAGAAGCCCGCCAGATGGGTCTTTTTTGGGATTCTATGATTTACTTCATATCCATACTTCTCAAATTCTCCTGCTTCCATGGTTAGCCATAATGTGACCAGAGCACCCCTCTTCTCTATTCTGGGGCATGTAGTAAGACGAGTACAAGTTGGCCCCTTCTCCTTCGAATCCTTCTCTTCCTTCTTGGTAAGAAACATATTCATCCACTTTTCTGGATGAATATCTTTTCTAGAATGAGTTAGGGAGGTCTTTTAACACTTGAGATTGTGGAAAATTTTCAATAATTCTCGAGCCAAAGCCGGAGTCTTCTCAGAATCATTCCATGTCACCTTAGGGGGGATGAATTCATCATACATGTCACCTAGAATTGAAGCCCTTGAGATCTTGTAGACATCCCAAAATCTGATGCCTACTTTTCTATGATTCTGATAGAGAGAATTGGTTTCTGGGCTCCAACGGCTGATTAGCTCCGGCACAAACTCATCATTCCTATAGACATATGTCTGCCCAGCCCAGAAGGATTCATATGTTGCAGCTTCTTTCAAATCCTCGACAAAACCTGCACAGGTTTGTTGCACCTAGTATGCCCACATTCATGTTGGCTTCACACCTCTTCCAGGATGGAAGTCCCAACTCTTCTTCCAGCCTTTGGATTGATCCATCTGAGAATTTTGGAAGATTGAAGGATAACAATGTCATTGCAGATTAGGCTTGTGAGGTTTCAGATCTGGAGCATAAGGTCTATGATGCATCATATAGGCCTTCTCCACTGTTCCGGTATTTACAAATGCTTCTCCACTTGAGATATTTGCTGAAGAAAAATTGGTGTAATTCTGAAACCAAGAACGTGGGAGATAATTCATTGCCTCTGGAATGTTGACGTCTTGTAGATGACCATGCCCATACAGAGGCATGTAGATGCTCTCTGGAAAGTTAAGATGATACTTCTTCAGGTTCTTAGAAAAATTTGGGTAAGTTCTATTCTAGACAGTATAGTAATCATGGAAAACAACATTCATCATATCATCAATCCACTTGCCAGCCAGTTCATCAGCCGTTCCAATTCTTCTAGGAGCCATTGAATCTACACAAAGGTCAAATAATTAACTCTTAAGTGAGTCGATTTTTCATAAAATTTGTGAATAAAAGTGAAAAAATGGATAAGGAATTAAGGTGCACAAGTCCAATTTTGGCGCGCAAGTATAGTTGTGTCACGCATGTTTTTGGCGTGCAGGTATCACCATGCAAGTCCAAATACCTTTATAGAAGTGCAACACAAAGAACCAGCAAAAAACAAGACACTTGCACGACGAGAGAAGGAATCATTGAGAACCAGTTGCTTTACACGAGGAATGGCCGCATATTTATAGGTAAGGCTGCACCCCTGCACACCGAAGCCTTTGCGGCTCGCACCTGCGCGATGCTATCTGCACGCTCAACACCTGCGCGCCACAGTTCCTTGTTTTTTTCCTTTTTACCTCAAAGTCACATCCTCCTTCTTTCGGATCCAACTTTGAGGGGAGACTTTTGTTGACGCTCTTTTCTGTCACAAAGTCTAAAGAATGAAAAGGGAAATACCTCAACACAAAGTGATTCATCCTTTAAAGAAACATCAAAAATTGACAAAGGCATGAACAAGGATTTGCTTCAGCATGGGCCGCGCACGTTCCAAGACGGTCATGAAGGGTACCTGTGCGCCACATTTTGGGTGCACAGGTGACCCGTGCACCCTATATGATTTTCACCCATGGTCTTCAGCAGGCTATAAAAACCCCCTGTGGGCCCCCCATTTCAAGGTTGAAAAATCCAAAAACTCAGATTTCAGATCTTGACGCCCTAGTCTCTTCTTGAAGTCTTCTGAAAACTTCTAAGGTAATTTCTTACATAGAATGTAAGATCTAAAGAGGGGGAACAAGGCCTAAATGTTGAAATTCATCAACACCTACATGCCTAAGTGTCCAGCCCTCATGGGAAATGGTCGCACTTGCGCGCCGCCTTATCCATTCAACAGAACCTGCGCGCCACCCTTTCAGAAGCCTTTAGAGATGATACTAAGGGCTTGAGCAAAGGATTTCCCAAGTATTACCCTATAGGTTGACTGTCATGCAAGTACAAATGTGTCGCGTAGGTATACCTATGCGACCAGGACTTGCACGCCCAAACCAGACCTACACTCCTACTTCCTTTTTGGTGCCCCTCCTGCCTATTCAACTCATTTCTTAAAATCTACATCTCCGCTTCAAGATTTAACCTTCAGAATCCTCTTCAAAGTCATTTATGGCATGATTCCTTGGTTGGATTACTTATTTGAAAGGAATTCTATGGAATATCTCTAAAAAACTAGTGATCTACATATCTTCATGTCACTAAGGTTAGAGATTTCATTCATTCAACCTCATGTTTTAAGATGAAAAGATCTTTAACTTGGGCCTCCTTTTTAGGAGTAAGCTCTAGTCATTATCCCCTAACCTGGGCCTCCTTTTTAGGAGTAATCCCCAGCCATAATTTCCTAACCTAGGCCTCCTTTTCATGAGTAATCCCCTGTCCAAGTTCCCTAATTTGGGCATCCTCCTAAGCAGTAAGCCCAAAGTTCCCAAATATGGGCATCCTCTTTAGGAGTAAGCCCGAAATTCCAAATTCCCTTAACCTGGGACTCCTTCTTAAGAGTAAGCCCCAGTTCTCAAGCCCCTTTAACCTGGGGCTCCTTCTCAGGAATAATCCCCAGTATTAATTTCTCTTAACCAGTCTTAACTTCTTTTGATTTGGGCTTCCTTCTCAGGAATAAAACCCAATCACAAGTCGCCTCTTAATTTGGGCATCCTCCTTAGGAGTAAGCCCCAAGTTAGAGTATCCAAATCTCCATAAAGCGCATATACCTTTATGGACCTTGTTCTTAGTCTTCTTCTCTAAAGTAAGTCCTGATCTTTATCTATTTGGAAAATCATTCATACATAAGCCCCAAATCATTCCGTGTGACTACATCTTTCGTGGAAAAAATTGTCAGGTTTATAGATACCTCTTGTTTCTCACACCGAGCATGACTCACATGATCTTAGAGTGTAAAAGTAACCACGAAACATCTCTTTGGGCTGTTAATCTTACGTAAGCCCCACAATTCCCAACCGAACTACATGGACTTTGATATCTACCTTAAAAGTGGAGTACGTAGGAAGCCTTTCTGAGGTTCAAGCCCATCACCCATTAATTCTCATCCATCCTATATGAAGTTAAAATATATCTTAATTCCCCAACTATGTGGGTTCTAATTCATTTTCTAAAAAGGATACGTAGGTTGCCCATCTGTGGGTATGATCCCAACTCTGAAATACTCCATGTCCTTCTGAACAACAATAAACTTCAAGTGCCCCGCTGAGTGGCTTTAAAACCAGTATGGTTATCATAATGACCAAGAGATATTTATATAATTTGTTGAAGGATACCATTGACTAAGAATCTATAACAATTACAGATGATTATCTATCAATTAAGAACCTCAAATACATATAAAATAATATCTAAATATCATACATGTTAATCATTGATTATCAGATCTTAAGGAAATCTCATTTTCATACTTGGTAGGGTAATATGGATTAATGAACATAACTTAAATCTATAAAGAGAGTCCCAGAGTAGACAATAATTCCCCCAAAAAAGGTGTGATGAGTCCGACCTCCCATCCTCTCGACCAATGCAAATTCTTAAGCCTCATCGGTCCACAACTAATGAGTACCTACCTTTGGAAAGTAGGTCCAAATGGATATATAATCATTGGATGTTTATGGTTCTACAAACAAACCCGTTAGAAACCAGTTGGAATGTTTGAACCTTAAGCAAACAAGGTCATCCCCATTTCCAGAGGAAACAATTACATAAACACAAACCTGATGATTAAAAATGTATAGTGCCTTTGGAAACATTGAAACATAAACAACTAGTCTATAAGTGAGATTCTCCATCTCCCACTATGAATTTTTAACAGATTGAAGTGTGAATTGAAAACCCAACTCAAAATTACTATGAATTTATTAAAACATAAAAGAGTAAAATGATTAAACCAGGTTCAATGATCTTGAAAGAAACCAATATTAACTAAAAATTAAAAAAATGATAAAAACCCAATGAAGATCCATTATAGTAATTTTCAGCAGAAAAACTCACATCAAGACTGTAACTTTTTTCTTTGTTTTGTTTTTTCTAACAAACCATCCTTTTTATGCATCCCATATAGACAGCTTCACCAAGATTCTAAAGCATCCATAATATCACATCACAAATACAAAACATGGGTCATGGAATAAATATTGGCATGTATATGACACATATCATAATGGATTCAAATCACATGAAATGTGAGAGAATAACATTACCATAACACATATATTTTTGTAATAAAAATAATAATCGAAAATCATTTCTTCATTAGTTCAAACATTATTTCCAATACTATCATAGTGGATTGCATTCACTCTGTGATCGATTATAGTATCCAATGTTCACTCACAATATTATCATAGTGCATAATGTCCATTACTGAAATAGTTTCACTCAACATTATAATCTTGTTTATCTCATGATATATTAATCATTACCCATTGTATTGGATTGAGATATAGGTCCCTCCTATTACATAATGAAAATCATACATATGTGTTCCATAGGATCATAAAACATTCATCATATCTAAATCTTTGAAATTAAAAGGTCTTCAAAAACAACTCATCAGTAAATAAGCTTCATAAAATAAACATGTTTCATTATAATATCATTATTTCATCCAATAATAACTTGTAGAAAAATAAGTGGGTCCGATTAGAATTTTATCATGGTATAACCTGTTGAAGAAAAATGGGTTTTATAAATATATTTTCATTATAAATGTAAACCATTCAGAGAACAAATAATATTTGTATCCTTGGATTATATACCCATTAAGGATTATGTAACCTAATTTTATTATCTAAAATGATAAATTATTTTAAAATATAAATAACTTGGAATGTTTCTTCAAGAAAATATCATTTCCCTGAATGTAATTTTTTTAATAATAATAATTCAAAAAATTTTGGGGAAATACTTTTCAATAAGAATAATCTAGAAAAATATAAATTAATATTCAAATCAAATAACAAATATGGATTCAAGAAATTTCTATTCATGTCGAATAGGTTACAAAAAATATTCCTTTAACATTTTTAATAAAATAAATATGTGATTTTTTTGGAAAATTATATGAAGATTAATTTCAAACTTTTTGTCAAAAATTAATCATGGGTAAAAATTTATTTACAAATAATTTTTAAAAAGATAAAAAAAATTTCAAAAACATTCTTAGAAGACATTATTTTGGATGAAAATTAAATAAAGAGATACATAACAACGATTTTTCTTAAAACATTATTTTGAACACCTCAGTAAATAAATAGTTACTAATAAAGGGAAAATATGTATTGTATTGAAATAATATAATTATAAGAAAATAAATTAGTTTCAGTAGAGATATATTATATATATATTCTTTCAAAGTAATCAATATGATGAGTAATCTCGATATACGATGAGATTTTCATATAAAACACTTACCCCATTGGTAAAGTGGAATAATAATCTAAATGACATGAGATCCAACAAAGGATATGTAAATACCATTAATATTCATGATAGTATTCATAAAATACATTCATTTGATGTATTTAAACTATATAAAAAATTGTTAGTTAATACGACATGTGTCTCAAATAACTAAACGTCTTATGAAAATACCTCACCTTATGTCTTGATTTCCTTCATACACATTAAATACTCTAGTATAATAAATATAATTTTATTATAAATATATTATATTACTATATATATATATATCATTCCATATATAATTTATTTATGACCATTGTTTAACCATTTATTATTAATTCCTTGTTAAAGTCATAATTCAGGTAATAACTATTTTATTCTTCATGTATGTTTTCATTTTTTTGTCCTCTTAATTTTAGAAATGTCACATAATCTAATGAATTTTATAAATGAAATAAACATAATATATATTCATTATATATGCATTTAAAGTCATCCATTAAAGTTATAGACTGAAAATGAAACTATTCATGGAGAAGATAAATCGTATGTACATGTGAATATTGTTTCAATTTTCAGAACAGATTGTAAAAGGAATGATAATTATTATATTAAAATTATAGAATATTTTTTATTCCATATATATCACATATTTTCATTAAATATATCATTAATATCATCCATTTATTTTGTGGATGAATTACATTGCTTCCCGAGGAGGTAGTCTGATGTACACATGAGTGACATTATCATGTTCCCATATAATTGAAATTAAGGATGTATATGTTCTATAATAATATTATATGTATAATTATATAATTTATATCATATATATAAACATAAAATTCATTATTATATCCAAATATGAGAGGTGGTGATGAAAAATGAACAACATCCATTTGTGAGGTAGTTCTCCATGGTATAAAATAATGATTATTTTGTATCCCATTTTTTTAAATTGGAGAAAGTTGTAGGCAATTAAATTAACATAAAAATATATTATTATATATATGATAATAATTTTATAATATCACAATTTTTTAATAATAATTTATGTAGGTGGAGGAAGAAATTAATTAAAACCCCTACTTGATGATCTGTACTTCTTATTTGGGTAGCCTCCTTAGATTTTCACAAAAAATATTCCTTGGTTTTCTCTTTGACAAAAATTTGGATTCTAGGATGAGATTAGGGAATTAAGGAATATATTTAGGTAGTTCATGGAAAAAACAATGGGTTATGGATGTTGGAAGAAGGGAGGAGAGTGGGTGGCCTTTTATATGTGATGTGAGTGGCACAATTGTAATCTTTTTTTAAAAAAAGGTATACCCATGTTTTTCTTCAAACACCAAACTCCAAAATGGTCAATTTTCAGACCTTATAGGTGATAAGATGAAAATATATACATAAAATGGGAGATTGAAATGTTTTTCGGTGATCTTAACCCATATATTTTTAGTTTTATGTCTCATCAAACCCATTACCACCTTAACCATGATAGTTAATTTTTAAATTTTTTACTATTATTTCAATTAATTATTGTTAAAAATTAATATAAACTTATTAGATAATAAAAAAAATATGATTACAAATTTTAAATTAATTTTTTGAAATTTCATTTACAAAATTCTAATAACATAATTGAAAATTAATCCTAGACACAATACAAGAATGTGGTGTTTGAAAGAGAAAAGTTTAAAAATATTAAATATATAAATTAAAAAAAAAATTCATTCCAACTACCTAAATTTTATTAAAAATATATTTTTGAACTAATTTTACATTTAAAATAACATTAAATCAATTTGGATGTTTTAAAATACTTTATAATAAATGGTAATGCTTAATAATAACCAATTTTATTAGTATTCATAAAAAAATTATATTTTCCTAAAAATCTCAAAAGTACAATAAAAAATAATTTGTAAAATATTATTTCTAAAATGAAGTTTATTATTTCAAATAATTTTTCTTAAATGTATAAAATTTATTTTAAAATTTTCATGAAAAAGAAGAAAAAACTACTATTTTTAGATAAATACAATGTTTTAACATAAAATTATATTTGTTCTTATCTCTTGTTAAAATAATATTAATATTAAAAATTTAGTTCAATATATAATATATTAATTTAATAAAAATAATTCCAAAAAAGTTAATTATTTAATTTATTGATATAAACCACTTTTATTTTTGTGCAAAAAAATAATTTTTTTGGAATAATAGTTCCATTATTTTCAAATTGATTTTGTTTTTACATTTTATTTAATATTCAACTAAAGAATTAATTTTATATTTATATATATAGAAAAAATATTTTAAATATTTAGCTAATATATTTCATACACTCCATTCCAATGTTTAGGAAATAATTATCATATTAAATAATAATATATTAATATTATGTCATTTTTTATTTAATGTCATTATTGTGTGTAAAAAAAGTTACACTCAATGCTTCATGTTACAGAAAATATAAAAAGACTAAATTTTCTTATATAAAATAATATTTCTCAAAAATATAAGGGTGTTAAATTCTAGCCCTCTTAAATAAATTGTGTACCCACAATTTGAAATTGTGCTTAGTAAACAAGGGAATAACACTTGAAAATCCCTTTTCTGGGAAACCCCCATTATAAAAAGTTTTAATAAAACTACCTCTTGAAATGATAAAAAATTATAATTGAAGATTATCTAGAATAACACATATTAAGTTACAAAATATGAGAATAGTGGTGGGAAACAAATATTTGGACAGTGATGAAAACATAATGTCCAAATAATGATGGCGAGTGACTGAGATCATTGATCACAATAAAGGGAATGATTATGATAAAAGAAAAAATAGTACAAAAATAAACTAAATAGGTGTGAAAATGTTATTTATATCCTCATTAATGATAAAAATCACACAAAATTTTATTCCTAGATACTTTTTTTAAACATAGAGAGTCATCATGAGAATATATAATCACTTTATTTTAATCATTTTGATAAGAAAACTATCATCATTTGGTTGTAGTTGGATAAATTTCAACATCATATCATATATTAAAAATGAAGATTAATTGTTTTCCCTAAATCACTAGTGGATCATAATTTCCATAAGAGAGTGATAAGTCATTATTTTTGTGACTATTAATCACCATAAAAAAATAGTGAGAATAAGTTGACCAATTTGAAAAAATCATCATATAGTGAAGTAATAAATTATTCTTTCAAACCATATATGAAATTTAACATAAATAATTCCATTAAAGGTTAATCTTTTAAAACTTCTGAAATTACAAATTTATAAAGGCCTATAAATTTCCCAAAATCAACTCAACAATAATACCTCAAATATCATTACGTAGCTCTTAATGGACCCATATCAAATATGTGAATACCTTGGACATATATTGTCTGGAAACATTGTAATAACTAAACATTCCATAATACCACAATGAAATCATATCAACATCCATATGTTAACCCTTTCATAATTACTTATGTAAAATCATAGATTATAGAATAAATTCCATAAATCTAAAAATGTGAAATCCCCATTAATGATAACATATATTTCTTTCATATAATTAATAATTATTTTCATAGACATCAATAATATAAAATTTAAATTATCCATATCAATTATCTCTTTATCTAAACTAAAAACCATAATGTCATCATAGAAAATATATATTCCAGGTTTTCTTCCCTTGATCATGCTTTTTCCAAAAAATATTAATATTCCATTAAATCAATTATCTTTCTCATGAGTACCACACAACATATTAATGAAAATACTTAATAAAAAACCACTTAAAAACAATCCATTGATGATTCATTATTCTTGTGACCAAAATAAATCTGAAAATTTTTAGTTCTTTGAATCCTAATACATAAACACATAAATTATTCCACTTCCACCATACAAATTCACCTAGGCTTATTCATCTTATTTCTCAATATACATTTATTTCCATAAGTTATTTTTATTCCCTTCATCATCACTAGTATAACCATTACATATCAAACCTTGTTAATTATTTTCATGATATTTCCCCCTAGGATATCAATTTTTTCTAACACATATACATTCCATATTTGAAATATTCTACCATCAATGATACCGTAGGGAGAAAATTATTCTCATCCATTTAATTAAGAGAACATTTCCTTTTACCCATACAGTAACATTATTATAGTCCTTTTCGACACTCTAAACATCTTCTTGTTCATCTAAGACATCATCATAGGTGCTTTATCCCATATTCTCAACACATAACAAACAAAATCTTCTTTCCACCACAAAATACACCACTCAAAAACTCAATAAACTCCATCATTATCATTTTTATTGACTCTTAGTGTTTTTTATGTTTTATTTTATTAAACATATATCATGATAAAACATTATGAATAATCATAATATAATTCACTCTAGTCATAACCATATTTTGTTTCACATCAAAACATTATTTACCACCTTCAATGTTAATCATGTTCACTATGGTTCCCACTATTGTTAATAACCAAAGAACATTGTGTGAGAAACAATAATTATAGTGGGAAACCACATACTCATTAAAAATCAATAATATGATGAATAAATCATGAAACCTCCTTAAAAATATATGACACCTTAGGATTTAACTATGTCATTAACATTCATTATTAAAATCCATCATGATGGTTCATAACGAGTTTTTTAATTTCTAAATCATATAAACTAGGAGTTTCAAACAAGGTGTGTATCATGTCCCATTGTCATGTACTTCATATTGATCAAGTTCATCCCATGTTTCCCTTTTATAGTTATTACACATCAGTACCTTATTGACATATCCACATTCATTTTTATTATATATAAAAGGATGTAGATGATTAGAAACCACTCACTCTATACTTTACCCAAATTCACAGACATTTTTCTATACATTGACTCATCTTTATAATTATACTCATACATATGCATAGAATTCCCACTAAATATTTCATATCCTAGTTTCCAATGGTTGAATAGACCTATCATTTGATACCAAATATAATGACCCAAACATCTTATAAATATATATTACACATTTTTAGATGAACATTAATTATATTATACAAACACATTCATGAGGATCAGAATGGTATAGTGAATTTGCAATCATAAGAACATAATCAATTGGTCTATAAGTGAGTTACATCATGTCCCATTATATTCTTCATAACAAGAACCCTTCATATACATATCATACATAATAAATTTCATTATAACTGAGGGAAATTAATCAAGATAAAGGGTGATCTCTGATGCTCGATAGTGGTAATCATGGTAGATATCAGCATATCATGAGCATAGGGGTATAAAACATGATAATAACATTTTAAAATCATAACCATGATATTATTGATCATAAATATGAGTTATGAAATAAATATTGGTAACTCATAATACAAGAATAATAATAGAATCAACGAACATAAACTATGAGCGAATGATATTTTCATAAGACACTGATTTTTTGCATTAATATAAGCATAAAAATCATTTACTTTTAAGTTCAAATATCACTTACAATATTATCATAGTATATTAGTTTTATTCCCCAAACCATAGTAGTAGTCAATGTTCACATCCAAGACTATCAAAGAGGATAGATTCCCTTTATTAAATAGGTTTACTCTACATTCTAGAACTTTTTATCTCATGTGATATAAATCATCACCCAATGCATTGGAGGGAGAAATAAGTCCCACCCATCAAAAATTGAAAATCATATATATGTGTTCCATAAGATCATAAAACATTCATCATATCATTTACCAATGAAATGAAATTGTTTTCATTAAAATATCTTCAACACATAACATGTGTAATAGAAATATGTTTCATAATCATTTCTTAATTTCTTCAAATAATTACCCATAGAAAAAATGGGTTTTATAAGCCTTTATCATTGTATAACCCATGGAATAGAAACTAGTTTTGTAAAAAAAAAATCATTATAAAAATTAACCACTCACATAATGAATAAGAATGGAATCCTTTGATCACATACACATAAAGTCATAAGTAACATAAAAAGATGTCTCTTAAATGGAAAATTATTTTGAAAATAACAATCAGTTGGAATGTTTCTTGAGGAAAATTTCTTTTCCTTTAAAATAATTTTCTAAAAATTAAAAATTACTGAAATATTTTGGAAATCCTATTAATAGAAAATAACCTCAAAAATATTATAATTCAATATTCATTAAAAATATTATTCATGGAATTATAAAATTTCAGTTCACATTATACACATTAAAATAATGTTTGCATTCAAATTTTATATAAAATCCAAACATCCCTTGTATGGAAAACAATATAAATATTGATTTTAAGATTTTTTAAAAAAATCAATAATGGGTAAAAATGATTTTAATAAATCATTTTTATAATTTTAAAAACATTTTTTAAATAATTTTTTAATAAATTTAAAAATGATTGTATTGGAATAAATGTGGTTTTCGGTGGAAAGAGAAATAAAGATGGTTATTATTTAAAAACAATATTTTTAATTTTATAGTACAAATAGAAATGAAAAAAAGGGATACATTTATTCTCAAGAAATAAATATAGTATAATATAAGGAATTTTGTATTGAGAGATAGATCATATTATTTAATCATTGTAAGTATAGTCATGAGCAATCCTGATAAATTTTGAGATTGTAAAATAAAACCCTTAACAGTTTGGTAACATTGTTTAATAATCACCATGAAAGAGAGTAAATAAAATAGATAAGAAAATCCCAATATATTCTGGTGAGGCATCATAAAATGCATTCATAGTAAGTATATCTAGCACATAAAAAATATGTTTGGAATATGGCATGTGTCTCACTGATGTAAAAATGTGACAATAAAATCCCGTAAATTAAGTATTTACTTCCTTAATATACATTAAAACCTCCTATAAAAAAAATAATTATATTACACATTTCTTAAATAACTATAAATATATATAAAATACTTTATATGATTTACTTATGAACATTTATTATTTTTTATTAACAAATCCATATTAAATTCACATTCTGTGTAATAACAACTTTTTCCATGATGCTTTGATTTTTTATTTTTTTGTTCCTATTACATTGATCATTATTCCAACATATATATAATTTTAATGATGATACAAATATAATATATTTTATTTATATCTATATTTATAGTAAACCATAAATGTTTTTGATTGAAAATGAAATACAATGATAATTTTGAAAGTATGTCATTTGTACACATGAATAATGTTTTCATTTTCTCAATATATTTAATAAATGAAATGTAAATAATATATTTCAATTCCAAAATAACTTTAATTTAATATATATTACATATTTTTATTAAAAACATCCTTATTATCTTCCTTGAAAATATTTAATGAATCACATCACTTCACGAGGTGGTAGTCTGTCATACACAGGAGTGACATAATACAATTCTCAGAGAATGGATATTAAGGAGGTATATGTGATATAATAATTCCAAAAGAATAATAATATAATAAAAATAATATATATAAATTTAAAAAATAATTATCTCTATCTACGATAAGTGGTGATGGAAAATGAATAACATCGGTTCATGTGGCGGTAGTCTATCGTACACAAGAATGATGGATTTTTATCACATTTGAAATAAATAGAGATAGTTTTAGGTAATTACATTAACATGAAAACATATTAGTATGTTTAATAAACTATGGTTATTATATCATCATTGTTTAACAGTTTATCTATGAGGTGGAGGAGGAAGAAAAATAAAAACAGTAGTTCAAGAATGGTAATTCTTCCTCAAGTGACCTCCTTAATTTTACACAAAAATCCTTCATATGATTTTTATCTAAAAAAATAAGAAATCATATATGATATTAGTGAATTAATTGAGATATTTTGGTCTATTTTTTTTTTGATCCAATGAGTTTTTTCTTTGTGAATTGGATAGGTGATGGTGTGGCATTTTATAGGTGTGTCGAGTAGCACACATGTAATTATTGAAAAAAATGTCATAACCACATTTTTTTAAAATAAAAATTGGATTAAAAATAGGGAATTATGGATCCTTATAGGTGATAAGGTATAAATAGTAACATTAAAAAGGGGTTTGAGATGTTTCTAGGTGATTTTAACCATTTTTTTAGTTTACCCACTATTTTCGACGATTTCGTCAGGGCACGTGCATCCGTCTGTGAAGGGCACACAACTATTTCACTACAATCCCACTTTCCATAGGCCGGTGGAATCCATAACTAATTTAGGGACATTTTCTCCTTGATCGAAATGGGATGATGGGATGTCAGTTTTTCCTTCTGTGGATTCCTCCTTAGAACTCATCACTATGTTCGGGACTCCCTTTTAGATTAAGACGTTGTTTGTGGAACTCTTCACAATGTTCATTTCTTCATGGAAACTAGTTAATTACAATGCTTCTTTTGAGACATTCTATGTGGTCTGGTTAGGGCAGTAACCTTCGATCAGAGGAATAGTCATGTTGGATAACATCGGTGTGTCTAGACATTGAAACTGTAGCACGTTTGTGTTTCTTCCCCTTATTATAGGTATTCTCGAGGGCACAGAAGCCCGATGCATCCCACTTTGAATGCGTGGAATTATATTCCATAGGCAAGTATCTGAGGTTTTTCTCAGCTTCTCACTTTTAACATAGGGTATTCCATGAGTTTAACATTTAACAGAGACAAATTAGACTGATGGGAACACTGTCTAGAGTGGATCGGATTGATACAACCCTCGGAGGGAACACTGATGTTGGGGCTATCAATTTGTTAGATAACTGATTTTTGTTAAAGAAAATGAGGAATGAGGTGGCATGATCCCACCGGGATGTGGCGGCCCGACTAAGCATCAAGTTGGATAATGGATGGTTTATTGGAGTGGATGGAGAATGAGATGGAGTCAACATGAGTGCAATAGTGATGTTGGTCTTGAGCCTCAAAGAGACCTCCTACATATCCCCATGGAATGGAATTAATGTCTTCATAGTTCGGTGGGGCTATGGGACACCTAAAGAGGTGATCCATGAGAATGGATGCATGGATGGTATCTGGAAGAAATAGAAACCCCAGGTTGAGTCATGACCTTCCTGAAAAACATAGGCTCGAGGGAGAGATCAATATGAGACATGAGTGATGGGCTTGAACGTCATGGAGGCTTCTTACATATCCCCGTGGCATGGAATCCAAGTCCACTCATTTCATCTAAAGACGGCTTACCGTTGATTGGGGACTTCAACGACTTACCACCGAATGGGGTTGACAATGGATTACCACTAAATCGGGTTGAAAATGGCTTACCACTGAATGGGGTTGTCAACGGTTTACTGCTGAATGGGGATGAACCTTAGGGAGGTTTTCTACGTACCCTATCTAGGAGATAAGGATCAAAGCCCATGTAGTTTGAATGGGTAGAGTATAACGTCTTGCAAGATGAAAAGGGGAGTATAGTTTAATGTCATGTAGGATGGGGGTGGACTGACGTGAAGTGGTTGGGACAAGATGGATGGTGGGATTGAACCTGAGGGAGTCATCCTACGTACCTTTTCTTGTTAAGGATGAAAGACCATGTAGTTCAAGATGGTGTGAACTGGCATGAAGGGGGTCAGAACCAAGGGTTGTTGGGCTTGAACCTCAGTAAGGATTCATACATACCTTGCCTTGGAAATGATCAAAGTCCACGTAGATCAGGATGGTGTGAGCCAACTTGAAGGGGGTCAGAACCAATGGTTGTTTGGATTGAACCTCAGGGAGGAATCCTACATACCTTTCCATGAAAAGGATCAAATCCCACATAGCCCAGAATGGTGTTTGGGGCCTGCACACTAGGTTTCCCAGGGAGGTTGTCTTGGTTGATTCTTACTCTAAGCCCACATGAGTCATGCTTAGTGTGAGAAATAAGAGGTAGCAAAGATATGATGACCACATTTGGAAATGTGCATTCATGGGAAGTGAAATGGGGGTTATGCATAGTAAGCAGCCCAATCAGTAAACATGGGCTTAATTGTGGTTATCCGCCTGAAGAGATGGAGATTGGGACATACTCCAGGGTGGAGGCTCGGGTGGAGAAAAATCCAAATGGGAGAGGCATGGGATAATGAAGGTCTCGATGTCCATATCTCCATTAGTCTTTGGAAAGGAAGCAGATAGGAGGAGTGGGGGTTCTACCTCCTCCAAGAAAGGTTACATGCTTAAACCAATATTGTTTCCCTTTCCATGCGGACAGACTCCACTGCAATAAAGAGGATCTCATTCCATGTGTGAAATGATCTCACTCTAATAGAGACCAGTGGGCATAAGGAATGTTAGAGATGGGGCACCCCACATATAATGCATGGGGCAAGGCCACAGTTTAACGTTATGTGCTGAGGAAGATGTTTCATAGTAGTTTAACGTCTTGCAGCTGAGACGAGATGGGTTTACTTTTCACCCCTTAAGAAGTACTTAACTGAGACCTCCTACCCCATTGGGAAGGGAAGGCATCCGCAATGTTGTGGCGAAGCGATGTTATGGATTGATCCATTGAGGGGTCCACATTAGCGTGGCTATGCGAAGAAGCAATAACTGTTAGTGTTCCAATGCAAAGAAGCATGAGGCGGAGCAACACAATGGGAAGTACCACCCAAGGGACTTTTAAATCACTTTGTGCCAACCAGGAGGGTCGGATGGGAAAAGCAATTGCAGAGAAAAGGGGTTCATAAGTAGAAGCCTCATGAAGATCTGGTGCTCCATGTAGTGGAGGATTTTTGTGATGGGGATTTCTACACGAAGTGAAGTGGACTAGCCGAGGAATAGAGCATAGGTGCATTTGGAAGGGGATCCATGATGTAACGCCCTGACCCCAGTTACCTAGAGTTGGTACATTATTACATAATATTGGCATGATCACAAGAAAGATCGAATCTTGAAAGACCGATTAGTTTAGTAGCCTTGGAAACACTAGATATATTCATAAGTCTTACATTACATCATAAAAATGAAAACTAGAACAACATATTTTATTCATAGTCCACACTCCTATCCCCACATACTATCCCTACAGGTCATTCATAAATTACTTCTTCACATCCTGGAAAAAATAAAACATTGAAAGGGGCGAGCTCAAATGCCCAGTAAGGATAACAATATAGTGGAAACTTTCATAAATAAGAATAAACATTTAAGGCAATACATAACTATAAAAAAATTCTTTTAAACATGAACTTAAACATAGTATGGAAAAAATAAAATGAAATAATTCCATTTACTTATTCACATGGATATTCTACTAATAGAATAATCACATGCAATATCAATAACCACTTTCATAATGATGGATGCATAATGCCAGACTATTATAACCACATAGCCAAGGTCTCATGCCAAGACTACAAATAAGATTTTTTCAAGGCCTTGTGCCAAGACACTAGTTTGTCTCATGCGACCTATCGATGCATCTAGGAGCTATAGCGGGCTCCACCCGTCACATATTAAGTCCAATGCATTCCTCATATGAACAGGTTTAAACATAACATAAACATTTATATTAAAACTAGCATACAAAATGTAAATACTTCATCCATAAACCATGAATGGTATAAAAATAACACATCCACAGTCAAACATATCAAAAAACCTTCAATAAAATATTGAAGTTTTGTATCATAACAAATCAACATCAAATAAGCATAAAATCCATCAAAGGATGTTGACATAGATTAAATCAAAACTATTTTTAGAGAAATATCTCTTTTTTAATTTGAAATCATTTAAGAGTCATATATTTATAAAATAAAACATTTTCTTTTAAAATATTCTTATAAGCTTGTAAGTTAAGATTCAACGATTTTATAACGGCGGAAAATAGCCGCACCCGCCGTAGAAATTAAAAAAAACATTCTTACATTAATTCTGTCAAAAAGGTTAAAAAGCACCTTGTTTGGAAAACGACGGAAATATTACTTTATAAAACTCTTATAAAAAGTCAAACAAGGGTATAAATGACTTTAACCCATATTCTTTTAAATAGTAAAAATGTTTTGAAATACATTTTTAAGAAACATGTATGTGGATGATAAAGAGATCCCAGTAGATTATTATGTATAAACAACCTCAGATAAGGAAGAGATTGCGAAATAAACCCTTACCTTATACTTTTCCTTGGTTGGGGGTAGGTTAAACTCCTGTATAATGGTGAAATAATTTTTATTAAATTATACAATAATCATATACATCAATATGATATCATATATGATCTTTTAACATTTATTTGTTAATAATATCTTAGTATTATCGTTGTTTCGGGTGTTAACTTACTCATTTTCTTTTATATGTTTTGTTACGTAAGCCATGTTTGTAATGGATAGGTTGTATTTTATTCATATCCAGAATGATATCAATTCCTTAAACATTATTTTTAAATCATCAAATGATAATTGTACTTGAATGGATACGATGGAGAATGAATCTCTTCGCGTCCGTGGAGACGGTAGTCCGTACGTACGCACGAGCGATAATATCATTCTTTTGATATTAAAATAATATATAATTGGATGGTATATCATATATACAGAATTATTATCATGTTATATTTATTATTTACATCAATTATAAATCATTATTATACCCATCCAAATAATAATTTATTGAATAACAATTACACCATGACGTGGAGATGGTAAGTCGTATGTACGCACCTATGGTGACATGTTATTCAAAGGATCGATAGAATACTGAATATGGTTGTACCATATTTATAATAACATCACAGTATATATAAGATATTGTAGTTATTATTTTATAATGGTAATAAAAAAGGAAGAAGAAGTGGAAGAAGAAAGGAACTTGGAAAAGGGTGGTGAAATCATTACCTCTTTTCGGGTTTTTCCTTTTGATTTGATCAAAAGGGCTCTTAGGTTGGCTTTATGACTAAAGGAAGGCCTCTAGGATTAAGTGAGGAAAGTTTAAAGAGTATTTGGGTATATTTTGACCAAAACAAAAGGCTTTGAATGTGTGAGTTAATGAGAAGGGGGAGTTCCCTTTTATAAGAGGGGTGAGGGGCACCTTTGGAAAAGCTAGAAATATTAGTTTATAATAAATTAATATTCGGTTTCTAATGGCTCCAAAGTGTATTTTTTAAATTTTAAGGTGGGTATAGGTCGAAAACCACCCATCCAATAGAATTTAGACAGGTTTGGGTCATTATACTAACCATATATTCAAGTATTAACTCTTAGTTAATTAGTTTCACTTTTACAATGTCTCTTTGTATTTTTATAATATATGGTTAATAAACATACTATATACATAGACACAACCACAAAGTGGTCCATTAATGATACAAATATAATTATATAAGTCTCTTGGCCTAAAATTAGATTTTTAAGAATTTAATATCAATTAATAATATAATATTTGTTTTAAAAACTCTTTTATGTCAATTTTGACACTATTCAATAATTGATTTTTGTAAAACTCATAAAAGAATGATTACTTATAAAAAAGTTAATTAAATCATTTTTAACATGCCATATTAACATATAAAATTATTTTAATTCATATAAAGTCTCAAATTATATTTATTTGGGTATCTACAATATCAATCATTTTAATTTTTCACTATTATGGTAATTACTGCATCACCATTGTGTCATAAATAAATTAAATTATTTAATGTCTAAAAATTATAAATAAAATACAATTATGTAGGAAATCTTGTTATATTTTTAATGAATATTTATAGTCTAAAATCCAACATATATAACCCTATGTAAAAATTGTTTTCCTATAAGATATATGCTTGTGTCATTTTTGTATTCATTTTAACTTAATTAAAATAAAGTGTCCCTATCACTTACAAGTGGCACCATGGGGTCCCAAAATCGACCCAAAGATGACCATGGTTGGAAATGTATCAACAAATAAGGTTAGGACATGTTTTAGGGTAATTTTATATTATTATTATATTTTTGTAACCCTTATTTACCGGATTTACCCTCTAACCATGGTAAATAAAATATTTACCGAAGTAATTATTCAAAATGTTTAAAAATAAAAGTTACCTATTTACACAATTTGAACATCCTGATTCCAAATATTGAATCTATTTTTCAAAATTCAAAAAACAGAAGTGGCAGAAATTAATTTAAAATTAATTCCCGCTGTCAAAACAAAAAGCGTGTTTTTAAGATATAATAACTATCAAAAGATTGATATTTGTTTCTGTTCGGTTTAATTGTGAAATTATGTCCAATGACCAACATTGTATTAAATGGTATAAATATATTCTAAATATACTTTAAAACCACTCAAATTCATAATTTATCACTATTAACTATTTTGATTAAAAAAATTGTTTTTAATTAAAATTTAGTAATTTTCACTATTCATCAAAATATTAAAGTTATCCGAAAAGTACCAAAATTTAACCTTAGGATAAATTCAATACTCTGACTCCAAAAATGAAGTCCATTTTGAGAGAAAAAATTTATAAAATTTCAAAAATTATGTATTAATATTCATGATGGATAGTTTGATCGGTTGTGGTGTGTGTTAGAACTCGATGTTGCGTACAACACACGCTATTGCATTATTCAAAGAGTAGCGTACCGTAGAAGCTTGGGGTGTTACATTCTCCCCTCATTCAAATAATTTTTTCCTCGAAATTTCTAGAATACTACCGCATGAAAAGACTTGGTTGGTTCTTCATCATAAGTTCCTCGGGTTCCCACGTTTCCTCTTCTATCTTATGGTTTCTCCACAAAACTTTTACCAGATGTGTCGTACGGTTTCTCAGTACTTGTTCTCTCATATCAATAATCTTGAAGGGTTCTTCGCAATAAGACATATCGGGTTCTAGTTCTAATTCCTCATAGGTGAGTATATTCATTGGGTCAGACATGTATCTCTTCAATAGTGATACGTGGAACACATCGTGAACTTTGGAGAGACTTGGCGGCATTGCCAATCGGTAAGCTACAACCCCAATTCATTCTAGAATTTCGAAAGGTCCGATCTACCTGGGACTCAATTTACCTTTCTTACCAAAAAGTATGACTCCCTTATATGAAGATACCTTCAGGAAAACATGATCACCGACTTGAAATTCCAAATCCTTCCATCGATTATTAGCATAGCTCTTCTGCCTACTTTGAGCTGCTTTGATGTGATTTTGGATTAACGTCACCTTTTCCATCGTTTCCTCCAACAGTTCTGGGCCTACAAGTTTTCTTTCACCAAATTCATCCCAATAGGTTGGTGTACGACATCTCTTTTTGTATAACGCTTCATATGGTGTCATCTGAATACTCGAATGGAAGCTAATGTTATAGGAAAATTCTACCATAGGTAAATATTGATCCCGCATACCCGGAAAGTCAAGTGAGCAGGATCTCAACATGTCTTCTAAGGTTTGAATAGTTCATTCTGATTTTCCATCTGTTTGAGGGTGGTAGGCAGTGCTCAAATGAAGTTCAGTATCCAAGGCTTTCTAAAGACTTTTCCAGAATCTTGAAGTAAAACAGGGATCACGATCAGAATCAATCGATAGGGGAAATCCATGAAGTCTCACAACTTCATCAATATATAGTCTTTCTAGAAGTTCTAGTGCTAGATATTCTCTTATATCAATAAAATGTGCTGACATGGTAAGACGATCAACAATGAACCATATTTCATCATTCCTTCTAGGAGTCTTTGGTAGCCCCATGAAAAAGTCCATTGTAATATTGTCCCATTTCCACTCTGGTATGGGAAGAGGTTGCATGACTCCTCCAGACTGTTGCCTTCCAGCTTTCACTTTTTTACAAACCATACATCTTGACACAAAATCAGCAATCTCCCTCTTCATGTTGTCCCACAAAAAATGTTCCTTCAAATCTCTAAACATTTTGGTGCTCCCAGGGTGTATAGAGAAATTGGAACTATGAGCATCATCCAGCAATTCCCTTTTTAGATCAGGTATATTGCGAACACAAAGTCTCTTCCCGAATTTCAAAATTCCATCTTCATACACAAAGTCTCTCAATCTCCCATCATTTTCAGCTTTAATCTTCTTTTGAAATTCTTCATCATCAGTCTGAGAACTCTTAATCCTTTCTAGTAAAGATGGTTTGGCAACCATTTGAAAAAGCATTGATGTTTCACCTTCCCTGGTTATTCCCATGTCCATCTTCACTAGATCAATGAAAATTGGATCCCTTTCAATTCTCATATTGTTCAAAACTCCATGGTCTTTTCTGATCAAATCATCTGCCACCTTGTTTGCCTTCCCCGGGTGTTAGTATATCGTGAAATCATAATCCTTGAGTAATTCAATCCATCTCCTTTACCTCATGTTGATTTCTTTTTGTGAGAAAATATACTTCAAACTCTTGTGATCAGTATAAATCTCACATTTTTCACCATAGAGGTTGTGCCTCCATATCTTCAAAGTAAAGATCACAAATGCTAACTCGAGATCATGAGTAGGATAGTTTTTCTCAAGAATTTTCAGCTGTCGTGATGCATAGGCAGTAACCCTATCATTCTGCATAAGGACACAACCAAGTCCTTTCTTCGATGCATCACTATAAATAACGAACCCATCATTCCCCGATGGTAGAGTAAATATAGGAGAATTGAATAATCTTCCCTTCAGTTATTCGAAACATTATTCACACTCTTTTGTCCAAACAAATTTAACCCCTTTACATGTGATCTTCGTTAATGGGTTAGCCAATCGGGCAAAATTCTGGATGAAACGTCGATAATAACCTGCCAAACCAATAAAACTGCGTACCTCAGCTATACTCTTAGGTGATGGCCATTATTAGATTTCCTTGGTCTTAGAAGGATCAAAAGATATTTCATCTTTAGAGACAATATGGCCAATAAAAGAAATCACATGAATCCAGAATTCACACTTGCTAAAATTCCCATATAATTCATGTCTTCTCAGAGTCTTCAGGATAATGAACAAGTGATTTTCATGATCTTCGTAGCATTTGGAGTATACCATGATATCATCAATAAATACCACCACAAATTCATTGAGATATTCCTTGAAAACTCTATTCATCAGATCCATGAATATAGAGGGTGCATTAGTCAATCCAAAAGGCATTATAGTAAACTTGTAATGCCCGTACCTGGTTCGAAATACTATCTTCGGAATGTCTTCCTTCTTTACACACAACTGATGGTATCCAGATCGAAGGTAAATCTTTGAAAAGTATTTAGCTCCATACAGTTGGTCAAATAAATCATCAATGCAAGGTAGGGGATAATTGTTCTTTATTGTTATAGCATTGATCTCCCTGTAGTCGATACATAACCTCATAGATCCATCTTTATTTTTAACAAAAAGAATAGGGGCTACCCATGGAGAAACACTAGGGAAAATAAATCCCTTATTACTCAGTTCCTCTAGTTGTTTCTTTAGTTCAACTAATTCTACAGTGGCCATTCTATAAGGGGTCTTTGATATAGGCCTTGATCCAGGAATTAAATCAATGGAAAACTCAACTTCTCATTCTAGAGGATGTCCATGTAAATATTCCGGAAATACATCTACATATTCTTTCACAATAGGTATATCCTCTATTTGAACATTCCTTTCCTCACCCAAAGTCATTCCATTCTCTTCCTCTCCAATAATTGAATATAGTTGAGCTACTGGGGGTAGATCTTGATAAGAATTAGGTGGTGACGATTTTGCTCTAAAGATAAGGGGTTCTTTATCATAATCATCAAAAATCGTAACCTCCTTCTACTTAAAATAAATCTTCGCATCATAATCCGAAATCCAATCCATACCGAGGATTATATCAAACTCAATCATAGGTATGACAATGAGATCAACAGATAAAGAACATTTATGTGCTCTAATGGGGACTGATTCACAAAACTTTGTTGCAATGATACTTCCCTTAGGAGTTTTAACTGACAACTCCCTTGTTAAAACAAATTGGAAATATCTAATTTTCTTAGCAAACTGGGAAGATATGAAACAACGCGATGATCCAGAATCAAATAATGCATTTGCTAAACTTGAGGAAACCATTAAATTACCTTCGAACACGTCTTTTGGAGCTTCTACCTCAGCATTAGTGATAGAAAAAGCTTGGCCTTGATCCCTTGTCCTTTTCTGAGGTAAGTTCCCCTGACGATTTGGACATTCATTTGCATAATATCCCATCTCCCTGCAATTGTAGCATTGAAAATTGGTAGCTTCCTTCTTCCCTTTGCAATCACGATCTTGGTGGCCTTTTTCACCACACTTGTAATTGACACCCATTCCCTTCAAACAAGTACCGGGGTGTTTCTTCCCACATTTACCACATGATGGATATTCAACCTTTCCCTTCTTCCCCTTATTTCAATTCCCAGATTGATCAGCATATCTCTTCTTCTCTTGCTTTGCTTTAAAGTCATAAGACTTAGATAATTCCTTTTCTGTCTTGATAGCACATGAGACAATGTCTTCGTACGATGAGAATGATTGTGAGACTAATGCTCGACGGAGAAATGGTTTTAACCCATCAAAGAAACGATCAATATTACTTCTTGGGTTACGTATATAATCTCCATCATACCTTGCTAACCTTGTAAAGTTATCCTCATACTTTGCGACATTCTCTTCCTCCTTTTGTCTCAGACTCAGAAATTGCCTTTCCATATCCGCTCGATGGTCACGAGGAATGTATTTTTCTAAAAATAGATCTTTGAACTCCCTCAATTACATATTTAATACTTCATCATCTTCCTTCGTATTTTGAATCAATGACCACCATTGATCAGCATCTCCAGTGAGGCGGTAAACTGCCATGATAACTTTTTCCCTTTCACTACTCCCCAAAGCCTGAAATATTTTCTCTAGGGAATTTATCCATTGCTCAGCTACTAAGGGATTTGTACTCCCATTGAACGTTGGTGGTTCTTGCCTCATGAAGCGATCTAACATTTATCCTCCACGCTGCGGATCAGGGTGCTCCATACGGGTAAGGTTATTATTCATAACCTGAGTGAGTTGTCCCAGTATGGTGATTAGCTGATCAGCACCAGTTGCATCACCAACTCCCCTATAATTATCTTGAGTAGGTGGGAAATCCCTACATGGAGTGCATTCATTGATACGGTTTCCATTTCTTCCACTAGGATCCATTTCTAAACAATGGCATAAACTAGATAAGTTTATGAATCAAAACACATAATTCCATACTTATAAAACACTTAACATAAATTGAACTATTTATGAATATAATCCATAATCATAACAATGTTTTCTTTGAGGAATTATATACTCATAAACCCTTCATAATTATTTGTAAAGAAAATGAGAGTTATCCTAAGCATATCCCCCAGGAGTGTCATAACCAAGAGTGCAGCAAGGCCCGTTGTCGTGCACCAGTTCCCGTTCGAGTCTAGATCAAAGTGGTGTTTTTGGGTTTTACCCCTAGGTAAATCTATGCCAGAGCTGCCTCTACCTGCTCGTATCCAGACAGGGATGTATTTCTCGGAAAAGTCACAAAATCTTTACAATACCAAAATTCTAGGAAGTTCTTCTATATTAATCCTCAAAGTCCATCTTAGGTCTATGTGCTCTAATTAGAGTTTATCTAAATCTAGCTTCAAAGGTTTGTACTAAAATTCCTCTGATACCAACTATAATGCCCTGACCACAGTTACCTAGAGTCGGTGCATTATTACATAACAATGTCATGATCACAAGAAAGATCAAATCTCGAAATATCTATTAGTTTAGTAGCCTTGGAAACACTAGATATATTCATAAGTCTTACATTACATAATAAAAATGAAAACTACAACAACATCTTTTCTCCATGTCCACACTCATATCCCCACATACTATCCCTGCAGGTCATTCATAAATTACTTATTCAAATCCTGGGAAAAATAAAACATTGAAAGGGGTGAGCTCAAATGCCCAGTAAGGATAACAATATAGCGGAAACTTTCATAAATAAGAATAAACATTTAAGGCAATGTATAACTAAAACAAAAGCCTTTTAAACATGAACTTCAACATAGTATGGCAAAAATAAAATGAAATAATTCCATTTAATTATTCACATGGATATTCTAATAATCGAATAATCACATGCAATATCAATAACCACTTTCATAATGATGGAACGCATAATACCAGACTATCATAACCACATAGCCGAGGCCTCGTGCCCAGACTACAAATAAGATTTTTCCAAGACCTTGTGCCAAGACACTAGTTTGACTCATGAGACCTACCAATGCATCGAGGAGCTATAGCAGGCTCCACCCGTCACATATTAACTCCAATGCATTCCTCATATGAACAGGTTTAAACATAACATAAACATTCGTATTAAAACTAGCATACGAAATGTAAATACTTCATCCATAAACCATGAATGGTATAAAAATAACACATCCACAGTCAAACATATCACAAAACCTTCAATACAATATTTATGTTTTGTATCATAACAAATCATCTTCAAATAAGCATAAAATCCATCAAAGGATGTTGACATAGATTAAATCAAAACTCTTTTTAGAGAAATGTCTTTTTTTATTTTGAAATCATTTAAGAGTCATATATTTATAAAATAAAACATTTTATTTGAAAATATTCTTATAGTCTTGTAAGGGAAGCTTCAACGATTTTATAACGGCAGAAAATAGCGGCACCCACCATAGAAGTTAAAAAAAGATTCTTACCTTAATTCTGTCGAAAAGGTTAAAAAGCACCTTGTTTGGAAAACGACGGAAAGATTCCTTTATAAAACTCTTATAAAAAGTAAAAAAAGGGTATAAATGACTTTAACCCATATTCTTTTAAATAGTAAAAATGTTTTGAAATACATTTTTAAGAAACATGGATGTGGATGATAAAGATATCCCAATAGATTATTACGTATAAACAACCTCGGATAATGAAGAGATTGTGAAATAAACCCTTACCTTGTAATTTTCCTTGGTTGGTGGTAGGTTAACCTCCTGTATAATGGTGAAATAATTGTTATTAAATTATACAAGAATCATATACATTAATATGATATAATATATGATCTTTTAACATTGATTTGTTAATAATATCTTAGTATTATTGTTGTTTCGGGTGTTAACTTACTCATTTTATTTTATAAGTTTTGTTATGTAAGCCATGTTTGTAATGGATAGGTTGTATCTTATTCATATACAGAATGATATCAAGTACTTACAAATTATTTTTAAATCATCAATTGATAATTATACTTGAATGGATACGATGGAGAATGAATCTCATCGCGTTCGGGGAGACGGTAGTCCGTACGTATGCACGAGCGACAATATCATTCTTTTGATATTAAAATAATATATAATTGGATGGTATATCATATATAAAGAATTATTATCATGTTATATTTATTATTTAAATGAATTATAAATCATTACTATACCCATCAAAATAATAATTTATTGAATAACAATTACACCACGACGTGGAGACGGTAAGCCGTACGTACGCACGTATGGTGACATGTTATTCAAAGGATGGATAGAATACTGAATATGGTTATACCATATTTATAATAAAATCACAGTATATATAAGATACTGGAGTTATTATTTTATAATGGCAATAAGAAAGGAAGAATAAGTGGAAGAAGATAGGAACTTGGAAAAGGGTGGTGAAATCATTACCTCTTCTTCGGGTTCTTCCTTTTGATTTGATCAAAAGGGATATTAGGTTGGCTTTATGAATAAATGAAGGCCTCTAGGATTAAGTGAGGGAAGTTTAGAGAGTATTGGGGCAGAGTTTGGCCGAACCAAAAGGCTTTTAAGGTGTGAGTTAATGAGAAGGGTGAGTTCCCTTTTATAAGAGGGGTGAGGGGCACCTTTGGAAAAGCTAGAAATATTATTTTATAATAAATTCATATTCTGTTTATAATGCCTCCAAAGTTGATTATTTAAATATTAAGGTGGGTATAGGTAGAAAAAAACTCAACCAATATAATTTAGACTAGTTTGGGTCATTATACTAACCTTATCCTTAAGTATTAACTCTTAGTTAATTAGTTTCACTTTTACAATGTCTCTTTGTATTTTTATAATATATGGTTAATAAACATACAATATACAAACACAAAACCCCCAAGTGGTCCATTAATGATACACCTATCATGATATAAGTATCTTGGACTAACCTTATATTTTTAGGAATTTAATATCAATTAATAATATAATATTTGTTTTAGAAACTCTTTTATGTCAATTTTGACACTATTCAATAATTAATTTTTTTAAAACTCATAACAGAATGATTACTTTGATAAAAGTTAATTAAATCATTCCTAACATGTCATATTAACCTATAAAATTAGTTTAATTCATAAAAAGTCTCAAATTATATTTATTTTGGTATCTACAATATCAATCATTTTAATTTTTCACTATTATGGTAATTACTGCATCACCATTGTCATAAATAAATTAAATTATTTAATGTCTAAAAATTATAAACAAAATACAATTATGTAGGAAATATTGTTAGATTTTTAATTAATATTTATATCTTGAAATCCAACTTATATAACCCAATGTAAAAATTATTTTTCTATAAGATATATGCTTGTGTCATTTTTGTATTCATTTTAACTTAATTAAAATAAATTGTCCCTATCACTTACAAGTGGCACCATGGGGTCCCAAAATCCACCCAAAGATGCCCATGGTGGGACATGTATCCACCAATAAGGTTAGGACTCGTTTTAGGACAATTTTTTATTATCATAATATTTGTTTAAACCCTTATTTACCGGATTTACCTTTTAACCATGGTAAATAAAATATTTACCGATGTAATTATTCAAAATGTCTAAAAATAAAAGTTACCTATTTACACAATTTGAACATCTTGATTACAAATATGGAATCCATTTTTCTAAATTCAAAACAAAGAAGTGTCCAAAATTAATTTAAAATTAATTCCCGCTGTCAAAACAAAAAGCGTGTTTTTAAGATATAATAACTATCAAAAGATTGATACTTGTTTATGTTCGGTTTAATTGTGAAATTATGTCCAATGACCAAAATTGTATTAAATGGTAAAAATATATTCTAAATATACTTTAAAACCACTCAAATTCATAATTTATCTCTATAAATTATTTTGATTAAAAAAAATTGTTTTTAATTAAAATTTAGTAATTTTCACTATTCATCAAAATATTAAAGTTATCCGAAAAGTACCGAAATTTCACCTTAGGATAAATTAGATACTCCAAATCCAAAAATTAAGTCCATTTTGAGATATAAAATTTATAAAATTTCAAAATGTAGGTATTACTATTCATAACGGCTAGTTTGATCGGTTGTGTTGTGTGTTTGAACTCGATGTTGCGTACAACACATGCTATTGCATTATTCAAAGAGAAGCGTACCGTAGAATATTGGGGTGTTACACGTGATGTGGAAATTTTTTCATGGAGTAGTGCTTCATCAAGCAAGGGTTCCTTGTGAAGCATAACATTGTGAAGCAATATGCATCATCAAGCACAGTGACCCTGTCTCATCATACGGGTCACATGTGCATAGAGGGTACTTCATAAAGCATAAGTGCTCTATGAAGACCCATGTCCCCATGGGGATCCCCTTCCTTGACGGAAGCCCATGGGCTTCATGATTGGAATCCATACTTGAAGAGGGGTATAATTCATGGAAAGGGGGAGGCACTTCATGATGCAAAAGAATCTTAGAAAGATCATGGTTTGCAGCGCAAAAATTGCTTCATGATGATGGAGCTAAAAAGGAGAATGGTTGGAGGATCCATAAATTTGGATCGAGGGGAGCCCATTATTTATAGGAAAGAGGTGCTGTGAAGAAGATACCGCATGACTCAAAGATAGATCTCGCTCCACAACGGTTTCACGAACGTCAGAGGGGTTCGTAGAGAATCCAACCTCCTCACTCCACAGCATGTTCGTGAACGTCAAATCAGTTTACAGCGCCTCCCACTTCATCTCTCTACAACAGGTTCGCGACCCTATGAGGGGTTCATACAACATCCTGCATCCTCACTCCATGGCAAGTTTATGAATGTCAAATTGGTTCGTGGAGCCTCCTGCCTCATCGCTCCGTGGCGGGTTCATGAACATCAAAGGTGTTCGCAGAGCATCCCACCTCATCACTATGTTGCGGGTTCGCGAACGTCAAATCGGTTTGCGAAGCATCCTACCTCCTTTCCCTATGGAGGCTTCGCGAAGTAAGAGCATTGCACTGGCACGGGGCCACGGGGGCTCTGTGAACTGGTAACACGAGGTAGCTCTTATTGCATTCCATTTGTTCTTATTCATCTAAAATTTTTTCACCAACAAATTTCCCCCTTTAGATTGGGAGATGAGGAGAAATTAAGGGTCAATGTCTGAGGGTCAATCACTAATATCCCTCGGTCAGTCGTGAAGTTGACTCATGAAGCCAGTTTGTGAAGTGGAGCAGCGATGTGGGGGCTCATAACACCACAAAGCTCCCTGTGGTTGGACGGGATGCGAAGCACTAGGGGTCCTTGCCTATAAATAGGAGAGTTGACTGCTCTTTTTTCCTTTCTCTTCTCCACTTTTTTGGAATTTAGCACTCTCGATTTGCAAAGATCCCCATACTTTGTGATTTCTCTCCACAAATCGGGTCTTCTACTTCGCAGCGCACAACGAGTCTTTGACTTCACGTCAGTGCGCTCTACGACTTGCATATGATGGATCTGGAAGGACTCTGTGAACTGTCTTTACGACCGGGCCTCATGAAAGAGCTTCGATAAAGAGCCTCACAATCCAAAACAAATAATGACCAAATATTAAAAACTAAATGCTCACTAATAGGTTTCTAAGGGGTCCTAACGGATGCTTCTCGGAGGGAGAAGATGTGAATATCTTGGGTGTAGGGGAGTCTGTTTGAAGCCATTATGGCCATAATTCGCTGGTGGCGATGCTTTCGGAAATCCAAAAGAACTATCTATTGTGCAAGAGGTTGCCTCTATATGGCTTTTCACTGAAGGATGATGTCTTCATCCCCGATGTGAGCATAGACAAACCAGTATACTGGTTCAAGAGCACGCCGTGTCAGCACCTATGGTTTAGGGCGGTTGATGGCCATGCCAAGGAGGAATTCACACCCATCCATGATAAGTGACTGTAAAACTATTTTAATGACATGGACGGGAAGGAACCACATCTAGAGACATATCCATCGCTATACTAGACTATCATGAAGGCAACACTGAGGATCCTGGGGAAGGGGTGATCCAATGAATGGGAACTGTGCCAGGGTGGCAACTTCACTGATGACTGGGCCTAGGCCTTCTGGGTAGGTGCTTCATGTGAAGCATTTGGGGCAGAGATGAGGAGAGTGGGCCAATACACTATGGCTTGGGCCTCCCAATTCCATATTTATCATACGAAGCAGGTGATGTTCAGAGTTTCTCAGTAGATGGTCATCGAGGACCAATACCTTCCACTTGCACCATTGAATGGTTGATATCAGTTTATGGGATCCACATCAGATATCGGGGGTCCCAACATTGGGGGAAATGTATGACGAGTTCCTCCCCGTTATGAGTGAGTGGGAAGACTCAGACCAGATGCCACCACTGGCGATGGTGTTAATGAACCTGGTGCTGGGAGAAGACAAGGAAGCAATGAGGGATGTCCATTTCAGGCAATGGTTCAAGAAGTTCTTGAGCTTCCTAGAAGATAGGTAGTTTCTAATGAGGCCTTGAACTTTCCAGAAGGGGGATCAATGGGGAATGGAGAACTTGTACTGGAGGCTCTTGGAGGATATCTAGTGGAAGACATGGGGATTCAGCATCAGTACTGATCAACAACCAATAGTCAGGTTGGATGCCTTTATTGCATTTCTCATCTATGGGTGGATCCTCCCGTTGAGGAAGAAAAAATGGGTGTGCGATCGAGCATGTTTATCATGGTGTTCATGTTAGAGACATGAGGGTGGATCAACCTCGGTATGTCGATGCTTTCCAAGATGTACAAGATGTTGTGGCATATTAGTGGGGGGAAGAAGCCACCGAGAATATGCGGGCCATTCCACCTCCTGTATGGGTGGATAGCGGCGCACATCAGGGGGGTCTATGAATATCCGAACCCCATCTATCCTTTGGGATCAAACTTCCACCCATCTATTCTATATGCGTCAGGGAGCTTTCTGGCGAAAAAGACCATGTAGTTGGTACTGAACCGTGTTTGAAAGGTAGAGGAGTTATAAGTTCACCAATTTTTATTTCCAACAGGTGTATTCATTGATGATGGCCAGGGAATGGAAGAGAATCAGTCCTATATCTTGGCCTTTTGAGGTGAAGTCTTTATGGAATGAGTGGACCGTGAGCCCCTCTGTGAGCCATACACCCTGCACTGATTTGTGAGGAAATTTTGGTTCATGTAGTGACTGACCTCACAGGTCTATTTGGGGATGCAACTCAAGGATCACCTGTGCATGATGAGAAAAATGTGGCTCATCTTCACAAGGGAATATTGGAAAATGAAGGACAAGCTACCTACACCCACAACCGTCTTTGTGTGGGTGAATTAGTATGATGAAAGCTTGGAGGTGGCTTACCCAGGGGAGATACTGAAGTAGCCAACCATTCCAGCTAGTGATGGTGTGCCTCCCCAACCTCGAGGCCGGGGTCAGAAGGTAGAAAAGACATCTCGCGGTGGTGGGGATACTGTGGTGGATAGACCCGTACTAGTTTAGGGGGAGGCAGTGGCAACAGATCTAGCAGTAGCAGCGGACTCGGCGGTCCCCGAAGAGCAGATTTATCCAGAGGGGAGGCCACCAAGTGGATTCCATAGGATATCTACTCATTCTTCAGAAAAGATACTATTACATATAGATATTCGAGATAATTCTACCTTTCAAGAGGTGTGGGACATCTAGGTTGTCAACATGAAATTACTGGTCCCGTCTGAGATGTGGAAACACTTGAACCACCTCAGGATGGATTTTCTGGGAATCAGCCCCATCAGGGCTGGCTTTGCAGTTTCCCAGGAAGAGACGAAGCAATACCTGGCCAAGTTGGGGGACTTCGTGCACTCATGGGGTGCCATGAAACCAATTAAAGACCTGGTGAAGGTGTTTTTGGGACAAATGGCCCCTCCGTAGTTGTCAGCAATAGAATTGAGGGATTTCTTTCCTTTTCTGGCCGAATTGGACAAGTCCTCCTGGGAGGAGGAGGCCGGTAGAGGGAGCTCGCTGGAGGAGGGTGACGTCAGTGAACAAGGCTTAGATCATGATGAATTTTCAGAGTCCATTGAGGTAAAATTCCAAGCCCCTTCCTCAGGGTCTGATTCTAGGTCATTTTCAATTACTTACGAATATTCGAACTGTGTAGGAGGACCTCATTCACAGAACATGTTCCCTCCCTACAATAGATGTTGATGCAGGGCCTTCTGGATCTGTGCTTATTGTTATGGTGATTAGTGCATTCAGCGGGGCCAAGACACCAAAGGAGGCTCCTCTGGAGTTTTCAAACCTTCCGATGATATACAGAGCACCATGCCTCAGGGTCTTGATTGAAACAACCAAGGAAAAAGACCAAGAGTTTGATCGCTTTAAGTCTCCTATAAAAAAATTTAGGACTGCCACTAATTGATCAGGTTACCAGACTTCTGTGCGTTTCTTGGTATGCATAGATCTTAAAATGGCGTTGGTAGCCTTGGCGAGGCTAGTTGGTAATTCTGGCGGTGCTTTTCCTTGGGGGATGCTGGTGGCTGTGGAGGAGGATATCTAGACTTACCATGAAGTGGTGCTCCCAATCACTTATAGGGTCGTTAGAAAGTTTGGGACTAAAATTATAGAAGTGAGATCTGATGATGAAATCGATCGGACAACACAGGTCCGACCATACCCGATCAGACATTATATGTGGACCCTCCTAACGAATAGTTGGGGGTATTCCCTGTTTATGAGCCTGTAAACCTTGTATACTGGGACAAAACAGCCTCTGATGAAGAGGATAGAAAGATAGTCCATCATCGGTCTTGGAATATGATCAAGTGCTTCATCGATGACACCCCTCAAGAATAATAGATAGACTAGATAGAGAGACTTCATTCATGACTACATGAACTGTGTGCTGGGGGTGTGAATTCCCAACGTCCCCACATGCTTGTATGAGATCTCATGGTGGAGAAGCTTTAGGAGTATGGACATGGCCTTGGAGTAAGTTGGCAGCAGAGAAAAGTGGTAAATATCAAGAAGTTCCAAGAGGCTGAAAACGAGATTCAACAGTTGCACATCTGGGAAGATGAATATTCTGCTTCCCTCAACACGTAGTTGAAGATTATATCATGGTTTAGGTCCCTACTAGCAGAGGTTAAGGAGTGCATGAGGGGAGCCTCTGAGAAGATGATCATTATGCAGACCAATGAGGAGTAGGTCCTGATCATAGCTGATGAACTATGCCCCCTCACTGCCAAAGAGGAGCGAGAACTGAATAGGCTACAATAAGCCTTAGAACCCCACAAGACAAAGGGTGTCCAAGCTTCAAAATTCTTTTGATAGGGTCAAAACATCCATGAAAGGGGCCGATCCTCATGTATAGTGATGCATTTTACTTTTGAACACAATTTCGTGCTTTGAAAATTTATTCTAGATGCATGCATGGGTTCTGTTATTCATTTTTGGTCTATTTCATTTTCATTATAATCATGGAACTTATGGAGATCAGTCCCTAAGCTCACATGAGTCGGGCCCGATGCGAGAAATAAGGGATGAAAAATTTATCATTCATGTTGAATATAATAGTGAAAACCATGTTCTGGGAATCTGGGGTTTGAACAACCAACTTGGATTTTTGAAAATAAAGGGAGAGGCCCGACTGGAGGATGAAGTTCTTAGAACCGTCAGATCATCGCTTTCCCAGTGTGCTCTAGTGCACGGGTGGAGTAACTCCAGGGGAGTTGGAATTAATTCGAACATAAGGGAGTGGAAAGTGTGAATCGTGATACCCAAAATTTGGAACACTGTAGGGATGACATGAAAATTAAGAACAACTATTGACCGTGTTCGAAACACAACATCCTTATTGAGTTAGCCCAAAATGGGGATAAAAAAGGAAGGCTGACCACTGACCATAGTCAAAACATGGGGCCTGACTCAAAATGTCATCCATAAGTCTTCCAGAACATTGTCCTAGGATAGTAGGCGAGCCATAGGCCGAGCATCCATACTGTTATGTGGTTATTTTAGACGTGAAATAGGACTAGGGTCCGAATAAAGGGAACACAAAGCATGGAGTGTGGAGTGATGGGTTGTTGGAATAGAGTCCAACACTATTGCAATTAAGCCACCATGGTGAATACACATTAGGAGGGAGCATCAGTCTGATCAGGGATAATACCTACATCCATATAGGACCACTCTGGTAAGGACCTATAATGATATTTAGTTTTATGTCATACTAATAATAATGATAAACACGTAGTTTACCATCATACGGTGAGGATGGTGCACATAGTTTTAAGGTCATACAACAAGGTCCTAGGTTATCAGATTAAAGTCATGGTACATGGACTATAGGATCCTAGTATAAGGTTATAAATACTAGACCATGATCAAGGATGAGGGTCCTGGAGGGTTAATGACCCTGGGTTTGGGCTCGAGGCGAAATGCCTGGGTGTCTCTACGTTTCCCATAAGGATGATAATCAAGCCAATAATATTTCTTGAAGCATGGAATTGTCAAAGAACGACAATGATAGGGGAAATCCTCTCTTAAAAGGGATCTGGTACATCCCAGGACTAACATGGGGCATCCTGAACTTGTTCAGTGCCGAATCATAGTTTTTTATCATGCATCAAGGAAATGTGGGATCGTGCAGTTTAACATCATACAATAGGATGAAGAGTGAATGGGAAGATACCAGGAAAGGTGTATGTGGTGTTTTAGCTATAAACCGGACATGAATGAGGACATAAAGAGTTTTCACCACACCATGTATCCTCATAGAAAGTTATTTAGGACAAGGTACCAAAAGTGAAAGTTAGGCTAGGCTCGAAGAAAAGTGGTCGAGCATTCCTATGTACCCCATGAGGATGGGAATCAATCCACATGTATTTCTACAGGTGTAGTTTAATGTCATGTAGGACGATGAATGGCATGTGTTCTATGACATAAAAAGGATGCGAAACCACCTATATAACGCCCCTAGATGCGTAAAGGAGTAACGCCAAGTATATTGGAATTCCACATGAACATAAGGTAGTTGAAATATGTGAATCATGATGCTCAAGATCTGGAGAAAAATGTGGTGGTGTGACGGTAAGGGATAACAGTTGACCATGTTTGAAACACAGTATCTTTTTCACGTTATCCTGGAATGGGGATAGACAAAAGGGGGTCGACTGTTGACTATGTTCGAAACAGGGGACCTGTTGAAAACTTTGTCTAGGGTCCTCAGGGACGTTGGCCCATGATAGTAGGTAAGCCATTGTGGCATGAGACTAGGCTGAAAAGGGGGTCCCTTTAGACATGGAAGAAGATGAGGATCCAAATAATGTTCTCATGAAGCTTGGACATGGAATGAGGGAATTTCCCTTTGAAAATTCCACACATACAACACTTCCACAACGCATCTGAGTACGACAAAAAGACATATCAGATTGAGGGAGTCAAGTCCCCCTCCAAGGAAAAGGGTCCTGAGTTTGCATGCTTCCAACTTGATTGTCGTAGGATGGAAAATTAAGAGGATGATTGATTCAATTGACTATGTACACGGTGGAAAAGTTTCCAAACGCGTCACACTATTCCCGTTGATAGAAATTAGTTTAGCGTTATAGAACTCAGACCTGGATGGGAAAAGACATGGGAGGAACATGGTATGACTATTGAAAAACCCGACATGAATGAGGAAATAAGTCCATAAGGTACTCTTCACACCACATGTTCCCAAAATGGTTCGGTCCTAGGGGATGAATGACAGGGGAAAATATTTTAGATTCATGGGGATAGACCCAGAGAAAAAATGTCTGGGCATTCCTATGTATCCCATGAGGATGGGAATTATGCTGTACGTAGTTCTGGAAAGGTGTTGTGCAGTTTAAAATCTTATGGAAAGGACACAGAGTGGTCTTAGTTTATAGTCATAGAGCTCAGACCATAGATGTTAGGGAATGCAGGAGACACATGGTGAGTAAATTATGATACCTGGTGTGAACGAGGACCTGAAGTCCAGATCACCATGGGTTCTTTGGGAATATTTTAGGTCGAGGGAATGAAAACGAAATATTGGATAGGGCAGAGGAAAAGTGTACAATCATTCTAATGTATCCCATAGGAATGAGAATCAAGCCAAATGTAGTTCTAGGGATGGAACAGTAAGATACCAGTATCGTAGAAAATATGGTCGTGCGGGTTTGGCCATTACACCAAAAAAGCATCATTTTATAGATCTTGTTTGTCCTTTAGGATGAGTGAATTTGTTTTTTTTGTGAAGTGATGGAAGTAGGTTTGAATGTCATGGAATTTACACAAGAATAAAGTTGTGACCAAGCATTGAGAAATGGTATGGTGGATGACCGATACCAAGCATTATGTCCCCACAAGTGAGGATATCATGGTGTAGTGTCGTTTTTTGTCATGTGACTAGAACGAAAATATCACAGTGTAAGGATAGGTGATGGGACCAGCCATGACTTCTAACATCATACTATATATATGCGACCGTTTCATGTCATGTGGGACTAGGAAACATAGTTTAATTTTATATGGCTTAGACATATACACAAAAGATGAGGTTCAAAAGGGAATGTGCAGGGTGTGATAAAGCATACCCGACATGAATGAGGATGAGGTCCACATCACACTGCTCGTGATTAGAAGAAAGAAACCTCTAGCCGAGGGGGCCAAAAAAGGTTAGAGAATATGGGGTAGGAGGTAAGATGGAGTAGCTTCTTGAAGGGGAATATGTGATGTGTCATTTGTAAACCCGACGTGAACGAGGGCATAAGCCCACACATGCCACATCACACGGTCCTATAAGGGTTGGGGCCCGAAAGGTAGAACAAAAGCGATAAATTAGTGGTACTCAATCAAAATCCAATGACACAATATCTAGGCATTCTTACAAATCCAATGATAATGGGAATCAAGCTAGATGTAGTTCTAGAAGATGAGGTATAAGGGGATCTTAGTTTATGGTCTTAGTGGTTGGTCCATGGAGAAGTCGAACTCTTCCATGTAGGCTTAGACCTCAATCCAATTCATAATCCCACATGAGTCAAACTTAGTGTGGGAAATAAGGGCGGAATAGGTTTTTACAATAGTTGGAATACACGCAAAAGGGAAGACAGTGTAGAGCCCCGAATTACGCCTTACCGCGACATTGTCCTCCCAACATGAAAATGCACACTGAGGGATAGTACGAGGAGTGTTGAAATTCCACACGGACAAAATGAGGTGGAAAATGATGTGAATCATGTAACCAACATTTAAGGCTTGATGGGGTTGGTGTGATGATGAAGGATAACTATTGATCATGTTTGAAACACAATATCCATATCGTGTGACATAAAATGGGAACAACAAAAGAGCATTGACCACTGACCAGATTCGCAATGCCTGACATGTATTGATTTGTTGTCTGAAACCCTCAAGGGTGTTGGACTGTAAAAGTATAAAAGCCCTTATCCCTAGAATCCATGCCATTTAGGGGTCACTTCAGATGTGAAAGATAATGGAAGACCAAATGAAGTGGAATAAGAAGCCTACAAAATGGTTGAAGCTTGTCCAGGCAGAATCCGACACTCCGAGCTCTAAACTAGAGTACTGATGGGCACATTAGTGAATCACCAAAGAGGGTCATGGGACCTGACTGAAGGGTATCTAACCCAAATATATGTGTGTAGGGAATGGGAGAGAAGGGTGCTTAGGAGAGAGAGGTATTCAGTGTGGTTGTTATTAATCCGAGGTGAATAAGGACGTGAGTCCATACCACACCGTATACCCCTCTCTAGGAAGAACACATGCCAAGGGGACTAAGATGATAGGGGAGTTTCTATGATATGGGGATGGACCTGATGACTAGACATTTGAGCAGTACTACATATTCCATATGGATGGGAATCAAGCCTCACGTAGTTCTAAGGAAGGACAATGTCCATTTTATTGTCATGCAACAAAGACCCAAAGAAGGGAAAGATACCCCAACGAGAGATGTGTACAGAACAACATGTAACCAGACATGAATGAGAACATAATCCCATACCACACTATATAATCCTATGTGATAACTTGGGCTAGGGGCTCGAGAACCCGAGGGACCTGAGGTTGGGACGTGGACAGAATATCACCGCCATCTTGTAGTTTAATGTCATGTAGTGAGGATGATGGTGATAATAGTTTGAGGTCATAGAGATCGGACCATAGATGCGTACTTTATCGTTATATGTGTGGGACAAAGAGGGAAAATCATCATCCCTATAGAAGACCACAGTGTGTCAATGGTGATAGAGGAAAACTGTTGACCTAGTTCGAAACACAGTATCCACCCTTGTGTGACAAGGGTTTGGGGGGAACAATTGAGCATCGACCATTGACCATATTTGTAACATGGGACATGTATCAATTTTCCCCAAGAAATCCTTGAGTATGTTATCCTGTAATGGTATGAGAGCCCTTAGGCCTATCATCCATACCATCTGGGGGCCCTTTTGGATATAGAAGGTGATGGAAACCCAAATGATGGGAGTCATGAAGTGTGGCATGGCCGGTGCTCACAAGAAGAATGATAAATGAAGGGAGGGATGTCTCAAGGGGATATGTGTTTCATGGAAAAATATCCCAACATGAATAAAGATGTGAGTCCATACCAAACCGCACAATCCCAAAGAAGAACTCGAGACAGGGGGCTAAAAGGGGTTGATGAACCTGAGGCTGGGCATCCCAGCCAACTATAGCCATATGACCTCACATGCGAGCATTGCTTCATAATATCTTCTAAGCCCACGTGAGCAATGATCGATGTAGGAAACAAGGAGTACGAATAGGCTCCCCCCATTACATAAGGGCCCAATAGATGAAATTAAACTCTAGCTCAAGGTAGACCGAGGCTTAGAGAGATGACAGTGCAAAATGAATGACTACACTCCATGTCTGGGACATATGGGGGTGGTGACAATGACAAAGGATAACTGTTGACCAGATTTGAAACATAAGATCCACATCATGTACCACGATGTGATCATGATGAACTCGACGTGAATGGGGGGAAAAGCTATCACCGCACCATGTGTTTCATCCTAATGTGAGGCCCTGAAGATTGGGGTTGTTCCTATGGACAAAATGTCTAGGTGGTCCTACATATCCCATGAGGATTGGAATCATGCCACATGTTGTTCTGAAAGGGTCGTGCAGTTTAACATCATGCGGTAAGGACATGGGGGGATTTGATGAACGAGGAGGGTAACATGGCACAAACTTTGTAATCCTACCATGAGTGGGGCCAATAAATCATAGGCTACGTCATATGAGGTCCTATAAGGAAACTACACCTAGGAGGGGTATCCAAACAATAAGAGAGTGGGGATAGACTCAAGATGAGGCGTCTAAATTTTATTACATATTCCATGAGGATGGGAATCAAGATGTATGTAGTTATAATGGTGTAGTTAAGCATCTTTCAAGATGACACATAGTTTAATTTCATGTGGGACATTTAACTCTTTACGGTAATGTCGGACTGGAAAGTTTAAATTCTTTTAAAACCCTAAGTAAATTTAGGGTTGTGTAGGACCATTACGCAGTTTGGGGTCATGCAGGACCATATAGTTTATGGTCATGTCGGACCGTAATGTTTATGGTCATGTTATACCCTAAAGTTTATGTTCATGTTGGACTATACAGTTTAAGGTCATGTAGGACAATATGGAATCAAGCAAAGAATTTCTTAAGGAACTTGGAATTTGTGGGAGGACTTATACAGTCACCATCCATGGTAACCAGTGAGTATGTGCCATTGGAGTGAACCTTGTGAATGATGTAAGATCTTTTACTTTTTATCTCCAACATGGGTCATTTACTACCAGGTATCATTGGTGCCCTTAGGGAAATACCAAGTCACCTTGAAAGAAGGAGAAGAAGTGATCTTTCTTGTTGAAAGCTCTAGCTATCTAGTTATGATGCCTTTTCAGATTGTGTAGGTCACGAAGTCTGTTCTCATCGAGCGCATCCAACTCAGCAAGACAAATTTTAGCTACTTTAACGGGAACTTTCTAATCATAGAAATCTATGTTTTGTGAGGGAAATTGAATCTTGATGCGCAAGACGGCCTCCGTTCTATACACCAAGGAATATGGGGTTACCTGGGTGGAATTACGTGTCGTCATCTGATAAACCCAGAGGGAATTGGAGATCTTTTCTAGACCACTCTTCTTATTTTGACCAACCTTTTTTTGAATAATGTTAGAGAGGGTTCTGTTAAATGCCTCAATCTATCCATTTTCATGTGCATGATAGAGGGGGTTATGGTTAGAACATATATTTTACTTAGTGTACAATTTTATCAACTTAGCTGCTCAGATGTTTGTGCCATTATTAGAGAGAACTGCTTGAGGGACTCCAAATATGTAGATGATGTTGGATCTCACAAATTCAATGATTGAATGAGACTTGAACTCTTTGAGTGGAACTAACTCTACCCACTTGGAGATGAAATCTGTAGTAGTCAGGATGAATCTGCACTGGCAAGCTATCGCTGGTTGATATGGACCCACAATATCAAGTCCCCATTCTGAAAATGTCCAATAGTACTTGGTAGAGTGGAGAGGTTCAATTAGATGATGCACGAAGTTAGATGAATATGGAAATAATGGCACATTTTTGATAACTTGATGCAATCATGGATCATGGAGGGCCAAAAATACCACAGTCTCTAGATTTAGTGTGATAGCTTCGGCCTAGTCTGATGATCCCATGTGAACTAGCATGAAAATCTTTCCAGATCTGGGAAATCTCAACTCCATGAATTCAATAGAGGAGGACCCCATCAAACCCATGCTTATTGGAGGTCTTCTCCCAACCATGGCCATCTTAGAGGGTAAACTGTAACACACAACATCAGATTCTCTCGTGCTCAACCCGATCATTTGAGATATTACCATTTGGGAGGTACTTGACAAAGGATGTTCTCTAATCATTAGTAACTTCAATAACAACATCCATGGGACCTAAGGGTCCTGACATGGAGACACTGACTGTAAGGTGGCTTACCTGTAGGCTGCCATCATCACCTGGAGTGACATGAGTAATGACTCTTCAATGTGACTTTTGGATAATCGGGTCATCTTATTTGGGCTCTATAAGTGATGCAACAAGGCCATCTTGGGCATCAGATCGACCTTTATGAGATTGACGGACATGAGTAACTTCTGGAAAAGATGGTAATTGGGTCATTAGATGTAGAGTACGTTCCAGTAATGGAACAAGATATGGCTTTTGGATGACATAGTCACTTTTGATCTACTTGATCAGCAGTTCAGAGTCCCTTTTTATATGAAAATGGGGAACGTCTATCTCGAGGGCTAGCTCAAGGCCAGTAATGAGCGCTTGATACTCTGCCTCTTTTTTGGTGTATCCTTCTAGAAATGAGAATGAGAATGGTTGAACAAATTTTGTCGGGGTAATGAAGACGATACCCAAGACTACTCTATTAAGCATGGGGTCATTGAGCCTCTTGTCGGTGGGGCTCTGGGAAGCACTATCAAAGTGCATTTTCCAACACAGGATAACTTGGTCTACCGAGAGGACTACCTCATCAAAAAAATCAAGGTCCGGGGACTAGTCCACAAGAGATGGATGGGAAGCAAGGGAGTCTACCAGTTCTTTCCCCTCAATAGCCTTCAGAGGGACAAACCTAATGTCGAACTACTAGAGAATCACTTCCCACCAAGCTAGAAGGTCTGTCGACATGGGTCAGCTCAGGGTGTAATTCAATGGATCTACTCAGGACAAAAGTTGTACCTCATGGTGCTATACATAATGTCACAACTTTTGCACTATGAATATGAGCATGAATCTCTTCTCTATATGGGAGTATATGGTCTCGGTATCAAGGAGCATGTGGCTGAGGTAGTATAGGATATTCTCTGTTCCCTCATTGTTGTTCTGGGTGAGAAGAGAACCGAGAGATCGATCCAGGGAGGTCACATTAAGGACCAGTGTCTATTCAGAGATAGGTGGAACTAAGATCCGAGGCTGGAGAAGATACTGCTTGATTTCAAAGAAAGCAGTCTAACACTCTTCATCCCAATCATAGCCGGTGCCTTTCTTTATGATCCTAGAAAAGGGCTTACAATTTTTGGCCAAATTCATGATGAATCGGAATATGTAGGCTATGTGGCCATGGAAACCTCAAAGCTCTCGAATGTTGTTCGGAGGAGATATCTGGATAATGGCCTTGTTTTCTCTGGTTCGATCTCAATGCCCATGTATCTGACAACGAAGTCGAGAAACTTTCCAAAGGTAACCCCAATGGCTCACTTCAATGGGTTCATAATTAGGTGACAGGAATAGAGGAAGCTGAACACTTTCTCAATATTTTGAGATGGGCCTGACGCTGGTGATATTTGACCACCAGGTCATATACGTAACATTCCACCAATTTTATGAGGATCCACTTAATTTTGCGATGCATAGCCCACTGATAGGTGGCAACTGCATTATTTGAACCGAATGGAATGACTTGGTAACGGAATGTACATTGAGGTGCCTTGAATGCTGTAGACTCCTCATCCTATGGGGCCATTCTGATTTGGTTATACCTGAAGTACCCATCCAAGAAAGAGAGGTCATGGAACCCAACTATAGCTTCGATAAAAAAAATCTATCACAGGAAGGGGAAAATCATCCTTTGGATAGTGAAAGTTGAAATCCCTGAAGTCGATGAAAAGTATGATTTTTCCATTCTTCTTTCTTACTAACAAAATTTTGTCCGTCCACTTGGGGTACTTGAGCTCCTTAACGAAATTGGCTCTAATGATATTATCAACTTCTGCTTCTACCATGGAACCATGAAAAGGGTGCATATTTTCGGGCGGCTGTTTAAAACCAAGATGATTTTCTGGGAGACCGAGGGGGTGGAGAAATACCTGAGGATCTAGTCCTGGCATTACATCATAACTCCAGGAAAATACATGTTGTTGTTTTTTAAGGAAGTCTATGTATTGTTTTTTCTCCTTGGGGGCATGGTGAAACAGATCAACATTAGTTTCAGGTCTGCCTCGCTACCGAGGTTCACCTGTACCAATTTGTCTACCATGATGGAGATTCCCTCTTTAAAGGAATTATAGGTTCCTCAAAATCTTCTTCTTCACTTACATAGGGGGGATCCTCGACGATAAGAGCTTCCTCTAAGTCAGAAGCTTTTGATTGGAGGTTGGTACCAGCCTGAGCAGTAGTAGACACTACATCAGGGAACTCCTCTGATGCCACAACCATTGAGATGAAGTCTATTGGTGCAATCCCATTTGGTCCTCGGCCCAAGGGGACACACTTGATGATATCAAATAAATAGTGGCATGTCTTCTTGAGCCGATTAATTCTGACCTGATGAAACAAGCACGCATGATGTATTTTTGTTACCCTAGGGCATATATCCTGTTAACTTATGGGAGTAAGAGGCCTTGGGATCACCTAGAGCATATGGGTTTCTTCCCCTTATTATAGGGATTATCAATGGTAAAAAATCCATAGGAATCCCATGTTAAATGTGGGGAATTATATTCCATTGGGATGTATCTGATGTTTTCCTCAGCTTCTCATTTTTAAAAAATGGTATGCCATGAGTTTAATGTCTAGCGGAGATGGATTGAACTGATCGGAACACTGACTTGAGTAGATCAGATTGATACATCCCCCAAAGTGAACACTGATGTTGGGGCTAATGCGTGGTTAGCTATCTGATTGTTGTCAAAGGGTATGGGAAATAAGGAGGCATGATCGCACCTGGGATGTGGTGTCCTGGGTGAAAATCCAGATGGATAATAGACGGTTTAGTGGAGTGGATGGAGAATGTGATGGAGTCAACTTGAGGGTGGTGGTGATGTAGGGATTGAGCCTAAAATAGACTACCTACGTTTCCCCATGGTAGGGAATCAATGTCTGTTTAGTTCGGTGGGATGATGGGACACATGAAGAGGCGACCCATGAGAATGGACACATGGATGAGATCTGGAGGAAATAGAACCTCCTGATTGGATCATGACCTTCCCGAAACACATAGGATCAAGGAAGAGATCAGGATGAGACATGAGTGATGGTATTGAACCTTATAGGGGCTTCTTAATTATCCCTGTGGTAGGGAATCAAAGTCCACATAGTTCATCTGAAGACAGCTTACCGCCGATTTGGGACTTCAAGGGCTTACCGCTGAAGGGGGTTGACAATAGCATACTGGGGAATGGGGTTGAAAATGGCTTACCGATGAATAGGGTTGACAAAAACTTACCACCGAATGGGGATGAACCTCGGGGAGGATTCCTACATACCCTGTCTAGGAGACAGGGATCGAATCCCACATAGTTCTTATGGGTAGAGTTTAATGTCTTGTAGGAAAAAAAGAGGCATACAGTTAAATGTCTTTTAGGACAGGGGTGGACTGACGTGAAGTGGTCAGGACTAGATGGATGGTGGGATTGAACCTCGGGGAGGCTTACTAAGTACCTTGTCTAGTAAAGGATAAAAGGACACAGTTCGGGATGGTGTGAACCGACGTAAAGGGGGGGGACCAATTGTTGTTTGGATTGAAATTCATGGAGGCTTCCTACATACCTTTCCTTGGCAAAGATCAAAGTCCACATTGTTCTGGATGGTGTGAACCAATGTGAAAGGGGTCAGAACCAGTGGTTGTGGAGCTTGAACCATAGGGAGGCTTCCTACGTACCATGTGTCAACAAGTATAACAGTTCATGTAGTTCAGAATGGTGTTTGGGTATTACACTCTAAGCTAGAAAGGGAGGATGTCATGGTCAATGCTTACTCTAAGCCCATGTGAGTCGTTCTCCATGTGAGAAACAAGTGGTAGAAAAGACCTAACGATCACATCTTGAAAGGTGCATCTGTGGGAAGTGAAATGGGGGTTACACGTAGTAAGTTTCCCAAAGAAGAAATAGGGTCTTACATGTGGTTAGAAGCTTAGGGAGATTGATATTGGGACTTACTCCAAGGAGGAGGATCAGGTGGTGAAAAATACCAATGAGAGAGGGATGGGATAAAAATGTACTCGATTCCCATATCACCTCTGGTGTTTGGAAAAAAAGAAGATAGGAGGAGTTGGGGTGCTGCCTCCTACAAGAAAGACTAGGGGATTATGCCAAGATGGTTACCCTTTCCCTGTGGACTGACGCGACTTCAATTAAAAGGATCTCATTCTATGTGAGAAATGATCTAACTCCCATGAGGACTAGTGGGTGTATAGAATTTCTGAGATGGGGCACCCCACATATAATGCATGGGGTGAGGCAATAGTTTAATGTCATATACTGAGGACAATGGTGCTTGAAAGTTTAACGTCCTGCAGCTCGAATGAGGTGGGTTCTCTCCGCACCCCATAAAATATACATAACTTAGAACTCACGCCCCTTAGGGAAGGGAAGGCATCAACAATGTCATGGAAAAGGATGTTATGGAGTGATCCATTGAGGGGTCCATGTTAGCGTGGATTTATGAAGAAGAAATAGCTGTTAGTGTTCCTATGCGAAGAAGCATGAGGCAAAGCAATGCAGCGAGAAGTACTGCCCAATGAACGTTGAATTCACTTCCTGCCAACCTACAAGGTCGCGCGAGAAAAGGAGTTGCTGAGCAAAGGGGTTCATAAGTAGAATCCTCGTGACGTTATGGTCCTCCATGTAGTGAAGGATATTCATGAAGGGGTGTGCTTCGCCAAGTGAAGTTTCATAGAATTGGCATAGGGCATAGGTATATATGGAAGGTGCTTTGTGAAGTGGAAAGGAATTAATAGATCAGTTATTTGCGAAGCAACAATGCCTTTAGATGCGTAGCATTGTGATGTAATGTTCTTCACAAAGCACAGTGACCCTGCCTTAGCATGCATGTCACTTGTGCATGGAGGGTACTTCGTAATGCATAAGTGCTCCATGAAGACCCGAGTCCCATGGGGGATCCCCTTCCTTCACGGAGGTAGGTGGGATCTGCGAGGGGAATCCCTCTTTGAAGAGGGGCTTCATTGATGCAATGGGGGATGCACTTCCTGATGAAAAAGTACCTTGAAAAGATCATGGTTCGCAGAGCTAAAATTGCTACACGATGTGGGAGCTAAGAAGGTGAATGTTCAGAAGATCCATGCTTTGGGATAGAGGGGAGCCCGATATTCAAAGGCATGAGGCACGAAGAAGCAAATCCTGCTCAGCGCGATGATAGAACTCGTTCTACCATGGGTTCGAAAATGTCAATGGGGTTCAGGGAGCATCCCACCTCCATGCTCTGCAACGTGTTTTCAAACTTCAAATAAGTTCACAGAGCCTCCCACCTCGTCACTCTGTGGAGGGTTCGCGAATGTAAAAGGGGTATGTGGAGCATCATGCCTCCTCACTTTGTGGTGTGTTTGAGAATGTCAAATCGTTTCATAGAGCCTGTTGCCTCATCACTCCGTGGAGGGTTAACGTACATCAAAGGGGTTCGCAGAGCATCACACCTCCTTGCTCTGTGGCGGGTTCACAATCATCAAATCGGTTGGTGGAGCATCCTGCCTCCTTGCTCTACGGCAGCTTCGTGAAGGAGGAGCTTTGTGCTGACACATGGCCATGCAGGCTCTGCGAACAGGCTTCACAAGGCTTCTCTTAATTCTTTCAATTTTTTCTTGTTCCTCTAATATTTTGGCACAAACACCCACTCCTGGTAAACCTAATTTCACCTTATCTAAAATAATTAATTTTTACTATTTCACAAATTATTATGGTCAAAAATTAAGTTAAAATTATTAGATAATATAAATTACTCTAATTCAAAATATTCAATCCATTATTCTAAATTAATTTTATATTATTGGAAAATTTTAATTTATAATTAATCCTTTAGACATAATGATAATGTTGGGTTTCAGTGAAATGTTTTTCAAAATATTAAAAAAAAATTATATAAAAATTAAAAATTAAATAGATTAAAATGATAAAAATCATGATATAAGAAATATATTTGAAATAAAATTACTTTTTAAAAACATCTTAAATCAATTATATTTTTTCTAAATAGATTAATATAAATGAGAATTAATTATACAAACTGGTATTTTAAATATTTCATAAAATATTTATATTTTTTGAAAATAATCAAAAATTAAATCCAATATAATATTCACATGATGATTTAAAAAATTATGTTTATTTTTAAAAATTAATATTTAAAATTTTAAATAAAATAAGTGTGAAAAATGAGAAAAACGTTTAAAAAAAATAATGCTTTCAAGAATAAAATTGCATTTCTTTATATCTCATCTCTAGAAAATAGAAAAGATGAATTTCAATAATTTCATTGAATATGATATAAATAAATTTAATTAAATTAATTCATAAAAAATTATTTATTTATTTTTTATATATAAGACACACTTGTGCACATAAAAATAGTTTTTCAAAAAACTATTTCCTCTATTTTCAAAAAAATATTTTCCTTCATAATTAAAAGGTCACTAAATAATTCATATTATATACATGTGTAATCCATATATTTTTATAATTTCATTAATCTTATTCATACTCTCAATTAAAATTGAAATTCACTAAATTTCATATTTAATAATATCATTTTAATATTATGAGATGTTTCAATCACACTATTTGTGGTGTGTAATGAAATTTATACTCAATGTTGTGTGTCACACATCATAAATTATGTTTTTCATGTAATGAAAAGTATCAAAAATATTAACTTTATCATAAAAAAATATTTTTCAAAATATCAAGTTGTTATAATGAATATCTTGAGGACCAAAACTACTAGGGTCATTTAGGGGAAGATATCAAAATGTTATTTTCTTACTCTTAGAATTTATCCAGTCCACCCATATTTTCTAGCATCTATATCTCTGTTATCTCCTAATTTTTAAAACTAAGGGTATTTATAGATTGTAAAAGATTAATAACTTTATAAAAACTATAATTCTTATAGCATATAGGATGATAATAGTAGGAGATGATAGATGCCTCATATGTAACAACCTCAAACCTAGTAAAATAGAGTTGGTGATTATTTTATTAAAATAGAATAAATAAAATGGATTAAATCACTAAGGATCAATCAGTTTAGTATCCTTTATGAAATACATACATAAACTATTCCATTTTTACATTGGTAATTAAATATACAACATAACAAAGTAAATTAAACTGTTTCCTTGACACTTATTCAAAATATTTCAACTTCATAATATGTAGAAGGAATAAAAATAACATCATGAGAAAAAATGTGTAGTAATGGATATGTAAAGAAAAAACTAACTTAAATCAATAAGTACAATCCAAATGGGAATGTAAATAACTGAAAACACATGCCAATCAATAAAATGAAAATGAAAATTTAGCCATATATCTTTTTCATAGTGAAAACCCACTAGATAATAATAAATCAATTATAAATTTAAGGAATAACTAATTATTAGATTTTATGTTACTGGCCCCAAAACCATTATTCTATAAATAAATTTCAAAATATATTTTTTGACTGTGGGAAGAAACCCATATGATTTTCTGGAAACAAACATAAAGTAATTGTTTCCAATTGATTTCATATCATGAGACAATTGATGCATCATGGGGTTTGCATTAACAAGTCTCCAACCCATGTCATACCAATAAAAATAAATCCTCATATATTGAATAATAAATTTAATAAATAAATAATGTTTATTATCATCAAATATCTATACTAAATAAAAGATACCAAATTATCTATATTTTTCAAGTTAATCGAATATATATCAAGGTAACCACCATATAAAAGGATGTTATATGACATAATAAACAATCATATTCCTAATGTTATAAATATATATATTTAATGAAATCATCAACTATTGGGGATCATAAATAAAAGCATTAGAATATAAATCATAGAAAAGGTTATTGGCATAAAAAATATACCTCAATTAAATAAAATTTAAAATAATCCTCTTACAAGGATCATATCATTAATCAAATTAATAGATAATATGTATTTTATATAAATCCAAATAAAAATTTAAATATAATATAATATTATAAAATGAAATTTTACACCTAACTTTATTATGAGAAAAATAAATGAAATAGAAGTTTAACAAATTGATTGAAAATTTTGTTAAGAAATCCGTTACCACATTGTAATAAATAGAATTTTATTACCCATAAAATTAATATAAAAAATTGAATGTAATGAAGAAATTTATATTAATGATATGATAAATAGAATTTCAGTATAAATACACCACTCCTTAAGAATATGTGGGGAATAAGGCATATTTAATAGAAATAAAAGTTAGCTGAGAAAACCCTTAACTAATTTCAGAAAGCATTATACACTTATACTTAATGTCATGGTTAATAGAATTATATTCATTAATTTTTTAATTCATAACCACTTCAACATATATTTTATTTATTGTAATTTTTTAGTTAATATATGGTCATTTTAATGAGATATAATTTTTAATTTCATTGTTCAGGGATAGTTCATTTCATGTTTTTATGGTCGATTCCATTGTGTGTAATTATATGAGTTCTTTTCAAATGGAAGAAAAAATTCCATAAGTGAAATTATTTAGTATTAATAAATATAATTAATTTTAAACAATATCATATATAATTTTTATATATGGTATGAGGATTATTCATTAAATAAAATGTTGCTGAAATTGTTTCAATTTATTTTGGGGGTTTTTTTGACCATCACAGAATTGTGTAATTTTATTAGATATTTTGTTTATATATTGGTTTAAAAACATAAAAATATGTTCAATTTACATATTATAGTATTATATAGACATTATAATTCTTTTATGATAATACATGAATGTGGGGAAGGAAAAAACTCATCGTTCATGAAGGTGGTGAATCAGCACATCGTAGATGATGTTTTCATTTTTTAAATAAAAGGAGGAGCAAAGAGATTTGGAGATGGATTTTCCATTAGCACAAAAATATTTTTGTGTATATATGACACTAGATTTTACATGACACCTTAGATAGGGTAAGTGAGTATAGTATAAGAAAACAAAATAAATTGGAATAAAATGAGGGGGATTTCACCTTTTGAATATCATCTCCTTGGGGACATCATTAAGACACATGGGTTCGGTCTTCTGGAAAGTCAATATGGTGTTGGACAAGGGTAAGATGATTGGAAATGTATTTTAGTAATATATATACAATATTAAATGATTATAAGGGGTGAGGAGTGGGAATGGTGAGGGTTAGTAATTAGAGGGAGATGAGAGGGGAGTTTTTATTAGATTATTCATTAGTTTTTTTATTTTGGATCAAGAGTATCAATAATGATTATTCACATGAAAAAATATAGTTAATATATATTTTTAATTTTAAATAATGGGTACTCAACACATTTATACAACATCCATGAATCAATAATTAATTTATTTACATATAATTTTAAATACCATAGATTAAAATATTTCACTTTTCAAAAAAATCAACTATTTTTGAAAAATATCAAAAATTTACCCTAAACTTTTTATGATTTTTAGATTTAAAAAATAGAATCCTTTTTATGAAAATAATATTCTAAATAAGATAAATTAAATTTTTAATTAAAAGAATCATTTATTAGATTGTTTCATTTATAGAATAAATATTAAAACAATGTTGTATAATTATTAACGATAATTATTTATTCATTATGAATTAAAAAAATACCATGATGTAGAAATATATTTTAGATTAAAGAAATATCTATATTTGAGGATATATTCTTAATAAACCCATATTAAAAATAATATAATTATTAAAAATATACAAGTGATATTTTGTGATTTTCTTTAAATTTTATAATTAAAAGACATTTTCCTTGAAACTTGTCCATTAAATAAATAAAATTAAAATATTAGATGTTTAGGGTAGAATATAAATCATCTAATATTATTTGGTAATGTTTTAGGACACTTTCCTAGTTCTTATTATTTTATTTCTAAACTAATTTACTTAATTTACCCTTTATCATGGTAAAAAAAATTACCAAGGTTACTATTCAAATTTCTCAAAAATAAAAGATACATATTTTCTAAATTTGGAAATTATAAATATCAATATTAATTTCATTTTTCAATATTCTTAACATAGATGTATCAGATTATCTTATAAAATTCATCCACCCAAATACAACCAAATATAGTTTTATTAAAAAAAATGCATTTTTAAGGTGAAAAATGTACCTATACAAAAATAATGTATAAAAATGATTAAAAATATAAATTAGATTATTCATAGATAATTTTTTTTTTACATTTATATATAATTTAAACCATAAACATACTTTTAATATTATGAGACTAATAGTTTTACAATGATTGGTATTTTCACTATTCAGTAGATGAAAATATTTTTAGAAAACTACAAAAAATTAATCCTAAAATAATTTTTACAATATTAATTCAAAAATTAATTTTATATTGTTCAATTGAATTTACAAAAGTGTAAAATTATAAATTTAAAACAAGTGATCCCTTAAAATGCGGCAATTCTTGATTTAAAAAAATATCTTTTTATACATAAAATTGGATTTGTTCTTATATTACGCTATAAAACATATTGGATTATTGTGAAAACATTTTATTTAATATATAATATATTAATTTTATTAATATATTTCACTAATAGTTATTAATTAAATTTATTATGTAAAAATTACATTATAAGTGTAAATATAGTTTTCTTAAAAAACATCATGTATGTTCAATTAGTGTTTATTTTCATTTATAACTAATTTTTAACCGATTAATTAATTTTATAATTAAGTTTATAATATATTTTCATAATTTTTTTTCATATCATCTATTCCAACTATTCCAATATCTCGGTGATAAATACCACAATAAAAAATAATATTTTATCATTTTTTATGCTCGTAATCTATCGAATAAGTTAAACTTAAAAAGAGAAATACCATAAAATATTAGGGTGTCACATCATCCATTTTTTTTGTAGTGGGTGTGGAGAATTATCTTCACACCACAAACGATTTTAATTTTCATGGGTTCTACATGAAGGATTGGGTTCCAATAGCTATAAGAAGTGTTATACGGTTTTTATAAAATTACTACACAGTTTCCAAAAAAACACTTCTATGAATCCATGAATTATAGCTAGTTTGTAGGTAAGTTTATGTTCTATGTGAAATTAGTAAAATTTTATACAATATATTGGTACTTTTTTATTTACCTTTTTCTAAAACAAATATCATCTTAGAACATCTAAATCTTTTAATTTGTATGACAATTTTCGCTTTGTGAGTACACAAATTTAAGAAATGTTTTTATCAAAACCAATTAATATAGTTAATACACACTATAAATATGTTTTATAATTACAAAGTACTCCAAAATGACTATAAATAATGGGTATCAAGGTATTTATAAAATTTTCTCTTATATATGGTGAAATCCACATCCCACTCCCAAAGGGAGGTTCTCATCACCACATCACTAGATCATGTTGTATTTTTGAAGATTATCTAAACCTCCGTGTGTGAGAAGTATTATGGCTAAAAAAATACCATTTTATTCTCATTTATGAAGGAAGATATGTTCCCACTCAATAATGAATTTTTTTATTCATGTGAATATCATATCATGAATTATTCGACAATGTTCCTGGCATGAGTTTTTATCAATACCAAAAGAATTTTCCCCTTAGACTGGGATTCATTTTGAACTTATATAATCTGATTTTAATTTAAATAAATGGAGATTTATTAGGATCCTATATCATTTTGTAGAATTTGGATCTTCCTCTCTAGTAGATGGTTGTTATAACATTTTCCCTATTAAAGGGACCCATTGAATATATCCAGTCTATTATTGAAAACTTATTATATACCTAAAATATTTAAATCATCAATATTTCTACCATAAAATTTTCATAACCATAAATAAGTAGGTAATATCTATTGAAACAAGAATTTTTTAATGCCACACATTAAAAGTTTTCAACCTAACATGTTCTGTTCTTATTAAATTTAAAATTATAGGATGTGCATGGATCATGTATAGAGTGAGTCTAGTGAATAAAGACTCAAAATTTTCCCATGGTTTCCTACATGGATTTTTAACCTGGAAAATACTATGATTTTATCCATTGATATTTTAATGTATTTAATGCTAAACCAATGTATCTAATGATTAATTTCTAATACATTTTAACAATAATTATCGATATATTGACCCAAATATGTATTATATACAAAATATGATCAAAGAGTAGATGAATACGAATAGGGGAAATGTATGTTATGATCCTAGGTCACTCAGACCAATGGTTATGTAATAGGACATCTACATAATGAGGGGTCATGTACTTTATTTTTAAATTTGTATTTTGTAAAGAAGTAATCCTTGAATATGAATAAAAAATAACTTGATCTTGAAAATAAATTTTCCTTTATTTGAATTTTTATATCAGGAAAACATATAAAACTCCATATTTGAGGAGGAGTATGAATTGTAATGTCAATTGTTTCTATAAAATTCAGATGGTCTTGGTAGTTATATCCAAGGATTTCTTATGAGAAGATGAGTTTCCCAAGTCATGAACTCTGGAATTAGAATAGAATATGTCTATACCATATTATACGGGAATTTATACTTGGGTTAGGCATGAAATAAAGAAAAAATCAATAAATACATATGAATTATGTTTATGGAAGGATAATCCACATGAGGATGTCTACTACAAGTATTTTAATGTCACGTAGGATGGATTAGTGGTTGTGAAGACAATGACCTAGATATCGATAAGAAAACAAAGATGATCAAACATTTTTTAAACATGAAGAGGTAAATTTCGAATCATGATGTTGGGGCTCTTAGATATGAGGTGATTGAATGAGGAATGTATGCTAAGAATGGCCACACATCATTTTCAAAAGGACTCTCCTGTTATTAAGTTTTCAAGGCATTTGGAGACAAAAGTGCATTCTCATGTGATTGAAGATTCCTCTAGTTGACAGGCCATATTGGGGGAACATATAAAGAACCATAATTTTTGGGGTAGTATTTGCATATAAAAAATTGGTGCCATTCAGTATTGTATATTTTCCCCCAGATATCTAAGTATGTTTTTCATGGTTATGAGTTTCTAAAGACCTAAGTGTGATTTGTGAATTGGAGATGTCTATAACATATGATTTCCAAAATCCATACTTCATCCTTCCAGGATTGGATGATTCTGATCCTTTTTAGATATCATAAACAAACTTCTAAAGACTCTCATAAGGTTTTTCCATAATAATATAGAAAATATGTAACAAAAATGGGAATTTTACATCAATAATGGGTTTCTAAATGCGTGAAACTGTGTTAAAATCTGCTGTATGGATTTTTTTCATATGAAATATAGTTGTAACTTTTAAAAAAATTAAACACACATATAATATGGGATCTAGGAATCATTATGTATCTTATATGAATGGTAATAATATCACGTGTTGTTGTAGGAAAATAATGATTCCGTGCACATATATTTCTCAAGTGTAGGGAAATAGAATATTTTTTTGGATCAACATAGAGTAAGGGATATATGAATACATATGTTTGTCATATTAGTGTGAATCATTCCACACATAGTTATATGATTAAATTTCCAATTCACATATTAGTGTATTATGAAAAACAATTAATCAATGTATGTATGGATTCTCTATGATGATTAAGGTAAGGAGGGAAAAACTAGATATTCTATATTTTAGGACATGGTGTGGTGTAATTATTAAAACTAGAAAAATTACTCAAAACCACTTAGGTTAGTTGAGTGCAACCTAGTGTGAGAAATAATAAAAAATTAGTGGTTTATCCTTATTGTAGAAAAACCTCATTAAATAATTGTTTTTAACAACCACCAAATAACTTGTCATCTAATGGTGGAGATATTTCCAAGCATTTTAATGTCATAAGGTAGGGGTAAAAAATTGGATATTCATTTGAAAGTTTTTTGGTCAGGATATTGGACATGCAGTGAAAAAATTGTTTGTTATAATATAGGGTAACATTTCTTTGACCAATGGTGTATGTTTTTTTTCAAGTTACAAGGACTATTAGTAATTACTTTTAAGTTCATATTATAAATACCATTAGTTTTTCCTTTTATGGTCACTAAATAAGGATGTTTATTTTTTCATTTATGTTTATGCAACAAGGACCATCAACCATGCCTTTTATGGTACTGAAATAATGATTGTTAATGGTGACTTTTATGGTTTTGTGAAAAGGTTCATAATTTTTATTTTTAAGGTCACACAACAAAGTCTTCTAGTCATGACATTTAAAGTCATGTGATAAGGACCATTAGTCAAGATTTTTTAGGTTATGCCCCAATGACCATACATCATGCCTTATAAGTTCATGTGCTAATGAATGTTAGTCATGAATTTTATTGTTGTGAAATAAGGTATGTCATTAGTTCATTTCAAGGTTATATGAGAAGTACAATTATTAATTCATTCTAATGTAATGTCATATGGATTATAAGTTGGGAATTTTAATGTAATTCAATACGTACTTATTCACCACTAAATCAGTGATGTAACATTCACCAATACTTCCCAACATGGGTTTAAATATGTGATGAAGGGACAATTGCTATGTGGTTATTATATTATTCAAAACAAAATTCATATATTTATATAAGTATATCCTAAAGGTTTCTATAAAAGTAGTGGCCTCTTCATTTTTAAAAGTCATTCGGATTTGGTTATACCCTGAGTGACAATCAAAAAATGAAAGGGATTAATAGTGGTTAGGTTCGTAAATCAGAAGTTATTTCACTATAAATTAGAAATAATCTATTAGAAAATTCTAGTTAAGTTCCATGAAATTGTTGAAAACATAATTTATCCCCTTAATCTCCTTGATCGAGACAATATTAGTCAGAAATTTAATGTATTGAAATTATCATATTTCTTATAAGCTTATCAACATTAACTTCAACCATAGCATTATGAGTTTCATATATTATTCCTATAGCCTACCTGTAACTATGTTGATCCTCTGAAAAAACATACGTGGTTTGTGGAATCCTTGATATCAAATAAATCTACTTCTATATAATTATTGGAGAACACATATTGATGCTACTTTAGAAATTATTTCTATACCAATATTTTATCAGGTATTATTTCCATGTTGAATAAAGTAGGTCATGGATCCACAACTATACCCTAATTTATCTGATAATGCTCATAGATACTAGTAGAGACACCTTCCTTAGATATTAAAGGTGTATAATATAGGTGTTTTTCTTATTCCTCTTATACATTAATCTCTTTAGGACCAAGTGATGATGGGGGATCTTCAAAGTTATTTTAAAAATCAATATCCTGACAACAAAAAAGATTATGTGTGAGTATTATCACTCTCCACAAGTGATATGATATTTTATTTAAATTTAACTGATGATATAGGGGTCCTATGAATCTTTTGGGAAAAAAATTATTTTCACATGGGGTGATGCTTCTATTAAATGGATTAGATTCTCCTCATGCATAATTTGGTTCAATTAATGTAATTGATATCATGAGAGTTGATTATTACATACTGATATCCAAGAAAAATAATAATTTGGTTGATTGGTAGTACATATTAATTTCCAAGATTCTTAAATTGATTGGATGGGGTTAACCAACACCATTTGGGATAGTAAACCAAGTGATAGTATCAATCACATTTTGTTTCCCTACTCTCTATTAATACCATCTATTGTGTTATTAAGGTTCAAAATGTTCAAATAATGATTTATCTCCTTGAAATTTCATGTTATATCCTCCAATATGGTCTCTGATATTCATGGCATGATTAAGGTACTACCACATGTTGTTATAACAGTGGCCTACCTTACAGGACATTGAATGTTTTGTTTTGGTTGTATTTATTGTCAATATATGTAATTTGTTTGATGTTGTGAAAAGGTAGAGTTTTTGGTTTCAAACTAACCCCCTCAGTTTTACTATGATTTTTTAATAAACATAGAGAACCAGACACAAAACCACAGGGAAACATGGTCCTGGATTGAGATATCCAGACACAAATGACCGGAAACTGGTTTCAGTTAATATAAATCTTACTATGCTTGGTTGATTGATCAAAGATTAAAAAAACCTGAAAAATAATGATAAAATTGTCATTATATGACAATCATTAGTTTGAGAATCATATATGTGAAAATTATCAGACAATATGAGTTTGAACTTAATTAAGATAGAGGTTTATAAAATGTGTTGGTTTACTATTCTATAAGACTGTATGATTAATTAGACGAACAAATCAAAGGGATTAATCCTTATTTATAAAAAATCTAAAGTGAATAATTCACTTTAAACACTATTCCAATAGAAACATAATGTAATTGATCTATAATAGTGGATTTTTACACTGATTAGTTTTAAAAATTTTTGTTATCATTAAGGAATCAGTTTGGGAGTTCTATTAGAGGAATATTGGAGTAGTTTATTTTTTAAGAATGATGGATAAAATGATATTTGAACACCGACAGAGTGTATGCTAAAAAAAATGATGATCTATCAGTATGACATAGATTTCGATCCATCAGATATGAGGCAGGAACTGGTTCATGAGATGATGTATGATAATGATAAAACATTGGGTGGAGAACATTTTATAGACCAGTGATGATGAAATTGATTATTTTAACTATTCATTGACAGAGGGGGGATTTTTTATTGGTAATTGAAACTATTCATTCATTCTATAAAAATTTATGAAGAGGTATATCATAATTAAGAAGCGATTGAGAATGTAAGATTTTTTTTATTTTGTATGGAAGTAGTTGCAGGTGACTAAGGTCTATAGAAGTTGCAAGAATGTTGTCAACAATTTTCAAATGACCTAGATCATCAAAGAAAGTGGTAATTTGATTGTTTTTATTCATTTCTAGGTCAATAGAAAAGTTTTGAATTTATATCAACTTTCTTAAGAATAAATTCTATAGATTTCGTTGTGGTTAGGATATGATCAATCATACATTTTGTTATGAGTAAGTATATATGATGCATTTCCTATATTACTGTTCATTAAACTAGCATTAAGGTAGAAAAATCCTTTAATGTCACAAAATAGCGAGCGATCAGACTTAGATAATCTAACTCTATAATTATTTTTAAACTCAAAGAAGTCTGATTTTTTAGAAGATTCAAGTCAATTTGAGGAGCTCCCAAAAGTGTTGAGAAGAGTTAAAGTACTCGAATATGATGAATCAAATAGATGTGAAATTCATAATTATTTAATTTAGTTAAGTGGGAAAAGGAATTCACTTTACAAGAATTTTTAATCTATGGTACAAATAAATAGTGGAAGATGTGAATTTCTACTTGTTCAGTTTTCACACATGAGGAGAGATAACACTTTGAATTTTTTTTGATAAGAATTGTGATCCCAATCCCAGTTTTTTAGATTGATTTTTTTCCCATCAAAGTAAGTATATTGAAACAAGGTTAATTAGAAAATGTTCCATTGTAGTGAGAACCTTCAGAGTGATATCCACTGGAGTGAGATCTAGTAGAGAAAGATCCATCAGATTGGAGTGATATTGGATGGAGTTATATCAAATGAATAATTTTTTAGTTTCCAATTTAGATTAAATACAGTTAAATTGGGAAGGGTAGAAGGATAATCGTATGGATCAGACTAGATGGTGACCATCTAACATAGGCTACTAGATAAAGAAAGATAAAACTAATTTTTTCCTAGAATGTTTCCTAGATATAATTTTAGGAAAGACTATGTTTGATCATATTTTTATTTTCTGATGATATATTGTATATTTCTAGAACAAAATGTTTTTTATATAATTAATGATGTTTTTGAAGATTGTACACACATGAAGTAGATCAATATTACTTTTGGAAGAAGTTAAGAACATTATGAAGTGGATCATTAAAGAATAAATGTATAATTTATAGCTATGGATTCTTACCAGCTATTGAAATTTATTTCTATTTTGTAGGGTGTATAACCAGCTATGGGGAATGTGGATACAGAAGGATTTGTTGGGGGGGGGGGTATAACCAAAAATAAAAAAATTATTACTAATAGGTTGGATAAATGTGAGATTCTTATGGATTAGTATTCTAAAAAGAATATTGTAAAATAATCCATGTTGGTTGGACTATCCAGCACAAAAATGAGTTGGCCTTTGTACCAGACCATATAAATATCACGTGTCTCCCCATATTTATATTAGATATGATTGTTTTGGTTGAGATATTCAGTTGAGTGGATCATTAATATAACATGTTTCTGAGGTTTTTAATTTTTAATAAAGTAGTTATGTAAATTTCTTATAAAAAAGTACCATTGGTCCCCCCAGTAGTCTTCATCATAACTGCGGAACAAATTAATATCAGAGTGAGGTTCCACTAAAGGATAAACCTCTGAGAATTAATAATTATAATTCTTTGAACAATAGGGTTTGGAAAAATTTTATGTAAAAACAATCATAGTTGGAGGAATAATATGTTACCTAATCTTCAATCACCATTCCTTGTAGTTAGAGACATTTCTATAGTGAGATTTCCTCCCACCGATGAAGATGTTATGACAACTGTCAATAAGAGGAGTTTAGAATGTAACATAAAAGTTCAGTATTCTTTGTCGATGTATCTTATGGATAAAGCATATAAGTAGTATGGCGTTTCAAAATTCTAAGAAGATGTGGGATACATTAATATCTAGATATGAAGGAAATGAGAAAGAAAAAGAATCTATGTTACAAATTTGGTGAAGTAGATTTGAAGATACGATAATATATGATGAAGACAGTATTGATGATTGAAATAAAAGTATAAATGATATTGTAAGTAGCATTAGAAGTTCTGTTGAGAATTTAGAATATTCTACTATTATTATGAAATAGATGAGAAAAATTTTAGATAGATTTTTTGATAATGTTTAAAAATTATAAGACCATGATGATTTATCACATAATGAAATTCATGATATTTTTGTGACATATGAGATATGGAAAAAAAATGTATTCAAGAAAAGGGATGAGAATTAAATGGCTATTAATGAGTTGTTAAAAGGTAAAAAAAATAAAACGAATTTATTGAAAAAAAAGTCACTCAAAGGTAAAAGACAAATATGAAGATTTCAACGTAATTGTTTCCCTCTTTTTAAGAATATATAATCATTTATGTCAGAATGGAAATGGTAAAAACTCTCTCAAGTGTTGTAATTTTGATGGTAAATGACATTTTTTACAAAATTACCCTTTGAATAAAATTTAATACAATGAGTATGAAGAATAGGATAATATGTCATGGAAACAAAATAGGTTGAAACATAAGGAAATATTTATTTATATAAAGAAGAATAAAAGTTTTCTAATCATGGGAAAAAAGTATGATTCCACATCCAGTGATGAATTTGATAATCATGTCAAAATCATTGATAATGTTAGAAATGGAATTATTTCATCATGTTGTGATGATAATAGTGAAGATATCAGATAAATGAAATGGATTCCCAATGAGGATTCAGAAAGAAAAATTTAAAATAATAATAAACTCAAGAAATAAAGGTGGAAGATAAATAATTACTGTTAATAGTATATATTTTCTAAATTGTGAGCAGTTCATGAAAGTGGAGAGAACCATAAATTTTAATACTGTTCAAAAAATAAATATTAGTGACATTTAATGATAACTGAGATGTTTTGAAGAAAAATCCACTGGAAATGTGAATCTCAATAATATTGGATTTACACATACTAATTAAAGTTAGAAAAAAAAGTTGAATATTTTTAAATATGAGAAGTTGAAAAATATTGAAACTGGTATTTTTGATGAGAAAGAGGCGGAATTGTTTGAAACTTATCCATTTATTCATGCATCACAATGTTAGTTAAGGAAGATGTTAGAAGACTAAAAATTGGTAGTTGATTTTAATGGTGAAACTTTTAATGATTTTGAATAAAATTGTTTACAAAAGATGATTACTTAAAAAACATCATTCACCACAAAATATAGTAAAACTTTAGTAAAGTATCCCCATGTGAAATTTGGTTCAAAATTTATGATGAAACATGAAAAACAATGTTCTAATAAATTTTCCACTTGGATGAAAAATAATGATTCAGATGTCACTTTTGGCATTAGGGAACATTCAAAAATAGATCTTTTTCATGTGGGTAGAAAATGTCTCTACTAGAAAATAGGTATTAATGAAAGGGGATCTATGGTGAACAAAGATGAAAAAAATTTATAATAAATTATTGGAACAGAAAAAGAAAAATCATAAGTAATGGCTTTTGAGGATTCAATAATGTGGAATGAGATGTTAAATTAATTTTACTATTTTAATAGTGTTGATAAAAGTAAAAAAAACGTAATGTCAGAAAAGAAAGAGTGCTTATTTATTTGGATATAACTAGTTGTGATGGAAATAAAGATATAATAATAAATAATCAACTAAAGAAAAGTGGAATTAAAACACTTATTAGGTAGAGATAAATGTTAATAAAAAGATATCAATATATTTGGATTTGAGGATTCAAAAAAGATGGAAGATATTTGAGAAAGATGGGAATGTAACTAAATTATTTTTACTATAATTCTAGAATAAGAGGAAGGCATGAATTTTTTTTACAAACTCATTTGAACAAAATGTTTCTAATGTTTAATAAGATTCGAAATATTCATCAAAATATTATACATATGATAAGAAACTTGTTCCATAATCAAAGAGTTGTTAATATATGGAAGAAAACACATACAATGAAAAATATAAGAAAGGGAATAAAAGGCCAAGACTGAGAGATTATTCTCAGTTTAGATGTTACCTCTAAGATAATACTAAGGATCCACGTTATTCTAAAAATATTTATATATTTGTACCAAAATTTAGGAAATTAGTCTAATTGTATTATGAATGTTGGGAGATGAGTATCTTGCTCTTATAGTAAATGAATATACAGAGGTTAATGAAAAATGATTTTTTGGGAAATTTGTGTTTTTAAACCTAAACATTGTGATATGATTTATGAGATGGGTTTATGTTGTGTTTATCTAAATAAATATTCTTATATTTTCCCATATATTAAAATGAAAAAAATTTATATCAAATTTTATTATAGGAATATTTTTTTATGTAAAAGTTTGATCACTTTGGCTATTCACTATTATTTTAAACATTTTGTATTACCACATACAATTAGATATTATTAGTTAAGGGTAATTATTAAGAAATATATTTGATAAAAATGTTATCATAAATAATTTATTCAATATTTTCAAATGAAGAAAAATATTCAATTGTGGCCCTTTTGATTTTTTTGTCAATATCAGAGAGAGTTAATGAATAGGGGGAGAAATATTGGAATGGGGAGAACCAATTTAGGGGGAGAATGATAATATTGATTTTAAATGATATTTTTTAGATTGGTATTGGAAACAAAAATGAAAAGGATATTTTTATAAATATATTTTGTTTTAGTTTTATTTTTTATATCTAGATTCAACATTTTGAAAGTAAATAAAAGGTGGTGTTTTGGGTTCTAGAGTGACCCCATCGATGCCACCAGGAATTAATATCAATCATAGTGGAATAAACACAAAAAACAATGGGAAGTTCCATTAAGGACATTTATATCCAAATAAAGATGACCATACACTAGTCTTGGTCATGTTAATTCTAAAAATGCATTGTTGATCGATCAAGTTTTCACAAATCATAAAGAAATAATGATAAAAGATTAACAATGTGAGAAAAATTATTATGTGAATCATTTGTGTGAAAATGTCTGAAGGTAAATAGTTTTAACTATCTTAAGTTATTGGTTTTAAAAAATGGTTTATTGATCGATCCCTCTAATGTTTGTTTCATTATATATACCAATCAACCATATCAATCACCAGTTGTTGTGAATTTGAATTGATTAAGTCATTGAAGACACCCGTCTAATAGAAAGAGTTTGTCAAAGATACATCATAGGGGATTATGACACTTATTCATTTTATAAATTTTTTGGATCATTATGGAATTAGTTTTATAGTTCTATGTGAGGTATAATAGTGTTTTTATGTTTTGATAATAAAGAATCAAATGAGCTCCATACACCAACATAGTGGATTGGTAATTGAGATTGATCTATTGGTGTGACATAGATGTTGATCAATCATAACGAAGTCAACCATTGGACCATAATAAAATGTATGGAATGAGAAAGCAGTGGGTTCATAACATTTTTATGGACCATATTTTATATAACCTATTATTTTAACAAACTATATACATAGGTGGTGTAACGCCCCGACCCCAGCTACCCAGAGTCGGTGCATTACTTCGTAACATTGGCATGATCACAAAAGATCAAGTCTCAAAAGACCGATTAGTTTAGTAGCCTTGGAAACACTAGATACATTCATAAGTCTTTCATTACATCAATATTAAACAAACTACAATAACATGGTCTTCATAGTCCACACTCATATCTTCACTGACTATCCTTGCAAGTCAGTCATAATACACTTCTTCACATCCTGGAAAATATTTAAACATTGAAAGAGGTGAGCTCAGATGCTCAGTAAGAATAACAATATTGCGGAAGCTTTCATAAATAAACATAAACATTTAAGGCAATGTATAACTAAAACAAAAGCCTTTTAAACTTGAACATCAACATAATATGGAAAAAGTAAAATGAAATAATGCCATTTACTTCTTCACATGGATATTCTACTGGTCGAATAATCACATGCAATATCAATAACCACTTTCATAATGAGGTAATGTATAATGCCGGACATTCTGAAACATTTTGTCAAGGCCTCGGCCAAGACATCTAAAATGATTAAGGCCTCGGCCAAAACCATAAATCAAATTGGGAAAGGGCCTCGGCCAATTCCACGTCTAGTTGTCTCATGAGACCTACCGATGCATCGAGGAGCTATAGCGGGCTCCACCCGTCACTTATTAAGTCCAATACATTCCTCATATGAATAGGTTTAAACATATCATAAACCATAACATAATCGTATCACATAAAACATGCATAAAGGAAACATAACATTTCCACATTTCAATCACAAGATATCAATACAACACTTTGATATGATAAAAACGCTTTCAAAACCATTTTCAATACCAAAATAAAAGAAAGTTAAAACTTTGTATTTATTTTTCATTAAAAAAAATGATGGCTTGTAGAGGAAGCCGAAACTCAAATAATGGTCACGGCGGCGGAGAAGTCATTGTCGCCACATAAGTACGGAAAGAAAAACATTCCCTTTTGTCGTTTAGAAAAATGCTTCGTATAAAAAGATTCCTTTTGAATAAACGTAAAAGTCAAAGGGGTTTATACACCGTATAAAAGAAATTTGTGTATAAAACAAAATATGCCTCAATGAAAGGAGATTGAGACGAAGTCCTTAAAAAGATCATTTTTAAAATAAAATAGATATATTATGTGTATTCACTATAGATACACATAAAGAAAGTAAAAATACAAAATAGGACATAATAACATCATGACATAATTTGAAAGTAGGAGATTAACCCAAAGAATGGAAATTGGGTTAAGAAGTTCCCTTACCTCTTGTCTGACTTGACTCAACCGTTCTTTAACCTCCTGAATAATAAACTAGAGTTAATATATACCTTATTAAGAACCATTTTAAATTTCATTATCCTTATTATATCACTTATTACAATGATATGAACATTATGTAATTATTTAAGTTAATAACGGTTGTTTTGTCGATCTTTGGTACTTGAGTCAACAATAAGCTTCTTATAATTACAAGTTGTTTATGTGGTGAAATATCCATTATATCCAGAATTATATTCATGATTTAGATGTCATATATATCTTATATATCCAGTATATACATTCATTTATAATATTACGTAACATTTAGAGGTAAGAAATGAAATGCACCGTTCATGGAGACGGTAAGCCGTACGTACGCATGAACGCTACTTTCATTTCAATTTCATATTTAATGGAAATAAATCATAATGATATAAATGTATAATATAATTCCAGTATAATATAGTGTATAATACCATTTACTCCATCCTTTATACATCCCACATATGGCATTAACGATTCAAATCACTTTGAGGGGGCGGTAGTCCGCACTTCCTAAAATGAAATTATCGCGTTTTACCCATAATGGAAATCATAAAGTAAGCCATAAATGAGAAATACAGAAGCATAAGTAAAACATAAACACATTATATATCATATATAAATATAGTGACATCTTAATGGCCACCTTTGAAGGTGTTATATGAGTGTTGAACAATCATCGTTTCGTGAGGCAGAAATTCGCCATCCACAGAAACCATATGTTCTTTAACCATTAGATGTAGGTGTGTGTAAGTGTAGCTCGAATCCTTCTTATAACAAAATCCTAGTATATTTAGGATACTGTTGTTGTTACAAAAGAAATGAATAAAAAGAGTTTAGGGGGTTGGAGAAGAAAAATAAAACAAAACAACATTAGAAAAGACATTACCTCAAAATCGGGTAACTCTTTTTGATTTGAGCCAAAGGATTCCTTGGGAAGAGTTCTGCCCAAAGTGAGGCTTCTAGGAGTAATATGGGGAAGTTGGGAGAGTATTTGGGCAGAGTTTGGCCGAGCCAAATGGCTTGAAAGTGTAAATGAGGTGGGAGAGGTGGGGGCCTTTTATAAGTGGAGAGGAGAGGCACTTTTGGAAAGATTGAAATGTTACATTATTTCACAATGCTTTTCGGATTCTAAAGGTCCCACACTTATATAATTCGAGGATAAGGTGATAAGGGTTCGAAATATCCTCATCCAATTGGCTTTGGACAAGTGTAAGCCTTGGATTTTGCATTATCTTCTCATTTTATTTAAATCGTTAAATAATGAGGTCATCACTGCATCATCATGATGTCATAAATAATTTAATTTATTTAATGTCTAAAAATTATAAAAAAATACTATGATGTAGGAAATATTTTTAGCGTTCTAATGAATATTTATAATCAAAATATGGACTTGTGTAACCCCACTTAAAAATTGTTTTTGTAAAACATTTTATGTTTGTGTCATTTTTTACTTTAACATTAAATAAAAGGTATTTATGTCATTTTCTAACTAAAGTGGCTCCATGGGGTCCCCAAGTTGACCCATGGGTTGTCTTGGTCGGCCATGACTCATCCAATATAATTAGGACAAGTGTCATGCTCATCTCATATTATAAAAACATTATTTGTACCTTAAACTACACTAATTACCTCTAATCGCGATTAAGAACTTAAAAGTTACTATTCACCAAAAAATTATTTTAATCTCATTGAACCACATTTTACTTCTTAATGACAACCATGTATGTCGGATTTTTGAAAATAAAATCACAGAAGTGGTAATATTTCATTTAAACGAAAAATCAGTTATTTAACTACCACTTAGTGGTTTCACTATTCATCAAAAATTGAAGTTTTTCAGAATAAGGCCAAAATTTCACCCTAAGCTATAATTGATATTCCAAATTCAAAAATGATGTCTATTTTACAAAATTCCAAACATATAAGTTGTATTAATTAATTTCATAATTAATTCCCGCTATTACAACAAATAGCGTGTTTTTAAGAAACAATTTATATCAAAAGATTGGCAATTGTTTATGTCCAATTTCAATGTCAAATTAATTCTAATGACCACCATTGGATAAAATGATAAAAATATATTCCAATTATACTTTAAAACCACTAAATAGTATAATTTATCACTATTAATTATTTTTATTAAAAAAGTTGTTTTAAGTATTTTTCACTATTCATAATAATTTGGAAGTTCTCGGAAAATTACAAAAAATTCAACATAGGCTAATTTCAATATTAGGAATACAAAAATGAAGTCCATTTTGAAATATAAAATTTCTATAAATTTAAAAGGTGGTTATTACTATTCATAACGGCTACTTTGATTAGTTGCGGTGTGTTAGAACTCGAACTTGCGTACAATGCAAGCTATTGCATTATTGAATGAGAAGCGTATCGTGGAAGCTCGGGGTGTTACATTCTACCCTCCTTCAATAAATTGCGTCCTCGCAATTTGAAATTTTTCTTTGATAATAAAAGGTTGAAAATAGAAAATACCTTTGTGGAAAACCCACATCGGAAATAAGGTTAATAAATATATAACATTAACAGAAAGCAGGATAAGTAAAAAGGTCACCCGATATAGCCCATTCTAGGATTCTGTGAAAATATGGATATGGAAGAAAAACAAACCATCAAGGTCTGATGGAGAGTTATAGAAAACAGGATTAGGAGAAAGTTTAACCATAAGAAAATCACAAACTTGTGATTGGTTAAACGGTCATTGAATCCCCAGTTGGAAAAGTTAACCGACAACATTTTTGTTTTAAGTTACCTTTTATAATGTTGAGGAATTTATTTATGAGATTTACTAAGAACGTAAGGGAATATACATACTTGTTATGTATACTTTCATTCGTCAATAAATTTTTACCACAAACCCAACTTTTACTCCAAATGGTAACAGAACTCAAAAATATTCTATTTATCCTAATTGTATAAGGTTCAAAATGTTAACACATACCATTTAGATTAGTAAAACTATTTTGTAATAACCAGGGACTTCCTGTAGGCTAGTGGTAGGAAATAAAGGCTTGTCGCACTATGGTTGTGGGTTCGATTCCTGCAGCTTTGTCCGACGCGACGGGTTATTCCCCACCCTGCAGGTTGTCCTTTTCCTAAAAATATAGTACTATACTATTCCAAAAATAATCTTCATGAATGTTTTAACCTTAAACAATACTATCCACAGTTCAACTTAATCCACTCCAACCTTTATAGTTATCCAAAATACCTTCATCCAGACTTTCTCTAAAAGGTCTCTAAATTCCAAAATCAATTGTAACATCAGATTCCCCAAACAAAGAAAAGTTTCTCTTATTGTCACATACTAAAAATATGATTACCTTAATCATATTAAAACCTTACTGAAATCAAAAAGTACTGCAGTACAATCCATATATATATATATTACATTATTCTTATAACCAGAATATAATCCTTGAGTCCAAAAGCACCAATACATTAGTTATTCTGCTTCAACCGTAGTAACAGCATAAGATTGTCCTTGATCCCTTGGCCTTTTCTGAGGTAAGTTTCCCTGACGCTTAGGACATTCATTTGCATAATGACCTATTTCTCTACAATTGTAGCATTCAACTTTGACAGCCTCTTTCTTTCCCTTACAATCACGAGCCTGGTGACCCTTTTCTCCACATTTATAACAAACTCCCATTCCTTTTAGGGAAGTACCAGGGTGATTCTTCCCACAATTATCACATAATGGAAAATCCTTCTTTCCCTTTTTCCCTTTATCTGTCTCTTGTTCCACCGTTCTCTTCTTCTCTTGCTTTACTTTGTTGTCATAAGACTTAGAGAATTCCTTTTCTGTCTTGATAGCACACGAGACAATATCTTCGTATGATGAGAAGGATTGTGATACCAAAGCTCGACGGAGAAATGGTTTTAACCCATCAAAGAAACGATCAATCTTACTCCTTGGGTTACGTATATAATCGGCAGCATGCCTCGCTAACCTTGTAAAGTTAGCCTCATACTTTGCGACATTCTCATCCTCCTTCTGCCTTAGACTCAGAAATTGCCTTTCCATATCTGCTCGATGGTCACGAGGAAAGTATTTTTCTAAGAAAAGCTCTTTGAACTCCCTCCATTCCATATTCGATACGTCATCATCTTCCTTTGTGTTTTGAATCAGCGACCACCACTGATCGGCATCTCCAGTGAGGCGGTAAACTGCCATGACAACCTTCTCCCTTTCACTACTCCCCAAGGCATGGAATATTTTCTCTAAGGAATTTATCCATTGCTCAGCTACTATAGTATTTGTACTCCCATTAAAGGTTGGTGGTTGTTGCCTCATGAAACGATCTAGCATTGATCCTCCACGTTGCGGATCAGGGTGCTCCATACGAGTAAGGTTATTATTCATAACCTGAGTGAGTTGTCCCAGTATGGTAATAAGTTGATCAGCACCAGTTGTATCTCCAGATCCACAATAATTATCTTGATCAGGAGGGCAATCCCTACACGGAGTTCGTGCATTGATACGGTTTCCATTCCTTCCACTAGGCGCCATTTCTAAACAATGGCATAAACTAGATTAGTTTATGAATCAAAATACATAATTCCATACTTATAAAACACTTAACATAAATTGAACTATTTATGGATATAATCCATAATCATAAAAAGAAATGTTTTCTTTGAGAAAGTATATACTCATAACCCTTCATAGTGGTTTGTAAATAAAATGAGAATTATCCTAAGCATATCCCCCGAGAGTGTCGTAACCAAGAGTGCAGCAAGGCCCGTTGTCGTGCACCAGTTCCCGTTCGAGTCTAGCTCAAAGCGGTGTTTTCAGGTTTTACCCCTAGGTACATCTGTGCCAGAGCCGCCTCTACCTACTCGTATCCAGACAGGGATGTATTGCTCGGAAAAGTCATAACATCTCTATAATACCAAAATTCTAGGAAGTTCTTCTATACTAATCCTCAAAGTCTATCTTTGGGCTATGTGCTCTAATCAGAGTTTATCTAAATCTAGCTTCCAAGGTTAGTACTAAACTGCCTCTGATACCAACTGTAACGCCCCGACCCCAGCTACCCAGAGTCGGTGCATTACTTCGTAACATTGGCATGATCACAAAAGATCAAGTCTCGAAAGACCTATTAGTTTAGTAGCCTTGGAAACACTAGATACATTCATAAGTCTTTCATTACATCAATATTAAACAAACTACAATAACATGGTCTTCATAGTCCACACTCATATCTTCACTGACTATCCTTGTAAGTCAGTCATAATACACTTCTTCACATCCTGGAAAATATTTAAACATTGAAAGGGGTGAGCTCAGATGCTCAGTAAGAATAACAATATTGCGGAAGCTTTCATAAATAAACATAAACATTTAAGGCAATGTATAACTAAAACAAAAGCCTTTTAAACTTGAACATCAACATAATATGGAAAAAGTAAAATGAAATAATGCCATTTACTTCTTCACATGGATATTCTACTGGTCGAATAATCACATGCAATATCAATAACCACTTTCATAATGAGGGAATGTATAATGCCGGACATTCTGAAACATTTTGTCAAGGCCTCGGCCAAGACATCTAAAATGATTAAGGCCTCGGCCAAAACCATAAATCAAATTGGGAAAGGGCCTCGGCCAATTCCACGTCTAGTTGTCTCATGAGACCTACCGATGCATCGAGGAGCTACAGCGGGCTCCACCCGTCACTTATTAAGTCCAATACATTCCTCATATGAATAGGTTTAAACATATCATAAACCATAACATAATCGTATCACATAAAACATGCATAAAGGAAACATAACTTTTCCACATTTCAATCACAAGATATCAATACAACACTTTGATATGATAAAAACGCTTTCAAAACCATTTTCAATACCAAAATAAAAGAAAGTTAAAACTTTGTATTTATTTTTCATTAAAAAAAATGATGGCTTGTAGAGGAAGCCGAAACTCGAATAATGGTCACGGCGGCGGAGAAGTCATTGTCGCCGCATAAGTACGGAAAGAAAAACATTCCCTTTTGTCGTTTAAAAAAATGCTTCGTATAAAAAGATTCCTTTTGAATAAATGTAAAAGTCAAAGGGGTTTATACACCGTATAAAAGAAATTTGTGTATAAAACAAAATATGCCTCAATGAAAGGAGATTGAGACGAAGTCCTTAAAAAGATCATTTTTAAAATAAAATAGATATATTATGTGTATTCACTATAGGTACACATAAAGAAAGTAAAAATACAAAATAGGACATAATAACATCATGACATAATTTGAAAGTAGGAGATTAACCCAAAGAATGGAAATTGGGTTAAGAAGTTCCCTTACCTCTTGTCTGACTTGACTCAACCGTTCTTTAACCTCCTGAATAATAAACTAGAGTTAATATATACCTTATTAAGAACCATTTTCAATTTCATTATCCTTATTATATCACTTATTACAATGATATGAACATTATGTAATTATTTAAGTTAATAACGGTTGTTTTGTCGATCTTTGGTACTTGAGTCAACAATAAGCTTCTTATAATTACAAGTTGTTTATGTGGTGAAATATCCATTATATCCAGAATTATATTCATGATTTAGATGTCATATATATCTTATATATCCAGTATATACATTCATTTATAATATTACGTAACATTTAGAGGTAAGAAATGAAATGCACCGTTCATGGAGACGGTAAGCCGTACGTACGCATGAACGCTACTTTCATTTAAATTTCATATTTAATGGAAATAAATCATAATGATATAAATGTATAATATAATTCCAGTATAATATAGTGTATAATACAATTTACTCCATCCTTTATACATCCCACATATGGCATTAACGATTCAAATCACTTTGAGGGGGCGGTAGTCCGCACTTCCTAAAATGAAATTATCGCGTTTTACCCATAATGGAAATCATAAAGTAAGCCATAAATGAGAAATACAGAAGCATAAGTAAAACATAAACACATTATATATCATATATAAATATAGTGACATCTTAATGGCCACCTTTGAAGGTGTTATATGAGTGTTGAACAATCATCGTTTCGTGAGGCAGAAATTCGCCATCCACAGAAACCGTATGTTCTTTAACCATTAGGTGTAGGTGTGTGTAAGTGTAGCTCGAATCCTTCTTATAACAACATCCTAGTATATTTAGGATACTGTTGTTGTTACAAAAGAAATGAATAAAAAGAGTTTAGGGGGTTGGAGAAGAAAAATAAAACAAAACAACATTAGAAAAGACATTACCTCAAAATCGGGTAACTCTTTTTGATTTGAGCCAAAGGCTTCCTTGGGAAGAGTTCTGCCCAAAGTGAGGCTTCTAGGAGTAAGAGGGGGACGTTGGGAGAGTATTTGGGCAGAGGTTGGCCGAGCCAAATGGCTTGAAAGTGTAAATGAGGTGGGAGAGGTGGGGGCCTTTTATAAGTGGAGAGGAGGGGCACTTTTGGAAAGATTGAAATGTTACATTATTTCACAATGCTTTTCGGATTCTAAAGGTCCCACACTTATATAATTCGAGGCTAAGGTGATAAGGGTTCTAAATATCCTCATCCAATTGGCTTTGGACAAGTGTAAGCCTTGGATTTTGCATTATCTTCTCATTTTATTTAAATCGTTAAATAATGAGGTCATCACTGCATCATCATGATGTCATAAATAATTTAATTTATTGAATGTCTAAAAATTATAAAAAAAATACTATGATGTAGGAAATCTTTTTAGCGTTCTAATGAATATTTATAATCAAAATTTGGACTTGTGTAACCCCACTTAAAAATTGTTTTAGAAAACATTTTATGTTTGTGTCATTTTTTACTTTAACATTAAATAAAAGGTATTTATGTCATTTTCTAACTAAAGTGGCTCCATGGGGTCCCCAAGTTGACCCATGGGTTGTCTTGGTCGGCCATGACTCATCCAATGGGATTATGACAAGTGTCATGCTCATCTCATATTATAAAAACATTATTTGTACCTTAAACTACACTAATTACCTCTAATCGTGATTAAGAACTTAAAAGTTACTATTCACCAAAAAATTATTTTAATCTCATTGAACCACATTTTACTTCTTAATGACAACCATGTATGTCGGATTTTTGAAAATCAAATCACAGAAGTGGTAATATTTCATTTAAACGAAAAATCAGTTATTTAACTACCACTTAGTGGTTTCACTATTCATCAAAAATTGAAGTTTTTCAGAATAAGGCCAAAATTTCACCCTAAGCTATAATTGATATTCCGAATTCAAAAATGATGTCTATTTTAAAAAATTCCAAACATTTAAGTTGTATTAATTAATTTCATAATTAATTCCCGCTGTTACAACAAATAGCGTGTTTTTAAGAAACAATTTATATCAAAAGATTGGCAATTGTTTATGTCCAATTTCAATGTCAAATTAATTCTAATGACCACCATTGGATAAAATGATAAAAATATATTCCAATTATACTTTAAAACCACTAAATAGTATAATTTATCACTATTAATTATTTTTATTAAAAAAGTTGTTTTAAGTATTTTTCACTATTCATAATAATTTGGAAGTTCTCGGAAAATTACAAAAAATTCAACATAGGCTAATTTCAATATTAGGAATACAAAAATGAAGTCCATTTTGAAATATAAAATTTATATAAATTTAAAAGGTGGTTATTACTATTCATAACGGCTACTTTGATTAGTTGCGGTGTGTTAGAACTCGAACTTGCGTACAATGCAAGCTATTGCATTATTGAATGAGAAGCGTATCGTGGAAGCTCGGGGTGTTACAGGTGGAGTTTATCTTAGTAATCAGAATCATTCAATTGGTCTAAAAATGTATGAATATTGTTATAGTGATGAGTATGTGATTGAAAATTTTAAAAGTGTTGAGTTGTTACTAAAGTGGGTATGTCATACTAATGTCTATGGATGTTTCAACAATATAGTCATTAACTTTAAAATTACTCAGTCCTTAAAAGAAAGAAATGTATTTTTTTCTTTTGTGGGTCAAGTTTGCATTTATTGAAGTTTTTTGAATTGGTTCAATTGGAATATAGGTAGATGTAGAAGAGGTGATGATATGATCTATCAAACATTATTTTTATGAGAATTACCATTGTATGATTATCTATAATAGATTTAATAGGACTAACACTGAGAAAAAAAATCCATTACAGTCACAAAACAATGAATTATTAGACATAGATAATCATACCAAATTACTGTTTCTAGACATAAAGAATTATGAATTTATGATAAGATTCCAAAATATTCAAGAAGCTACCAAAAGTGTTGAGAGGAGTTGATTTATTCAAATATGTTGACTAAAATGATAGTTAAATTTAGAATTTATGAATACATATGAGTAGGAAGAAGAAATGGTTTTACCATATTTTCAATTCTAGGAGACCTATAAATAGAGGGTAAGGTACATTTGTAATTGTGTAATGTTCACAATTGTGAAGAGAAGACACTCTAAAATTTTTATGATAGGGATTGTGATCCAATCCTGAGATTATTTCATGTGGAATTTGAGTCCATATAAGTAATTACATGGGATAAAATTCTACTAGACTATGTTCAATCAGTACAAGCACTATCTAAGTGTGATCCACAAGAGTGAGATCATATGTGGAGCGATCCATCTGCAAAAATTCCCATCAGATGGTGTTGTACTCGATGAAGAAGTTGTGAGTTTCCAACTGAGATTCTACTCAATTTAATAAGAAATCACAACAGAATAATTTTATATAAGAGACTATATAGATACCATTAGATAGAGGTTACTTGATAGAGGTTCTTCATACTAGATTTCTCTATGTAATTTTTTTAATCAAATTTCCATGAAAGAATAATTTCGAGAATATTCATATTTGTTGAATATATGGAGGAAGTTTCATGACCTGAAACATCATAAGAAAATTTTTGTGGTTCTTGATGTTTGAACATAGGTGTAGTTGATATGCCTATTTATAGAGAAAGTTATTAAAAATAAAAAGTAGTTCAGAAAAATAAGGAAAGTAAAGATTATAGGTGTGAATTATTACTAGTTAATGAATATTATTTTTTCTCACTGGGGAGGTATAACGAGTTGTGGGGAAAGTCGATACAATAAGGATAATTTGGGGGTATAACCAAATATTGTGAAAAAGTATAGGATTTGGATGTAGAACTATTTACCTATTCTGATTTTTTATTTTTTAAATAATATAGTAAAATAATCCTTATTGGTGGAACTATCTGACATGGAATGTACTAGGTCATTGTACCAAAAATTGTTCAAATATTTTAATTCCCCATCTTCATATTTTATTCATATAAAAATGTCGTAAGATAAATATTTTGAGTGGATCGTTACTCTAACAATATTTTGAGGATATTTTTTTTACTAAAGTAGATAAGAAACTTTTATATAAAATTGAAAATGCATCCAATGAATCACCCACCCCCTCTGAGTGGTCTTGATCCATCCTATGAACAACATAATCATTCGAAATAACTAGGAATATATATTCTATTACATGTTCCAAAAATGGTAATTTGGGATTGATTTTGCTAAATGGTTTTTAGCACTCATGTTATATCCATGATTTATTATAGAATAAGGGGATAAGTTCACTTCAATATAACCCAATGAACAATGCCTTTTAACTGAAATGATATTGATCTTATATGCATTATTATTTTAACATCATCATATGTAAATTTCATCAAGCTTACAAGATACATTCAAGGGTCTAATATTACCATTGTATAGTAGTATCAATTTCTATCTGTTGGAAATAGATAATAGCTTAACACTCCATTGGAATGATATAAAAATAATAACCTTCAGCGACTAAAAAATTATATTTAAACTCATTATTGATTAGTAAATATTCTATAATCTCTTATCTAAGACCTATAGACAAATTTATATCATCTAAATTTGAAAGTTTTTCCTAGACCATGGCCAACTATTACAGGATGTCATATTTTTTAGGTTGTGTCATGTATTTCCCTATAATAAATATATCATTATAATTCACCTATGGGTTTATGAATTTGAGGTAAATTGGAGAGATAGTGAAATAAAATTTTAAATAACTCTTATTACTAGTGGGTTTCATTGACATGGTATTCCCACCCATCTGGGATGATTTTATTTCTGTGAACATGTAAATTTCCTATAAAAAATAATTATATTTTTGTGACTTTAGAGAGATTTTGTGGTCCCCCAAATTTCATTATTTCTTTTTTAAAGTCCTATGTTTTGGTTACAGACACATGGATAGGTTGCACAGTGATGTGGAATGTATGTGTGACTTAGACATGACTATATCATATTTCTCAACCCTGACTCATAATACATATACCTCTTGTTCAATGATCAATAATTGGGATATCATATACATAAGAGAACTCATCATCAGATAAGGGATTCATTAAATAAATTAAATAAAAGGAAGTGAAGGTAAATTATTTATATGACGTGGGTTACTCTAGGTTGGGTAGTTACAGTGGTTCCATTTAGTGGGATGGATACAATACTATCAATACTGGTGGTATGAAGTCCATGAGGTTGACGATTGGATTTGGAATCTATATGTGTATTTATTCCTAAACCTGGCTTCAATTTTTTTAGTTATTCAGTTTCTTGGAGGATTGTATAATGGAGTATTGTGATGCAGATCTGGTAAGTCATGTCATATAAAAGAGAGTAGGGGAATAGATTTCAATTTTAACCATTCCCTGAAGATATCATGAGTCTAATTGGTCATCATTCTAGTCATCTTAGAATTGATATTTTCTTCACCCTTAAGTATTTTTTTTTCAAATTCATATAATTCCTCCAAGGATGTTGTAGAAGAACATGCCAAATGTGATGGTGGTTTACCCACCTATACCTTCCCATAATAAACCATCTTATAGATAATGTATTTTGAAAAAAAAAATCAGGGATGGTCTACCTTAATGTTCAGTGAATGGGGAATTAATTTTTGAAGTCTTTGAGACCAAAATGACCAGAATTTTTTGGGTCTTACAAAAATAATAAAATATTTTACATGGATTCTATTATGTAACTACAATCATATTCATCTCAATATGAATAATTTTTTTTTTATGTTCGTCAAATTAAAGATTATATTTCTTAATATTATAATAAAATTAGGGATATTGATATTGTTTCTATTCAGGATGAGGTACTATGCTATATTTAGTAGACATTAGAATTGGAGCTGGCCTATGACAGGGCTTGATCACAAAAATCATGGTTTCCACACTACATGTTTTCTTTCCATGACATATCAGTATTCTTAATGGATTGGCATTGGTTCAACAAATGGAATCATCAATACATTGTGATATTGTGGAAAACACATGAAACCTAAATTAATATTATATAAAAATATGTGGTATTTAAAAATGATCATAGAAGTTCTCTATATAAAGACCCAATAATTTTTATTGAGGAATTTTCATATTTAGGGGATAAGTCAAACCCTTCCACCTAGTAATTAATTCTCAGGCTCTCCCATTTTATTTTTTTTTGAAATTTTAGAGTTCATGGATTTAATTATTCTATAACATATAACAAAAATGATAATGAATTTTTTGGTGAAGATATTACAATACCTTTATTTACCTAGATTTTGTGTTTGGATAGACGATGAAGGATGGTTCCTCCATGGTGTTAACAAAGCACCTGTGTTTGGATGCTTATTTTTTCTCAAGGGTTCCCATCTTGGGACAACATGAGGACATGAAATGCCTCATATGTTGTTATGGATCCCTCAATCCATTCAATGTGGGTAAGAAAGGATTCCCAATATTGGATTTTTGAGGAGTTGGGTCTATTAAGTTATGGTAAGGATTTTCTAATTATGGTACTAGTTCATATCATTTTTATATAACTACCAATCATTCTATGAATGAATCAATAGTGTTGATGTTCTAGAAAGGTATGTCTAGTTGAGCAAGTATTTTAAAAAGGTTCACAATAGGTAGAAATAATGTGGTGGTTCTACTTGCATTTATGGTTGATAAACTACATGGGATGGCCTATGATAATTCAACTAACATAGTTCTTATTTCCTCCCTAGTAGAGGGAATTCCTAACTCCCTGCCACCATTAGATCAAGAGACATTATATGTATTGATCCAAAACTGATCACGATCCTTGGATCAATTTTTTTGGAACTCTAGGTTTATCCAAATATATTTGATGTCTTATGATGGAAGGATGAGTCTCTTATTGAGAAAATATTTTGTGGGGATATTTATTCTGAGTAAATCAATATTTATTTTCATCTACTCCTTCATTTCTTCATCACACTGATAAAATCATTCTATAATATTGAGAGGATCAAACTCTTTAATTATTGGATGGGATGTATGCGCACCTTTCCCCATTTCATTAATCAACACCCATTGAGGTGGTGGAAATAAATTATTTGTTAGATCCCCTACCTTTTTAGTAAGCTTTTAATTTATGGTATTCATGCCTCCTTTAATAATTTCACAATTTATTGAGTTTCAAATAAAAACATATTCCTATTATTATCATTCATTTGTATTATATTATGTTGCATCATCAATGAAAATTTTAATGATGTAAATTAACACAAAAAGATTTTTGATCATTGCATCACCATAAAAGGTGTGGGAAATTTGGTCACCCTTAAAGAATCTTTTATAATGGTCATGATATTTTAGAACATTATTCTTTTCAACTGGTCACTTTGTCTTGAGAAATTTATGTAATATTGTATTTTACATCAAGGATACTCTTGTGGATCTTCTTTGATGGGTAAACCAAATAGAATATTTAGAAAATTTAATCACACACATTCCTAAAGAGAATTTTGGGAAACAAGATGATGAAATATATAAATATTAAATTTATGATATACCTCGTAAATTGAAAAAGTCAAATTTATGAAGAGTAGCTATTAAAGGCCAAAATATTCCAAGCCCTATGGGATGGGGCTCTCCAACTCTATTGTATAAATATTTCAGGATAAATTTAGCACCCCTGAAAGAGCTTTATCTGTTAAAAATCCCCACAACCATGTGGGATACTGCTACTACAGGGAGGTTGTTGTGGAAACTATAACAACTACTCTCTTTATTAAGAATTTCTTTATTCAATAATGATATAGGTGAAATATAATGTCTATATGTGAGCTACATGATTATAAATAAATGTTTTATTATCAATGTTTATATTTACATAATTAAGAAGGATTCTAAATATTTTTAGTTGCTTGATTCAAGATTATTTCAGAAGATACCTCTCATCAGGCCTCAAAATTTTGAGATTTGGTCCTGGATCAATCTTGTTAAACATAGCATCGTTTTTTGGTGGAGTCTTCTTCTAAGAGTTCTCTCTAAATAACAATTCATGATGTCACATTTGGTGGTCTTTTCTAGTTAGGGACCAAAGTAAAATGCAATATTCAATTATCACCCAATCCCCTATTATAGCCATCATGTGTGGAAATAGTGACGAATTGACATAAATTACATAATGATTTTAGGAATGCACGATGAAGACCCTTAACCGCTTTCTCAATTTTGACAATCGTATGGATAAAAGATCATCCAATTTAATTTTTCATTAAATTTCATCTTATTTCTTGAAATGATTCACATATTCTTCATTATATATGAATTTAACTTTTAGATGGTTATGTATAATTAAATTATTTTGGTAAATATAATGTAATCATTCCTCGTTAAAAGATTTTAGAACATTATAACAAATATTGGTTGGAGTCTAAAAAATGTTTTTATATTTCCTTCGCATAATCATATCCTCATGAGTGTTTTTTTCTCTTCATCATCGATGTGAGACTCCTACACTAGTTATCACTTAAGTGGGTGTTTATTAGATACCTTATTAAAGAAAGTGTGATCGGTTGGAATCCCATTGGTTGTTATGGAAGTGAAATAATCCAAGGGTGGTTTAGAAAATGACCACTTATTAGGCTTATATTATAGTATAAATGGAGTGGCACGTTTTCATTGAAACTTTATTAAGAAGAAATGTCCATATATTCCCATTTTTATCATTATATGGGGTCTTCCTCATTATTTAATCATCAAGGGTATTACCATCATGTGGAAATGAGATATCACTTTAGTGTGGAACATCATGATGAAAAATATCAAGTGGAGGAAAACCATTATATACTAATATCTAAAAACAAAGTGGAATCCTACTATGTATACCTTTGGGAGGTATTTTAGGGTGGAAAATAGAAATGTATGGATATTATTTTTTTGATCTTATGATCACATTGAGAGAATTTTTTGTACTCATTGGGGTATAGGTTATCATGAGAATTTCTAGTATGTATATGAAGGAATCCTTTCTCAAAATTTATCATGGAAATAATTCTATAGATACTCTTAGAAATGTTGTGGGGAGGAGTTTCACAGCTACAACTACTAATTCATTGGTAAGGTAATATGTTAATATGATCATGAGACACCATGGATAGTTTCTTGAAGGCCTAAAGAACACCAAAATTATGTAATCTCTAATCATGGGCCTACTTCTAGATTCCATATCATTGTGAATGAAAAAATATTTCTAACATAGGGGAAGGATGATGGATTCAGAGCTGGTTCGAGATGAATTTGGGCTAAAATAGATTAAAATCCACTTAAGGGAATGGATTTATGAATTTACCCACCTTTAAAAATGGTTGTGCCTTCTAAACATATCGGCCACATAAAGGAATTATGGTATCCTCCATGAAGTTTAAATTTTTATCACAAAACTACCATTCCAAAAATCATTGAGTTTTGTCATCAAATTTCACACAGTGTCACTCTAGTTTGAAAAAATATCACCATTGGTGAAGGTAATAATGCTTTGTGAGAGCCTCTATCTTTTTGGAAACACATTCCATCACCTCTATTAGTCATATAAGTAACCTCTATGTTTAAATTTCAACTAGATGCAACCTTTTTGATTCTTAGAATTTCATTTAACACATGATAGTTATATGTATCCTAATCAAAAGAGAAGAATAATATCTAAAGTTATCCATCTTTCTAGAAACCCTCTCCAATGGGAATTAGAGAACCTGGAACCATGGTGAATATTCCATTCAAAATGTTTTAGGTCATTCACATAAGAATAAATCCACTTGTCAATCTTGGTAGTTTTTGAAATAATATTCGTTCATGAAACAAACCCCTTGGGAACTAGGACATTACCCTAACTCTAGGTCACATAGTTTTGAGAAGCATACTCTTTCACAAGACCCCATACCATCATGATATCTGAAGACATTTCCAACCTCCTAACATCGGTGAATCCCTAAACTTCATTAAACTAATCCTGTAGGACTCTCCATGGTGCCTTATTTCAGATAATCCTCTTTCATAAATCATTTTTACCCTAGTCCCCTTTGATCATCCAAAACTAGTTCAATTGACCACTAAATCCATTTAAAATCGGTATCACAAACTCTTGTGTCCACCGACTTGATTTTGAGTTCATCTTGGACATTCATCCTACATACTTCCCCTATAAATTATTACCCTAATTCCTATTTCACCCATGTATAGGTATCCTAACACTTGTCCTCCTGATTCGCACTCCTCCATGGAAGTCCCAATTCCAGACAAGTACCAAAAGTTCATGAAAAATGGTCACAAGATCCCAAGAGGTGGAATCTTCTTAAGAAACATTGACCCATCTTGGTAGTAGGTCCTTATGATATATCATCCACTCACCTTGACAAGGTCCCCCACAAGGTATAAGCCACAACCATGTCCAAGCTGAAAAATGTAAAACATTCATGATCCAAATCATAGAATTATTCTACTAAACATCATGACAATATCATCATCATATTGCCTTAAATAGTATCCTTACATTGTTTGATGGACATAAGATACCCCATATACGATCATCTGGGAGGCCACCCCCACTCCCACCTCTGTGGAATGTAACTCTTCTACCAATACTCCAAGGTAGAATCTACATGTAATCCCCACACCTTCCCTCATATATGCTTCTTCTGTGATATTATCATCTTTACCACATAATATCAAACTACCAAGACTATTCCCATAACACAACCTAAAATTATAGAATTGAACAACAAGGTTTTTAATAATTTTATTTTAAATACGTTATTTTGGATGACTCCATGAGGATAAATCCCAACATCATTAATGTGTGGGAATATCCCCCTCAAGGGGACACATTCGATCACCTAAACTTTCCTTACAAGATACAAAACATGCACACATCATGTCCCACACAATACATCCATCCTATATCACTGTCCACATGATTTTAAACTTGTTCCTCGATTCATAATCCCTACACCATGAAAAAAACATGGGATTACAAAGATAAAAACCATAGAGGACATATTCCCCATGCATCAAATACCTCTTATCATACATGATATTCCATGGGTTCTGAGCCTAATATACCTCACACATGAGATTCCCTCCAACATACAAAGACATTACAGGTTCTTAACCTAACAAACATTATGATATTCTATACTTCCCCAATGAAACTACCTTAACTGGCCAATGGATGCTTCTCTATCAAGATAAAAATACTATAATTAACTTCTTTCCACCTTTAGATGGTATTGGGATTTATTTTCTTCAATATAACTTAAATATACGAGGGGACTCATACTAGGAAACAAGCACCAAGTACGAATCCATGCATGGAGGAACCAATATCCCATCAACCCATTTTGGTTAAGATGTATAAATCATTGGTCAATGGGATGAAAGCATCCCAACTTTTGAAAGAGGGGATTCATAAAAAAATAGAATACGTCACACCAGCAACTGTTCAGGTGGAAAATGCAGCATCCCTAGTGAAATCATTGGAAAAATAATTGGTGAACCCAACATTAAACTCTTATCCTCAACCATGGGGGTGATTTTAGTGTTTATTTAACCAATGGATTTTTATGTCACCAAATCAATATATGTATTTCCATGACCCACTACAAAAATGGTGGGCCTAACATCAAACTCACTAATAAATTAGTTCAGTTAATATCAGGAATCCTCAATTTCTGACATCATTAATCCAGACACTCCTCCACTCGATGAATAATGGATGATGTTGGGGAAATGGGAATAACATTATATGACCTCTATTGATGGGTAAATCCACATTCATTATAGAACTAAAGCTATAAGAAGCATGTACCCTTTCACACACAATCATCTGGGTAGGGGGATATTTCATGCGTCAATCCTGCATAACTACACCACCACCATGACTTCCATCGTGGCTTTAGTTGCTCGAAAAACACACCCCATACCACCCTTTGAGATCATCCGTAAGAGGGAGATCGACAAAATGGAACACCGATAATAGTAGGATGTTGTTATTCCCACTAGGGTATGGCCTACCGTGGACTTAAGTAATCAGTGACTCACCAACATTGTTCCCCCTTCGAGCTACATAGTTGAAAACACCCATTTTTAGAATGTAAAATTGCGTCTGGAGTTTCTCCATAGAAAAATATGATGAATCTTTTCACAACATTGAGGAGGTATAGGACGTTCTAACCATATACATGGTGACTACTACTCATGCACACATTATTAGGTATCTCACTAGCCCTTGAGAGTCCTAGCACCAACTAATCTCATAAGCCAATGAATGGGGTGATATCATCCTATCTCTACCAGCCTCAGTTCAAAACAACTAGTGTCAATGCCAAAGGTGGACTCAAGACATTTTACTTCAAGGGGAATATCCTAATGCACATTTGGTCCTATCCACTACCAGAGTATCCCACCATATCTATAAAAAATATGATAATAGAAATTTCATTTCCTTCCATGGATCGAGACCCAAACCAAATATTAGGTTGTTTGGGGTGACACTATTAGTTTCTGGCACCATCAACAATAATTATAGACCAACTAATGATGATGATAATAAATTTGGAGGTCCTATCTACCTTTCAAACAATCATCATATAGGTACTCCTCATACTATATCCAATCAAAGTATATCTTCTCCCGAAAATATCACCAAAAAAAGAGCAGTTCATCATGTCTCCATCAACAATGAAATAGGACTTCCTCCCCACTCTATCATTTACCAATTAAGATTTTCTCTAAAAACAGTAATAAAAAAATATGGAGGTCCTCTGTGTACTCTCGTACATCTTCATTGGGGAAACTGAACTACTCCCACTGACCAAAGAGAAGGTCCTCCCCACACCACCACCAACTATAATGGCGGTCCTCCCCATGAATATGAAATGTCCTACTCTGAAGAACATTAATATGGTAAGAGGAAAGAAACCTTCCATCAAAGGTGGAACACTAGATAGTTTCATTCCATTATTGTCCTCATAGAGTCAAAGGAGATGGATGAATCAATGAGGGAATATTTACTGAATGTTTCAAGTTAGGGGAAGGACCCTGAAAATAGATATTGACATTCCTAGAAGTCAGGGTCTACAAGATCTCTAGATAAATGTGTAGGTAACTACAAGTGGAAGATATGTTAGCCTCATTATATGGGATCATATTGAAACCATATACATCATCAAAAACTTCTATTTTTACCAATATATTATAATTTGAGATATATCAATGTCTTGGTTGAAACCCTTAGCTGGAGAAAATTATTATGATCCATATATTGAGAATTCCACCCTCAGTCATGATGCAGTGGTGAACAACATGACCTATATGGACATGGTCTTGAAGTTGGATCCACTTATAAGAAATGTCCTAGTGTGCGGTGTCCATTTAACCCATCCTTCACTCCCTCTTCTTATATATTATTCACAATGCACATCTACATTGGTTCTTCCACCCTTATCTCATACAATGATAATTGGGGTCTGGGGAGACCAAGAGTATAACCCTTTAATGATGAATGGGGTATTTTGGGATATTGTGGACTCTAACCAGATATAAATGGCGTTTTAGACACCTTAAACACTATAATTATATGTCCCAGAGTCTTTTATAATGGACCACACAATGTATTTTATCGAGATTTTCTAGTTGATGTTTCACTACCTATGTGATTGACAACATACCAACTATGGGATCCATCAACACCTTAACTCCACCAAATATTTGAGTAAGAAGTTTCATATTATATCACTCCATGTTTTTAGCACCCTGATTCATATGGATATCCCCATACTCTTTAGTAGACCTATATTAAGATCCATAATATTCTACATTGAGTAATTGAAGGGGAATCTCCTCAATTACAAATTAGGGTATGGGGATAGAATGATGCCCTCTATTTCATCCGTATCCTATGATAGCGATATGATATCTAGTTTATATCATCATATGATAGTTATAGATCCCCTCTAAATATGGCTATGGTCAATATAGTCATCACCAACCTATGAGAGGATTATAGGAATAAGGCCTCAAACATAGGGCATGGGAGGTAAGATCTACCTCAAGGCGTGACACACTACAAATAAAACCCCCCAATAGGTGTCCTCACACATCATTAGAGATTGGAACTAAGGATTTGGTGTCCCCAAAAATAGTATTTGTTTTGCATCCATCGATAAATTTAAAAAGGTAATAAAATCATTGACCAATATAATCCATATAGATTTGAGGTGAATGTAATGATTGAACGCATGGTAGCCACCCTTATACAATGGCTCATGAAGTAATAAGGGCCTACCTCTTACCTCAATGAAATGTAGCTCTTAGAACACAACCTTTCCATAAGGGACCCTATCTCTCCCCAAGTGGGGAACCTATTCCTCCTAAGTCCAATTCCCCAGTTTGAGCTCCATTGCCCCATATATCCTATCAGAGTAGAAGTTGGGAGATATGGAAAATGACCAATGTATGAGTCAATGACCCTACTATAGAGAATAAATGTACTTAGCATTGGTGGAACCTTTTTGAGCAACCAAAGAGTTTGTTAATCCCACCTTCACCCTTTTTAATGGGATGTGTGCCTTGATATTGCACCTATCCCACATTGCTTCAAGGTACATCTCAATGTTAGGGACTCGAGAACAACCAATGGTTTCCAAAATCTGATGTTTCATCCAGAACATGGAGGGGCTTGTGTAATTCTAGAATAGAATACTACCCATAAGTTTTATTTCTGGTTTGGAGGATCTTAAAGGATAGTTCCTCTTTCAATTTAGCTCCACTATTTGAAAGGTGGAAAATCCCGACCACTTCAGATTTAAGAAAATGCATGATTTGTCAGTTATAGAATTTTTCACCTAGTGTAAATTCCTCATGTACTCACTCAACATGCCTTTATCCTAGGAATTGATATTCATGATGTTCATGGAAAATTTTAGGAATGATATGGGCCCAACCCTCATCTCCTTGAACTACCCTAGTTTATTTTGGGTTTTTTTGGAAAAGGATCATTGTCTTGAATAATTTTTATATTGGACTAGAAAATATTTATTCCTAATTCACCTCTCAGTTTCTGCAAGAAGAAATATGAATGTAGAGACCACCACAATTGTGCTTCCAAAGGATCTTGATCCAGTATATCTATTGGATAAATTTTTAGAAGATCATTTTTGGGAATAGCCTCACCCTGCAAAGCCCTGATAGGAATCGACTATTCATGCTCAAAATTCATGACAAGAGAATGTGGGACTAGCCACACATCATTTCCAGGCTCTCCAAGAAACTTTAATAAAAAGAAGAAACTTGTCGCAATCAATCATGGATTCAAAAATCTCAAGTTATTTCATTTATACCCCAAATAATGTACTTCTAAAATTTACAGAGTACAATATTCCATAGGAGACCATCCTCGCTGGTGATGTCATTCATTTTCCATATCATAGGATCCTCAAACACACCATAAATGAATTTTTCATGTTAAAATATTGGCTCTATGAACAATTCTACCATGGATTAGTCATGTTGGGTGACATTACAACATAGGTGAAAATGTCCCAGCATACCATAACATTGATTATGAAGGCTTTAGTGAATGGAAATAGGTTACCTAACAAGATATTAATAAAATACAAAGAATTTTTTTCCTGCAGGATAGTCGCTCACACTCAATAAATAATCTATTATCTCTTGAGAAAGATACAACCATATATAGTTATCGCACATCCTTTAACCATTATATCCACATCAACACAACAATATACCATGTCTTTAATGAATAGGCACTAACCACAAAAGGTAAATTTGTTTCACCTGTTGGTGAGAAATCCATCTCGCAATCATTCTAACCTCATTCCAATTGATTCTATAGATGTGATTATGGTTCACCCAACCCCAAACTAATCCACACATGAAGAGAAATAGTACACTTTTGTGAATTTCATTGAGCTAGTGGACAACTTCACAAAGTCCAATAGTGAGGAATATCATGCCAAACTCTAGGGTTCCATTGGAAAACATTATCAAATGAGAGGTAGATGACACATGAGCTTCCAAAATGTTCAGGATAGTTCATCAATCTTGGTCATTCCTGATATTGAGACCATGAATGAAGTCTTACCAAATGCTAAAAAATATTAGTCCATGTTGTCTTCTCCATCATGTATGCCTCTGTAGCCAACTATGTTAGTTGACCATGATGCTTAGTCATAACCATGTTGCGGTTAATAATATCTTTCCAGTGCTAGATCCTAGCTTACAGATCATCATATGGAAATATTTCATTGTAGAGTGTCTTTTATATAGCAGAATATTTCCATCACTAGTGAGACCCCATTGGTTCATCCCAAAACATATTCTAGTTCCACTTATAGGGAGTGATCCCATGTATGAAACAAAATCCCTTAGCATGGACATATGGTATAGTAAAGCACATTTCTAGAATTCCCAAAGGACTTTGGATCCTTAAGGCACTCCACTTGTCAAAAAAATCCATGATTCCATTGCACAAGCCTTGAAAATGCCGATCCAGTTAAAATATTAGGTAATTTTTGTTTTGTCCTCATATGAAGAGATACCCGAGAAAGATGAATTTTGGCCCATAAACTTTTTTCTAAGGAAGACGATGGTGTAATCATGCATCAAAAAATACACCCAATATATATCCCATGAATGTTCAATAATGTGGATCCCTACCACTGTCTAGTGGATACTAGCCATGATATCAACCTCATTCTGAACAGGATACATAACAATCTAGGTCTCACATAAGTAGATATGACTCCCTCTATCCTAGGAATTCATGGGTATGATAAGAGAAGGAAGATACCGTGACATAATATTCTTCTGCAGAATTTTTTTGGTGGTCTGATATCTGGAACCAGATTCAAGTTAGCCACATAGGAAACCACATAAACTGTGAATCTTTGTAACCCAATGATTAACATGCATGTAGTGGTCCCCTCATAATAACAACATAACCATAAATACACCATAAATGGAAATTTAGGGGTTACTAAAGGGTGATTCATCTCCCATTGAATCCTATGAGAACTACTATCCAATTGTTAGTTACTATAAGGATAGAATACATGTTAAAACCAATGGGGTTGAGCGCATCGATGCTCCAAATGTTATAACGACCACTACAGTTGATCCCTGGGTAGTGTTGAATTATATAATTATTATACTAATTCATCATTTTAAACCCTCAATGGAAGACCTAGGGTATTTTTCTTTTTATATAAGAAAAATAGTTTTAATGTCTACAATAAAAAGGAGGGACCTCATATTACCTCATCCTTCTACACCGGGTAGGTCATGCTAATACTTGATGCCCAAAATCCTATGAAGTAAAAATATTTTTCCCCTATAAACAACAATTAACATAATTATAACATGTTTTACATAGCATAGACGAATCTATTGAATTCTAATCATCACTATTTCTTTTTCATTAAGAATATACCTCATAGTTAGAGGCTACATGAAATTGACATGATGTTTTCTATCACCAAAGACTCTAAAGAGAAGAAAATCCCTATTAAGTATTATGAGGCAAGAACAAGAACATCCGCCATGACATATTATAGAAAAAATCCACACACATTTGTTTCTTTAATCTCAGATTATAATGTGAATTTTGAAGAAGACCCTCCTATATTTGAAGGTTTTTCTTCCACCACCATTGATGACATAACCCAAGAGAACCTTGGAACCAAGGATGATCAAAGTACAACTCTGATATGTTCATCCATGTATCAATAATAGGAGAACTAGTATATTGCCTTCTTGAAACAACATCACGATTTACTCTACTATAGTTAAGATGAAATCACATGGATAGACCCTTAAGTCATCATTCATCTTCCTAGCTTCCTGGTGAGCCATCATGGGTTCAAATAACCTTCCATAAAGATGCACCACTCTCATGGTGCTATGGTAGAGGTCAAAATTGACAAACATTTTCAATTCAATATCCTCTAAGAATTCTGACACCACAAATGCATAGCCATCATCATCTCAGTCTTGGTGAAGAATGGAATGATCTGGGTCAGTATTGACTTTCGTGACCAAAGGATCCAATTTTTAGAGGAAAATTTTACCCTTATGGTGATAGATCTATTAATTAATACTATTTCATGGTTCTAAGATCTCACCTTCATGTATGGATGTTTGAAGTATAATTAGATCTAGATATCCCCTCATGATGATGATTCTATCACCTTTTGGGCACCCCCAAGGAACTTTCTTCTATCAGGTTATTTCCTTTGGATTAATGAATTCGATGGAAAATTATTAGTTGGACATGAATTATCTCTTCAAACCAATCCTCAAGACATTGTTGGAATGCTACATGGATGATCTAGTGGTCAAATCCAACTATCTTCAAGACCATCTGAAGGATATTGGGAACGTTTTGAGATTCCTCTACTCCATTAATTCATCTAAATAGACTTCTTAGTTGAATATTAAATAAGAATAGTATTTTTTATTTAAAAACTATTTACAATGTAACCATAATAAAATGAATGTATATTCTTTTTTCTATACAAAAATAATGCACATAATCATAGAACTGGGGACTTGTTACATAACCCCATATAACACCTACATAATACCTAAGAGTAAGGTGTGTGATGGTGATATACTCTTGGGGAGGCTTGGATAATAGCACTCAGGTGGTAATCTTTATTAACTTCCATTTCTCATGTAGGAAATTCCGTTCAAGAATAACATGTTAAAGCTTAGATTGGGATTGCTCAAGAGAAAATCCCAGTGATGCTACCTCTTTTATGGGATTTGACATATGAAATTTATATGGAGAAATTCTACTAGATGAGTCCATCACTTCATTTTTCTAAGTAAATTTGGTTTGTTAAAGCCCAATATTTATACTAATCATGTGATCACTTTTCAACATCTATATTAGAAAAGGTAATAATTCTTAATTTTATTTTAAAATACAAAATCATAAAACCATGGAGGTGCATATGTTTTATATAACCATTATACATAATAAGAAATTTAATTAGATTAATAGGAATTTTCATTAATAAAATTTGTGGTTGTTACAATCTTCCCCCCTTAAGAAATTTCACCCTTGAAATTTACTTTCGCACACTAAAATAGATGAGGGTAACTCTACTTCATCACTTCTTGTGATTCCCACATTGCTTCATCAAACATGTGGTTTCACCACAAAACCTTGATGAGAGGCATTGTATTATTTCATATAAATGTTTCCCTATGATCTAATATCTTCACCAACTTCTCTTCATAGGAGAGGTTATTTTCTAATGGTACCAACTATGGATTAAGTACATGTGTTGGGTCAGGTATGTACTTCCTCAAGAGTGATACATAGAATACATCATGTACTTGAGACAGGTTTTGTGGGAGTGTTAGTCAATATGCCACTGCTCCAATGCGATAAAGGATATCAAAGGGGCTGATGTAACTTGGACTAAGCTTTAACTTCATCACAAATCTCATAACTCACTTCCACGATGATATGAAAAGGAATACCATGTCACAAACATCAAAATATAGGTCTCAACAATTAATATCATTATATCTATTTTTTCAAATCTGATCAACTTTAATGTTCTATTAGATGGTCATAAACTTCTCCAACATTTTTCAAACATTTTTGGGCCTAAGAGTTTTTTCTACCCAACTTCGTCCCAAAATTCTGGTGTTCTTCACCTCTTCCCATAAAGTTATTCATAAGGAGCTATTAGGATTCTTGGGTGGAAACTATTATTGTTAGAGAACTCAACCATAGGAATATGTTGATCTCATCCTCATTTTAAGTCCATTAAGTTTTCTCTCAATATGTCCTCAAGTGTTTGGATAGACTTCTCAGATTGGCCATTAGTTTGAGGATGACAATCTCTACTGATGTTCATTTCAATATTCAAAGAATGTTGGAGACTCTTCTAGAACATAGATTTGACTCTCAGATATTGATCAGATACAATTAATAGTAGTAATCCATTTAGACTTACCACTTCTCTAATGTATATCCATTCTAGTTGAACAAATGATAAATCCTTTTTAATTTCAATGAAGTGTGCAGCCTTTGTAAGACAGTCGACAAAAACCCAGATACCATTGTTTCCTTTGAATGTATTCAGAAATACAGTGATAAAGTATATGGTGATGTTCTACAAATTCCATGTTGGTATGGGTAATGGTTTCATCACCCCCTTATAAATATTCCTCTCAGCCTTCAAATACTGACATACTAGGCACTTTAATGTATACTCAGTGACATCCTTATTCATGTAATCCAACCAATAATTATTTCAGTGGTATTGATACATCTTTGTGTTTCATGGGTGAATGGAGATATTTGAACTATGTTCATCATCCCAAAGTTCATTATTTATCTTCGAATTTGATGGAATGCATAGTCTTGTCCCAAATCTCACAATTTATTATTCATTAACTTTGAACACTAAGGAATTACCTTTTATGATAGCTTCCCCTTTCTTCTGAATTTCCATATAATCCTCTTGGGAATCCTATAACCATTATAGAGGAAATGGTTGATCAATCAGTTGTTAAAGGATTGGATATGTTCCCTTCATTATGATTTTCATGTCCATCTTCATCAAATCTAAGAATAATGGATCCTTTTCAGTTCACATAAATGATAGAATTTTTGTGTCCTTTATACTTAGAGCATCCGAAACCTTTTTTTCTTTCCTCATAGGGTAGTGAATTGAGAAGTCATAGGCTTTAATCAGCTCTAACTATCTTCATTTGTGCATATTCAGCTCTCTCTCTTTGAATATATACATAATGCTTTTGTGATCCATATATATTTTACACTTCTCCCCAAAGAGGTAATGTCACTAAATTTTTTTAAAGAGAATATTACTACAGGAAACTCCAAATCATGCATTGGATAGTTTTTTCTCAAGAACATTCAATTTCCTTGAAGCATAGGCAATGACTTCGTCATTCTGCATCAACATACATCCCATGCCCTTCTTCGAAGCATCACTAAATACCAAAAAAGTTATCCACTTATGGGTAGTGTAAGATCAAGTGCAGTGAGAATCCTCCTTTTCAACTCCTTGAGATATCTTCACATTCATCACTCCATGAAATCTTGAATCCCTTCCGAGTTATCTTGGTAAAAGGGTATGAAAATAATGATAAATTTCCCATAAATCAGAGATAATATCAAGCTAACTCATGGAAACTATGGATATCTGTCACAGATGTGGGCCTTATCCATCTCTCAATTGCATTTGTCTAGTAGGGATCCACAAGTATCTCATTTCTTGTGATAATATGACCTAATAATGGGACTCCCTTAAACTGGAACTTGCAGTATTTGTACTTTGCAAAGTGATTCTCCTTTCACAAGGTCTCTAGTACATTTCTTAGATACTCTTCATGCTCCTACTTGGTTATGGATTATATTAGAATATCATCGATAAATACTACCAATTTTTTTGAGGCAACATATAAATAATCTATTCATCACGTCCATGAAAATTTCTGGAGAATTAGTGAGTCCGAAAGGCATTACTATGAATTCATAGTGATCTTATCTTGTACAAAGAGTAGTCTTGTGGACATCCTCCTTATTCACCCATACTTGAAAATATCCTGACCATAGATCCTCCTTGGAGAAGTATTTTACTTCACGTAGCTGATCAAACATGTCATTAATTCATGGTAGAGGATACTTATTCTTTATCATGATTTTGTGGTGATCAAAATAATCAACTTAAAGATGCATTGACCCATCCTTCATCTTGATGAAGATGACTAGTGCACTTTATGGTGACACACTTGGGCATATAAACACTTTATCTAGATTCTTATTAAGTTGATTTTTTAGTTCCTTAAGCTCCACAACAGACATTCTATATATATTTTTGTATGTTGGAAACACCACATGTATATGATTAATCAATAATTCAACATTTATAATAGGAGGAAGACCAGGAAATTCCATGGGAAACACTTCAGTGATTTCCCTCAAAATAGGCATGTCTTAAAAGATGGTTTCTTCTTTAGACACAATCATCTGGACAATATATGCATGCTCATAGGGCGGTAATATCCACTCTTGAGATGATGGTGATAATGAATATTCATCCTCTTCCAGGTACTTGTACATAATTAGGAATCGATTTGCCAAATGGAGAGCAATTTCCCTCTCATGGAAATTTATGTTGGATCTATATAGTGAAAGATTATCCATGCCAATAATTAACTCAAATTCCACTAGAGAGAGTATAACAAGGTTCTCTAGGATGTTGAATCCAAAAATTGTGACATGAAGGAGTTATATTAATGGGATGAAATAATTTCCCCATTTTTCATTCTCACCAACACCTCTACATCCATGATTTGTGGTGGTGTTGGGATAGTTTCACTAAACATATGGGATATAAAAGAATGTGTAGAAAAAGAGTCAAAAACAATGTTCACTATTCATAAATGAATAACTAGCGTACCTATAACCACTTCATTACAAGGGTTTTCTTTGGCGGTAGTGATGGAAACAGATCTCCCTTACTTCCTTAAAAGTGGCTGGTTGCCTCCGAAAACCCTTCACGTAGGGAACTGGTTGGAAAATTTACCTGGTTCTTTGTAGTTGACGAGATGATCAATTCGTTGATGGTCGAATGGAGCATTACTCTCCTCCGTCATAGTAGTGGGTTTTTATTTCCAGTAATTAATATCTAGGTTCTATTCTATTCCACATCTAAATCATTTCCTCATCCCCTTCATGATATTTCTAGGGTGATTCTTTCTGCACATTTGGAAAGTGGGGTGATGGAATTTCATAGCACCATTGGATATATCCATATGAACACCTTAATTAAACTCCACTTTCTACTTCTTATCCCCATGATACGACTGAGATTTTCCAATCTCCATGTCGAATTTGAGGGAACATCAAGAAATTTTTTCATTAATATCGAAATCACTGATTGATTTGACTTTACATAGTCTAGGTTTGATCCCACAAAAAAAGTCGTCAGACAAACATTTTGGGTAACGACAATGCTGGAGGCATATAGTTAAATCCTTGTGAATTTTCCCTCATATGATTCGATGTATTCATCTTCTTTTTTCTTAATGGTATGGAATTCCATTTCCATCTTAAGTCAGAGTGTGCGCGGAAAATATTTATAGAAAAACATTTTCCAAACATCCTTCCATCCCAAAACTAAGATCTCTTCCTCAGGATTCATATTTTTTATCAATGTCCACCACTGATTAGATTCACCCTCCATTATATAAGAAACCAAAAGAACCTTCTCTTGTTTAGAACATTTAAGGATGATGAAGATATTCTCAATGGAGTTGATTTGTTGTTCAGTAATTGAGGGATCAGATGATCCATTAAAATTAGGAGGTCTTTTCTCATAAAGCTCTCAAATTTGGAAATTTCTTTCTTAGTGGTGTTGAACATTCTTCTAAACCCATGTTTCTATTCAAAACATGATTTAACTAAAAGAGTATCGTGGTAGAGTTTGCGATTACCACTCCCATCAGATTGAACATCTCATTAGAAGAGTCATCACATTGATCTTTACATCAGTTGTTAGAATGAGTCCTCATATAACCATCCATTGGCTGTAATAAAAGGAATGATAGGGGTAACACATAAAATATGAATCCAAATACAAAAAATGGTAACTTATAAATTAAATTTATGTCTATAAATTATGAATTTATAGGCTTCAATCTATGTTCTCCATGATCTACTTCCCAACATATTTTCTTAGGGAATTTTTTTTATTCCCATAACAATGGTTAATACTAAGCTTATTTATTTACCAAAGAATATCCCATGGGTGTTTTATAACCAAGAGTGTAGAAAGGCCCATTTTCATGCACTAGTTTCCATTAGATTCTAGCTCAATGTGGTGTTTTTGGGATTTACCACTAGATACATCTGTGCGAGAGCCACTTGTACTTGATCGTATCCAGATAGGGATGTATTTGACTGATAAACCAATTAATCTATAATCACAAAAATTTAGGGATATTTTTTTTAATCATTAGTCTTATCCATAAGTATTTCACTAGTGTTTTCTAATCCTAATACAAAAAATAACAAAACCAATCCTTTGGTACCAACTATAACAACCATTCTCATTATTACACACATAAACATACTTTATTACATAAACATGAACTTAAGGAAAATATGAGTGTATAGAGGTCTAGTGTCATGGGAAATTAGTAACATTACATGAAAACATATGATATAAAATACAACATCTTTATTGAAAACTTTTATTACATGAACACAACATTCCTTCATACATATCATAGCATGGGATAACCTGAGGACATACAAAAAAATGGGTGATCTATAAAGCCCTATAAGAGATTAAAAAAATCATAACATGAATAATTCAATACATGTTAGGAAATTGTCATATTAATGGATCATAAGAGAAATATAAACATAAAGGCATGATATAACATGATTATCATAACATGGAGATGTGGAAAACAACATTTAACATGATATTAGCATGAGACAAGGCTCATTGCACGTGGAACATGAGTAAACCATCATTCAACATGAAATTTCATGATTAAACCCTCATTTAACTTGAATTATCTTGATTCAGTACTCATTCCACTTGATGTATAATGATACTATTATTTACCCTATGCATTGGAGCATTATCAGGGCACACCCATCTTAATCATTTCATTTCATGCATAACTATGCCACATAGTTCATACAACATTGATTCATTAAGTGTAATAATTTATTCCTTGAATAAGAGAATTAGAATAAATAAATTTATGCACCCAATAAAAAAGTACATTTTCGTAAAAGTGAACACCCTTGATAGAAAAATTAGTATGGTATTCACTTACATGATGATTTTGGCTTGGGAAAATTTGGTGTATCTTCAACAGCATAACGAAATCAAATAGAAATCACAAAGTGAGGTGATAAGAGAGAAAGGGTTCTATAATCATTTATACATGAAATGGACTATATGGGGATCATGGAACATAACATCCCAACACATGTAGTGAAATTTAGTTTCATAATAAACAATAATAGTTTGAATGTAAATGAGGAGAGAGAAGTTTATTATAGAGTTTCGACATGGAAACAGATGAACATTGGAGGCATTAATGAGTGAGAAAGAGGTCACTCATCATTAAAACATAAGGAAGTCAGTATAGGGGAGGTGTGAAATCTTACCCCAACATTTTTTATTTAAAATAAAATGGGAATTATAATATAAGGAGTCTTGGACAAAAATAAGGAAGGAAGGAAAGTGAGGATCTCTTACCTACGTGTGTGACTTCAAGAGCTTGGGGAAGGGTCTTCGTGAGATATTCAGGCACCTTGGGAGGATTTGAGAGAGATTAGCGTAGATTAGGGACGTTCTGAAATGGTTTTTAGTAAAGATAATTGAGATTTTGGACTGCATTATAAAGGAAAAGAGAGGGGAATTCATTAATATTTCATGAACATTGGTTTTGGAATATATATAAATAAATATTCAAAACCACAAATCATCCCATGGTTTTTTCCCTTGGTTTTTTCTATAAGGGAGTAGGAAACATTATTTTATAAGGAAAATTCTCAAAAATATTAAAATATTAGGCTTTCTTATGTGGAGGTGAGTCACACTCTCTTGGAAATCATTTTAAAAAGTTAAAATATTTTAAAAGACTTAGAGGGTCCACTAAGGCACCATAAAATAAATCAAACAAATATAAAAAAACATTATTTTAATTCTGAAACATATATTGGAACAATAAAACTTTTATAGAATTTTTTTACATCCCATTTGGGTCATCATGTAGTCATAAAACACATTATATATTTGAACGATATTTAAATTTTACCTAAAAAATCAACTGTCTACAAATATTATGTAATATTCCCTTTTAGATAATTTTTAAATCCTGAATCCAAAAATAATATGAATTTTTTCTAAATAATTTTCTATAAATGTGAATTTTTACTTTAAAAATAAAAACCGACATTTATTAAAAAATTTATGGGTTTTGACAAAAACAACTTTCAAACCTTAATAAAAATTACAATTGAATAAAAAGAATATGAACATTTATATTTAATAAAAATTAATTTAGTAATTATATTTTAATAAAATATTATTTAATTCAAAAATCCATTAATTCATCTTAATATATTTCTTAATTGAATATTAAATAAAAACACTATCTGTGCTTTAAAGACCATTTACAAGATCATAATAATAAAATGAATGTATATTATTTATTCTATACAAAAATAATGCATATAATAATATGTCTTGGGTATCATTTCATAACCCCTTATAACACCCACATAATACCTAATGTTAAGGTCTACGATGGTGACAAACTCATAGGGCGACTCTGATAACATCGCACGGGTGGTAATCTCTATTAACTTCCACTTCTCCTATATGAGATTTTGTTCAAGCATACATTGTTGAAGCTTAGAATGTGTTTGGTCAAGAGCAAATCCCAATGATTCTACCTCCTTTCTATTCTCTGACAAATGGGATTTCTTTGGAGAAATTATACTAGATTTGGCCATCACATCCTTTTACTAAGTAAATTGAATTTGTTAAATCCCAATATTTATACTAGTCAATTGATCAATGTTGAACAACTATATTAATGACGATAAGAATTCTAAAATGTGTTTTAAAATCCAAAAACATAAAACCAAGGTAGTGAATATGTTTCATAAAACCATTTTACATAATAATATATTTAATTATATCAAGATTAATTTTCATTAATAAATGTTTGGGTTGTTACAATCACGAGATACAGTTGGTTTCCAAAGTGGACTCAAAAAGTGTATCCTCAATCAGCCACATGCTGATGAGATTATTAGCATGATTGATGGTGATCCACCATTATTTCAACATAATATTTATTCTAATTATGGTCATCAAATCTAGGCATTATAGAATATTCTTATACACATACATCCCCTCAAGAAATTTCATAAAATGTCAATTTATTATATGATGCATTCCTTTCCATGGATGAGGCTGTACCATGATGGAATATTCACTTTTATGGACCCACATAGATCTTAACTAATATAAGACTCAGTTATCACATTAATAAACTATGCATGGGGATAAAATTCATCACCCTAGAAAAACCCATATTTTTTAAAACATTCATATTTTAAGAAGGATACAACAATAATGAGGTAGAGTTTTACGCCCTCATTACTAGTCTCATGATTTACCTTTATATGGATGTCTCATCTTTTCATGTGAAGAGAGACTCTAAACTATTCACCATGTAGATTAAGGGTGACTCCATTGTCATAAAGAAATAATTCGTGCCTCTAGTGGAATGCACCTATCAGTTAATGGCCCAGTTCCCTCCCAAGAAAAAAGTGACTCATGTTCCTCAGTCACCTAATAGTTAAGAGAACACCTTGTAATGTTTATAAATTCACCTTGAAGAACCTGACCATGCTTACCTAGTCATTAATTTGGAACACTAGAGGGTGAGTGAATCCACCCCCCTGACCGAGCTGAGAAAGAGTGTATCTATCAACACACAATAAATTTTACCCTCTAGAGTAGGGATAAAATTGTGTAAACCCTCTATGAGCATGAGTTCGATGAAATTATCTTAATTTTCATCCAAGTATAGGAGATCCATTATGTCATGAATGTGGTTTATACTAAATCCTATGACACCAATCAAGAGATATTTATGCTCTCCGACTAGATTTAGTGATTGGTATACTTCTAGGCCACCATAGTAAAAGTCTTTATTGAGTTTGTAAGAGGTTTAACACATGTTATATTCATGATTTTTTTTGTGTATAATATAATTGTGCTTCTTTACAATACTTGGAATTTTTTTCCTTTTTTAGTATGGGGAATTGACATTGTGGGACCATAACCCCCAGCAAAATCCTAATATTACAGGTTTATTTTAACAACACATGACTTCTTTTCGAAATTGGAAAAACTAGTTACCCTTAATTAATTAAAAACCCATTCCTTAAATAGGTTCATGAGATCCCACGACATCCATTAATTTAGAGCCTATCAAATTATTATCATAGAAAACATCACCAACTTCTAGGATGTTGTGATGATGAAATCAAAACCTATTATGACATCTGGAGAAAATTTACTTCTTGCTACCATGTGAAAGAAAATGAGAAGATTGAGGTGTTCAATAAGACCCTATCATACACCCTTTGGAAAATAATCATCCAAAAAAGAGGTTTAGTCTGAAAGTCTCACCAATTCTATATGGTTATATCAAACGATGACACCAAATTCCACCAAGGTGACCCCAAAATCCCTGGTATATGGAATTGAGGACGTCTTACCAAAATTTTATTATTTTCTATCATTACTGAAATATTTTCATTATAATAATTTTCTAAAATTAATTGAAAAAATCCATCTAGATGAGCAGAAATACCTCAAGGAAAATAGGATTTAGGAAATTAATAACTTAGAGAGTATTTCCAATGCTTCTACCAGTGTGTTCCTCCACACATATTGACTCATTCTAATGTTGTATTTTATTCCCTTATATTCCTGTTTTCCAAAGGCAAGAATATTTCATCACATTTAATGGTGATTTCTACCCATTGATCAAAATGGAATGATTGGATAATAGTTTGTACATCTATGGTTTCCTCATTAGAACTTGTCGACTAGTCCAGGTCTCCATCATATAGTTGATTCATGTCCACAAAACTCATTCACGATTCCATATATTTGTAGATTCTAGTTAATTATGTGTCTTCTATTTTTACATTCTACTTATCATTGATAGGGTAGGAACCTTTAGTGAGGTGATTAGTCACATTGGGCATTACTGGCATGTCAAGACGTTAGAAACATTGGTCACCTGTATTTTTCCACATAAGAGGGAATCTGAGGGAAGAATATTAAGTGAGTAACCCAAGGAACCTTATTTCAATTACGAGGTACTTAACAACCAAGATTTATATAATTCACGTCATTACCCATGTGCATAAAATTTTTATCATGGGGTAGTTGACACCATAAGAACATATCATCCAAGGTTGTCACCTCAGTTATCAAATGTTTAACAATGGGTTTCTTCTTAGGGTCACAACATGAAAATATTATGGTGAAAGATCATAATTATTTACTAATAAGGACTGGGGAATTAGTTTAAAGTTATATTTTGATGGATTTAATTCATCTGTAAGCAGCATAGAAGTGGATAGGATAGGTGTGTACATAGGAGGGAGAACCTAAAAGGCTTCCCGATGGATGATTCAAAATGAAGTGCGGTAGAGAATCCAATAGGTATGTCCCATAAAGGGACAATGTCACACCATGAAGGTTGATGAATAAATATTTCCTTCAGAGGGGTATCCAGGAGGTGTTTCCCATAAAGGGAATATGTCACACCATGAAGGTGGATGCAACATAATTCCCTGTGGGAGTGGATCCATGAGGTGTGTCAAATAAAAGGAAGATCTTAAACCATAAATGTTGATTAGAACACCCTTGGAGGAAGATCAAGGAGTTTCACCACTAGGAGGTATTCCCATGTTTTACCAATGGCCTAGATTGAACTTTGGGGAGGCATCCTACATAACCATTTAGAAGATTAGGATCAAAACCCAAATGGTTTGATGGTGTAGGGATTATGCATTAAATCGTCCATATAGTCATGGATGAGACTTGGTATCCCAGTTATGTAAAATTATCTTATAGCGATATGGATCAAAGAAGATAAGGGTGAATTAGATGTTGGTTTTGGACCTCAGATAGGCTTCCTACATATCACAATTAGTGAGGAATCAAATCCCATATAGTTCTGAATGGTTGGGGCTTGAACCTAAGGAGGAGGCCCATATTAGGGGACATCTGGTTGGGGATTAAACATGTTAATATCCATTTTGAGTATAGGTTGTTGATTATTTCTAATTTATATGACCATGAAGCATGTGATGGGGTATTATGAATAAAATTATCTCATGGGTTTAGTGTGGATAGTTCTTATACATAGGAGAAGACCATACAATGATTGGGAAGATTTAAGTGTCCCTACTATCCTATATTCCCCTATGATTCATGCTCTATGTGAGAATTAATAGGGAGAATTTGACCTAATTCTCATGTCATGAATGAAGAACCCATAATAGATGGTGTGTGACTTATGTATAGAATCTTCCCAAGGATGGTTTCATCCCATGCCAGGAGGATCACATCCCATGTGAGGAATATCTCATTACCTATGAAGGTAGTCAGTGTAAAGTCCATCCAATGCCACTAACACATATATAATCACATGAATTTCTAATAGGAAATTTCTACAATTTAACATCATTTTTTTAATAAGTTGGTTCTATGATGTTTTATATCAAGCAACTCAGACATAGGGAACTCACACGATACCCATTGGGCATATAAAATAGCATCTAATAACCCATTGGTGGGGCATGGATTTTCTAATGATAGGTTAAAACCGTGTGGGGGGGGGTATTCAATAACAAGGTCTACGGTATCATGAGTATACTGAAATGAAAAAGGCATTAACGTACATATGATCAGAACAAAAAGGTATGGAAATTCATGCAAAAGGTGAATAAGGGACATTAGTGAAGGGTAATGAAATATTTGTGTGCATGATTGGAGAACTTCATGTAAGAGGTGCATTCAAGACACGGGGGTTCCACATAAAATGTTATTGAACATGGTTCTAAAATATAAGGGCTTCCCATGATGTTTTAAATCATATTTGAGAAAAATATTTTATTTTTTTGCTCAAGGTCATGGGTGCGTGCAAGAGGATTATTTTCGTACACCCAAAATGGGTTGGAAAATGATGGGCGACAAATACACAATTGTGGGACCACTCAGAGGAGGACCAATAGAAAACCTGTCACGTATGATTATCTACCTCAAGGGTTTGAAGCTTTTGTGATGAATTGAAAGATCAGTCCGGCTCTGAAAGAGACAAGGATTTTCTGGACAAGGAGTCATCTTGACCATTTTTCAATGGGGTGACTTGATTCACTTTAGGATGATAAGGGATATGGTCCCTCAAATATATTGTGTGTGTCAACAAGGGCATTCTTTTTAGATCTCTATTGTTCTAATCAACATTAATTTTCTTATTGAATAATTTAGAGTCTCCCTACACATTTCAGTAATGAATGTCAATATCGAGGGACATCTCAAGAATATTGATGAGATCCTAGTACTCTACCTCATTGTTGGTGCGTACTTATGATAGTAGCAAAGAGTATGGAAGAATATTTTGTTCTTAGGTGATAATGATGATCCCCAAACCTACTCTATTGAGCTTTATATCATTGATCGTTCTACCCATTGGGCATCAAGAGTCACCATTGAATTGTATTGGCTTTTACGGAATGTCTTGGTCCAATGATATGATATCCTCATCTAGGAAATAAATGTTCCAAGGAAATTCATCAAGAGCTATCTGATCATCCAAAAATTCAACCAACACACAACCTTGGATGGATTTTTATGAGACAAAACTGATTTCAATCAACTGAAGGATCACCATCCAATGCACTAGTCATCCTGTTAGTATAGGGTTATTCAGAATATACGTCAATAGATCAACACAAGACACCAACATAATCTCGTGATGAAATAAATAATACTTGAACATCTAATGTTCTAAAACTAGTTCGAGGCATCTCTAATCCAATGGAGATTACCAAGACTTCACATCAAGGACCATGAGACTGAGATAGTATAAAATATTCTCTCTTCTTTAATTTTTTTGGGTGAGAAAGGTTTTAAATGATCATTCTGGGTAGTCAAATATAGGACTAGAGGATTCTGAGTGACAAGTGGCATTAAAAGTGGTGCATATAGAAAATATTTCTTAATTTCATCAAATACGGACCAACACTCTTCATCCCAGTAGTAGTTGGTACGTTTTTTCATGAGCCTAGAAAAGAAAATACAAATGTTGGCTATATTCATGATGCATTAGTGTATGTAGGCTGATGGACTTAGAGGCCTTCGAGATCATGATGGTTTCCTGCATGATGCATCTTGATGATAGAATTGATCTCCTCTGGAATTATCATGATACCTTTATATCTAATGATGAAATAGAAAACCCTTCAAGAGGTAACCTCAAATATACACATCAAGGGGTTGATCTGTAGATTCCTAGAGAGGAAGAAGCCCAACACTTTCTCAGGATCTCAGATATTATCCCAACACTATTAGGATTTGACCACTAAATCATCCATGAATGATTACACTAACACCCCAAGGATATGTTTGAAGATGTGGTGCATGGATCACTGATAAGTGTCTCCATAATTCATTATCTCAAAAGAAATTAACTAAAAACAAAACGTCTCTTTCTATGATCATAAGAGTCTAGGCTTCACATATTTGTGGGTAATATGAATCTGATTGTATTTGGAGTATCAAATCCTGAAAGATAGAGCCTAGAACCCATTTTTGGAATCAATAAACATCTATATCACAAGAAGGTAAAGATTATCCTTTGGAAAATGGAAATTGAGGTACCATAAGTTGATACAAACATCGATCTCCATGTTCTTATTCATGACTGCGATGATGTTGGAGGGAAACATGGGTAACTAATCTTCTTTTATGGTGTCATTTATGATAATTATCTCAACATCATCCTTGACCATGACACAATGAGTAGGGTTCATATTCCTATGAGGCTTCTTAACCCCACAATGATTCAATAGGATACCAAGATGGTGGATGGGGTACAAAGGGTCTAGTCCTGGAATATTATCATAAATCTAGGAATATTAAACATGATATAACTTTAGTAAATCAACATACCGCCAATGTTCCACTAATGTAACGCCTTCATTGATCATCATTTGACTTAGATCTACCTCAGTAGTAAGGATCACCTAAACCAGCACATCAATAGTGGTATAGATTCTATCATAAAATTTTGGAGGAATGTATAACAAATCCTCTTAGTCATTTGAGGTAGGAGAATCTGTGGGAGAAGATAGCTCATCTAGTTGAATGATTTTATGGGATCAATAGTCTTCAATTGGACAGACATGGAATCTGCTCTACGAGACTTTGAATTTTCTGAGACCATGGTAACTGAGGATTTTATTCCAATTTCATCAGCCCTTTGACTGTGGGGACCATTCGTGATATCAATGAAATGGTGGTGGTTTGGATTCTATCAGCTCAACCTGACTTAGAGAAAAAGGCTAGTATGATTTACAATGGTAGCAATGTGGATAAAATGTTTATAATTTAGTGGGTTATAGATTTTTTGTATCCCTATGGTAGATTGTGTTTGAGTATGAGTTAATCTTCTAGATATGTTTCTCCTTATGGATGTATTGTTCATTCCAATTGTAAATAATTTGAAACTTCCCAAATCTAGTGTCATGGATTCATATGAGTGAATCTGGAGGATGAATCATCGTCTAAATCATTCCATGGAATGGTTGTAACATTGGTATTCTTGACCTCACTATTCTGAACCTACTTATACCTTCTCTTTTAATAGTCGGCATCTAGATAGAGATCATCATATGAGTCAAATGGGGATGAATCACCTTAAATAAATCCTCCTCAATCATGAGTGAGTACTATAGGAAATGGTGATATGAGGATGGAACATATTTTTTTAGATAGAACTAGGTCCTACCCATCAATGTGTTGTAGGTGGTATCTAGTGAGATGATGCACCCAATTTTTTTATACATTTCCATATATATAACTGACAATAAAAACATGTTTTCAGAAAATATCTGTTGTTTTATGAACATATTAGTTGATTTTGGTGGATCTGTTTACTTTCATGAGCTTTCTGGCTAAATACACGAATCAAGGGAAGTTTGTGAAAATTTTGAGACTACACGGCGTGTACTTTTATACACGCCGTGTACATCCAGGAAGGGACATGGACCGAAGGGGGGAGTACATTCCCATGTCACCAGGAAGAATATACACACCATGTGAGGCGGTGTTACACGCCGTGTACTACTTTCTAGAAGCAGTGGTTGCCGAAGAAAAGTCCACACGCCCATGTGCCGTTGATGGAGACACGACGTGTTCCATTTTTACACGCCGTGTCTGCTATTCTAGAAGGGTCTAGCGGCCAAACTTATGATACTACACTCCTTGTATGGCGGCGCTACATGCTGTGTACACTCAACCACCAGAAGGCGTCGTGTTCAAAAGTCAAAGACGGCGTGTTAGGCCACTTGCCAGTAGAGAAATTGGTTCCAAAGCGCGTTGACGAAAAGTACACGACGTGTACTTTCTATACATAATGTGTACTTTATTTTTCTATAAAAGGAGGTCTTTTCCTACGGATTTGGGAGTTCAGAACCCATTGGAGGGGAGAGAGGCTCTGCTACCACCATTCCCAAAGTCACCGAGGTGTCGTCACTCCGCTATCCCAACATTCCACCTTCCGAAATCTTACTTCAATGCTTACACGATGAATCTGTCAGGTATCACGTGTATCATTTTTCTCCCACTTCCTATGTGTAACTAAACCCCTCGTGTTGGGGAAGTGGATGAAGGGATCATAATTTGTATGTTGTTTTATATAGTTGTGTTTGATCATTGTAATTCATCTTACTCTTCTTAATCCACTATTAAATATAAATGAGAATTCTGAGCCGGACCAAGGAAATAATTCTCAGCGATACAAAAGAAAAGTAATGGTGAAAGCATCCATGACCATTGGAAGGATTTCACTGATTCAAATAATGGACTGAACTTAATAAATAATTATGAACACTAACTACCGGACCAAGGAGTCAACTGGTCTAATTCCAAACAAGAGGAACAGGACCAAGGAAATATTGTAACAAAACAAAATCCAGAATGATTGAATTATTATGAACAACACAACCATTTAAACAACCTGCAAAAGTACTCCTTAATCACCACAACCCCGACACGTCTTTTCTTCCTATTTTAAACTCTTTAAATTTACTTGTTGTTTTACTTAAAACTGTTAATCATTTCTTTAAAGTAAAACTATTTAGTTTCAATTAAAAACCAAAATCAACTCAATCAACTCTAAATTCTACATACATCACATAATTATGTATTAACTCAATTGACTTTATGAATGCCATTGTTCACTATGGATCGACCCCAAACTCATGCTATACTAAAGTTTTAAGAACTAGTAATTAATTTGGGGTGTATATAACATCAATCAACGACAAGAGAGACCAAATTTTGGCGCTGTTGACGGGGAAAATCGTTGGTTTTTGTGCTAAGATTTAAATTGTGTTAATAATTGATTTATGTGAAAATAAAAATAATAGATTATCAAAGATATCTTTTATAAATCCCATTTCAAATTTTATCTTTTACATTTACCTTGTTACGCCTGGTATTTGTGTTGTGTTGTGCAGAGCTTAAAGTGTATGTCTAGACGTCTTATACGATCCAGAAGTGCTGAATCTTCGGAATTAGTTCCGCTTGACCTGGAAATCGAACGGACCTTGCTTCATCGTCGACATACATGGACAGAAACTCACAACCAGCAACCACAACCCATGCCGAACAAGGAAGAGGGAGCACCAGCCATAGATGTTGCGGCTGAGCATCCGTACCAGGATTAGCAGCCTGCTGCTGCTGGTTTTCTGGAGCAGGCTCCTAGAGCATTCATGGAATTCCCCCCAAGGTATTACCAACGGCCATCACAGAAACTCTTCCCACGGCCATACTTCACTCCTTTGGAGAAGTTAATTCAAGATCCACCCCTTCAGAAACAACCTCCAAGACGTACCCTTATAGATTACGGTCTTCCTTCAATCCACAGAGCTGATACGGGCATTGTCCATCCCCCGATCCAGGCACCACACTTTGAGATCAATCCTGCTACCATGTAGCTGATCTATAGCATAGTCTAACTTGGAGGCATGGCCAGCGAGGACCCGAACGCCCATCTCTCCAACTTTCTGGAGATCTGCGACACCTTTCGATACACCGGCGTGTCCGAAGACGCCATTCGTCTTCTCCTATTCCTCTTTTCTCTACGGGACAAGGCAAAAGACTGGTTCAAGGGGATACCACAACAATCTATCCTCACCTGGGAGGAGCTAGCCTAGGCATTCATGTCCAAGTACTTTCCACCATAAAAAACGGTGACACTCCGGAATGAGATCCATAATTTTTAGCAGCACGACTCTGAGTCGTTGTATGAGTACTAGGAATGCTTCAAAGAAATGTTATGAAAATTCCCCCACCACGGACTCCCACTCTAGATGCAAGTCCAGACCTTTTACGGAGGACTTACCACGAATACCAAGTCCTTGGTTGACGCTGCTGCTGGAGGCACGGTGATGCGGAAATCCCCCGAAGAACTATTCAAACTACTAGAAGATATGCCAACCAATAGCTTCCAGTGGCACTCTGAGCGGGGGACTGAAAAATGAGGTATTCACAATATTGATGCTACCACTATGTTAGTTGCTCAGTTGGACGCTGTGTCCAAGAAAATCGACGCATTGAATCTCAAAGGATCATCTCAAGTTCATGCAGCAAACCATCCAACATGTGGCGACTGTGGTGATAACCACATCATGGGAGAATTACCGGGTTCAACTGGAGGCCCTTCGACGAGCAAGGTGAGTTATGTTTCCCAAAATCGATTTCCCAACCAGTACTAGTAGTACTAGAACCCAGCATGGCGAGATCAACAGAATGCAGGCTGGGGCCAACAACAGCAGAATCCTCCGCCCCAGCAACCGCCCAGCTACAACCAACCTCCATACCAGAACCAATACCAAAGGACGTAACAAACCCAGCAGGGTCCTTATCAGCAAAAAGGGTATCAAAATCCTCATCCACAGCAGCCACGGTAGCCACCTCCACCACCGTATCAACAACCACCTCAGAAGAAGAACACTTCAATGTTAGAGGATCTAATAACTAAATTCATATCTACTACTGAGACTCAGTTCCAAAATCAGGAAGCTTCAATTCGAGGCTTAGAGAATCAGATTGGCCAGCTGGCAAACCAACTTTCAGGAAGGCAACCTGGTACACTGCCGGGAAACATAGAAAATAACCCAAGGGAGGAGGCCAATGCTATCACCTTGCGGAGCGAAAAAGAATTGCCAGAGAAGGAGCCACCAACACAGCCAGGTGTACCCACACCCCCTGATGATGAAGATCGTACCAATACCAACCCTCCTCTTCCAAAATCCCACAAAAGGAGGCTTTGCAGAATAAAGGAAAGGAAGTAATCCAACCATTCAAGCCTGCCTTACCCTTTTCAGAGCGATTGAAGCAGAGGAAGTTGGACCACTAGTTCAGAAAATTCATGGATGTGTTCAAGAAGCTACATATCAACATCCCATTTGCAGAGGCCCTGACTCAGATTCCCACCTACGCAAAACTCATGAATGAAATCCTCTCGAATAAGAGGAAGATGGAGGATTTGGGTGTTATTGCACTAACAAAAGAGTGCTCCGCAGTGGTTCAACATTCCATTCCTCCCAAACTCCAAGATCCAGGTAGTTTCACCATTCCTTGTACTATTGGATCTTGTGAGTTTGGGAAGGCCCTCTGCGACTTAGGGGCTAGCGTGAACCTCATGCCCCTCAGAGTTTTCAAGAAGTTGGGACTCAATGAGCTCAAGCCTACCCCATGTAGCCCTTCAACTTGCTGATCGATCCATCAAACACCTGAAGGGACTACTGGAGGACGTACTGGTCAAGGTGGGTAGGCTAATCCTTCCCACTGATTTCATCATCCTTGATATGAGGGATGACTAGAAAGCACCTCTTATACTTGGAAGGCCTTTCATGGAAACTGGGAAGGTTCAGATCAATGTGCACCAAGGAGAGCTTATTTTTTGGGTAGGTGATGAACGAGTTTCCTACAACATCCTCAAATCTGTCAAACATGCTTCCTTATCAGAGCATGAGTACTGTTATGCAGTGTCCACCATGGTTAATCATTTTAGTTACAAAGGGTATGATCTAGTATGTTCTTTTACTTCGAATAATTTAACTATTCTAGTTATTCTATTCGAAGAAGCACCAAAATACTTGCAATTCTTAGAAGGCCAGGGCGGCCACTATTGGCACCATGTAGTTGTTCATGATATTTTGGAATGGGAAAAGGTGCAACCACTTGTGCCTTCAATTTTAAAGGCACCTGAACTTGAACTGAAACCTCTTCCATCTTCTCTCAAGTATGGGTATTTAGGACCCAATCAATATTTTACTGTTATACTTAATGAAGAATTATCACAGGAGCAGGAAGATGCACTTTTGTAGGTTCTCAAATAGCAGAAGCACGCTATTGGGTGGATAGATGCTGATCTGAAGGGCATCAGCCCTACCATTTTCACTCACAAGGTGTTACTTGAAGAAGTTTCCAAACAATCTTGATAGCCACAACGACGCTTAAATCCTCCCATGAAGAAAGTTGTAAAAAAAGAGGTGATCAAATTATTGGATGCAGACATCATCTATCCCATCTTAGATAGTCCATGGGTGAGTCCCCTCCAAGTTGTACCCAAAAAGGGGGGGGGGGTATCACTGTGATTTCAAATGGAAAGAACGAGCTCATACCTACACGCACTATCACGGGCTGGAGAGTCTGTGTGGATTACCGAAAAATGAATGATGCCACAAGAAAGGATCACTTCCCCTTTCCATTCATGGATCAAATGCTAGAGAGTCTAGCAGGTCACAACTTCTATTTCTTCCTCGATGGTTTTTCCAGCTATAACCAAATCTCCATTGCTCCAGAGGATCAGGAAAAGAGCACATTCACTTTCCCCTATGGCACATTTGCCTATCTAAGTATGTATTTCGATATGTGCAATGCCCCCTCCACCTTCCAGCGCTGTACGCTGGCCATCTTCCATGACATGGCAGAATGAATCCTGGAGGTATTCATGGAGGATTTTTCCATTTACGGAAAATAATTCACCATTTGTTTACGACACCTAGAACAAGTTTTGGAACGATGTGAGCACACTAACCTAGTCTTGAACTGGGAAAAGTGTCATTTCATGATGGAAAGTGGCATATTCCTTGGCCATAGAATTTTAGCGAAGGGGATAGAGGTAGAACCGGCAATGATCGAAGTCATTTCATGATTACCTATACCGACTTCTGTCCGAGCCATCCGTAGTTTCCTAGGGCATACAGGTTTTTATAGGCAGTTTGTCCGTGACTTCTCCAAAATTGCCCAGCCCCTCACCAATCTTCTATCCAAGGATTCTATATTTGAGTTCGATGAGACATGTGTTAGATCTTTTGAGCATCTAAAGCAGTGCCTGGTGGAAGCTCCAGTTATGATTTTTCCCAACTAGGAGGAACAATTTGAGGTGATGTGCGATGCGAGCGACAACACCGTGGGAGAAGTCTTGGGACAATGACTTGACCAAATTTTCCGACTTATCTATTACGCCAGCAGGACGCTCAATGAGGCACAGATCAACTACAACACCACAGAAAAGGAGATGCTTGCAGTGGTTTTCACATTTGATAGGTTTCATTCTTACTTAGTGTTGTCTAAAGTTATTGTTTATACTGTCCATGTAGCACTAAAGTACCTACTCAACAAGAAAGATGTGAAGCCCCGATTGATCTGCTGGGTACTCCTCTTACACGAATTCGATCTTGAGATCCTAGATAAGAAAGGGAGTGAGAAATTCATTGCTGACCATCTCTGCCGCCTCGAGCTGCCTCATTTGGAGAAGGAAGAAGATCGGGAGATCATGGGGGATTTCCCTGATGAGAACCTCTTTTCGATAAATGAAACACCTAGTCCATGGTATGCTGATATCGCTAATTTTCTGGTTACATGTGTCATTCACCCCGACCTCTCCTTCCAGCAAAGGAAAAGACTTTTCTCTGATGTGAAAAGGTTCTTCTGGGAGGATCCTCTGCTATTCCGATCCTATGCAGATGGAGTGATCCGTCGTTGCATCCCGGAGAATGAATTTCACGGTGTCTTGGAGTTCTGTCATGCCTCACCAGTAGGAGGACAACATGGGCCAAACCGTACCATAACAAAGATCATGCAATCTGGATTTTTCTGGCCCACCATGCATAGAGATGCCCGGGCCTTTATTTCCTGTTGCGATTGGTGCCAGAGGACCGGTAATGTGGGACATAGAGCCGAGATTCCCTAGCACCCCATCTTGGAGGTCGAGATTTTCAACGTCTAGGGCATAGATTTCATGGGTCCTTTTCTCCCATCTTTTGGGAACACTTATATCCTGGTCTGCGTCGACTACGTCTCCAAATGGGTGGAAGCCACTGCTAGAGCTCACGACACAGCCAAGGTAGTCCTAAATTTCCTACAGAAAAATATTATTAGCAGTTTTGGAGTTCCACGAGTACTGATCAACGATAAAGGGACCCACTTCCACAACACACTGATGAGAGGAATACTGTCGAAGTATGGAGTAAAGCATCAGATGGGGACACCATATCATCCCCAGTCCAGTGGACAGGTAGATCTCTCCAATCATGAGCTCAAGAAGATCCTGGAGAAAACAGTGAACACTTCGCGGAAGGACTGGTCCAAGAAGTTAGACAATGCCTTTTGGGCATATCGTACGGCTTTCAAAACACCACTGTGAATGTCCCCATTCTACCTCATCTATGGAAAGCCCTGCCATCTGCCAGTATAATTGGAACACAAATCCTACTGGGTCGTCAAAGCCCTAAATTTTGATCTGAAGGCAGCTGAAGAGAAACATAAGTTCCAACTGTCGGAACTAGATGAGATCTGAATAGAGGCATACGAGAACTCCATGTTATACAAGGAGAAGACAAGAGCCATTCACGACTGGATGATTTCACGAAAATCTTTCCAACCCGGTGATTAGGTACTTCTCTTTAATTCTCATCTTCGCTTATTCCTAGGGAAGTTAAAGTCACGATGGTCAGGCCCATTCATTGTTGTCCGCGTATTCCATCATGGAGCGGTAGAAATTTATGGAGAAGATGGTCAACCATTCAAGGTAAACGGGAAGTAGTTGAAAGTTTACCATCCTACAGACAACATAGTGGGAATGTTTTCCACCATACACCTCAGGTAAGCAAGGTAAGTAGGTCGAGCCAACGACCTAAAACAAAGGCGCTTCTTGGGAGGCACCCCAGAGGTTACATGCTGTGTCCCACTAATATACACGACATGTACTTATCTTTTAATTTGTAATCTTAATAGTATAAATTTATATAATAACAAATAAATAACTAGGGATGATGTCGATGTCGATGGTTAAGTCACTGGAGTTTATTCAAGCCATCTTCGGTTCGAATCCTCCTGACCTACCTTCGGCACGAGGTTCCTCCTTTTATTTACACGGTGTGTGTGGTATTTTCCATATATTTATATATATAAATGTGTTTAATAAAACCCATGATGGGGATGGACTGATTGGCTAGAATCGTAATCCGGTTTCAAAAGACCCGGGTTCGAACCCAGACAACCGTCCCATTTCCATCATTTGTTCTTTTAATAAAACCAGACGACGTGTACTCTGATATACGCCGTGTGCGCCATAATTTTTCAAATATAAATTAAAAACATTTTTCAAATAAGAAATTACATGATGGTGAAGTTGGCGGATTGGAAAAGTCTCAGCACCGGGTTCAAAAGATCCAGTTTCGAATCACGCTAATCTCCCCGCTTCATCCCCATCCTTTCCTAAATAAAAACCACATGCCATGCTTTTCTTTCATTCGGTGTGCATAGGCCGTATAGAATAAATATATATATAAAATAAATATGAACAGAAGAACAACCTTTGCTCCAATGGTTGAGGGATTTCATTTGGAATGACCGATCGCCGGTTCGAATCCTGCCTCAATCACCGAACCAAAGGTTGTACTACTCTTTTTCTAAATTTAAAATACACGGATTGTATTTCCCGATATACGTCATGTATAGGTTTATTTATAATATAATTTTTAGAAATATCTATTTTATTTTAATTATTAATAATAATTATTATATAGTTCATTATAATAATTATATATTTATGTGTGTCGTAATTAAAAAAATAAAAATAAATTTGGGATACACGGTGTGTAGTCTAAACATACACGCCGTGTACTGTGGATATATAATCTGCGGTCCACCCGGCTTGAGGCCGTGTCGTGTGGTCACCCCATTTCCTCCCCTCTTCCCGTTTTCTTCTCCTGAATGCCACCCGAACCCCCCCTTTGCCAGATCCGTCGATTTGGGGCGTTTCAAGTTCTGATTCTTCCCACATTGTGATCCTCGATCAAGGTAAACCATTCTCCACCTTCTGTTTTATGTTTTTAGAATCAATTAGGGTGTTTTTCGGATCGGCCGACCGTTCGGCTTCCGGCAGTACACGGCCACGAAAATGAAGAACACACACCATGTACTTCTGTACACGGCCACACACAAAATATTTCGAAATTTGAATATACACGGTGTGTATGTTCGGTACAGACCGTGTCCTTTTCATCGTGCCCAAGTACACCATTTCACATGACCTCACACACCATTTTCATGTACACGGCGTGTGTGTTTGGTACACGCCTTGTCATTCATTTCTGTTGGCCCCTCCGTGTGTGGCATATAACATGGACTCTCACGCCATGTTCCAGAACACGGAGGTTGTGTTCGGTACACGCCGTGTCCTTTATATATTCAGCCGGGACGTGTCTTCCCTTTGCACACAGCCTCTCATCCCATGTTTCTATACACGGCGTGTGTGTTCAGTACACGCCGTGTCTTTTTAGAGGTTCATCTGTCCCGTGTCTCACTTTCTACATGACCATGTTCTTCGTGTGCAGTACATGCCGTGTCCTATACCTACACGATGTGTATTTTTTTCTTTTGAACTGATAAAAACATGGCTGTGTCATTTGTACCACATGACCACCAACACTTTGGGAGAACATGACATGTATGTTCAGTACACGTCGTGTACTTTTCCATGGTCCATTCTTCACCCTCGGTGTGTCTATCCAGAGAACATAGGATACTCTCCATTTTTTACTACACGCTTTGTACTCTGGAGTACATGCCGTGTACTTTTATTTTCCAGTTTTCTCACATTTTCTTTGTTTTTTTTCTTTCCTTTTTCTTTTTCTTTTGTTTTGTTTTATATTTATTTCTATTTCAGGATATGGAAGATCACGATCCTTCACGCGGGAAGCGGCCAGCCTCTGCCACTGAGGGCAAGGAGTCCAGTTATCATCAGATCTGACTCTGACCTCCTACGCAGCCGGACCCAGATGCTCCTGTCTTCGAGATCCCTCCATTGGCCATTATGCCACCACCCACTCCTTCAGCGGAGGCCGAGACTACTTTTTCTGCTCCAGCTTCCACTTTCCCGGTGCTATCTTCATCAGCAGCTGGTCCCTCTTCGAGCACACCTTCCACCGAGCCACCCTCCACTTCGGCTAATCCACCTACAGAGCCTGCCGCTGCTGCTGCACCGACACCTGGGCCGAAACCTACAGGTGCTCCTTATCCTTGCACGGTATTCCTGGCCACCGACCTCGCATACGACAGGGTCCGATGCTTCTTTCATCGGCCGATCCCATTGAGTGGCCGGTACCTGGACAATAGCGTTCCGCAGCAGCTCGGTATTTGGGAGGATTTGGAGGCACTTCTCGGGCACACCTCGCTCCTTGATATTTTCCAGGTCAACACTCCTATGTTCCGTGATTTATTTTTGGAGTTTTCAGCCTCATTTGAGTTTGATGGAGCGGAGTATCGGGAGAAACCTGGCGATGTGGTACTCGTAGTTCGATTCCGGCTAGGCAGACAACGATTTTCTCTTACCACGATAGAGTTTGGAACACCAAGATGTTGAGAAATATGTGCCAACAGCTGCTGAGCTACCTTCGCCGAGTCCAGCACCTGCGGCTCCTACTTCTTCAGCTCCCCTTCCTGATGCAGAGTCTGGGCCTCCCACTTCCATGCCTCCTGAGCCATCTTTACAGGCCGATTCTGCACAGGATGATGCCTCCCCAGAGTCGACCCCATGATAGTGACAATTTTCTTTATCTTATATATCTCTTCTGTCATTTTCTGTGCTGTGATGTTGTAACACCCCGAGATTTTAAGAAAAATAATTTCATTAATGCCTTGTGTTGTATGCTACACCAAAAGGAGCTTGCACAACATGCATCCTTGACTTTCCTTTCATTACACGCAATCACGACCTTCCTCAATAGCATGTGTAGTACGCAATACCGAGTTTCACTAAACAACGATATGCTATTAAAATATTATTAAAACTAGCCTTTATGAATAGTAATAACCACCTTTTGAAATTTTTTGTAAATTTTATTTTTCAAAATGGACTTCATTTTTGGATTCGGAATATCAAAATTAGATTAGGGTGAAATTTTGGTACTTTTCAGATAACTTTCATATTCTGATGAATAGTGAAAATTACTAAATTTTAATTAAAAAATAACTTTTTTAATCGAAATAATTAATAGTGATAAATTATTAATTTGAGTGGTTTTAAAGTATATTTATAATATATTTTTACAATTTAATACAATGTTGGTCATTGGATGTAATTTCACATAAACAAGTGTCAATCTTTTGATAGTTATTATCTCTTAAAAACACGCTATTTGTTTTGACGACGGGAATTAATTTTAAAATTAGTTAATGTAACTGATATGTTTTGAATTTGGTAAAATAAAAATCATTTTTGAATTCATAATATCAAATATATCTTAGGCCTAATTTTTGGTATTTGCTGGAAACTTTCATTTTTTGATAAATAGTGAAACCACTAAGTGGTAGTTAAAAAACTAAATTTTTTCATAAAACTTAATTTTACCGCTTCTGTGAGTGGAATTTCAAAAATTTGAGAGACATGGTTGATGTCAGTAAGTAAAATGTGGTTCAATGAGATGAAAATAATTTTTGGTGAATAGTAACTTTTACATTTATTTACCACAGTTAAAAGTAAATAGGGTAGTTAAGGGTAAAAATGATATTATTATTACCCTAAAATATGTCCTAATTCTATTGGATAAGTGTAATTCGACCAAAAACAACCTTAGGAATAAAATATGACCATTTAGGCCCACTTGGATTCTGATTAGGACATTTATTATTAATTTATTTAAAGAAGGGTTAAAATAGTTAAAATCAAAGTTTCATAAGTAAATCATTTTTAATATATGGTTATACATAAGATAAATTCGACTATAAATATTCATTAGAAAGATAAAACGATTTACTATATAATGATATTTAATTTGTAATTTTTAGACATTAAATAAGTTAATTTATTTATGACACAATGATGATGTATAATTATTTTATTAATGAAATATTGACATAATTGATGTTATAAATACCCAAATAAATGTAATTTGAGACTTTTTATGAATTCCAATAATTTTATAGGTTAATATGACATGTTATTGTTGATTAAATTTACTTTTTTCGAATTAATATTTCTGTTACGATTTCCACAAAAATCAATTACCAAATAGTATCAAAATTGACATAAAATTGTTTTTAAAACAAATATTATATTATTAATTGTTCTTTTATTCCTAAAAATATAAGGTTCGGAAAAATGACTTATATAAGGTTATATATATTAATAATAAACAACTTGTGGTTAGTTTGTTTTGTTATTGTAAGTTTATTAACCTTATAGTGTAAGAAAACAAGAAGACACGGTAAAAGTAAAATTATTTAACTTAAAGTTAAATCTAAATGATAAGGTTAAAATAGGAACCTAAACTTGTATAAATTCTATTTGATGAGAGGATTTAGACCAATCCCCACCTTAGCTTCAAAATAAATCAATTTGGAGATATTTATAACCGAATATGACTTTATAATTAAATAATATATTTATTTTTCCAAAGGTGCCCCTCTCCTCCCTTATAAAAGGGCACCTCCTCCCTCTCTTCCTCACACCACTTTGAGCCTTAAAGATCGGAAAACCCTGCCAAATTCCCTTCTACACTTCCCTAGAAACATCCTAGAGGCCATGGTATTCTTCAAAGACCAATTTTAGTGCCCTAAGAGGAGGTCTCAAAGAGGCTCTTTAAAGAAGAGGTAATGTCCGTTACCGATTCTTTCACCTTTATTTCTTCTTCCACTTCTTCTTCTTAGGTTTTTTCATTATGAAGTAATAACATCAGTATCACTAATATACTTATATGTTATTATAAGTATGAAACAACCCTATTTTACCATCTATCCATCCTACAGAAAACGAAATCACCACGCGTGCGTACGTACGGAATACCGTCTCCACACCGTGGTGTAATCTATTTTCCACCACCACCTTACATGGATGGGTATAATGGTGTAAATAATAACTATATATTATTATTGTAAATTGATATTGATTCTTTAATAGTATACATACACTCCAATAAAATTTCACGATCATGGGAACGATATCATTGCTCGTGCGTACGTACGGAATACCGTCTCCACGACGCGATGAGATTCATTCTCAATGATTAACCATTCATAAATGATTATAATGTATATATAAAAAGTAATCATGAAATATATGACATAATAATGATACTATATTTATGTATATATATATGTATGTCATTTAATTAATTCTATTCAATTCAATGAGGAAACGAAAACAACGTTCATGCGTACGTATGACCTACCGTCTCCATGAATGGTGTATTTCTTTCCATTTATCAATCTATTATATATATGTATATTATGAATATATATTATATATAAATCATGTTTTATATACTTGAATTAAGTAATCATGATCTAAGTAATCATATGAATAATTACAAGTCAAAACACGGATGACAAATGAAATGAATTTACCCAAAACGCTCTTTAACATGGAATTTACAAAAGAACGGGTAATATAAATTCATAAGTGATCCATATATGATATCATAACAATGAATATGATTCTTTAATAAGTCAATGAAATTATTTAAATCATATTACAGGAGGTTCAGATACGTACGAAGCATATCAGACCTAAGCTAAGGGATAATTTTTCAAATCTAATTTTATCTGAGATTGCTTATACGTAAGTATTTACTTGGGTTATGTTTATCATCCATGTCCAGTTTTTCTAAAATTGTTTTCATAAAATGTTTAGTATTCTTAAATGTATGTTTAAATTCATTTTTACCCTTTTATGACTTTTACCACATGGTTTGGAAGGAATCTTTCTTTTGTTTTCCATACGAGGTACTTTTTGACTTTTCTGACAAAAGTACGAGAAAAATGTTATTTTTAACTTATACGGAGTGAATGGGTTTTTACAGTTTCATAACGTCTCATTTTCATAAAGCTTCCTCTACAGTTTTTCATGATTATTTTCAACAAAACCCTTTTCTTTTAAAAGTGCATGACATTTTTTGAAAAGATAATGATTTTGAAGAAGAAAGGATATTTTCCTCAAGAATTCATTTCAAGTGTTTTATCAAAACCATTTTACATCTAAGATGACATTATTTCATATGTATATGTTTCAAGTATCATGTCTCTATGATTTACATGGTTTCAATTTTCTAATGATTAAATTATATCCAAATTTGTTGTACGGATTACGTTATGATGGAATGATGTTTATGAAACCCATTTTATTCTTGGGTTTTGATGAATGATTTATGTTTATATTGTGGCACAAGTAAGAATGATTTCATTAGGATATGGGTGGGACCTATATCTCCTTCCAATTAATTGGGTAAATATTTTATATCTCATGAGATAGACATGGATGGAACGGTAAGTTAATCCGGTTCAGTGTTACAGGACTGAAACGAGGAGTGAACTCGATTCAGAATGGGACTTTTTCCACTAAGATAGTCTTGGCAGCAATGCCTTGGCTACTATGGAAATCATTACATGTGCTTAATGGATTCCACAATTACATGTTTTATTCCCATGCTATTTTATCATGGTTTATGTTCTATTATGATCTATGCCTTATGTACTTCCATGTTTTATGTCGTTGCTCAAGACTTTAATGTTTAAACATTATGTTCATGTTTTTAAGTTCAAATGTATATGGTATGTTTTATTTTATCCATGCTTACCCTTACTGAGAATTTGAGCTCACCCTTCTTATGTTTTATTTTCCCCCATGATCAAAAGAAATGTTTTAGGTAAGGAAACAAAAATCAGAAGATCTTTATGGGAGATGTTGAAGATCTTTCACCACATTTAGAAGATTACGTTCCAAGTTTCCAAAGACACTAAACTATTATGGTCCTTGTGTGTCTTTTTTTGTTAGTTATTAAGTATTCCTCAAAAGTAATGTAATTTCAATGTACGTCAAGCTTCGGGTCTCTACAGTTGGTATCAAAGGAAAGGTTTATTCAACCTTTGGAAACTAGGATGCGAGAACTTTAGTGAGATCCCTAGAGATATTTCTAAGGTATGTATAGGGATGTCCCTAAGGTTAAGTATAAGTATAGGTTATAGTACTAGAATTACAGTATCCCAAGATGTTATATATTGAAGGTACTCCCCCTTTATTATATTGTTTTCCATAGCGTGATTTTTGCCTCTCACACTATTCTTTTTGGGTTTTAGACGATGGCTGGAACCCGAAGGAACCGTGTTGATCAATGTAATGGACAATGCAATGATTGTCCTCCTGAGAAAACAAATGTTATGGGAGATGGAGTGAAAAATATTATTTCTATACTTACACAAGCTATGAATCATTTTGGACTTCCAAATGAGCAGAGAAGGGAACAATATTCTATTGAGTCCTTCATGAGGCAACACCCACCTTCTTTCAGTGGGTCTTCCGATCCACTTGTTTCTGAACAATGGATCAGTACCACTGAAAAGATATTTTTAGTTCTTCAATGTTCTGAACATGATAAAGTCATCAAAGAAGTATATCGTTTGGAAGGTGATGGGGATCAATGGTGGAATCTTATCAAGAATACGAGCCCAAGAGATGAAATTGAGTCTATGGAATGGGACGAGTTCAAGAACTTATTTTTCAATAAGTACTTCCCTCGTATTCTTCGAACAAATATGGAGAAGGAGTTTCTCGAACTAAAGAAAAAGGATGATGAATCTGTTGGTATATACGAAGCGAATTTTATAAGGCTTGCAAGGTATGCATCTGGCTTTATCATCCAACCTGAAAGTAAAGTTGATCGATTCTTCAGTGGCTTAAAACCAAATATTCGAATGGCGTTAGCTCTAAGAGACTTTAGTAGCTATGAAGAAATTGTGCGCTGTGCTATTAAGGTAGAAATGGAAGTTGGTGTTACATATCCATCTCATGGTTTTGACAAGAAACGAAAGATGGAGTTCAAGGAGAAATCTCAGAATAATGGTGAAAAGAAGATGAATGTTTCCTTATTCTCAAAGTGTGGAAAGAAGCATGGTGGAGATTGACTTAAAGGGACTAGAAAATGTTTTAAGTGTGTAAAAGAAGGTCATCGAGCAGCTGAGTGTCGAAGTAATGGAAAAAGAGTTTCTAATGGTGTGAATAAAGAAAAGACTGCAGAGAACGCACCAACAACACTTCAATGCTTCAAGTGCAATGAAATGGGGAATTATTCTAATCAATTCCCTAATCCAAGGGTTAATGATGATCGACATGAGCAACCACTTAAGGAAAAGGACAAAGGGAAGTCACATGCGATCACAATTGGCGATGTTGAATATGAAAACGATTTGGTGGAATGATTAAGTGTTTTTGTAATGGGATTCCAAAATAATATTGTATATAATATCGTGGAATATTGGAATATTTATGGGTCTATTGTGGTTTTCATTAATTTTATGGTACCGGTAACCATGGGAAGTGATTGAGATATTTTTGGTAAGAAGATGATATGCGCATAATGAAGGGATAGGAAGATAATGAGATGTTTGATTATATTCATGATTTCATGATTGATATAAGGATTAAGTGATATCATGGTTTGAGTATAACGAATTTTGAGGATTTTGATTTGTGGGAAGTGTTAAATTTTAACTGCATTCATGTTTTCACAAAGGTTCAATGGGTATTCATTCTTCAAGAGAATACATGGTTAAGGTATTCACATGTCTGTAATGTGACCAACAAGACATATCTCATGATATATGGGGATCAACGATGGTATTAACATGCTTGTTATATGAACTCTTTGGTAATCGTTTTCACTGTAATATGAGATTGTACAACAATATTTTGGATAAGCCTAAAGATTGGAATAGATTATGTTGGACATAAGTTAGTATTTTTTTTCAATATTATTGATGGGATGTTATATTAATGTAGTTTTAGAAAAAGGACAACCTATAGGACGTGCGACAGCCCATCGCGTCGAACAAGGCTGTGGGAATAGAACCCACAACCGAAGTGCGACTGGCCTTTATCGCCTACCACTGGCCTACAGGAAGACCCAGTTTAGTAGAAACTAGTTTAATTATATTAATCAGTATGATATATGAAGTATAAGTCCATTTTAGGAACCATATATGATTAATCTCACTATAGATGGACTTATGTATTTTTTTGATAACTTTTCTAACCTTTTGTTTGAGACAGATGGAATGACCCATCATTCTATCACATGATCTGCTAACACATCCCAAATGAAAAATTCAACTTCATTTCTTTAAGAGATGAAGTGGAAATTGTCCAAGGAACGACCAACAGTGAGACTATACCAAAATCACGAAAGTATTTCTTCTAATTCCAATTTCATCAACATTAGGGAAACGATCTTGAAAACCAAAAATGTTGTCCTAGTGCTCTTATATCTGATGAATCAGATGGTACCTTAGATCGTCACAAATTTATATCTTTGTGATTTCTGGCTTTTCCATAGCCATGTTCTCTACCACTCTCCATCAGAACATGATGGTTAGATTTCTCTTCCATATCCATATTTTCACCTATGTGGAAACCCAGTGATTAGTTTATTTGGGTAACCGTTATGTTTCATACTTTTGTTTTTAAAGATTGTTTTTGGTATTCCATTTTACGATATGGGTTTCTATTAAAGAAACTTTCAAGTAGTAAACCCTTTATAACCCCGACGAATTTCGAGGGAGAAATTCATTTTAAGGGGGGGTAGAATGTAACACCCCGAGATTTTATGAAAAATAATTTCATTAATGTCTTGTGTTTTACACTACACCAAAAGGAGCTTGCACAACACACATCCTTGAATTTCCTTGCATTACACGCAATTGCGACCTTCCTCGATAGCGTGTGTAGTACGCAATACCGAGTTTCACTAAACAAAGATATGTTATTAAAATATTATTAAAACTAGCCATTATGAATAGTAATAACCACTTTTTGAAATTTTGTAAATTTTATTTTTAAAAATGGACTTCATTTTTGGATTCGGAATATCGAAATTAGATTAGGGTGAAATTTTGGTACTTTTCAGATAACTTTCATATTCTGATGAATAGTGAAAATTACTAAATTTTAATTACTATAGAAATCATTACATGTGATTAATGGATGCCACAATTACATGTTTTATTCCCATGCTATTTTATCATGGTTTATGTTCTATTATGATCTATGCCTTATGTACTTCCATGTTTTATGTCGTTGCTCAAGATTTTGATGTTTAAACATTATGTTCATGTTTTTAAGTTCAAATGTATATGGTATGTTTTATTTTATCCATGCTTACCCTTACTGAGCATTTGAGCTCACCCTTTTTATGTTTTATTTTCCCCCAGGATCAAAAGAAAGGTTTTAGGTAAGGAAACAAAAATTGGAAGATCTTTATGGGAGATATTGAAGATCTTTCACCACGATTAGAAGATTACGTTCCAAGATTCCAAAGACACTAAACTATTACGGTCCTTGTGTGTCTATTTTTGTTATGTATTAAGTATTGTGCAAAAGTAATGTAATTTCCATGTACGTCAAGCTTCGGGTCTCTACAGATGTTGTGCATGTCTGCAGTTTTCTTTTTCCTCGCCAGTCACAGGTATCATGGAGCACCTTGGGCATCACTTTTCACGAGAGGAGTATTTTTCTATTTCTATTTTCTTTATTTTTGGATTTACTTCTTCCACTACTTTCCCTCATTTTGTCCCCCATTTCTCCCTGTTCCCCACCCATTACCTTAGTATTTCACTTGGTGGACCATGTGCAGTATTAAGTGTGGGGGAGCATCTATATCTTTCACCTTAGTCTTTGCCCTTAAACTAATCTAGGAGACATCATTATTAGATTATATATTTCAAAATGAAAAGAAATTTTGGTTAATCATTCTTATAAATTCTAGAGTTATCAGTAGGAACTTCTGGAAATGTTGCATGCTTATTTTAGTTATTAAGTATTTTAAAATGATTGCTAATATTTTTTCAATTGAAACTTTTCATCCTTGATTAAATTACATTGATTTGGATAATCATTTATATGAATGTAATGACCTGATTATCCCTTTATTATTTTTCCACTCCTGATAGGTATTCTAAACCCTTTTTCGTATTTCTTTTCTAATACCCTCTTTCTTGAGAGATTCTTAGGATATGCATCACTAGCAGAATTTGAAAGTTTTCTTTTCAAAACATGAAGAAATTTTTGAATTACATTAAAATGGTTGAGGCATTAGATTGTTTCAACCCCTTAATCTAGAGACCTATCCTACATTTAGTCTCTGTTAAGCCCATAGAATCCATGAACAACCTTTATAGGAAGCCACATTACAAGCCTATTTACCTTCCTACCATATTTATTTTTAAACTTTTCATGATTATTCATTTGAGCTTTAAAGAGGGAGTTGGAAATACATGGTATATTTTGTGCACAACCATGAAATAATGTGTGGGGGAGTGCCTCTTGAGTATTGGGGCAGAATGGGTTCCAAACATCTACTCATTGTATTCACAGGTGTTTCCCTTGTGTTTTGTTTACAAAAAAAACAAACAAAAAGGGGACCTTATGCTTATTTTCCCATGAACCATACTTGCCTAAGGAGGATGGTGACGATTACAAAAGCATTTGATTGAGCTTTTGAAGGATGCATTTTACGTGAGATTTACTTTGAATATCATGCAATGTTGTTTAAAGGAATTAGCCTTCCTTCTCAAGCCTCAGAATTTATTTTCACATCTGAACCTACCAAACCATAGCTACAGAAACATCTGAACCTTATTGATAAAGCCCTCATGATTTTTGTAATTCAATTTTTCTAAATTAGAGAACAAGATATCTTCCAAACCTATGGATAGAGTGTATATACCTTATATTGAGAACAACATTGGTTAAAAATATCTTGAGTGTGGAGTGTGATTTTGACTGGTAAAGTAAATCATCAAGTGGCAATCTTATTTTTGAAAGGTTGACAATGTGTTGAAAGAAGATGGGAGTAGTTAATTGCATTATATATGAGGCATGATTTTAATATCTTATGAATTAAATTTGTTTATTCCTTTTAGAAATATTCCTCAGTAACTTTATCAGTTATACATTGGATTAATTAAATGACTTCCTTTTAAAGTATATGCTCTCTTAATTAGATGTTGAGATTTTTCTTGAGGGCAAGAAAACGACTAAGTGTGGGGGAATTTGAGGCACCCGATTTGTGTATACATTTCCATATATATAACTGACAATAAAAACATGTTTTCAGAAAATATCTGTTGTTTTATGAAAATATTCTTTGATTTTCGTGGATCTGTTTACTTTCAGGAGCTTTCTGGATAAATACATGAATCAGGAGAAGTTTGTGAAAATTTTGAGACTAGACGGTGTGTACTTTTATACACGCCATGTACATCCAGGAAGGGACACATACCGAAGGAGGGAGTACACTCCCATGTCACCAAGAAGAAGATATATGCCATGCGAGGTGCCGTTACACGCCATATACTACTTTCTAAAAGTGGTGGTTGCCGAAGAAAAGTCCACATGCCCATGTGGCCGTTGATGGAGACACGTAGTGTTCCATTTTTACACACCATGTTTGCTATTTTAGAAGGGGCTGGTGGCCAAACATATGATACTACACATTGTGTATGGCGGCGCTACATGCCATGTACACTCAACCACCAGGTGGCGCCATGTTCAAAAGTTAAAGATGGCATGTTAGGCCACCTGCTAGCGGAAAAAATTGGCGCCAAAGCACGTTGACGAAAATTACACGGCATGTACCTTCTATACATGCTGTGTACTGTATTTTTCTATAAAAAGAGGCATCGGCCTATAGATTTGGGAGTTCAGAACCCATTGGAGGAGAGAGAAGCTCTGCTACCACCATTCCCGAAGCCACCGAGGTTCCATCACTCTGCTATCCTGCCATTCCACATTTCGACATCTTACTTCAATGCTTACACGATGAATCCGTCAGGTATCATGTGTATCGTTTTCTCCCACTTCATATGTGTAACTAAGCCCCTCATGTTGGGTCTATGGATAAAGGGATCGTAATTTGTATTTTGTTTTATATAGTTGTGTTTTATCATTGTAATTCATCTAACTCTTCTTAATCCACTATTAAATATAACTGAGAATTCTGAGCCGGACCAAGTTAAGAATTCTCAGCGATACAAAAGCAAAGTAACGGTGAAAGCATCCATGACCATTGGAAGGATTTCACCGATTAAAATAATGGAATGAACTTAATAAAGAATTAAGAACACTGACTACTGGACCAAGGAGTCAACTGCTCTAATTCCAAACAAGAGGACCCGGACGAAGGAAATCTTGTAACAAAACAAAATCAAGAATGATTGAATTATTATGAACAACACAACCATTTAAACAACCTGAAAAAGTACTCCTTAATCACCACAGCCCTGACACGTCTTTTCTTCCTATTTTAAACTCTTTAAATTTACCCGTTATTTTATTTAAAACTGTCAATCATTTCTTTAAAGTAAAACAATTTATTTTCAATTAAAAACCAAAATCAACTCAATCAACTCTAAATTCTACATAATTCACCTAATTAAGTATTAACTCAATTGAATTTATGCACACCATTGTTCCATATGGATCGACCCTGAACTCATGCTATACTAAAGTTATAAGAACATGTAATTAATTTGAGACGCATATAACTTTAATCAACGACAAGCGATACCATGAGACAATAAGTAATTCAACACAATCTACCAGGCTACTAAACTAGCTCTGTAAATGAATCATTCCATGTGGTCTATCCTCCATCCAATCACAACCATAAATCTTTAGGTTAAAGAAAATAAAATATTCATTAGTTAGTATCAGCATGCAGAGCATCTAGGTTGGGCTATGATTGATCTAAGAACCTATGTCCACTAGGAAGTGGTGTACTTCTACATCATTTAACTGAAATTTGATGTACATGAAGAATATGGGCCCCTACATGAGAGCACCATAATCTCCCTTAGATAATGAAATGACGGAATGAAATTATTCTTTATCAACCTATTCATCAAAGAAGGCTTCTGTGGACACTAACACCACTTCAAAGTAGAGTGAATTTTTCAAGGATTATGGGAAAAAAATCTCTTGTATTTCGATAGGTGGAGGGCCTCGAGGTTCGAGAGATTTATAGGTATGATGGAGAGGTTCATTAGTACATTGTACTTCTGTGTTAGAGGAACATTTCTGCCCTTAGGGTGTCATTCTTTAGTTGGAGGTACAATGTAATCTACTAGATGAAACACTAGATTCTAGGTAGTAATTGAAATGTCATGATTCTCATTAGATAACTCATAAAGAACATATAAAAGTTGACTATCAGATATAGAAGACAAATATTTAGCTAGATATTTCCAATCATGATGGGGAAGAATCTATTATGCTAGTTCAGTTATCACATTCAGCTGTGGCTATGTGCCTGAGGGAGTAGTCTAAGAATAATATTCTTGTAATGCTCAATAAAGAAAGTTTTTCTAGTATAAGTAGTATGAACATCTTGTCTTAATGCACTAACCTAATAATTCCATCTGTTTTCATTTCCTTTACTTTCCCTTCAATGACATCGACTTGAGGCACTCAAAATGATTTTCAGATACTTCTAATTATCAGATACCATGATGGGGTCTACCAAATAAAAGGCATTCACAAAGGAAAACTCTTACATGTCCTTGGAGTAATCTTACAAAACTCAGTGGAAACTGGGGGTGATTCTTATATCTGTAGGAAGGAAATCATCAATGGTTTATGATGGATTTGTATCTAGTGTGTGATTTTTCTTACCCATGATTCATTGGAACCTACTCTTATGAGATGAAGAATTATGCGAGGTGGATGCAGAAGCTGCAGTTGGGGAAGGTGTGGAAAATTCACGAGGTTTGGTCAAACCTAAATGGGAATGGATTTCACTATGGGTATAAGTAACTACTATGTGGGATAACCAATCATTATACTTTTGAGTCCCATAGTTGGAAACTGATTTCCATTCCCCTTAACTATCACTTTCCGGCTCAGTGGAGATGTTTCCCTCCAATTACAGGACATTCCCCAAATTGACTAATCCATTATTCACAGGGTCCTAAAGATTACCCCTAAACACATATAGTTTATCCAAGTCATTATGAGGGGTATTTTTGTAAGTAAAATGATATAGGTGATAGTTACATTCAGATTCATGGGGATTCTTGTAGTCTACAGCTTTAGAGTCCCCTATTCTTGCGCACTGAAGAAATAATTAGGATGTTTTGAATACTTTTAAGATTATGTATGGTTTCTCTTTTCCATAATGTGAACTCTGTATTCATGGAGTTGAAGAATTATTAGAGCCTAATGAGGGGTAATATACACATTTTCTCATCTATGTGGTTGTTCATGGAAAGGTGGATCATGCTGATGTTCTTCTAGGTGATGTTATGCTTCAGGAGGTTACTACACTCAATGAGGTTCTGCAGGTGGAGGGTCCTACAACTCTAGAATCTTAGGGGGTTCCACTTGCAATGTGTTTGAAATCTCAACCTTGGAAGTTCTTCATTCAATAGCTATGTGAGGTAATGGAAATTCATGCATATCCAACTGTGATGATTATCCAGGAATTGGGATTTGTTAGAGAATTTCCAGAACCCACCTCAGATGATATGAATGACGAGGGTAGGGACCAGCTCGGTCTTGGAACCCCCTATTCACATCATTATGAGATTCTCTTGGGGTAAAAATAATATAAATTGAATATGTGGGGCCTTTCAACCATGTCAAAAAGTTGGTGGCATGATCATCAAGATATTTCTTGCACATGAAGATGCATGTGATATGAGTCTTACACTTGGTGGAGGTGAACTGGAATAGAAAATACATGTGAAGAACTTCCCAAATAGTAATAGACCTGATTCAAAACTATTTATACCCAATATATGTAGGATATTCAAATATTTTATTAATTCATTAGATCTTGGTGGCCTCTTGGTGCTCTGGGCTTCCCAAAATTTGGACCATGCCTTGAGATGGAGTGGGCCAGATTCTATAGAGAATCATTTATCCCATTTAAATAGGGGAAACTAGGGTTCCCAATCTATAGGGGTGCTCACATATCATCCACCCATGCCAGGTATATGAATTGTTTTTTGGTGGGATTTCCACCTCTCATGCTCAATGGAATCGAGGTGAGTAGTGAGAGAGGCTATCAAATCATCCAAGTAGGTGTTCCTATTTTTAGGAGGATATCTGTCCACCAATGTGTTCAGAGGCTCATTAACATGGTATATAAGCTTAGTTTATCAATGGATCAAATCATTCTAGGTCCCAATGAATGTGATCACACTAGTCCGGTGGATTTTTCGACAAATATCACGGCTAATTTCTTTTAACTCCTACCTCTACTCTTCCTATATGCGCATGATCACTGTGCTCTACTAGGAGAATTAGGATTGGTAGGAATTTGGGCTTCCCCTAATTCCACTATGGATAAAGAATATGGTCTTCTCAGGGAGCACTATAATAAGGGCTCCATTCAGTAAGGATCTCATTAGTAATCCTCTTTTAATTTTTGACCTACTCGAGTAAAAAGGTGACTACAGAATGGAGCTCTATCTTCTTTGTGACAATAGATGGATCTAAGGTCTTCAGATTTCCCTTTCCCGTGTTTTCATTTTGACTGGTTTGAAATGGTATGGATGGACCTTTAAGGCCAAGAATCATCATTTTTAGGTGGATATAGACACCTTTATGGGGGTTTTCTTGATATTGTATTGCCCTAGAGGAATTTTTTCTCTGTTGGACCCTCTGTCATTACCCATGTCCTTGATAATATGAGGGAAAACCATGTTCCCCATAACGATACCCAAAGGAGAATCGTCAATATAACTATGTTGGTCTAACTTACACTAGATAGGGATGAAGTAGAGAGTAATATACCATCCCCATCCATGGATCTTCATGTATGGATACACCACATCCATGATTTTTGTGGAGCACTATAAATCTCTTAACGTATCTATATTGGAGGGTATGAGGAAAGCTAAGTGATGTTGGGTTTTGATCCATTGGGAGTGTTTCTGACTCAACCACATATCACTTCTAATCAATATCATTTATGAGCTCCTAGATTCTTAGGAAGACCAACTATTGGTCACAGAAGTAAAAAAGCATCATCTAGACAAATATTCATCTAGACCCCCTATTAGGTTCTCTGAAATATTAAAATTTTAAGTTGCATCAAGTTGTAATGAAACTAAAAAATTAACATCGGAAAGAGTATCCCAAAACATTTCTTGTTCATAAGTGGTGAACTGCTCTTGTTTGGACCAAGATTCGGTTGGTTCTTATATAGGTATTGGAGATGAAACTAATGTGGACTAGTTCAGTTGCTGGTTGGATAGTTGAGAATATTATCCATGAGTTATTTATTCGTTTTTTATTGGTTTATATCTTTTGGTACGTACCAAATATATCATTTTATCCCTATAGGATTGACTGATCACCACTGCCTCATTTGTTAGGGTAGTGGTTATCATTGATTACTTCACTAGATGCTCTACATATAACCCATTCAAGAATTACTCTATGTGACCTTAGTTATATTCATATAGGGAAACACGAAATGCTGGAGTTGAATACACCATTAGTCCTTGTAAGGGAGAAAAATCATATTCCACCAAAATGTTCCTATATAATAATTTAATGTTTCTATGAATCTCACCTTTTGGGATAATGAACTTCACCTACTAGGTTCCTACCTCAAACTCTAATGTTGATTACTGGGGTGAATGTTCCATCACTAAATCACATTCACCCTAAGAATCTATGAAGTTAACAGGATTGATAATTACCTAGATCTTCAAGTAATTTTTCCTTTTATAGAAGTGGGTTGCCCTTATTCAACATGATGGTTCTTCTGAGTTGGGAAATAATTTACCACAGAGAGGACATCAGTGATGGGGGGTTATAGAATGTTTTGGATATCTTCTTTGATTATTTGGGATAAGGGGATAGACTCTATATCAATTATAATCTGATCAGCGATAAAATCCCCTTTGTCCATAACCTTCTCTATTTGATTTGGAAGAGTGAGACACGACGTGTAATCCCTGTAGTTGTAGTGCAGTGGAATCCCAGGCACATGTAGAATTGTGTAGGATTATTTGGGTAACATTTCTCCTTCACTAATGTCTCAGTGTATTGGGTTGATAGTTTCATAAAAATGGTGTCCTGAAATGAATGTGGATTTAGTATTCAGTGTAGATACAAGGAAATCAATGCCCCGTGTCCCAACGTCGTTCAATCACCCATGGTTGAAGAAAGATAACTATGTTGATAATGTCACAAATCAAAATTACCAATGTTTTATAACCCCAATTTATAGTGATCTCTATGTTGGCTCCACTAATTTTTAGGTGGGTTCTATTGCCAAATAGCTAGATCGGATGGAAAGATAATCTACTGATGTTTTGAATTATACTAGTCCCTTTGTAGAGAATATGATTTTAACATTAGGTTCACCATTTTTGTTTGTGAAGCCCAACTATTGAACCTTCTGAAAGAAATTATTGATATGTTGGCCCATAAGGGAAACCTCAATGTTTGGGTAATAAATTCATCACATTGGTTTCAAAAAAATTAATTCTGATGATTTCCTTAGTCACAACCCTGCGCATGTTGACTCACAGTGGAATTTATTTTTGTTCACCCGCATTACCACAATACAATGGTTGGAAGAATTCACCAAATGTAAAAACATTGTCTACTCCTTGATCAAAATGGGATGATGGTATGTTCACTACTCCTTATATGGATTCTTCCTTGAAACTCATCAACTAGTTTGGGTCTACCTCATAGAGTTAAGTATTCTTTATAGAACTCATTCATTGTTCTATCTCTCTATGGTTTCCTCTTAATTAAGATGTTTCTGTCTGGAGATTATAGTGGTACATGAAAGAGAAACATCCTTCGGTCGGGAGAGTTGTGACATGGGGAATCATTGGAATGTCTAGATGATGGGGACATTGGTCACATGTATTATTAATCATAAAAATAAATATTTATAAGGCATCAATGGTGTGGAACCAATGGAATGTGTCAATCATGAGTTATCTAATGCTAGAGGCTTATATGTTTTATGGATTTCACCACAGGAATTCCATGTTTACCATGAGGTAGCTAATTCCATATAGGTTCATATCTTCCAATGATTTCACCTCGTTCGTCCTATGTTTAGAATGTGGTATATGCATGGGGTCACATGTTTAAAATCATATGCATATGGTTCAAAATATTTTGATGAGATAGATCATGGAAAAATTTTAGCATCTTATAGATATTGTGTTTATTTATTAGGATTCCTCATAGAAAAAACTCAGGGAGTTTCATCCCTATAATGGATCACCGAAAAGGATTTTTGAGGGATGGATCAGAACACCCAATGAGAGAGAATCCATTATGAGAGAACCATAAATGGAACTTGTCACAATAAGAAGGTGGATGGATCTAGACACCCTTTAGAGGATGATCCAAGTGTTTAGTTCTATAAAGGGAGATGTCACACTATGAAGGAAGAAGGGTCAAAACACCCTTTGGGAGTGAATCTATGAGGCGTGTCCCATAAATTATTGTTTTCTCATCATGAAGGTTGATTACAACACCCTTCGAGGTGGGTTAGGGAGGTGTACCCCTAGAAGGGTAGCACCTTGGTTTACCATTTTTCAGTATTGAACCTTAATAGGGTATCCAACTGACCCAGTTTAGACAATAAGGATTAAAAACCAAGTAGTTTGATGGTGTAGGGATTTTTTATTGAACCCTCCCTATGCACCTAGAGGAGATCTGTTCTCTTAGTTAAGAGGTATGATCTTACATGTATTTGGCTGGGACAAGATTATGGTGAATACGGTTTATGGTTTGGACCTCTGGGAGGCATCTTACACAACATAGTAAGTTAGAAATATGAGATAATAGGGCTTAAAATGTTTGGGTAATACACCTGAGAATGAGGCCAATCTGAGGGAAAATTTTGTTGGGTATTAAGCATGGATGTGGAACATTTGAGAACATGTTGTAGATTTCATATATGTAGAAGGATTATGGAGCTTGATATTGGGACTTTCACATGGATGTATCACCTGGGGTAAACATTTTTACGAATTATGCATCAGAGAATCATGTAGAGTGACTTGGAAGATGTAAAGGTCCCTACTAATCTCTAAGCCCATGTGATTCATTCTTAATCTGAGAAATAGGAGGAAGAAGTATGAATGACGCCTATGTCACAAAATAATTTCCACTAAGAGATGGTATGTGGATTATTCAAGGAAGATTCTCAAGGAATATTTAATTCCAAGTGAAGAGGATCTCATTCCATGTGTGGACAATATCGTTCCCTATGAGGGTAGGAGATGTGAAGACCATCCCTTGAAACTCACACACATAGAATCATGCACCTTATGTATATTTTAAGGCCACATTTTAACATCATCTATTGAGAATGTTGTTGGTAGGTTGTATTATTTCACCCACCTAGAACATGGAGGCTCCCTCTTTACCCCTTTGGATTACATAACCACAGATCATACACCCTTTGGGGTGATTGTTATTAAAATTTCTAGGGTTTGATGGTATAAAAGAGTGGTCAATCATGGGGTCCATGTTAGTGTGCATATGATGATATGAAAAATAAATTATCTTACCTTTGATGAGAATAAATTTCATGGAAAATAATGCACTAGGTGAATAGGGGACATCATGTGAGGGACCATGAAATAGTTGCACACATGCTTGGAGGGCTGGCCACAAGAGGTGCATGCAATATATTGTATTTTTGTGTAAAAGGATATTGAACATGGAGATCTATTATAAGGGATTCCACTAGAGCATAAAATAGTGGTTGTGTTTGAGATGGGAGTTTTTCACACAATGTTAGTGTGCGTGCAAAGAAGAGGCTTCATGCACACCCAACATGGGATGCATAATGTTGGGTAAGGATTAAAAAATCATGGGACCATTTAGGGGAAGACCCATAGGGAACCTATCATGAAATATTTTATACCTTGAGGGTTACATTCTATTGTGTTTTCTTAGAAAAATATTTCTTCATGCAACAAAGTGGTTTCTAGAGTATCGAATATAATAATGGGTTTCACCTCAAATTATAGTTGAATTATTCGACCAAGGGAATGAATGATTTTGAACACAGACGACACATTATTTTTATATTTTCCCTCTATCATGGTGAAATTTAATTCAAGGGGATGTTTGACATCGTTTATATAATTCTAAAGGGTTGCATGCAGATTGGGTTCCTTGTGTACAATTCAACTATCTTATGCACGATTACCGTAGTTGTTTGAGTGGCCTTCACAGAAGTGAAAAAATTGCATCTTATTTGGGTTGTGATTATGTTTCATATTATTTTCAATATTTATCCCATATCTTATAACTTCTTCACCCCTTCCATGGTCTTCTTAGAATGCTTCTCTAATCCAGATGATGCTTTGGTTTTCCAGTAGTTGGCCAAGGGTGCCTTCCGGTGGAATTTGGATGCCAATAGAGAGTGAACATGATATTATACAGAGAGTAATCAATAAGGAGTTTTTACATTGCTCCATCCTCTAGGGGGACATGTTAAATTCTCTCATAATGATAATGATACTCGAAATAAATCCATTGAAGTTAGAGCCCAAATGGGAAGGACCTCACATCATTAATAAGTTTTATTCAAATGGATAATACTCTTTGATCGCCATTGGTGGACAACATGACACACCTCCTATTAAGTCCATGTTCCTCAAAAATTACATCACATGAGGATCCCCACATTACAAGCATTGTAACATTAAACTATCTACAACAATGGTCCAGAAATTATGACATTAAAAAAATTGCAACCACAGTCTAGAAAGAATGACATTAAAATGTATTCAAGTGGTCAGACCTATGTGAACTTAAACTATAGTAACCCTCACCCAAACTCTAAAAACAAAAACTAGGTGTCACTATCTAATAATTTTTACCTTAAACTATTTTCAACCCCAATAGTTTAAAGTCTACTACTTATAACTATTAGTTACCATAGTCTTAGTTATATGTGTTTAAACTGAAATGCCCATTGTCCTCAGCACATGATGTTAAATTACAGCCTCACCCTATGTAACAAATATAATATTTCCCATATAAAAGGGTTTTTATGAAAAACATAAAAACATCATCATCACACAAAATTAAACTATATCCTTACCATGTTTCATATACATGTGAATCCCCTAGATAATTGTAGGATTCCCCAAAACCATTGTTAGAGTGGGTTCCCCCATCCTCTGACATTAGTCTTATCCATTGCATGTATTCTTGAACGAAATGTGGATTGATTAAAATTCACATAGGATCCATAATTATTAATAAACCCATTTTCATTGAGCCCATCTGAATATTTATTGTCCCATCTTTCACTTTTCCCCATTTACAGTTGAAGAATTATTACTATAGACTATGTGTAGTTTGTTTAAAGGTATTTATATGGTATCTGGGCCAATATTCCCTCATTTCACAATGAATTTTACTTATTTTATTCCACAAATATTCCCTTGAGATCCCCCATAGTCACATCGTCATTAATTTAATCCTTTTTTACATAATTAAAGCCTCTGAAACTTATTCTGCATGTAACTAGCATCAGTATCACCACATACGATGCAAGGCCTCCCTATTTAATTTTTTTGGAAACTAATTATTTTTTAATGAAGTAACATCATTAAATCACCTACCCATGGTTCAAGAATTATTAACTTTAACTATGTGATTTTTTCATTCATTTCGATGATTTTATCCATCCTTAGTGCTTCACTATGTTTATGCCTCCATCTCTCTCTATAACAACATGAGAATTAATTCCTATCATCATGGGATATATAGTGAATCATCATATTTTCATATCCATGAGTAGACACAATTTCACCTCAAAATACCCCCTTGTTCCTCCTCTTCATGTACAAGTTCCATTCACATTTTTTGACCCATTAGGGCTGATATTCTCTCATGGCCAGGCATGAGAAAGGAAAGAATTAGCAGTCTAACCCATAATCCCAACCAACATCCCCGGTGAAAGAGGTTAAACTATGATATTGCCCAATATAAAAATAATATTCCAAATTTGTCAAGTATGGGGATATTCTAAAACATTAAATCACATAATATTGGGATGCCTCATATGATAATTATGCGGTGTCAAAAAAACAATTACCTCTATACAAAGTGAATTCCTTATTTAATAAGAATGAGAATTCAAAAAAATCTCTATATTAAACCAGGACGCCTTATATGATATGTATGGGATGTAAATGAAGCATAACCCCTATAAAAACTAGTATTTCTCTTAATATGGTATGAATTGATATCCTCACAAGAGAGGGTGTTAACCCTCTGGTGTTGGTCTCCTACCACCCCTCCTTGCAAGAACTATATGTTACATGATTTCCATCCTCATGATATGTGTATTGATGCCTATATATTTCATGTTGGACCTATTACAACCATCAAACCATTTTTGGATCATTCCACTCCCATACAAGCTTAATTTTCACTTACCAACACAATCATTTATCACATTTGTGTGCATGGAGTAATAACTCCTAGTGAACTCGGTACTTCTTTTGAAAAATTCATTAATTAAATTTTCATGTTTCATTGTCCCTTAGACATATATAATAATAATCATCCCAATACCAATGGGCCATTTAATGATAAGGGTCTTATGGAACAATGGATCACATAACATCATGGGCTCATGCCTCAAATGATCTTTGGTGAAAAGTAGTGTCTCTCATGTTTTCAACTCCTTCAATGATAAATTTTTAAGTTTTACACATTTTAAATTGATTTGTGTATAGAAATTGTGTTTCAAACATGTTAAAAAATATTCCTCAATCATCGGTAATTCCCATTTTACTATCATGGAATTTTATTTCTTGATTTCCTTGTTGGATTTGTTGATCACCTTTCCCCTCCTTGTGTTCTCCCCTTCAAACTATGGGAACTCCGTACCAATATTTTTTTTCTCACACTGAGCATGGATCATACAGAAATAGGATTAGGGAGGTTGTTATCCTCAAGAATGGTTGAGATGCATGGGTTCCCCACTATCCTAAACTCAATGGATGTAAACTAATATCCCATGGTCTAAATTCCATGGCCATAAAGTAGGAGCATACATCCATGTATCATGAAATTAAATTGTGAAAATGTATCCCTATAAAAGTTTTGTGCAATTTAAGTCCTTCATGTCCATCAATTCATGTCATATAGTCACTCTCCCTTGATACACATATCCTTATTTGGATTTTTACCAACTAGTTTCAAATCTACAATATTAACCTTGGATTCGGGGTCCAAGAATCAATACCTTAAACTGTGTGAAACATGTCTGCATAATATTTTTTGTGGTAGGGAATCTTATGATCATCATTCACGTTGGGTTACCTCTCCCTAATACCACACATATCCTCTTTGAGACACATAAAGGGTCAAAAAATACGGCATTTAACTATTTACAACCACAGTTTAGAGATTATTACCTTTAAACTGATTGACATTGGTCCAAAATCTTTGAACGTAAACTAAGATCTTGAAATATTGGTCACTAGAAATTATATAATACAACTTCAAATATTTAACACATGATGTTAACTATTTACATACATCATCCTCACCATATTACTGTAAATTGTGTGTCCAATTTCATCATTTCATGATGTTAAACTGTAGAGCCTATTAGGCTATGGCCCATGAAACACTTTCATCTATTAGATGTCTTCCTATTACCGCATCATTCATGTTCTTCTATATTCACTCAAAATCTCATATGATGCTCAACGTGGAATGTGATTCTGACAATTGTTCTGACCAATATGCCTACCCAACATGCTAAATTCCAGGGTGGAATAATCCTGAGAGTGATGTACCCCATTAAAAAATTCAATAATATCATACCCACAATTAGATTCTTCATTTATTTGGATCCTCATTATCCTCCATATCCGATCAATCCCCCATTTATGTCATGGTCCCATGCCATGCTGGCTAGTCCACCATTCGAGGAACATATCCCAAAATACATTTTTTATGAAAATTTAATTTAGTTCCCATTTTTCGAACATGGTTTGTGGTGGACCCTCATTAAAATATAACTATCCATGGTAATATAATAATGTATATATTTTTCAAAATGGTTAATATTTGTTCTATAACATCACACCACCCATGTTGTGTTATAGATCATAGGAATATCTATTCATGGTTTCAATTCAACTTCGTTCATATATAATTAAACACCCCAAGAGTTACCCAAATAATGTAATAGAATTCATTGAAAAAAAATTTGGTTGGTCATATATCCCTTTTCTATAGTGTCTTCCCTTCTCGGATAGGCCACTCATGGTTGTTAATTAAGAAATTCATACACCTAGTGTTCAAATATTGCATGGAACTCTCATATAATTGATAAATCACATGGTTATCCATTTTTATCACTCTAAGAATAACTCACATGGTATTGGGTATTGAAGGTAGGCTGTATTTGTAATATTATCATAGATTCAGTAAACAAATTTCATGCACATGGGGAATTTATAAAAAAATAGTCAAATAATGAGTGGGTCATCCAAAAAGTGGTGAATCTCCTTTATTTTAGGATATATAAATATTTTTTTATGGTTCGACTATGATGATCACACACTCGAGATAATACAACCTCTTTTGAGTGTCCTCAAATTTCAACAGTCATACCACTACACTGACAACATCCTACTTTGATTTAAGATGGAAATCATCAGCAATAATCGATATTCAGTCCATATTAGCCCAGAAATAGTCCACAAATGATACCACCTTTGTTTCAATATCATCTACTATCAATAGTTGGGAACTCAAAAAGATAATGATCTTAGCTTAAGTTGATATAATAAACATATTCATTTTCAACATCCCCTCATTGTGGGAAATCGCCTCATCGACTTTAAAAAGTGACTTGGTTCCCTTAACCTTTTTCTTTTTCTCGAAAACATTGAAATCATACAACATGACATGTTCTCATTTAATGAGTAATTTCCAAGAAAGTGCGGATGGGACTATTGATTCCTATACAATTATCCATAGGTTCACTAGCTGGTTATGGAGAGTTCCTACTATGATTATCAAGACAACCATTGGGGGTTCGGTTGATGAAGTTTATCACGTTCCTCTATGCCTTGAAATTAATGACTTGATTCTACTTCACAGTTTCCAATCCTTAATCCTTGATGCCCTCGTGTGGCATAGGCTCATATGATGAAATTACCATGAAGATATCTTTGGTTGGATCATCATTAGGCATGACATCGGGTGGGTTGAAATATCGTTTTTGGGGAAATGGATCATCACCACCCACCGGTTCACATCGGTATCCCCATCTAACTCATGTGGAACCTTCAACGTAGACACAACCATCCCAGCCCCTCAACTACCTACATTAGTGCTATGATCACAATGAACTTCGTAAAAACCTCATCTCCATTAGAAACTATTGCTGTAATTTTTGGGGAAAGTGCATCCATCAAACCCCCTTGATTATCTAAATTTCTTGCATGAGTCCCACCACTTCCAATGAAGCTTTATCTCTAATGGTCACCTTTAGAAATGCTAACTACACCAAAATTAAGAACAACAACTCCCTCATATATCCCTATTTTGTGGTACAATTAGACCCCCACCATTGAGGGAATGATCATATAATCCTCTTACTATTTTGTGTCCATGGTTTTTCTGACAATCTTGGCTTCATTGGATATATCTGTTGGATAATCCACACTCACGGTCACAACCTCACCTTAAGGCACCATTGAATCCAATGTTTGTGTCAGTTTCTAATCCATAGACATAGTTCTAACTTCCATTTATGGATGATTAAATCAAAAAAGGAATGCTAAATGAAGTAAAATAAAGGTAAAAATGTAAAAAATGTTTTTAAATTAATAATATATCTCAATAAATATTTTGGGGAGGTTCAAAGGAAATCACCAAGGTGATGGAATTTTCCCAGTGGTCACACCTTATTGAAGAGCAACGCTTTGGCTGGAGTTTGTTTTCCCATGGACACCACATTAGTGAGGGGCCTCACGCTAACCCCTTTAGGGTTTGAGGCTCACTCTACCTCTACTGAAGATTTTTCATGGAACTCCCCCACAGTTTTTCATACTAGTTCATGCACAAGTAATGGGTAGATAGAGAGTACACAAGGAATTATAGTTATATAAAAGGAATGGATAATCAAAAGATTTACCTGAAAAATAGAATGGCCCAATTCCATGGGTGTGTCCTAATAAGAATTTCTTCCACTAGATACATCTATCCCTTCTAGTAGAGGCACCCGTGTATTTATTTCACATTTCAAGAGGTCTGGGGGGATACATAATCCCTAGTATCACCATCGCCAAGCCGATTAGAGGATGCTCGATTCATGGATAGCTGACCAAATCCTCTGGCATTTTTATTTATTTCACCACCACATCCTGTGAAATGAGAAATCCAACCTTGGTGTGGCCAAAATTACTAAGAAATGTCCCATATTTTTTGCGCTACTACCACATCCCATGTATTGTGATTATTTCCTAAACCCCCCTTCTCTCTCATTCATCAGGGATGACAGAATTTCTAGGGACATCTTGGTAGCACATCCATTTCAACATACACTACACATGCACCCTTGATACTAGCCCAGATGGTCCACCATCCCCCCAAATCCCTTTACCCATGAGCATTGGACCCATAGATGAACCCATCATTATTGATCCAACCAGTTCACATCTATTAACTTACACATCTACAAATACCTAAATTCTACCAAATATATCAAATATTCAACTATGGAATTCATCAACCACTACTCATCCTTGTCCACGGGGTTGAGAGAAACCTTATTCATCATCCCAAATCATTCACTATATCATTATCTCTTTAGGATCTGCACTCTCCCAACTTAATTCATAATCATGGGTGAGCCTATAGGCAATGGTAAGCTATGGTATCTCATTCCACCATATTGAATGTTCGCTGGTAAGGTTAAACTAGATCGATATGAGAGAAAAATGTTAGATCTCATACCACATATAATGACCCAAGCACGAAATATATGAATATTAAATATTTATAGATGAATATTAATTACATTTTTTTAAATTAATGCACAAGTACCGTAATAGTTTAGTGCCTTTGGAAACATGGAATACATTATTATAACTTGTGAATGATCATAAACATCTCCCATGAAAATCACCCCCTATAGTACACCAACATAAATGATTTCTTTATAACCTAAGGAATTTAAAAATAATAAATTTTGATATTAGATGCTTATTAAAGGTAATCAAAAAACTGACAAACATATGAATGAAAAAAAACATGAACATGACTTTTGAATATCAAAATTATGATTCATTAAATAAATATTATAAATTCGTATTGTATAAATCATAATGAAACATTAACAATGATAAAATTGAATTACAAAATCTTATAAATCCGTTTCCATATTAGCCAAGACTCAGAGCCAAACCATCATAGCAGAAAAAGTCCATTACTGAATCGGGTTTACTAGCTATTCCAGCCTTGTATTACTGAACAAGATTTAATTATCATTCCAGTCATTTCTATATCATGAGATTTAAATCCTTACCTAATTCATTGGAGGTAGATATAGGTGTTTTCCACATCATAATAAAATCATGTTTACATTTTCCTCCAAAACATAAACCATTCATCACAGAATAACCCAAGGAACACAAAATGTGTTTTTTAAACATCATTCAATCATCATCCATATAAAATTAATGGATTTTATAAAAATAATTCTATCATAAACACAGTAAATTAAATATAAGAATAGGTATATAAAAACCTTATTTCAACTAAGATGAAAAATAATTTTGATAAAATATTTGGAATTAATTCATGAAGAAAATGTCCTTTCTTCTTCAAAAATGATTCCTTTTTTCGAAATTCCAATAAATTTTAAAAGGAAATAATTTAGTTGAAAATAAAATTAAAATAAAGTACAATTATCTTCATTGAAATAAGTAATTATAAAAATGTAAGAGTCCAATCATGCCATTCTAGTTTAAGAAAACACTGTCCTCATGCCTTTTATGGAAATGTTAAAATAAATACACTGTATTGAATAAAGAAAAAATATTTCAATTATACCATTAAATAGAAAATTCACCAATGGTTAAAATTGATTTTTAAAAATATTAAAATAATATAAATAGTATTAAATATTAGGAAACATCGAAGAGGATGATAAATATACCCCAGTAAATAATTATGTATAAAACAATCTCAGATAATATTGTGATTGAAAAATTATCCCTTACCTTGGGTTTGATATACTTCATACGTATGTGAACCTCATGTATAATGATTTAAATAATTTTATTGACTTATTAGAGAATAATAATCCTTTTTATGATATCATACATGATTATATTATCATTTGTTCTTTAGTAACATATCATTGTCACTCGTTATTCAGATATAAACTAATTTATGTTCTTATGAATGTTTTGTAGAATAACTTCATCTTACACTTCTTTTGTTATTGTTATATTATATAATGTATGATATTAGTATAATATATATCATATTTATTCATTCCATTCATATGACAACCCTGCTTTTATTATAAACATAAACATGATTTATTACATAAATCTTTACTTGATACAACTAGAAGATCGAGAGGTTTAGTGTCTTTGGAGATTAGGATCATTACATAAAAACATAAAACATGAAATAAAACATCATTATTGAAAAAAATCCTTTACATGACAACTAAATTCCCTCTTACTTAGCATTTCATGGGATAACCTGAGGACATGCATAAGAAAAGGGTGTGCTATAAAGCCCAGTAAGGGAATACACATGGAATAACATGAGGAGTACAATACATGTTAGACATTAGGAATATCAAAATAGAATAAGAGAAACATGAACATAAACTCATGATAAATCATGATAATCATAACATGGAAATGTGGCAACAATACTTAACATGTAATTAGCATGAGCCATGGCTCATTGCACATGGAGCATGTGTAAATCCTCATTGCACATAAAGCACGATTAAAACCTCATTTCAATTGAATTATCATGATTCAACACTCATTTCACATGAATTATCATGATACTATACTTCACCCAATGCATTGGAGCGCTATAATGGAACACCCTTCTTAAACATTTCATTTCATGCATAAGTGTGCCACATGGATCATAAAACATGGATTTATAAAACATAATAATTTATTCCACGATAAAGGAATGTGGAATTCATACATGAAAGTTTATAATCAATAAGTAAATGTGAATAATGGTGAATACCCTTGATGGAGAAATGGGCATGGTATTCACTACACAATGGCATTGGCTTAGAAAATTGGTGTAATTTCTGCAGCGTAATGGCGTGTCATAAGAATTCAAAAAAACGGTTGATGAGAGAGAAAGGGGTTCCTCATCATATTTACATGTAATGGACAGTAAGGAGGTCATATAGATACTTTTACCAACAATTTTAATGAAATTTAGATTCATGATACAAAATTATTGCTTGAATGTAAAAGAGGAAAGAGAAGTTCCTTTCGGAATTTCGGCATAGTAATGGGTGTACATGGGAGGAATTTGATGAGAGAGAAAGGGGTCTCCCATAATTCAAACATTAATAGGGTAGTATGAGGGAGGTGTTAAACCATACCCCAACATTCATAATTGAATTTAAAAGGGTAAAACAACTTAAAGAAAATTGGACAAAAATGAGAAAGGAAGAAAAACCCCTTACTTGGAAGTGTGCTTCCAAAGGCTAGAGAGAGGCTTGTGAGAGGCTCTTGGGAGCTTGGGGAAACTTGGGAGGATTATAGAGAGAGTAGGGCAGAGTTTGGACGAACTCAAAAGGCTTTGAGTGAGGATGAAGTGGGATCCTGGGTGGGTTTATATAGGAAAGGTGATGAAATTCTTTATTATTTAGGTTTGGGTCCCCTTACATTAAATTAATCCAAACTACAAACCATTCCTTGGTTTTTGCTCTTGGTTTTTGGAAAAGGGAAGAGGAAAAAAATATTGTATAAGTCCAAAGTCCGAACTTCTTAAAATAATATGGTTTCTTATGTGGAGGTGAGTCATACTCCCATGGAAATTAATTTAAAAAGACACGGTGTTTAATAAGTCTTGAGGGGTCCATTAATGCTTTAAAAAGTAAGCCAAAAAAACCAAAAAATCACATTATTTTAATGGTAAAACATATATCGTCCGAACATAAAGATTATAGTATTTTATTACATCACTATTGGGTCATTATGATGTCATAAACCACATTATATATTTAAACGGTATTTGATTTTTACTCAAAAATTTGAATGTCTCAAAAAATTATGAAAAATTCACTGTTGGATAATTTCAACGTCATGATTCCAGAAATAACATTTATTTTATCTAAATAATTTTCTAAATATGTTAATTTTCACTTTTAAAATAAAAACCGGTATTTATCGATAATTCACGGGTTTTGACAGAAATGGCTTTCAAACCATAATAAAAATTAAAATTGCATTCATAAAATTATAAGATCATTTATATTTAATAATAATTAATTTAATAATAATAATAATGATTTAATACAATATTATTTAATTCAAAAATACGTTAATTTAATAAAATAGAATTCTTAATTAAATAATAACTAAAAAACTATTTGCACTTTAAAAACTATTTACAATGTATCAATAATGATAAGAAAGTATATTCATTATTATATAAAAAAATAATGTAGATGAACATAGTACCATTTATGTTTTACATAACCCCTTAAAATAGTCGCATAAGACCTAAGGGTAAGGTGTGCGATGGTGACAGACTCTTGGGGTGGCTCGGATAACATCGCTCGAGTGGTAATTTCTATCAACTTCCACTTCTCCTATAGACGGCCCCATTCTAGCTTGACATGATGAAGATCAACTTGGGTTTGGTCAAGAGTGAAGCCCATGGATGCCACCTCTTTTCTGAGCTCAGATAAATGGGCTTCGTATGAGGCAATTCTACTGGATGAGGCCATCGTTTCCTTTGTATGAGTAAATTTGGATTTATTAAGGCCCTATATTTATACTAATCATGTGATCATTGTTCAAGAACTATATTAGAAACGGTCAAAATTCATAACATAAAACCAATGAAGTTGACATTTTATATAAACACAAAGAGACATTAAATGAGATCAATAGGGATTTCCATTAATGAAACTTTGGGTCGTTACAATATTCCCCCCTTAAGAAATTTCAGCCTAAAAAGTTTCCTTTTCCCACACTAAAACAGATGTGGGTAACTCTCTTTCATCATTTCCTCCAATTCCCAAGTTTCTTCTTCAAACTTACGGTTTTTCCACAACACCTTGACAAGGGGAATTGTCTTATTTCATAGAAATTTTTCTCTACTTTCTAAGATCTTCCCTGGTTACTCCTCATAAGAAAGATCATCCTCCAAATGTACCACCTCAGAAGAGAGTACATGTTAAGGGTCCGGTATGTACTTCCTTAATAGGGACACATGAAAGACATAATGTACCTTGTCCATGGTAGGTGGAAGTGCTAGTCGATAGGATACAGCCCTGACATGATCAAGAATATTGAAGGGGCCGATGTACCTTGGACTTAACTTACCTTTATTTTCGAACATCATGACCTTATTCTATATAGATATGCGTAGAAAAACCATGTCTCCAACTTTAAACTCAAGGTCTCATCAATGATTATCTGCATAACTCTTTTGTCGACTCTGGGCTGCCTTGATATGCTGTTGAATGGTTTTCACCTTCTCCACCATTTCCTCGACCATTTCTGGTCCAAGCAGCTTACGTTCACCAACCTCATCCCAATACGACGGTGTTATGCACCATTTCCCATAAAGGGCTTCATATGGTGCCATTTGGATGCTCGAGTGGAAACTATTGTTATAAGAGAACTCAACCAGAGGAAGATGTTAACCCCATCCTCCTTTAAAGTCCATTGAGCACGCTCTCAACATATCCTCAAGTGTTTGGATTGTCTACTTGGATTGGCCATCAGTTTGAGGATGATAGGCCGTACTGAAGTTCAGTTCAGTATTCAGAGCATGTTGAAGACTCTTCCAAAATAGAGAGGTGAATCTTGGATCTCAGTCAGACACAATAGATAGTGGTACTCCATGCAACCTTACCACTTCCCTGATATATATCCGTGCGAGTTGATCCAATGATAAATCCTCCTGAATAGAAATGAAGTGTGCAGTCTTTGTAAGACGATCCACAACAACCCAGATTGCATTATTGCCTTTGGATGTCCTCGGAAGTCTGGTGACAAAGTCCTTGGTGATGTTCTCCCATTTCCATTCTGGTATGGGCAATTGTTGCATCATCCCCTTAAACTTCTGCCTCTCTGACTTCACTTACTGGCACACTAGGAACTTTGATGTATATTCAGTGATCACCTTCTTCATATAATCCCACCAAAAGTTTTCTCAGAGATCTCGATACATCTTTGTGCTCCCTAGGTGAATAGAGAAGTTTGAACTATGTGAAACATCCAAAAGTTCTTTCTTCAGCTCCAAACATGATGGAAGACATATTCTTTTCCCAAACAACACAATTCCTTCTTCATTAACATTAAACTCCAAGGATTTTCCTTTTTCAATAGCTTCCTCTTTTTCTTGAATTCCCACATCATCCTTTTGAGCATCCTTTATCGTTTCCAAAAGAGACGGTTGAGTAATAATTTGTGAAAGGATTGATGATGTTCCCTTATCTATGATTCCCATGTCCATCTTCATCATGTCTAAGAAGATTGGATCCTTCTGAATTCTCATCATTGATAGAATCGCTAGATCCTTTCTACTTAGGGCATCTTCCACCTTGTTTTCTTTCCCAGGGTGGTAATGGATTGAACAGTCATAATCCTTGATGATCTCTATCCAAACTTCTCTGGTATATATTAAGCTATTTCTGTGTGAATATATATTTAAGACTCTTGTGGACATTATATATCTCACATTTCTCTCCATAGAGATAATGCCACCAGATTTTCAATGCAAAGATCACCGCCGCCAACTCCAGATAATGCGTTGGATAGTATCGCTCATGGATTTTCAACTGACTTGAGGCATAGGATATAAATTTATCATTCTACATCAGCACACAACCTAATCCCTTCTTTGAAGCATAACTAAAAACGACAAAATATTTTCCACTTGTGGGTAAAGTGAGCATGGGTGCAGTGATAAGCCTTCTTTTCAACTCCTTGAAGCTTTCTTCGCTTTCATAACTCCAAGAAAACTTTACTCCCTTTCGAGTTAGCTTGGTATGAGGGTTGGAGAATCATGAGAAATTTCTCACAAATCATTGATAATATCTTTCTAACCCCAAGAAGCTACAGATATCCGTTACCGATGTTGGCCTCAGACATCCCTCAATTGTATCTATTTTGGAGGATCCACAGATATCCCATTGCTTGTGATGATATGGCCCAATAATGAGACTTCCTTCAACATGAACTCACACTTGTACTTTTCATAGAGCTTCTCCTTGCGCAAAGTCTCCAGTACAGTTCTTAAATGCTCCTCATGATCCTCCTTCATTTTGGAGTATATTAGAATATTATCTATAAAGACTACCACAAATTTGTCTAGGTAATCTCTAAAGACTCTATTCATTAATTCCATGAAGATTGCTAGAGCATTAGTGAGTCCAAAAGGCATTACTATGAATTCATAGTGCCCGTATCTTGTGCGAAAAGCAGTCTTGGGGACATCTTCCTTCTTCACCCTTACTTGATAATATCCCGACCACAAATCTACCTTGGAGAAGTATTGTGCTCCATGAATCTGATCGAACAAGTCATCAATTTTTGGAAGAGGATACTTGTTCTTTATCGTGATTTTGTTACGTTCACAATAATCGATGCAAAGCCTCATTGACCCATCCTTCTTCTTGACGAAGAGGACTGGTGCACCCCATGGTGAAGCACTTGGGCGTATAAACCCTTTATCCATATTCTCCTGTAGTTGTTTATTTAGCTCTTCAAGATCTACAACAGACATTCTATATGGAGTATTGGATATTGGTAAAGCCCCAATTATAAGTTCAATTGAGAATTCAACATCTCTTCTAGGAGGAAGACCAGACAGTTCCTCGGGAAACACTTCAGCGAATTCCCTCACAATAGGAATTTCTTCAAGGATGGTTTCTTCCTTGGACTCAATCATCTGAGCCAGATACGCGTGCTCATATGGCAGTAATATCCATGCTTGAGATGATGGAGCTAAAGGAGATTCATCTTCCTCCTGACACTTGTAAAGAATCAGGGGAAGATTCTCCATATGGAGTGTGATTTCCCTCTCCCGAAAATTTATGTTGGCTATATATAAGGAAAGCCATTCCATGCCAAGAATTTCATCAAATTCCACCAAAGGGAGTATGACGAGGTTCACTGGGAAATTAAATCCATAGATTATAACAGGGGAAGACTTATAATCATGGGATGCACTGATTGCACCATTTTCCGTACTCACCGACATCTTCACTTCCATGATTTGTGGTGGTGATAGGATTGTTCTACTAAACTTTCGAGATATAAAATAATGTGTAGAACCTAAATCAAAAAGTACGTTCTCTATTTTTGAATGAATAACTAGAGTACCTATCACCACTTTATTTTTGGGGTTCAATTTGGCAGAAGTGATGGAAAAAGCTATTCCTTGCTGCCTTGGAGGTTGTTGGTTGCCTCGAAAAACCCTTGGATTAGGGAACTGATTTGAAAAATGACCCGGTTCTTTGCATTTGTAGCATCGAACAATGCGTTGAGGTTCGAACGGAGCATTCCTCTCCTCTTTCGTAGCCGCTGGTCTTTCTTGCCGACAGTTAACAGCTAGGTGCCCTTCTCTTCCACACCTGAAGCATTTCCTGTCCCCTTAAAGAAAATTCCAGGGTGCTTCTTTCCGCACTTTTGGAAAGCGGGGTGCTGGATCTTCTTAGCACCATTGGATTTATCCATCAGACCACCAGAATTGAAGTACACCTTATGCTTCTTATCCCCATGATACCCCTGTGATTCTCCGATCTCCATTTAGACCTTGAGGGCCCATCATAAAATTTACTCATAGCTGTCGAAGTCATGAATTGCTAATACGTTCCGTAGGCTAGGCTTCAACCCACCAAAGAAGTGGTCAACTTTGCATTCGGGGGTAACAACAAAGCCGGAAGCGTATCGTGCAAGCCTTGTGAAGTTTTCCTCATATTCTCCAACAGATTCTTCATCTTTTTTCTTGAGGGAAAGGATGTCCCTTTCCATCTTAAGTTGGAGGGTGTGCGGAAAATATTTATCGAAAAACATATTATGGAAATACTTCCATTACAACGCCTTGATCCCCTCCTCAGGATTCGTATTTTTGATCAACGTCAACCATTGATCAGCTTCACCCTCCATACGATAAGCCGCTAGGAGGACCTTCTCTTGTTCAGAACATTAAAGGACGGAGAAGATCTTTTCGATGGAGTTGATCCATTGTTCAGCGATCATGGGATCAGATGATCCAATAAAACTAGGAGGCCTTTGTCTCATGAAGCTCTCGATAGTGACTTGTTCTTTCTTAGGGGGGTTTAACGTTCCTCTTGACCTGTGTTTCTATTAAAAACTTTAGTTAGCTGAGAGAGAAGCGTGACAAAGTTCACGATTCCTGCTCCCATTGGATTGGGCATCTCATTAGTACAGTCATCACCCCGATCTTCACAATGGTTGTTAGCCTGAGTCCTCTTATTACCGACCATTGGCAGGAATAAAAGGAAAGTTAGGGGTAACACATAAATGGTAATCCAAATAAAATAGTTAATGACTTATAAATAAACTTTTATTTCCTTAACTCATGAGTCTATAGGCATCAATCTAGGCTTTTCATGATCTACTTTCTATCATATATTCTTAGGGGAATTTTTTTTTAATTCCCTTTATAAGGGTTCATACTAAGCTTGTGAATTTATCAAAACATATCCCCCGGGAGTGTCGTTACCAAGAGTGCATCAAGGCCCATTGTCGTGCACCAGTTCCCATTCGAGTCTAGCTCAAAGCGGTGTTTTTGGGTTTTACCCCTAGGATACATCTGTGCCAGAGCTGCCTCTACCTGATCGTATCCAGAAAGGGATGTATTTTCTTGATAATACACTTACTCAATACTGACCAAAACATAGGGATGTTTTTATTATACTTAGTCTTGTCTCTAAGGATTTACTAGGGTTTTCTAATCCTAATCCCAAAAATAACAAAACCTATCCTCTGATACCAACTATGACAACCCTGCTTTTATTATAAACTTAAACATGATTTATTACATAAAACTTCACTTGATACAACAATAAGATCAAGAGGTTTAGTGTCTTTGGGTATTAGGATTATTACATAAAAACTTAAAATATGAAATACAACATCTTTATTGAAAACTTCCTTTACATGACCACTATATTCCCTCGTACTTAGCATTACATGGGATAACCTGAGGACATGCATAAGAAAAGGTTGAGCTATAGAGCCTAGTAAGGGAATACACATGGAATAACATGAGGAGTACAATACATGTTAGAAATTAGGCATATCAATAGAGCATAAGAGAAACATGAACATAAAGGCATGATAAATCATGATAATCATAACATGGAAATGTGGCAACAACACCAAACATGGAATTAGCATGAGCCAAGGCTCATCGCACATGGAGCTTGAGTAAATCCTCAGTGCACATAAAGCACGATTAAACCCTCGTTGCACTTCAATTAGAATGAGTCAACACTCATTGCACATGACATATCATGATACTATACATTACCCAATGCATTGGAGCACTATAAGGGCGCACCCTTCTTAAACATTTCATTTCATACAGAAGTGTGTCACATGGATCATAAAACATGGATTCATAAAACATAATAATTTATTCCACGATAAAGGAATATGGAATTCATACATGAAAATTTATAATCAATATGTAAATGTGCATAAAGTTTAATACCCTTGATGGAGAAATGGGAATGGTATTCACTACACAATGACATTGGCTTAGAAAATCGGTGCGATTTCAGCAGCGTAACGGCGTGACATAAGAATTCATAAAAATGGTTGATGAGAGAGAAAGGGGTTCCACATCATATTTACATGTAATGGAAAGTAAATAGGTAATATAGATACATGTAATAATTTTTTTAATGAAATTTAGATTCATGATTAAAAAGTATTGCTTGAATGTAAAAGAGGAGAGAGAAGTTCCTTTCAGAATTTCGGCATAGTAACAGGTGTACATGGGAGGAATGTAATGAGAGAGAAAGGGGTCTCCCATCATTAAAAAATAAATAGGGCTGTATGAGGGAGGTGCAAAACCATACCCCAACATTCATAATTCAAATTAAAAGGTAAAAACAACTTAAAGAAAATTGGACAAAAATGAGAAAGGAAGAAAAAACCCTTACTTGGAAGTGTGCTTCCAAAGGCTAGAGAGAGGCTTGTGAGAGGCTTATTGGGAGCTTGGGGAACCTTGGGAGGATTCTAGAGAGAGTAGGGCATAGTTTGGACGAACTACATAGGATTTGAGTGAGGAGGAAGTGGGATCTTGGGTGGGTTTATATAGGAAAGGTGAGGGAATTCTTTATTATTTAGGTTTGGGTCCCCTTGCATTAAATTAATCAAAACCACAAACCATACCATGGTTTTTGACCATGGTTTTTGAAGAAGGGAAGTGTAAAACAATATTTTATAAGGAAAAAGTCTGAACTTCTTAAAATAATAGGGTTGCTTATGTGAAGGTGAGTCATACTCCCATGGAAATTATTTTAAAAAGACATGGTGTTTAATAAGTCTTGAGGGGTTCATTAATGCTTTGAAAAGTAAGCCAAACAAACCAAAAATCACATTATTTTAATGGTAAAACATATATTGGCCGAACATGAAGATTATATTATTTTATTACATCACTATTGGGTCATTATGATGTCATAAAACACATTATATATTTAAACGGTATTTAATTTTTACTCAAAAATTTGACTGTCTTAGAAAATTATGAAAAATTCACTGTTGGATAATTTCGACATCCTGATTCCAGAAATAACATTTATTTTATCTAAATAATTTCCTAAATATTTTAATTTTCACTTTTAAAATAAAAACCAACATTTATAGAAAATTCACGTGTTTTGACAGAAATGGCTTTCAAACCTCAATAAATATTACAATTGCATTAATAAAATTATAATATCATTTATATTTAATAAAAATTAATTTAATAATAATAATAATATTTTATTAAAATATTATTTAATTCAAAAATTCCATAATTTAATAAAAATAGAATTATTAATTAAATAATAACTAAAAAACACTATTTTCACATTAAAAACTATTTACAATGTATCAATAATGATAAGAAAGTATATTCATTATTATATGGAAAAAATAATGTACATGAACATAGTACTATTTATTTGTTACATAACCCCTTAAAACAGCCGCATAAGACCTAAGGGTAAGGTGTGCAATGGTGACAGACTCCTGGGGTGGCTCGGATAACATCGCTCGAGTGGTAATTTCTATCAACTTACACTTCTCCCGTAGACGGTCCCATTAGAGATTGACATAATGAAGCTCAGCTTGGGATTGGTCAAGAGTGAATCCCAAGGATGCCACCTCTTTTCTGAGCTCCGACAAATGGGTTTCGTATGGGGCAATTCTACTGGATGAGGCCATCGCTTCCTTTGTCTGAGTAAATTTGGATTTGTTAAGGCCCTATATTTATACTAATCATGTGATCACTGTTCAACGACTATATTCGAAATAGTCAAAATTCTTAACATAAAACCAATAAAGTTTACATTTTATATAAACATAAAGAGACATTTAATTATATCAATAGAGATTTCCATTAATGAAACTTTGGGTCGTTACAATTCATGTATATAATCATGGTTTAATGATGATCATGTAGAATGAATCGCATCACATCGTGGAGATGGTTTGTCATATGTACGCACGAGTGACGATATCATTCAATTAATGGTTAAACAATATTGAATTAGATGTTATATTTATTATAATGAATAGTTATCTTGTTATATTCATTTTAAAATTCATTATACTAATCAATATAGACATCCAAATTAAGACTTTTTGAAATATAAATTACACTATGGAATAGAGACAGTAAGTCGTATGTACGCATACATGGTCATTTTTTTATTCATAAGATTGATAAATGAAGGTATACAGTTGTACCATAATTATAATAAAATATAAAAATGTATAATATACTATAATTATTAATTTATTATTAAAACTACATAATGAGAGGATGTATAATAATAAAATAATTTTGAAAGAGGTTATAAAACAATTACCTCTTTTTCGAGTATCTCTTTTTGATTCACACAGAAGGTCCCATTATGATAGATTGTACACAAGTGTTGTATCTATGAGTAATATAGTGATTTTGGGAGATTATTTTAATAGATTTCGGATGATACATGGGTATTCAGAGGTGCGAGTAAGTCGCTAGATGTGGTGGCATTTTATAAGAGGGAGGAGGGGAACTATAAAAAAGTGTTGAAATATTATTTTATTATAAATTGATTTTATAATTATTATATATACAAGGTTATATATTTCTAGGATAACATGAGGATATTTATAATTACTCTCAACCATTATTTTTTAGAAATTTTTAGGTCCAAAATGTAACAATGTCTTCTAGATTTAACCCTTAGTTATATAAATTAACTCTAACCTTGTCCTCTTGTATTTTTATACTATATGGTTAATATAGTAAGTATAAAATTCCAGAAGAACCACATGTGGATCCTTAATGGAATTTTTAACATTATCTATGTATTTTGGATGAATATTATATTTTTTTGACAAATATATCATTTAATAATATAGTTTTTGTTAAAAAACACATTTATGTCAATATTAACACAATTTAGTAATTTATTTTCATTAAAGTCATAAAAAACCAATTATTTAGAAAAAAAATCAATATCTCAAACCAAAAAGTTCAATTCTATAAAAAATTTAACAGACTGAATCTAAAATTTCAAATTACATTTATTTTAATATTTATAATACCTGTCACGAACCAACCCATGTCGACCCTGAACCGGTCACCCGAGTTGGCCCGCGACATGGCCTGAGGGGCATTCCCGATCCCCATGGGCTGGATACTAGTGCCAGACATCAAAACTAAACAAGGGGGAACAATTTGGCCCATAAATTAAAGAGTAATAAATAAACAAAAACTGAACAAAGAGAAAGAAAACTAGCAGCGGCAAGAAAACAAGACTGAACATACCTCTATGTGACCTCTTGGCCACCTCCAATAACTAATAGTCTGTTTTTAATGGGCAGATGGAACAAGAATATGAACCAAACAGCTAAACTTACATCTGAAAAGGTAAGATAGGCATGAGCATTAAAATGCCCAGTAGGAAATCCCAAACAATCTATTACCATATGTATTTCCTTTAAATAAAAGATCCATCAATTTCAGGTTTGAAATACAATATATAAAAGTAAGGCTTTCTACATGTTATTCAAAAGCAAAGTACGAGTCATTTCCCTTAATAATTTCTCAAAACCCAAATCAATCTTTTAGTGACACATTAGCATTTTCAAAGGGAAAGTGTTGTTTATATTTTCAAATTTGTACAAAGAGGAGTAAACCCCTTCATTTGAAAACCATATTCAGAAACCTAATCAAAATTAGTTTACCAATTTCCAAGGAAGACAATATAAAAAAAATGAAAAAAAGAAAACAAAAAGCAAGGGCAATGTAGGTATACACATAAGCATCATAATCACTACTGCAAGAAAAAAAATACGAGTAGACATAGGTGAACCCAGAAGATCGAGAATAATCCAGAAGATACCAATACATGAGACCTCATCCTCATTGACATGTCACAGACGTTGAAATCAAAACGCTCAAAACGCTCAGTCATCCTTTCTTAGGCAGGATGAGGGAATATCCCATAACAATAAACCCAATATATCCACCTACTATGGGCCACTGGTCAGTACCATAACCTACCAGTCCAACAATAATTATCATAATATTCTCTCAACAATCTAGGTTCTCATGCCTCAATTATTTTAAAAGGGGGTGAGCCAACTGATGCTAGCCGAGCATCCAATCAGGAACATATATAATAATATTGCATGACAGGTCTCACCTCGAGTCACCCCAAAGAATATGTCCCCCCTCCTTTCTACCATTGATCACAGGGAAGTCCTACACAGCGGCCCCCATAACATATAACTCAACCAAAGCAAAGGGAGCACATCTAAGGAGAGTTTTCGTGAGATAACTAGTCTTAAAAAAGTGCCAACCGGGCCTCACATGTTTTTTTGCATTCCAAACCATTTCTTAAGAATCACACTCACACCACTTTGAAAACCAGAATACACTTTGAAACCCATTTATGAAACCCAAACCAGAATTTTATGTCTAAAACATGTTCACAAATGTCAAAGGGTCATTTCATCAGGTAATTAATGTGAAAACACAATCAAACAATTTATTTCAACCCACTACAACAAACAAACCACTCCAACTAAAGGCAGAAAGTTTACCAATTGTTCTATATCAATAATTAATTTTAGAACTAGGTGTGAAAAGAAAGAAAGAAATAATTCTTAAATTTAAAGGAAAATGCATAGGGAGACCTACCTCAGAGAAGGAGGCGGACCAAGCTGAGACGCTTCGAATCTTGAAGCTTTTGACGAAAAACGCTCACACTAGCACACACATACATTCTCATACATATACATATATACCCTTAATCCATTGGACATATTCCCCGTGCCATGATGGAATATGTGCAAGAAAGATATATATATATATATACATATACACATGAGTTCCTGTGTATGTGTGTGTGCGCACCACCAAAAAGCCACCCAAGATTTAATTAATTAACCTAGAGGAACCAATGTTATTTAGAAACCCACAGACCGTTCAAGAAAACAAGATCTAAGGAAAAAATATTTTAAAGTGAGAAATTTGAAATGAACCTTTATGTTTTTCACACCGAAAATACATTTACCAAAAGCACTTCAAAATCCATTTTCAATAATATGAAATCTCATTTTCCTTGAACATTTTCCGAATGAGCCTCACCCTCCTTATACTTATTTTTTAAACCATTTTTATAAACTGATCAAGGAACCGACTTCATTTAGAAAGTAACGAACCATTTAAGAATCCACAATTTTAAGAAAACAACATTTTCCATAAACAAAACTGCTTTCAATTTCACAAACACCAAAACCATTTTTCAAATACATTTACTATTATTTAATAAATTTATTATACCCCTTTGTAAAAACCAACTATCAATGCATTCACATCTCAAGTGTCTTTGAAAATACATTTCACACACTTTTCATAATTTCTCAAATTCTGTTTTTATAACAACAGAAAACACAAACAATAAAGACCAACCAAGACAACAGCCTAGACACCCTTCATAAAATCATTCATGTTTTTAAACCATTTTCAAAACAATATTTTCACCATTAAAACAATTTAAATATACCATTAAACAATTCATAAAACAACCCAAAAAAACATTAAACGACCTCACCAAGAACATACCCAAAATCCCCTTTTTAGAACCAAACACACACTAAAAAAATTTCCAAACATCATTCGGATCACTTAAATAATTTAAATAACCAATTGCATGATTAATAAATTGACATCAAATAACACAAAATGGGTTACACAAAAAAACACTCAATTCCATCTAAAAATGAAATGTTAAATTTAAACACATATTAATCCTTTTCAGAAACAAATTTTTCACCACCCATATTAACCTAATAACACATTAAATTAACTAAGCATGAAAACTAATTAGCCAAATAATATTTATAGTGGTAACCATATACCTCGGGTGCTGAAAGCTTCAAAAATTGGTGTAAAATTCCAATCGCACCAAGATCACACCCTGAGGAACACAAAAAGGACCCTAAATCAAGATTTCAAATGGAAAGGAATCAAAATTTAACCATAAAACATACCCCTAACTGCTGAAAAAAACTGAAACCCTAAAGGAGAGACAAAAAAAGAATCCTGACAATTACCTAAGTGAAACCACTAGCGGGGGAGGGCACCGGTGAAGTCAAGGCCGCTGGAAAAGAGATCGGATGGCTGGGATATCACAAAAGAACTGTCAGCCAGTAGGGGGTGGCACGCACAACAGCAGGGCAGATGAGGGGGTATGGCCGGAGTGGGGTGGCGTCGGCAAAGGGCAGTGTGGAAGATAGTGGCGGTCAGATTCGGGGAGATCCGCGGGATACGGCTTGGGCGAACATGGAGGGCGGCGTGCGAAGCTGCCGGAGGCAAGGTCGAGCGCGATGGGGGGATGGAGTTCAAGTGTAACTCCGCTACACAGAGGGAGAGTGGGGGGAGGCTTGTGCAGGGAATGGGGAAAAAAGGGTGGTCCGAGATTTAGGTTTAGCTAGAAAGAAAAAAAACATTTTATGTTATAATAATAATAATAATAATAATAATAATAAAATCAACCAATATAATGACATTATTATTATTAAAACTATACTATTATTATTATTTTATGCTTAAAATTTCTTTTATCAAACACTATTTTATTAAATTATTATTTTACTTCATTTATTTCACTTTACCTTTAATTAACTTATTTACTTATTTTGGATGTCGGGAAACCACACGGCTTGCATGCCATCAAGTGTGCAGTCGAGCGAGCTGTGCTCGAACCGTGCCCCCCCGCCACTAACCACCTATAAAGTCAAACTACATGTTGACGCACAATTTTATATGTCGTGTGCAAGTCGCACGTCAAACCTGGTCGGGGTGTGACAATTCTCCCCACCAAAGACACTTTCTTCCCCCAGAAAGTCACCAAGTCAAAAGATATCCAACACTTGAGTTCGTGCCCGAACATAGCCAAAAAGGAATGTGAAGAGCCTCAGGTTGACGATTCACTCCCCAAGTCACACCCGACCAGTCATAGAGAAACCGTGACATAACATGAGGGGAGAACATGAGAGGGTTATCCCCACAATAAGAATTCGACTAACACCAAAACTTTAAAAACCCACACACACACACCCGAGGAGGGGCTAACGCGAGAACTCCCAACCCGAATATACTGAATTCTCCACTTGAGTTGAGAGGGACCACCAAGATTTAAACAGAACACCACTACAAGGCCACCCGGCATATCGGGGTACCAAAACAATAAACTCCCTATAACAACACCACTGAAAATAAGAATTACCTAAACTGATTTAAAACTCCCAACACATCCAACTCCCCGGGCGAGACAACGCTTCCACTAAAACCTGAAACTCTCGGTGTAAGAAAAAACCCCCAACACTCTCATCTCCAAATGATCACTAATAAAACCAGGACCAACCCACACAAGGTCCAAATACACTTTTAAGAAAAACAAATGACTCTAGAGGCCACATTCAAAAGAACACGACTACTATGATCACGAAATAATAAGTTTATCGCACTATTACCGCAAAAAATGAACTTACAATAGCGGGGAAACAAGGACAAAGAAATCTGGAATGTCTCTATTCCAAGATGAATGATAGAGAACCATGAAAAGGTCTTACATTCTTCTGTCACCCTGACTGTGCATGAGCTTCACCCCGAGACCTGAGGCTGGGGCTCTGATGGCTGAAGCATCTTATTCCTCACAGTCAGACACGAACATCCCCCGATCAGAACTCCTTCGAATGAAACTTATTTTGGAACCTTTCCCAGTGACACGAATGGTCACACCATATCAGGACTTTGGAGGGATGAGACAAGATGGATTAGGATGCTCGAACCAGCAAAACCGATGGCACATTAGAAAGTAGTCTGACGAACCAGAAGTGGACACCGACAAAAAGGTATTTCTTCAGAAGCAGGTTCATCTCGTACACTCCACTCGCAAAATGTGGAACCCTTACGAATGATGAGAGGAATCGGATTTTCCAAGCACTTGCAATCCAGATGTCGACTCCTTAAAGTGGCTGACACAAGCCTTCACTGACCACTGGCCACGTTAACTACGGATGGGCTCTCACCTCTTTTCTCCTTCACCTCCTCAGGTATGATCCATTGGATGAAGACAGACTTTAACACTTCCCACATCATCCCAACTCCAAATATGAGGAGAAATCCACCCCCCATTGGTCCAAAACTGGACCATTCACTAAACCAAATACAATACAAACTCTATCAAACTCAGGAGTTCCCAACCACCTGAATACATACTCTACTCCCCTCAACCCACTCCACTTCCCCTAATGAACCCCGAATGCCTCGAAAGATGAGAAAAACTTGATAGAAACCAGAATTGGGAACGACTCATTTACAAATTTTGAGGACATTTCTGGGTGGCATATTCAGAACAACATGAAAAACAAAAGCGCAACTGGCATCAAGATAAAAATCAATCAAAAGACACACCCTAAGCCAAGACAACCGGCCAGGAATCCCGAACAAGATTAAACACAACAAAAAGAAACACCACAAGCCAATGGAAATAGACTCATAAATAAAACATACACAAACACAGGTGAAATAAACTTTTCAAAATACAAAAACCCACTTTTCAAGAAAAACCAAGTCCCGAAATCATGTTTTTCATTCAAGACCATTTTAGAGAAATCAAGCCAACCTTAAATTCCAAAACCCCACCCCTGGCGTCCTATGAACCGCCACATAATCCTTCATCCAATTCCATTCAAATCACCCGTACATATGCGTCAATGTGAACTTCACGTGTCTACCCACACATATGCAGACGATCCTAAGGGATACCAAGGGTTTCACTTTATGTTCCATTAACAAATCCAAACACAAGCCAAAATTTTTCAGATCAAAACACTTACTCTTTAAAAACCCACTTCACCAATTTCAAAAAAACATGAATGAAATCCCCTTTTTACCCATTTTAAAACCATTATAGAAAGAAGACATTCAATTAAAAACCACCTTAATTTCCAAAAACCCTCTAAAACCAACCAAAATTAAGACAGAGCACAACTAAAAATGGAAAACCAGTCTAAAGAACTAGTGCTTATGCCAAACCCGACGACATGGTAGTGAGCCACGCCCCAAGTAAGACATAACACCAAAGAACCTTGAATCGGGAACCTGGGCTCCACATGGGTAACTACTCCATGTGGGGTAACAGCGTGACACTGAGTCACCTCGATTGTCATCCCTCAATCTAAAACAAAGACAAAGGACCCAAAACCCAGACTACCCCTGGTAGCTCAGGTCTCGTCACGAGTGGTGGTGATCAGGCACCGACCTGTAACCTACCTCCTGAGCCCTGACAGTCCCAATCTCCACCTACTGGACATCCCAAATAACAAAGGCCTCCTTTGATACCATTTTTTCCCAAACCAACCCGGTTCAACCATGAATTGGTCACCCGAGTTGGCCCGCGACATGGCTCGAGGGGCATTCCCGATCCCCATGGGCTAGCAACTAGTGCTAGACATCAAAAATAAACAAGTGGGAATGATTTGGTCCATAAATGAAAGACAAATAAATAAAAAAACTGAACAAAGAGAATGAAAACTAGCAGCTGCAAGAAAACAAGACTGCACATACCTCCATGTGACTCTTGGCCACCTCCAAAAACTAACAGTAAACTTCGCACGGGCAGAAAAAACAAGAACCTGAACCAAACAGCTAAACCTGCATCTGAAAAGTTAAGATAGGCATGAGTATTAAAATGATCAGTAGGAAAGCCCAAACAATCTATTCCCATATGCATTTCCTTAAATAAAAGATCTATCAATTTCAGGATGGAAATACAATATATAAAAGTCAGTATTTTTACATGTTACTTAAAACAAAAGTACAAGTCATTGCCCTAATTCATTTCTCAAAACACAAATCAATCTTTTAGTGAGACATTATCATTTTCAAAGAGAAAGTGTTGTTAATATCTTAAAATTTGTACAAAGAGGAGTAAACCCTTAAATTTCAAGACCATTTTTAGAAACCTAATCAAAACCAGTTTACCACTTTCTAAGGAAGACAATATACAAAAAATGCACAAAAGAAAACACACAGTAAGGGAAATGTAGGTAAACACATAAGCATCATAATCACTACTGCAAGAAACAAAATCCGAGTAGACATATGTGAACCCAGGAGATCGAGAATAATCCAGAAGACACAAATACATGAGACCTCATCCTCATTGACATGTCACACATGATGAAATAAAAACGCTCAAAATGCTCGGCAATCTTTTCTCAGGCAGGCCGAGGAAAAATCCCATATCAATAAGCCCATTATATCCATCTATTATGGGCCACTGGTCAGTACCATAACCTACCAATGCAGCAATCATTATCAGAATATTCTCTAAATATGCCAGATTCTCATGTCTCAAGTATTTAAAATGGGGGTGATCCAACTGATGCCAGCCGAGCATCCAATCACGAACTTATATTATAATATTGCACGACAGGTCTCGCCTCGAGTCACCCCAAAGAATATGTACCTCACCTTTCTACCATTGATCATGGGGAAGTATTACACAGCGGACCCCCATAACATATAACTCAACCAAAGAAAAGGGAGCACATCCGAGGAGAGTTTTTGTGAGATAACTAGTTTTACAAAAGTTCCAACCGGGCCTCACTTGTTTTTTTATGCCAAACCCTTTCTTAATAATCACACGCACACCACTTTGAAAAACAGAATACACTTCGAGACCCATTTAAAAAACCCAAACCATAATTTTAAGTCTAAAACATGTTCACAAAGGTCAAAGGGTCATTTCATCAGGCAATTAATGTGAAAACATGACCAAACCATTTTGTACAACCCACTACAAGAAACAAACCACTCCAATTCAAGGAAAAAAGTTTACCAAGAGTTCTATATCAATAATTAATATTATAACTTGGTGTGAAAAGAAAGAAATAAATGATTATTAAATTTAATAGAAAATGCATAGGAAGACCTACCCCATAGAAAGAGGGGGACCAAGCTGAGATGCTTCGACTCTTGATGCTTTCAATGAAAAATGCTCACACTAGCACACACATACATTCTCATACATATACATATATACCCTTCATCCATTAGACATATTCCCCGCGCCATGAGGAAATATGTGCAAGGAAGATATATATATATATATACATATACACATGTGTACCTATGTATGTGTGTGCATGCACCAACAAGAAGCCACCAAAGCTTTAATTAATTAAACTAGAGGAACCAACATTATTTAGAAACCCACAGACCGTTCAAGAAAACAAGATCTAAAGAAACACTATTTTAAAGTGATCAATTTCAAACGGACCTTTATGTTTTGCACACCCCAAATACATTTACCAAAAGCACTTCAAAAGCCATTTTAAATAATATAAAATCTTATTTTCCTTAAGAATTTTCCAAATGAGCCTCACCCTCCTTATACGTCCTTATAAACCATTTTTAGAAACTGATCAAGGAACCAACTTCATTTAGAAAGTAATGAACCTTTTAAGAAGCCACAATTTTAAGAAAACACCATTTTCCATAGACAACCCGCTTTCAATTTCAAAAACACCACAGCCATTTTTCAAATGCATTTACAATTCCTTAATAAATTTATGAAACCCTTTGTAAAAACCCTCTATCAATGCATTCACATCTCAAGTGTCTTTGAAAAGATATTTCGTACACTTTGCATAATTTCTCAAATTCCCTTTTTATAACACCAGAAAACACAAACAATAAAGACCAACCAAGACAATGACCTAGCCCCCCTTCATAAAATCATTCATGTTTTTAAACCATTTTCAAAACTAGATTTTCACTATTGAAAAAATTTAAATACACCGTTAAACAATTCATAAAATAAACCAAAAAAACACTACACGACCTCACCAAGAACATACCCAAAATCCCTTTTTTAGAACCAAACACACACTAAAATCATTTCAAAACATCATTCTCATCACTTACATAATTTAGATAACCAATTGCTTGATTTATAAATTGACATCAGATAGCACAAAATGGGTTACACAAAAAAAACACTCAATTCCATCTAAAAAGGAAACGTTAAATTTAAACGCATATGAATCCTTTTCAGAAACAAATTTTTCACCACCCATATTAACCAAATAAGACATTAAATTAACTAAACAGAAAAAATAATTAGCCAAATAATATTTACAGCAGGAACCATCTACCTCGGGTGAAGAAAGCTTCAAAAAATTGGTGTAAAATTCCAATCACACCAAGATCACACCATGAGGAACGCAAAAAGGACCCTAAATCAAGAATTCGAACCCAAAGGAATCAAAATCCAACCATAAAACATACAAATAACTATTGAAAAAAAAATTGAATCCCCAAAGGAGAAACAAAATAAAAAAAGAATCCTGACAATTACCCAAGTGAAACCGCTAGCGGGGGAGGGTGCCGGTGAGGTCGAGGCCACCGAAAAGGAGGTCGGTCGGCTGGGATCTCACCAAAGAACCGTAGGCCAGTAGGGGGAGGCACACACAATAGCAGGGCCGAAGAGGGGGTCTGGCCAGAGGGGGGTGGCATCGGCAAAGGGCAGTGCGGAAGATAGTGGCGGTCGGATGCGGGGAGATCCGCTGGAGACGGCTTGGGCGAACGTGGAGGGCGGTGGACGAAGGTGCCAGAGGCAAGGTCGAGCGCGAAGGGGGGATGGGGTTCAGGTGTAACACCACTGCGCAGAGGGAGAGTGGGGGGAGTCTTGTGTAGGAAATGGGGAAAAAAGGGGGCTGAGATTTAGGTTTAGCTAAAAAGAAATAAACCTTTTATGTTATAATAATAATAATAATAACAATAATAATGAAATCAACCAAAATAATGACATTATTATTATGAAAACTATACTATTATTATTATTTTATGCATAAAAATTCTTTTATAAAACTATATTTTATTAAATTATTATTTTACATCATTTATTTCGCTTTACCTTTAATTAACTTATTTACTTATTTCGGATGTCAAGAAACCACACGGCTCGTGTTCCATCAAGTGCATGGTCGAGCGAGCTGCGCTTGAACCATGCCCTCCTAGCACTAACCACCTATAAAGTCAAACTACGTGTTGATGCATAATTTTATAAGTTGCATGCATGTCGCACGTCAAACTTGGTCGGGGTGCGACAATACCATTTATTTCAATCTTTCAGTAATAATTTAATCACTACATCATCATTGTGTCAAAAATAATTTTTCTAATTAATTTCTAAAAATTATAAATAAAATACCATGATTTAGTAAATAATTTTATCTTTATAATGACTATTTTTCGTCACAGTTATTAATTATAAAACCTCATATTAATTTTTTTTGGTAAAAATATACATGCTTATGTTATATTTCCCTTTAAATTAATTGTTATAACATGTCATTATCACACCCAAGTAGCTCCCAAAGGCCAAATGTGTTCCCAATTGGTTTATCAGTCTCAAATAACTCATTAAATAGTGTTGTTACAAGTATAATGGTAGTTTTATATTATTATCATATTTTTTTACACTTATTTTCATCATATACCCTTTAACCATGGTAAAAAAATTATTAATAAAGTTACTATTCATAATGTCCAAAAAATAAAAGTGACATATTTACATAATGTGGAACATATGATTACAATATGAAATCAATTTTTTCCAAATTCAAAACATAGAATTGGATGAAATTAATTTAATATTAATTTCTATTATCAAAAAAAGAAAACATGTTTTTAAAAAGTAAATACATTCAATATATTAACATGTTTTTATGTACAATTTAAATGTGAAATTACTCCCATTGAAAAGAATTTTATTAAATGATAAAAAAATAACCTTATTACACTTTAAACCTAATTAAAAATATAATCTAACTAAATAAATAAATTATACGAGAAGACTGCTTTGAATAAAAATGCAGTATTTTTCAATATTCATAAAAATATGAATTGTAGTATAAAAATACCAAAAATTAAACCAATGTAAATTTTTTTGTCCCTATTACAAATAATTAGATTATTTTAAAGAGTCAAAAAATAGATTTAAAATGGGTGTTTCACCATAAAGCTGGAAAACTGTGTTTTTTGAAAAATAATTGATTTTTTTTGAGAAAAATGGAATTTGTTCTTATATAATATCTATAATAATAAATATTTGAATGAGAATTCTAGATAAAAATAAATTTTTTTTTTATATTAATTATTTCTAGTTTTTGTCCCATTAATTTTTTTAATAAAAAATCATTATTTAGTAAAACTCAATATTGTGTACAATGAAAGCTATATAAGAAGGTCACTCTTTTATGTAATGCAATCCAATTCAGCGTGGCATATAGTTAAAGATTCCATTGGTGTTGAATAGAACATACTAAATACTTAGTTCTTTTATACATTGAAAAAAATCTATACTTATAGTTTCATGAATCATACACCAACTCGGTGTTGCGTGTAACGTACGAGAAGTTAGTTTATTGATAATGGAATGTTTATCTTAGTGCATTGAAAGATATAAATGAAAATATTAATTTATTCAAAAAATTGTCTATAAAAACACTAGGTGTTACATTCTACCACCTTTAAAATGAATTTTACCCTTGAAATTCCTCGAGGTTATAAAATGATTACTACTTGAATGTTTCTTTAATGGAAACCTACATCGTAAAAAGAAATACTAGAACTTACTTTTAAAAAAGAATGATATAAAAATAATGGTTACCAAAAATAACTAATCACTAGGTTTTCACATAGAAGAACATAATTAGGATGTGAAATCATGGATATTGAAGAAAAATCTAACCATCATGATTGATGGATAGTGATAGAGAACACGGTTTGGAGAAAGGTAACATCCATAAAACCATAAATATGTGATGATTTAAGAGACCATATAATTTATCAGATAAGAAGGTAATAATGTAAAATTATAGGTTTTAAATATCCTTTCCCTAAATTTAAAAAACAATATATGAAATACTTACTTGATTTCAGTACAATCTCACTGTTGGTCATGACTTGAAGAATTTCAACCCCATCTTTTATTCAAAGAAATGAAGTTGAATTAGTCATTTCTAATGTGTTAGTAGATCATTCAATAAATAAATATAATGATAGGTCATTCCACATATATCAACAAATAGTGTAACACAAATTATAAAATATGTATAAGTCCACTTATAGTGAGATAATACATTAATATAACAAAATTCATACATAGTATAAATTATATTATCCCAAATTGGAAAGCCTTACAAACCATCCAAAAATAGAAAATATACTACTTTATAAGGAGGTGAAGAAAATCTGTTTAACATTTATCTCCCATATCTCATAAGGTATTTCTTTATAATCACATTCCATACATGTAAATATCATAATAATTTATTCTATTAAATCATGTTGACAACCTGAACCATCAGATATCCTTATTAAAAACATGCATGTTTTCTTATTCATAAGCCCCAAAAGATTTAATCTTCATCCATGATAGAATAACCCACAAGTAAATCAATCCTTAACTAGTTCCAATGTAACTAATTTTTTCCAATTTACTTATTCCTAACCGACATACCGTTATCCAAATATAATTATCTCAACATCATGTTCATATTAAGGGTCATTCTTCCCTACTTAATGTGTTTTTTTAAAAACATAACCTTATTACATCAATCACTATTCATGGTTACTAGTACCACTCAACACATACATTCAAATATATCTGGAGAACCATAATGGAACACTAATAAAATATTTCATTATTCTAAAATAAAATAAAATAGGTTCAATAATATTATTTGGGAATCACAATACATAAACACTAAATCACTCAACTACATAATTTTCATTCTCACCATCACTAATAGTGATTATATGTGATTTTCATTTTTCTATGTCCTTAAGAGTCATTGATTCCAACCATTATTGATAACCCCTTTATTAGGGAATTGGTTAACATAATTACCCATTTCCTTGAACTTGTAGAATTGAAGTGTGGGTGGTACATTATCAGTTGTTTTGTCACTATTCACACCATTAGATATACTTTTTCATTACATTGTCCTTCAACTACCTGAAAACCTTATTTTTCACAATTAAAACATGTTCCATTCTTTTTATGATAGTATCCACTGTGCATCCTTCAACACTTTTTTTTTCATAAAAGACACATTCAACATCGTTTCACTATTGCTTTGAGATTTTCCATTAAACTCCATTTTTTTCATATCAAATCCATGAGATTGATAAATAACACAAACATTCATTTCTACCATGATAGCACAAAACACAATCTCTTCATATAAACTATATACTATTATAGATAACACCCATTCATGTCTTGGTTTTATGCCAATAAATAATCAATCAACATTACTTTCAGGTTGGATGATAAAGCGATAAGCATTACATTAATTTCTTGTCAAATTACCATCATATGTACCAAAGGATTCATCATACTATTGATTAATATCATAGAACTCCTTTTCCATTTTCATTATAAGAATATGAGGAAATTAATTATTGAAAAATAAGTTCTTGAACTAGTCCCATTCCATGGATTCAATTTAATCTTTTTTCCAAGTATACTTGAATAGAGTTCACTACTGGCCCACTTCACCTTCTAAATGACTAACATCCAAAGATAATTTTTCATTTTCCGAACAACAAAGGATGGAAAATATATTTTTAGTGCTTCTAGTCCATTTTTAGAAACAAGTGGATCTAAAGACCCCCTGAAAGAAGTTGGACGTTGCCTAATGAAGGATTCAACAGAATGTTGTTCCCTTCCCTAATCAATTGGAAATATAGATTGATCAACAACTTGTGTAAGTATTGTGATAGAATTTTTCATTCCATCTCCCGTAAATTTTTTTTTGTTCAGGATGGAAATCATTTCCTTAATCAATAAAACTATTTCTTCATGTTCAACCCATTGTATGCAAACCAAAAAAAGAATAACTTGAGAGGAAAAAATAATACCAAGGAAAACAACATAATCAATGGTGGTGTATTTTCAATATCAAACATCTTAGGTTTAATCAATGTATATTCATGATGTTTACCATAATTATAGAACTGTAACCTATAATTATTCATATCCTTTGGAAATCCCTTAGAAATCTCTTTAGGGACCTCACTAATGTTTTCTCATCCATGTTTCTAATGTTTCAATAAACCATTCCTATGATACCAATAATAAAGACCCAATCATGACATATATGAATAATAAATATTTTTAGAGGAATATTCCTTACATTTTAAAAATTCATGCCTGAGGACTGTAATAGTTTAGTACCTTTGGAAACATGGTATACATTCTACTATCTTCTGAATGATCTTCAACATTTGACATAATGATCTCCCCTTTAGTACTACTACAAAAATTATTTCTTAATAATATTAGGAATGGAAACATAATAAATTATGGGAATATATTTTCAGTAAGGCTACGAACACAACTTATGATCATATGAATTTAAAAAAACATGAACATAAATTTTTAATATCCAAATTACGTGTCAATAAATAAATCTTAGCAGTTCATAAGGAATAAAAAAAAAATTAACTATGATAACATATCATCAAAATAAAACATGAAATTATGGAAAAAACATAATAATAGAAAATGATCTCCATATTTTCCATGGATCATAGCCAAGACCATCATAGTGAACAATGTCCACAACAAGACTGGGTTTACATGTCGTTCCAGCACTGTATTACGGAACTTGATTTACTTGTTGTTCTAGTCAAGTCTATATCATCATATATAAATATTTACCCAATGAAATGGTGGGATATATATGTCCCACCCATCTCATAATGAAATCAGTCTTACATTTTCCACAAAAACATAAACCATTCATCATAGCATAACCCAAGGAACCAAAAATGGGATTCTTAAACATCATTCCATCATAATCTATATAAATAAATAGATTTCTAAAGAAAAATTTCATAATGATGTTAATAAAATGAATTTAATAATAGGTATATAAACATAAACTTATTTCATTTTATATATATTTTTTAAAAATACTTGAATATAATTTTTGAAGAAACTATCCCTTCTTCATTAAAAACATTTATTTTTCTCAAAAATCAATTCTTTTTTAAAATGATTTTAATTGAAAAAAATCATGAAATATTGTAGAGTATCCTTCATGAAAATATGGTGTTAATAATGTGTATACATTCATTGATGGTATATAATTTAAAAATATTATCCTCATACTTTTTCAGGAAAAGTCAAAAAAGAACATTGTATCAAATAACGACAAAATAATCCTTTCATACAATTCATTATTAATTCACCAATGGGTAAAATTGAATTTACAAAATTTTACATGAATAGAAATATTATTACATATTTTGGTAACATGGATGTTGATGATTACTATACCCTGGTAAATAATTACGTATAAACACTCTCATATAATAATGAGATTTAAATATTATCTTATACCATAGGTCTGATATCCTTATTTTGTATTTGAACCTCCTATATAATTATATAAATAATGTTTTTGACTTATTATATAATCATAATAATTTTTATGATATCATATATGAATATATTATAATATGTTCGTTAGTAAAATTTCATTTTCACTCATTATTCAGACATTATTTGCTTTATGTTATTATGCATGTTTAATCATATAATTTAATGTTCCACTTCATATGATATAGTTATATCCTTTACGAAATGATATTAGTATAATAAATATATATATATATCATATTTATTCATTCCATTAATTTATATAGTCATGGTTTAATAAATATCATGTTCAATTAATCACATCACATTGTGGAGATAGTAGGCCATACGTATGAAAAAGCGATGATATCATTCACTTAACGGTTAAATGATTTGGAATTGGATGGTATATTAATTTTACATAATAATTATCATGTTATATTCATTATTGAAATCCATTTTACTCATCCTTATACCCATCCCAAATAATTAGTTTTGAATAAAAAATTACACCGTGTCGTGGAGAAGGTAAGTCGTATGTACACACACATGAGGATATTATTATTCGTATGATAGATATTATAGGAATACGGTTGTCCCAAAATTATAAATAAATGTAATAATGTTGAAGATACTGGATTTATTACTTAATTATGGAAACAATATAATAATTGGATGTAGAAGAAGAAAATAATTTTGAATTAGATGATAAAACAATTATCTCTTTATCAAGTATCTCCTTTTGATTTTCACAATCGATCAAATTAGGATGGTCTAATGCACAAATTGTGGTTCCTAGGAAGAAGGAAGGGATTTTGGGGTATTAGTTTAGTATAATTTGGATGATGCAAGGGGCATGACATGTGTGATTAAGTGGGTAGATGTGATGGATTTTCATATGTGGGAGGATGGAAACATTAGGAATGTTTGGAAATATTACTTTTCTATAAATTTGTATTCAAATTATAAAATCTAAAAATAGAAATATTTTATGGTTAAGCTGAAAATAATTCTATATCCTCTCAACAAATAGATTTTAGACAAGTTATGGTTGCAAATAGAACCATATTTTTTAGCGTTAACCCTAAGTTAAATAAATTAACTCTTACAATATCTTATTGTATTTTTATACCATATAGTTAATATTGTTAATGTTAAATTCCAATAGATACTCAGGTGGATCATTAATAAATTTTTTAACATTATAAATTTCATTTGGACAAACATTATAATATGATGACTATTATATCCTTTAAAAAAATAATATTTTTTTGGAAAGCTCATTTATTTAAATTTTGACACTATTTAGTAATTATTTTTTGTTAAAATAATAATTGTAGAGACCCAATGCTTGATGTACATATACATTACAATACTTTTGTGTAATACTTAATATATAAAAAAAAGGCACCAAAGGACCGTAATAGTCTAGTGTCTTTGGAAACTTGGAACATAATCTTCTAATCATGGTGAAAGATCTTCAACATCTCCCATAAAGATATTCCCTTTTTTTCTTACCTAAAACCTTTCTTTATATCATTGGGAAAAGAAAACATATAAAGGGTGAGATCAAATTCTCAGTAAGGGTAAACATAGAGAACATAAAACAATCC